>OZ014533.1:164409580-165609580 GCA_963966105.1 Volucella zonaria | reverse complement strand
TCGATATCCATCTATCGTACTGACCAATTGAGCTTACGATGCTCACGTCGCGTGCCAGACGAGAGAAGTGTCTTCCAAGCATAGATATTGGATGTAGCAGAAGTAGCCAGACTTGCGGCAATAATGACAATATCTCATGAAGATATTACCAAATTTATTGATAGCCAGTCTGCTATCAGGGTCATCGCGGCAGTCTAGATTAAATCAAGGCTTGTGAAGCACTGTCATGGAGAGCTTAATGATCTTAACGTTCAGCATAAGATTATGCCCTGCTGGCCACAAAGGAATGCAACCCAATGAATGCGCAGACCGGTTATCTCCAACACGATCATCCCTAGAAAGGGAACTCGCGAATCAAAGAATTAAACCTCCACTGTGCATCCTGAGAATACAAGTGGAGCGAATAATACGTATAACAGCCCATGAACGGTGGAAAAACCTTCCAACCTGTGAAACCTCAAGTCAATTATGGCCGAAACTCAACAAATCTAGAACAAGTTAGATTGTTTTGAAAAGCAGAACTGAACTAGCTACGCTTTTTGAATTACTTACAGGCCATAATCTTCTGGAGGCGCGAGCAATAAACCTGCGCCTTACCGTCGATCAAATCTGCAGAGGCCGTGGGGGCATTAGTTCAGTGGAGGATACCCTCGACTTTCTGTTTTTAATTTATGACAAAGACGGGTACTTTCAAAACCTCTCAAAGCTATCTGCTGCTTCACTTACATATCTTTTCAGATTTGCGGACGCAACAAGATGGGTTAGACACGCTCATTGACCAAACGACAACCAACGAGAGACGGAAATCGAAAACTAGATATAGGAATCGCTATCAAATCACCATTCCCTTCCAATTCCTCCAACATGGCATCAAAATGGGTCTACACAGACCTAAGTGTTGTGAGGTATAGAGTGGTTTCGGCTAAAGATACCTGATCAACTTGCTAACCTAATTTAACCTAACCTATCGTTCCTATCTTGTTGACTTGGCGGATTCTGGTAAAATTTCTTAAGGTCTTTCATGTCATGAAAAGCGGTTCTCCGTCCCTCGTTTCTTGTTCGTAGACACGTAGACAGTATATTTTTTGTCTCACAGCTTTTCACTGCTAATGCACACTCTTCCAAACTCATGGAACTCATCTCACTGAACCTCAACCTATGTAGTCTTAGGTCTATTTCGTATTCGTTCTACTTACTTACTTAGGCGGCGCTACATTCCCGTGTAAATCTGGGCCTCAACTAACAAGTTTCTCCAGTTAGCCTGCTGTCAGCTAACAGCCTGTAAGTCGATTGAGATCTTCTTCCATTTGTGCGCCCCATTCAAGGTGAGTTCTTCCTCTACTGCGTGTTAGACTCGAACACTCTGCGTCCTGGAGCCCTGGTGTCCATTCCATATCCTAGCCATCTCAGGCGACGGACGCGCAGTTTTCTGATTAGGTCGATCTCGCAGTACAGGTCGTATAGTACATCGTTGAATCTTCTCCTTCAAAGCCTGTCAGTGTAAATTGTATAAACTAAAGTTCAAACAGAAGCCTTCATGTTCTAGCGATTTTCATGGACTGGAGTAAGGCTTTCGAAATATTGAACCATTGAAACCTACTAGAAGTTCTACGAGATATTGGTATAAGGGTGTAATGGCGAACTGGCTAAGGAAGTCTATACACAACTGTTTAGACCTTGCATGCCCAGCTAGAAAGCAATGCTGCTGATCGCCCTTTCCTTTGGTGAAAATCTGCAGCGACTTCGTAAAGAAACCAGAAACCTCTAAGCAGGCTACATAAGACTAATTTGGAAGAAGACTGGGGTCTTTACAGATCGAAGCAAAAAGAATATAAGAAGATAATTCGGATTTCGAAGAGTGGCCTTGATAAAGACTTTTGCGAAAAATTTGAAACTGTCGGTGAAACCAGTAGGCTAGTCAAAGTTCGCTAAAATCGAAGGGCAACCAGGCTGGAATCACTCAGTAAATCTGATGGCGCCTCTGTTGAGACGAAAGCAGAGTCTCATGTTTGAAACTCACTTCCCACGATCACCAGATACAGTATACTGCGATGTTTGCTGTGAAAGTGATGACGACACCGCTGAACACTACTTTTGTGAATGTCAGGCTTACGCCCGCATTAGACTACTGGAATTCGGCGTTCACGTGGTGAGTGCTGGTACTGTAGGCACCTATATTGAGTCGAGTAGATTATCATCTATCCAGGAACAGCATTAAATGGAAAGTACACCATTCTAAGGTGATGTTATGTGCTCCATTGGCAAGTCAGCGCCGACTTTTGCTAACATAATTTTTCGTGGCCAACCCAGGGAAAAGCCAATATCAGTCGAGAAAAGAAATTTCCACAATTTTCAAAGCAAAAAGGGTAGCTCTGTGCGGTATTTTACAAGAATGACTCCAAGATGCTATCGACCAGGTGGAAGAAGAAATACAAAAATTCGTCAGATCGGCTTCACATTTATAAATAAAGAATCGTAGTGGTAGAGCCATCAAATGAAATTGGGGTACAAGATAAAAGGTAACACTTTCAAGAGTACACTTTTTGATACGCTTTCGTTTCTTTGCTGCAAAAAGTCTGTGTTCTAAGGCAGTGTTGGCAGCTCAAAAGTTTTGACATTCAGAGTTTTGAATACGTATCTTCCATCGATCAAATTACTGACTTAGATGGCGCTACTCTAACAATTGCCACCAAAGCCGCAGTCCAAGTCGGATGAGGTCACCTCGCACACCACCACCTTAGATGCAGTCAAAAACTCTTTGGACCGGAGCTATGGTGTCCAATCGCTAAACATCGCCCAGCCATCGTAAACGTTGGATCTGTAGATGACCGACAATACCTATGAGGCTATACAGCTGGTGCAGTTCGTGGTTGAATGTCCTTCTGCATTCCCCGTCAATACACACGTATCTTCCGCTGATGAATAGGTTCAAGCCTCTGCATTGATGTCCTGGCTGTTTGCGGACGTTCCTTCTGCACGACGATGGTATTTTGACCATTATCGCTGTTATGTAGTCTCAAGGGCAGTATTTCTTTATTGCCAAAACCAATTGCAGCTCTACTACTAACTATCCGTGTTTATCATTGTAGGCTTCCATTCTAGCCTTGTCCTTGAAACGTTCGTTTTAGTCTCTGGTAAAGCTTTCGAACTAGACCACTCGCATGTAGAGCTCTTTCGTTTTCTTTCGAGAAGCCTGCGTTTTGAAAAAAATCACGTCAGAAGCAGCTTCTTTGGTATCTCGTTGCCAACATTCCCATTAGTGTTCTGTGGTTTGTGTATGAAAGCTCGGATTTTAAGAGTGTTTGAGGAAACCGCAATCACCAGAGATTCGAATGTTCTCTTGCGACGTCGAACTTTGGTGGTGTCTATGATATCCACATTCGTATCTTGACAGGTAATTATCCCAGTCGATGTTGGCTCCTCGAAAAGATTGGGCACCTAGCATGCTGAATGAGTGTCTGAAGTCGGTCGCAACGTGATCAATTTGGTTGACGGTTGATAGATCAGGAGGTAGTCAAGTGCCTTTATGGATCTTTGAGACGTGGGAACAGTGAGCAGGCTACTAAAAGGTTACGCTCATTTCAAATTCTAAAACTCTGAACCCACTGTTGGACAGGGTGTCCTGCAAACTATGTTTTCCGATGACCCGCTCAAGGACGGCTTCCTTACCTAGCCTTCCGTTAAGACCTCCAGGGACGGTTTTGGTGTCATAGCTAACAAAGTGAGCATAAGTTCGGTCTGGGAGGTCATTGAATTTGATGCCAGAGGACAAGGATCTCTTAGCGCAAATCAGACTTCTAAGTTTGACCTTGGTGCGGATTGTTATGAGGTGCTTACATCTCAAAAGGTTCTTCATCGAGCCGGGTAGTATGCTTCACTTAAGCTGTCTATTGTCAACTCATCAAAACTTATCGACATGTGGAGTTTTGAGTGTGGCAGAAATGGCAAGTGTTGAGGACATTTGACGCGTAGGGGTGGAAAACTCATTTGAAAATTCCGAAAATTGGACTTCAGCTGTAGGACTAATAATAAAGGTCATGAGTGGTGATAGATGGCCATGACATTTTTACTCGGTATAAGTGCTTAAATGGAAAATTTAATATAGGACTAGATATCTATCAGAGATTAGTTCGTACTTACCTATTCATAAATAAATGTCAAACGTCCATCCTTCCCTGCAACACTCGATTGCAAAAGGAAAAAGAAAATAGAAATGATTTTCAGTTTACGACCGGTTACCTACTATAATACTCTTGTGTCACCATTTTCTGCATCAGCAAATCGAGACACAAACACAAACATAACAGATATACGGGATGGATAAAACCATCCCAAACTCAATTCAATTTCGACCGACAAATTTAGGACTTAAAATTTAAATGTAGAATACACATATCCCTTTTTAATGTCCTCATTTCCGGCGTAACACAAACAACTACTACGAATAAAACAAGGACATCAGTTAGTATGCTCACCTACCCTTGAAATTACCTTTCTCGGTCGATGAGATGGCGTTCCCGTTGTGTGATGAAAACACTCCTAAAAAGGGTTTTCGCTTCCTAAAACAACTCCTCATCCCAAATCACCTTAGTCAATTCCACGGATGCAATCAATTTCGTATTCAATCCAGGTGCCAGGTTGAGGCTCTCCGTTTTTTTTTTCTCTCTCTCTCTCTCTCTCACTCTCTGCGATATCGAATCCGCGACCTACCTCCATATTGAAGGCCTAAGGGCGTCTATTCCCCAAGTGGCGCTACCTGAATGCGTGTGGATTTTATTTCGATTTTCCGGGGAGCGAGAAGGTGTCCCTTTTTTTCAGTTGTAGGTACCCCTCCGTTTGTGGTGTGTTATTAAAAGCCGTTGTTTGCAACGTCCTTAGGTGTAACATTTTTCCACATGACGATGTTCATACAAATAGAAACACACAAGTAGAGAGAAGTCACCGTATAGTAGGTACCTCTTTCTAAGAAGTAGGGTGTAGCTCCCGAAGGACCGCTTTCATCGGTCATCAGTTCCTGCTGTGTTTTTTTCTCTTTTTTTTTTTTGGTCCCTTTTTTCTTTAGATGAAAATTAAGTGGGCGTGCTATACAGAACAAGCAAAACGGTTAAATTTTATGAGAGTCCTTTATTTAGTACACACACGCACACACTGTACACACCCCCACCACAATCAACTTAAATTTCCATTATCATCGTCCTGGGTATTTTGTTTAGTATGGACTATGTAGGGACCAACGGAACCAACTCCAAGGCCAGGATATGAGTACAAAACCAAGACCGTAGCTGAATGGTTTTTTACGAGTATGTCCTGTTTTGTGTAACAAAGGGATATGGTCGACTTTTTCCAGTAATACACACACGTGTATTTGTATGGTTGGCTTATGAGTGATTGGAGAACATTTTTCAGCACAAACATAAAATCCTGGATCACATATCCTTGTTTCGCGGCACAATCCAATCTGCTTAGACCTGTTCATTGGGGAAGCAATACGAGTTGAATCGGTATTATATAGCAGAAGCAGCAACTTTATCTTCCTGGAAAAAGCCGTAACCAAGGGATGATAGATGATGGTACAAAGAAATATACAAACGACAGGGTACAAATGGAACAGGGAAGGAAAACAGAAAAAAAAAATCAAATATTGTTGCATGACATGCTCTACGTACCTACAAATATGACAAATAAGGCACTTGTTTGCGCGTTTTTCCTGGATCCAGACGGCCACGACGACGATGGCAGCGACCAGAAATCAGCAAAGGAAACACGGCGATGAAATGCTCCCCAGAAACACTGACAATATTACTGTGAAAATTGTGTAACGTTTTGTTTTGTGCAAATGTCCAGGACCAAAGGCAAGGATATAGCCTCGAGCTGGCGGACGAGTACGAGCACAAGGACATAAGTCCCTGAAACGGAGATATGAGGCCGAGAACGAGTACATGGTGGACGAATATTAGTGGGAGTATGAGAGCAAGATAGCGAGAAACCGCGCGTTGAAAAGCACAAGTTTCCGCGGGCGTTCACATATACAATGAATGTCAGGACGCAACCAACGCGAACGTGGCAAATACACAACGATAAAGGGGTGGACATCTTTCTGGGGGAAGGAAGATAAATTTATTTTCATTTTCCAACTGGGTGCGCGCAGATATTTTTATTTCATTATTTATATCTGACAATGAGTTTTGGGCTACAGATACTCGTACATGTGTTTGTGAGAAAATTAAATTAGGAAAGGCAGATGCGGCGAGTTCCCCGCTAAGTGAAAGTGGGCTAGTGTAAGTGGAAAATATGGCATTCTGGGAGTAAAGTTGTGGAAATTGAGGTGGAAGATGTATTCTTTTTCTTTTGATTGTTTTATGTTGTGCTAATGTAGCAGAATGCGAATGTGAATCCTTTTCTTTTTGTTGTCGTTTCTTGTTATCTTGTCATCGCTAGAATGTATTTTCGATGATTTCGCCGCCTTGTTGTGTTGTTCGGTTGAATTAGTTGCTTCAAAGGAGACAAAATCAGCTTTTCTATTTTGATTTTTGTATTTTCCTTCTACACAGGAAGCATTGGTATGGGTTTGTGTAGGGAAGATCTGTCGAGCTTTTGACAACAAAAAATAACTGGTGTAGTATTTTTATCAAAAAAGTTTCACTTAATATTGTGAATGTCTTAACTCATAACTCATTTCCAGATGTTTTGAGAACTGCAGTCATCACACCGATATTTAAAAAGGGGATAAAAAGAAGACGGCAATAATTAGAGACAGATATCTCATTCTCTTTTATTGGGAAGACTAAAAAAAAACAGGCTTTATGCTCCATTAGTTCAACAAGGTTCAGTACTTGGACCTGCGTTCTCTCTGATTTTTTTTTATCAACCTTAATCTGTGTAGCACACAAACAGGATTTTCTGATGACATAGCTTGTTCTTTTTCAACTAACTCTATCCTAGACTTAGTTGCTAATATAACATGACCAGATAGCAATGATAGTTTTTAAAATTGTTGTGTTTCAGCACCTGTCAAAGTTACCAATGACATGCAGCTGCCAAAATATTCAGTAAGGTTTGCCATTTCATCATGCAACGTTTTACGCTTGCCGAACCTGCGGAAATTATTAAAAAATTTTATCGAAATTCCGGCCGAGGTGTAAATACGCAACGTGATCGGTCGTCATAATGGCTTCAGTGTGCAGGCAATTCATCGCACCGTGGAAAGGTTTGAACTTGTATACACTCTTTTGGATCTTAAGCCACCAACCAGACAGAGATTAGTTCAAAATGAAGAAAACATAGCCGCCTTAGCGGCCAGTATCCAAGAAGACCCAGAGAGTCAACCCGGCTTATTTTCTGGTTGGATTTGGGCCAAAATCCATGTAAAATTGTGCTGACGCAGGAATTGAATTTGGACGACCATAGACAGAGCCGTAAGTTCGCTAATTGGACGATGGAAATGTTGGCCGGAGAACCGGAGATCCAAAAACTTATCTTCTCGGGCGAGGTCCACTTTTGGTTCAGCGGGTATGTCAACAAGCAAAATTGTTATTACTGGAGCGAACACATTCTACAAGCGTTTGGTCAAGCATCAATGCATCTACAAAGAATGGCTGCTTGGTGCGGTTTATGGTATGGCGGCATCATCGGACCTTATTTCTTTCGAAATGAGGAATGAGACACCATTACTGTCAATGGTCTCAGGTTTAGAGCGATGTTAACTGACTTTCTGTGGTCAGAGTTCGACTACATCGATATATTCGAGCTATGGTTCCAACAAGACGGCGCTACATGCCATACAAGCAAGGCAACGCTCGAAGTTGTGAAGGAGAAATTTGGCGAATGGAGTTGCAGATCCCAAGCTCATCCTGGAAGTTACTCAGTGTTGAGTCACATCATAGCTTTCAGCCTTACTTGCATATTGTTTGAGAAATCTGATGGTCGGATATGGGTTTGAATAGATGTGGCTTTTGGACGACCGTCTTTGTATACGACAAGCCCAGCGGAAATAATTGGCTTAGATTCGTTCAAGAGTGAATATTTTAGTAGTCAAGCCAGCAGAATCTCCCTCATGACAACTCAATTCTAAGTTATCAGTATTGGATATCCAGTAGGTTTGAGGGACCGAAGAGCGATGTATGTATTTGGTCTTTGCACGTAAGCACCGTTCGAAGGTTGTTATGACTTTGATTAAGCTTAAGTTTTCAGACGAAAAAAAGAATACAGACCGATATTCGACCACACATTTTTCGAGATATACCATATAAGGGCAGATAACAGTAAAATCCCTTTGATTTTTATTTTAAATTCGTATTAACTTAATATTCGTGGTCTGCATTTTGTTTTCATTTTGCCATCCTCGTTCAAGCTCTGCATTGCCCTGATTCCTATATTAGTTCATGGTTAAAAGGTTTTTTTGAATTGACGATGACAAATTGCAGAACCTTATATCGCCTTTATCTATATTATACCTTTATTTCCTTCTATTTTCTGGTTTGTCTCTGATTGGAGATTCATTTAACCTATTTCTTAAAAAAAACTTTAACCGATTGTAGGCGAAAAATCTGAGTTCGGTGCAGAAAATAGCTAGAGCGTACTCCGAGACGCTTATGACAGTCCAAATACCAGTCTAATACACATATTTCTTTTAGAAACATTACAAAGCGATCCCTTGATAGAATCCCTGTCTCTATACTGTATACTATGCCGTTAATCCACTTTGCAAAATTAAGTCCTATTCCGGGATCAAAAAAGTTACTCGCTTTTTCAAGACGCTGACATTGCAGATAAAGATTCATTTTCGGCTTCGTATGGTGACATCTAAAAGATCTGGACACTAAATCTATTGGAGTCGGCTACCACCGATAGCAGCTAAAATATGTTGAGCATGTAACGCAGACATCTGTCTACAAGAGATTACAATGCGCATAGATGCACATAGTTCTTATACTTAGTCCTGCCATAAGTTCTGTTACACAATTTCCAGCGCTTATCCTTCAAAACAACTTTTTCAAAACACATGTACTGATCAGTTTGGTTTCAGTTTGCAAACTAATAACATGGGCGTTAAAGAGAATCGAGTCGCGGTAATAGCGCGGCATAAGTGCGGAAATCGGAATATCAAGAATATTCATTTATCGGGCTATTGCTCGCTTTCATGAATTGTCTGGAGTAGTGGATAGGCCAAGAAGTGGTCGCCCGTACGGATGCGCTAGTAAAGGCAGTGCGTGTACGAATTCGGAGAAATCCCTTTGGAAGCAGAAGATCATGTCCAAGGAATTGGATATATCAACCAGATCCGGGATATCTGCATATGAAATTCTATCATCGTTCCACGGATCATCTTCTAACTCCTCAACTAAAAAAAATTAAGCTGGAAAGATGCAAGCAACTTTTGAACTGGCACGCGGACAAGGGCAATGAAAACATTCTGCTTACGGATGATAAAATTGACAAAATTTATGCCACTTCATCTAAGGAAGCGAAAAAGGTGATTCCAAGGGTTCAACATGGACATCATCACGCTTCCGTAATGGTTTAGTGGGTGGTCTCTCACCATGGTGTCACATCCCTCCATTTCTGTGAAAAGGCGTACAAACTGGTGCAAAGGCTTACCAAAAAGATGTGCTAGAGGGTGTTGCGAAGGGTTTGACCAATACCCTTTTCAATGGATACAGATGGATCTTCCAACAGGACTCTGCTCCAGCGCACAAAGCCAAAACCACGCTGGAGTGGCTCAGAGTCAATATTGTTGGCTTTATACAATAGCAGCAGAAGATTGGCTGTCGGTGAGTCCAGGTCTGCATCCACTAGATTATGGTTTGTGGTCAGAATTGGAGAACATGGCAGGCAAGACTGCTCTAAACTTAATAATAACATTACAACTATAGCATTTTAGACTCAAGACTCTCTTACTACGCTTACGTATAATAAAACTCTAAATTATCTAAACCATTTAACCCAATGTATATAACTAAATTCGTTGTGGTGAGCACACATTGCTCCCTGGTTTGAATGGCCAGCATTCCAGTGCCGTTTTTGGGCACTTAACATTCGTTAACAAAGTAAACACGCGCACCGAGACTTAACTGAAGTCGTAAATCGCCAGTTATTTCCCCGCGGCACCCATGTAGACGAGTCTAGCCTTTCCGCGAAAACCCACTGTCTAACCTTGATCTAACTTTTTTCCTTTTTTTTTTTTTCTTTTGTTTGTCGGAACAGAGCACTCAGACAAGGGACTAGTCCATTATATTCTTTGCAAGTTCTTTTTAATGAAGAAGCATGGGTAAACGCTTCAGTGATAAAGTGCTTACAGTACAAGTACCCATCACGTCAGCGGCGAGTACCTGCAACCTGACGCGAGCGTAAGCCAGTGTCTTCATTACTTTCACAGCAAGCATCGTAAGATGTTGTGTCAGATTTCAGGGCTTAGCAAAGATATAACGCCCTGTCACGACGACAGTAAGCAATCTGCAGTCTTTCTTGCTGAGCCGCTAGAGACGTCGGGAAAAATTCGTTTGGTTTGCCAACAAACTGGGGACAACTGTCAATGGAAACTTTAACCTAGGACGCAGGCAGAGCCAACGTAGGTTCGGGTCCTGGAACACTCTCCTCTGAACCTTACCTGGCAAGTTCATCATCGTTTTCATTTCCCGTGATCCCATTCATTGGACCTATGACTCGATCTAACTTAGAGCTAATGGGAATGAGAGAACTCATTCTAAGTTACCACAACTTAGTGAATTGTTTAAAGGTATCAACCCTATATATACCCTATCAAAACAAATTAATAAGACAACAAAGCATAGGCGATGTACCCATTCAAGATGAGTCATTTATCCCCCGTACCCCGGTAGCGGTAGTACGAGTGTATTACCGGAATACCATCTTTACCTTGTACTGATCATAATTGGTCGATATGGGCTTCCTAACATTTTTATTTTTTTCTGACCGAACGGAGCACTTATACAAAGAGTCTAAGTCCACAGTTCCTGTAAGTTCCTTTCAATGGAATTTTACAGACTTTCAAAGAAAGGGGAGTAAGCGCTTCAGTGATTAAGTAACTAGAATACGAGCACCCACAACGTCAACGTCGATCACTTGGAGCCAGATGATAGCCTAAGCTTGACATTCACGAAGGTAGCTAGCGCACGGTGTCGTCATCACTTTCGCAGCAAGGATCTCAGGATGTTCCATCACTTATGCGCAGCATATTTAAGTGCTTTGCAAAAGTGTAGTCCCCCGTCATGATGATAATATGCAGCCTGGCATCTTTCCTACGGAGCAGGAAAGCCTCTTACGCCTTAGAGACGTCGAGAAACAGTCGTTTGATCTGCCGGCAACCTGGAGAGCCCTGTCATTTGCAGTTGTGCTCATAGCAAACGCAGCTGTCAATGAAAGCGCTAACCGAGGACGTAGGCAGGTCCTGAAAAACTCTACTCTGAGTCTTGCCTAGCACAGAACTGGCGATTTCATATACCGTGGTCTCATAGTGACATGGACCTAGACAAGACTCAGCGAATTTAAGCTTCCGACTCCGTTCACTGAAGACTTACATTCTCGGATATAACATTTAATCGAAGGCCTTCTTGGCTCCAAATAAACAAGCATGTGTTGTATATTTTTGTCAAAATGCAAATACTGATCGAGCCAGATAACAAAATATCTAACTACGCTCCTCACCGCCAATATCGGTCTGTTCTGTCAAAGAATGGCCAAATTTCGCACAATTATTTTTGGTATGCTTAGAAGCCCACTACAATGGAACAAGATTGTTTCCGACTTATCAAAATTGATTTTCAGTTTACAATTATCGAGTTATTGGAGGTCTGTGGTGATGACTCGTCTAGCATTTTCGATAGCAAGATTATGGGCGGAATATCTGCTTTTCAGCTTAATTAAAAATTTATCATTTTCGGTGAAAAAGGCGAAAAATGGCTGTTTACACCAAAGTAATGTCCTTTGATCAACAAATTATACATATATGTAATCTTTTGACTTGCTTAATAAAATAGCTACCCTTTCAGCAAGAAGAGACGCACAAGACCGTCAAATCATTCATCGACAGAACATTCTGACAAATAATCAGTCAATTTTACTGACATTTTCAGTCTTTCGCAGAAAAATTAATAAGCGTTTTAGTAGCAGCCCCAACTATTTAAGCCCCTGCAGCCTGTACCTGCAGCCTGTACCTGCAGCCTGTACCTGCAGCCTGTACCTGCAGCCTGATTCAGCTATAAGCCAGACACTTACAGAGAAAATGCTCCGCGGTGTCATTATCACTCTCGCAATCAGCTTTCAAAATCAGAGTTTTATTCACCAGCATTGCTTTAATAAACAATACAAGTGAATCATCTATGCCGTGTTGCCTGTCCGAGGTTCAAATTGTAATAAATGTTGCATAGATGCAATCACCCTTAATGTGGATGGAAACTTCCAACGCTTACTTCTTCTTGTAGCGTGTGCCTTCAGTTCTATCCATCTGATTTTGATGCGCACTCTCGGAGTATCTTCCGCCTTGGCATCTTGGATTTCGAAATAATTCCGCACTTACCTCCGATAATTACGACTTATCAGAAATTAAACGAAAAGTTACGTAAAAGACGCTGTTTCTTCAGTCTAAGAAGAGTCAGCATAAGATCACACTTCCGTTGTCTATGGATCAAGATACTGAAGAATGCAGAATTTTCCGATTGATTTTTGAATTCATTTGTGTTGGCGGGCTATAGAGAAGGAGATGTAGCAGTGACCTCTACGTGCATAGGAAAGTGCACAGCTGTCACCTGAAGTGCCGTGAGGTTGTAGCTCAAAAGGATACCAACCATCCAGCCAAAGAGTTTTCGATTCCACCCGGAGGGAAAAAATAGTAGAGGAAGACTGTGCCTAATATGGTACACAGGATTTGTCGGGGACCTCAACTAACTTGAAGTGTGGCTAAGAACCAAGAGCTTATTGGCTGAGGATCAAGTCCATTCAACCGTCGAAGTTAATAAGTAATATGTCGAAGTTGAGATCAAGATTTTTACAATCCTTATGACTGTGTATAAAAAATGTAATATCTTGGTCCTTTTCTTTCTAAAATGCATGAAGTACTCGTATTCAGCTTATGATCAAAAAAGTCATCCTTTTCACTATAAAGGACTGCATTTTGTGCTATTTTTCGAGCAATAAGAATGAGTAGTTGAGTTGACTAGTTATCTGCTGATGGTTGTAGTCAAGGAACCTTCGTTAAATTAATTTTAATTAACGGCAGTGCGTCAGAGCTCGCAAATATACAAATTAACTCGCAATTAGAAATACCCTAACGGTCTCATAAAATATGCAAATACATGATTTGAGATATTAATACGCCTACCTATTAATTACCTCTATCTATATTGCAGCACACACTTTGTACGAATATTGTCTGTCAAAAGATCAGAGGAAAATGTTGGCATTTGCCTTGAAATTTTCGGGAAACTTCTACGTCTCCTCATTAAAGTTTGATTAAGGACAAGAGTCTATTAACTCCAATAAAATTAAACACAACTGCCAATGAAATTCAAAATGAAAAGTTCACTGGCGTGTTACAGATAGAAATACTCGTACCCTTTCGTCATCAACATGGTCATGCAAAATGTTTAATGTTCAATGAGCGTAGAAAAGTATCCGATTCCCAAAAATACCGCTATTAAATCAAGTCCAATGACCTAACCTCATCTTGGCCGGCCAAAATCGCCACACCATCATCTGTATCACCCCCATTTTAGCATCTTTTTCAGCCAGCTTTGAACCTCAAGTAAATCTTGCAAATTACTTGAGACGCTTAGACAATTTTTATGGTGACATTACTTTAAGTGACAGAGAAATCATGTCACCGTTGAGCGTTCCCTCTAACTCCATCTTGCTCACTCATTCACTACCATTGGCATCTAACCAGCCCCCAAATGTGACATTTAGAGAAACCGTTTCAAATTCAAACATCTTCATAACGTAATTGCTACTTCGTGTCCATTGCCATTCCCACTGGGTTATTCCCTAAACTGCCATTAGGCACAGAACCCTCTGACAGCACGGGATAGATCCTGATCCCCACCCCCCCTTTCTTATAAATGACTGAAATGAAAAAGGGGGAAAAAAAAGAAGAAAAATATTCAGTTTGTGAGATCCCTTCTTCTTAGGGTTTTATCCTTGCGATACATTAATTCAATCATCAGTGCGTATTCTTTCTATTTATCTGTAAAATGGAGAACTTTCCCTTTTTGCCTCAAGCCCTCAGGGAGTCGTTCCCTTGAATTGCTGGAACCCTCAATTTCGTTCATCTCCACCGAGTGAAACATTTCAATGGCTATAGCTACGATTACGAGTTGCCAGTTGCCAGTTGCCAGTTGCCAGCGCCAAGGCAGTAACACTGCTGCTTCTCTGCCTCTGTTGACAATGACAACGACGACGATGAGAAGGACGCCTCAGAAGTTTTCGACGACTGCGGAACCAAATGGTACCATATATCTGGGCAGACGACAACCAGCTTAAGCTTTTAAGTCGCCACCATAAAATCAATTAAAGGCTCGCCAGCCTACCCAGGGACGTGGTGGAATCATGTTGTGTAAGGTATTCGGGATGAGTTCCCAGAAATCGACCCATTCCATTTCCATTATAAAATACCGAACCTCCCTTAACAAAAAATTAAGGCACCTACTCGTATCCAAGACGAGCACGACAAGGATTCCTTGTGCATGTTCAGATGTCAAATTTTGTCCTTAAATGTTGTGTTCAAGTTGATTTCGCCCTTCCCATGCCTCTGAAGTTTTATTCTTCAGTTCCACTACGGTGTATCTGGTAGATAAGTGGATTTCATGAAGAAAGAGAAGTTGGTAGCAGGCTTCTACCAGAACTCCCTCAAGGCCAAGATGTTGTGTTGTAGTTTCGGTGTGTCGGTAACCTATGTTTGAAAATTTGTACAAAACAAGAAGACACTTAAAACAGAGAATTGAGTGTTATGGACTTTGACTCAGGGCACTCGTACTAGTCTCTTCAAATTGCAAGTTAGGATGCTTCCACACCCACATCCGGCTATGGTTTTGGTTTGGTTTTTGTTCTGGTTCTCGTTCTTGTTCTCGTTCTGGTTCTAGTTCTGGTTCTCTATCCTGGACGTTTGGTTAAGTCTTGAACTGATTTCTATAACTGTTATTTATTTGAGAGTGTTGGCTTCGTGTAATAGACATGTTGAATGAGTTCTCTTGTTTCTGGCTCGTTGTGCTTGTTGTAATTGCTGCAGAAGCTGTCAAGTCAAACATGGAAACTAAATGGAAACAATGGACGCTTTTAATGGAAATACTCGTAAACTTCGATTTTCGAATAGAAGTCGGTAAATACATACGTACTCGTAGATTGTTTCTGTGTAGACATGTTGCATGGTGGAGTATTTGTAGGTGTTCTCATTTGACACATGCAATGTGTTTGGACTTTCATACCCCGAAGGTGATTGTTATTGTATTGTTGTGACTGCATTCAAGGGAAGTCGATTGGTCAAACGATGAAAGGATTGCAGATTCTCAAGTTATGCAAATCGCTTGCAGCAAGTGTTTGATTTTCTGCCATGATGATGATGAAATCCATTGTCCTATAATAATGACTGGGTGGTTCCTTAATTAAGGAGCAAATGTTAATTGATGTTTAAAATCGATTTAGTCAGAAAACTTCTTGCTAAACATTTCTTAGACATAATTCGCTTAAGAACCAATACAAAGGTAGGCCTTACAAACAGGATTTGCCGAGCTATTCAGAGGATACAATGGATTGCAGAAGAAGAGGGGTATAAGGGGTAGAGGTTGTACACTCTTTTAGTTGTGATGATATCATACAGACCTGGCCGGCTCTTAGCCAATATCCCTTTCCAGTCAGCTCGATTCTTAGCTACAGTTGCCGAATTGGTTAAGCTCTTTTTTTACCGGCGTGCGTTACTTAAAATAGGGTCTTCTTGGTATATGAAGCGCTGCCTCAGTGGTTCAAAGATCCTTCGAGATAAAGTACTGATACCATCCATTCCACATCATACAGCTATTTATCATATTTACCAAGATTTTTAACAATATACATATCGCTGTACGACCGGTATAGTTCTTGGTTTTACTTCCTCCTCCGCGATCAACGCCGACGGGTCCGGAGATCACACAGAGCTCTCGTCTGCACTTGATAGTGTCCGTGCCTCTGCGCCGCAGATTGTCATTACTAAAGTATACCGCAGATGTAATTTGAGATCCTGGTAAAGCCGAATGGATTTATTGAATCTTATTACAAGCACAGAACACTTAAATATTAGACTTGCAACTAACACGTCAATTCAAAGAGATACTTCAAAACTAAAGGGTTGGGTGATTGATCGAGCGCCAGGGGCAAGGGTAGAGTAAAGGGAATTCCTTAGGCAAATCGAAGAGGATTTGGACACTGTTAATTTCCAGTAGCTTCCTAGATATCGGTTCTAGGAATCCAGAATTCGTTCGGTAAGGATTGCGTTGAAAGAGTGGTACAGACTTTATATTACGTGAGTTGGTGTTAAGAGAGATAAGTCGAAGCAAAGATGGCAGTCGGTTCTATCAGATGGATAAAGAGAATGTCGGCAACTTTCCGGGACTGTAAGTCTATAAGTTTCAGCTGAACTGTGTACGGTGGTATATTTAAATTACCGGTCCAGGAGAGTCCCCGTAAAGCGAAGAGGGCGAACCTGCATTGTACGGTTTTAACCCGGAGAATATGTGCGCTGCTGTATTGGGACATGGAGAATGTATTCAGGAAGTGGTCGAAGAAAGGTTATGAAAAGTGGCTTAGTAACATGGGGGCTGGAGAATTGTTTAGAATAGTTCTTGATAGAACCAAGTGCGGAACGAAAATTGAGTTCTCTTTCGCAAATAACACCTAAGTCCCGCAATTCATTTTCTAAAGGAACAGGTTGATTAAAAATTAAATACATATGAGGAGAAGTTGTACGTTATAGCTTGGCATTTACTAACATTGAGTTCAAGAAAATTCTTTTTGTACAAAGTGGAAAAACTCTCAAAATCCTTCCACAGTAGGAGGCAATCAGAGTAGGTCGAGAAATGTTTGAAGGTTTTCATGTCATCGGGGTAGACAGATATACGAGGGAGAAGTACCAGAAGTACCCGACCTAACAAAGAAACCAAAAAAAATTGGAGAAAAACATGTTAATTTCTCTACGTAGTCTCCTTTTAGTTCAATACACTTTTCCCAGGAATGTTCAATATCTTCGATACCCTGTTTATAGTGAGGATCGTCGAGCTCCTTAAAATAGCCATCAACCGCAGACTCCACCTCTTTACTGTTGGCAAATCTTTTACCACCGAGCTATTTTTTCAAATTCGAAAATACAAAATAATCCGAGGGGTTAAATTTGGCAAATAGGGTGTATGAAGAAGCAATTCGAACTTTGACTCATTGTTTTTGGCCATCACAATAACTGATGAACTAGTCTTGATGGAACAAAAAAGTTTTCTTCGCCAAACGGGCCCGATTTTTCTTGATTTCGTCTCTCAAATGCTGCAATAAGTTCGCATAATACGCGCCGTTGATTGTTTTTCCTTTCTGAAGATAATCAATGAAAATTATCCCACGCGCATCCCAAAAAAATGCCACCATGACCATACCTGTCGATGGAACCGTCTTCGCCTTGTTTAGAGCCGATTCTCCCCTTTAAGTCTATTGTTTTGACTGTTCCTTCATCTCGGTTGTGAAGTGATGGGCCCATGTTTCATCCATGGTTATGATTCGATGCAAGAACTCGGCTTTATTGCTGTTTAACTTCGTCAAGCACTCGATTGAAACATCTTCACGACTCTGTTTTTGTTCCAATGTGAGTAGTCGCTGCACCGATCTTGCGCACAGCTTTCTCTCATGTCCAATTTTTCATTCAACATGCGATGTACGGCGCTGGTGCATCTACTATATCTGCTAGTCCACGCAGTTACAATCGACCGTCATCCAATAACACTTTGTGGATCTTTTTCAACATTTCTGGTGAACTCTCCTCATTTGGTCGGCCACTGCGATGTTCGTCTTGGCAACTCGTACGGCCTCGAAGGAGTAGACTCCCCCAGACTCCGCTTTGATGTCGGTTGGATTTAGGCCTTTCAGCTAAAAGTATTGTATCACATACAAACCCTTGATGGCTGCCGAAAAAATACTAAACAACTTAGCGTTGCCAAACTTCAAATTTATCCTTCATAAGGTCGGTACTTTCTATAATTGTCATTCCTTTTAAACAACAACAGCCATCTATACGTCAGGTGGGGTACATCTGGGACTACCCTCGTACATGAGCTTTCAATGATACTCGTACGATCAACGTCATTTATTTTTAGTGTAAATAGTAAAGGACAAAATGGCTACCTTATGGTACTCCAGAAGAGGCTTAAATTTAGTTAGAAATCCAGGACCTAAATAAAATATCAAATCACCGACCTTCTAAGTAGGATTTAGTCCACAAAATAAAGCATGACGGATAGCCAAGAGCCTTTAGTTTGAGCAAAACAATTTAGTGAGAGATTTTGTCGAAAACTTTGCTGAAATCAGTTGCGATCAGGTCGACCTCAATCCCATATTCGACTGCCCACAAGGTATTTGAGGCGAATTCAGTAAGGTTTGTGGTTGTAGACCGACCTTTCCACAATCTGTGCTGTTTTGGGGAAAAGGTAGTCTTGCAATGGAAATATGTATATTGAGTCAGAAATAATACTCTCAAACAGTTTAGGAATGCAGGAGAGCTAAGCAATAGGTCGATAGTTGGAACTTTTTTCTTCGCGACTTTTTTATGAAGGGGAAGTACGAGTATGTACTCGTAGGAATACTACAACATATTGGGTAAGTTCCAGGGATAACGAAAACTAAAAGAGAGCAGTGCGAGCTAAATAAACTGCAATCTTTTATAGAAGTGTGGCGGGCAATCCATCGAGATCTTACATTTTTCTGCTTATTTCTTCCTAACGTTGTTTGTGAGCAGTTGTTTAGGTACGAAAAGTAGGGATACTCAGGTTCGTGGATTTAATTAGTAAAAGCCTGACTGAAAAAATCGGCAAAAAGATGTGCAATTATTGTACTTGGGGATCGTTAAAGGATTTGTCCAAAAAGTTTAGGGATGATGGGTAGTTTAGGAGACTTTCGTTAGGTGTTAATGAATTTAGAAAATCGTTTGTGACCGAAAATGAGGGTGTGACGCAATTTTTTCAGGTGTTTAAGGTAGAGAGATTGACAAAGTCCAGAATGGTCAATATAGGCAGAGGGATAGTTGAAAAAATCAGTAAAGTAGTGAGATTTAAGGTATTTGTACCTGAGCTTGTTTCTTTTATTTCGAAGGGAGCGTAACCTTTTATTATACCGGGTGGCGAATATGAGAGGTTTTTCTTTGGTAAGCGACGTAAAAGAGTGTAAAGCATCATTGATTGTAGATCGTGGATTGCTATAGAGAAAACTAAAATTGGCATTACTAAGAAGGTTGTTTAGTTAGCTTTGCTCTATGACAATTGAAACTGTAAGTGTGTTCGTAAGTAATTCGGGGTAGCTTTCTAACTTAGAGAGAAGGTGGTTATTTTCTTATACGACCAGTTGTCTGTATCAGAGGTAAAGATAAGATCAAGTTGCCTACCAATGCTGACTCCACTCAACGGATAAAGTCCGAAATCAGTAAGCCAATCAGTGAAAATGACTTCTTTTTAAAAGGTGATGTGCGTAAAACAGTGTTGATTGGATTGAACCCACTGAAGCTTTGGTAAGTTAAAGTCTCCTAAAAAAAATAACATTGGGATCTGCAGCATCGGATATGCAATCAATTGTATTTACAGCTAACTGGTAACTATGAAATAGTTGGGAGGGCGAAATAACAGCAGCATATATAAAGACAATGCCTTGAAATAGGAAATCGCGCACAGACAAATTTAAAGTATGATGTGGAAGATTTTTTGAATAGTTTGGAATCAAGGCGAAAAGAAATAGTCAGAAGAACTCCACGACCATATACGTACTCCAGGGAGAAGCTGTGATTTAATATATACGGTAGAGGATTTTGCACGAAGCCCTCTTACGTTTTGACACTAAATTGAAAGGCATTGGGAACGAATATGGTATGCAGAGAATTGTGAGCACGGTTAGGAACAATAATAGTTCTTAAAGGTAGAGCGGGTTTTTTGAAGGTGCCATAGACGTTTAGAGCTTACATGGGTCGCGAAAGATGAGAGGACGTTTGCGACATCATCGGGAGTGATATTGAAGCTTTCGTGAAACCGAATGAAAAGGCTTTTACGTCACTTGGATTAGTGGCTAGACCCGCCTGCTGGATTAAGACCATTACGTTTGATTTGGTTTTACCATCGATGCAGATGGGATCGGACTTATCATGCAAGTACACAAGATACAAGCGAACGTTCTCATAGATTCTATGAGATAGAACATAACGGTCGTCGTGTCAAGAATCGACTAGATGCTTAGTTACTTTCACTTTAGGAGGAAGCAACTGGTGTTAAAAGGAAGATAGTCATGTAGTACCTGTTGTGTTATTGTGGGGTTAACGTGAAGGAGTTCGAGAGCGTATAAAGTTAAAGTAAGACGGACGAGTTGGAGCGGTACAAGAAGAAGTAGATTGTCTTGTCAAATCGGGAGTAAGATTAAAAGATACGTGGTTGGGAGTTTTCGATTTATTAGAAGGGAGTTCTGTGGAAATGGGGGTATTCTGAATATTTGGGGGTTTCGATGTAGATACAGGATGACGATGGTGGATCTGTGGAGAGAAAAAACTTAAATTTATTTATTTTATTATTTCCAGAAACCTTGTTTTTCTTAGAATTAATTTTTTAAATTAACTTATTGTGATTTGAATGCTATCACCAGATGAGTTGATGAATAGCCATTAACAGATTTTGGGCATGCTCAGGTTGAACAAGGAAAACTTCTTCGCGTTTGCAGGGCAGAAATTAGTCATTCAAATTTGACAATAGATTCAGAGAAATCCTCGAAATTTCTAACATTGGAAGGATCAATGATTTGAGGAGCAGAAATTGTAGCATTTCGTGGGACGGGATCCGTAGCAGTTTGTAGAATGGTTTGTAAATTAGGCTGAGGGACGTGTAGTGAGGCGCACTTAGTTTCCAACACATGGTGATGAATTTAAAATGAAGAAGAAAAAAAGGCGGATTCAAGCATTTCGGGCAAGATTGATGTGTTCTAAGTGGACGTAGACTCTGGTTGAGGTATGTCATCAGTTTCGCTGGTAGCAATACAAATTTCCTCAGCTATGTCTATTTCTTATTATAATTTTGCCTCCTGCTACGTTATTACTAATGTCACTGATTCTGCGAGCAAAATCCAGATCGCGTTAATCAACAGTATAAACAGTATTTTTGAAATAAAGTTCTAGATCAGATCGAAGGGCTTTCAGGAAGTCATTGAATACAATAACGTGTGAGTCAATAGTGAACGATTTAAGGGTCACCGTGATCCAGATTTGGGAATCACAAAGCCATTTATTCAAAATGTCTTTAATGCTCGCGATGTTCTTTTCGATGGACCATGATTTAGATTAAAAAAAAAAGCGATTCATTGAGTTTCTCATATTTGTTATGATGGCTAAATGTGTTCCAGCAATCATTGTTCATTGCCAATTGTCAATAAGGAAGTAGAAACACTTAGGCATATTTTTAGTCACATTAAAAAGAGCAATTGGTTTTGTAATCTTTTAAGGGGTTAGGCCACTCTAGAGGTGGTAAAAAGAGGCTTATTTGTGATGTTTTTTTCAGGAAAAATGTAAAATAATTCGAGTTTAAAAAGGTAGAAGTTTATTGTACATATGATTGGCTGTAAAGCATAATTTTTACAGAATAATTTATTTGAAAATGGCGGCTGTGCTGCGTTTCTCAGATGACCTCACTTTTTTGGAAGAGTCTACGGCCGTAAATTTTGAATTCTGATGAGTCACTAAATTTTTTTTTATGGTATAGCAACAGCTGTAGAAGCACGTAGTATTTTTTTGATATAGCGATTTTTGACCGAATAGTGCACTTACAAAGTGAAACTTGCAAAATTCGCAGAAAAATCTCCAGAAAACTGTTAATAACAAATGATCTATGCCATATAAAGAGTCTTCCATTATTTTCCAATTTTTAAATTTAAATAAAATAAAGTGTGTGTGAAGTATCATCGATAGTTTTTATTCATTTGAAAGGCCTCTCGATGCCATTATGTATGGAATATAACATCGTTTAAATGTCGGCCGCTGCTTCTCTGGGTGGCGCGCATTCGAAATATCCAATTTTCCATAACTCTGGCGCATAAATCAGGTTCAATTTGACCGATGGCATGAGTTATGTTGGCTGTGAGGGCCGCTGTGGTTTATGGCTTATTCGCATAACAAAATATCGTGCAGAGTTTCCAATATGACGTAAGCTGTGTGGCACGTAGCGCCGGCCTGTTGAAACCACATGTCGTTGGTGTCCATATCATCAAATTTAGGCCAAAAGCAGTTGGTAATCATCGACCTATAGCTCTCGCCGTTGACGGTGATGGCCTGGCCAACGTCGTTCTCGAAGAAATATGGACCGATGACGCCGCTTGCCCAAAATCCACACCAAACAGTGACTTTTTCGGGATGCATTGGACCCTCTTTGATCTCATGTGGACTGGTATCGTCCCAGATTCGACAATTTTGTTTGTTGACGTATCCATTCATCCAGAAATGGGCCTCATCACTGAAGATGATTTTCCGATGAAAATTAGGGTCAGTTTCCAACTGCTCCAGAACCAATTCAGCGAATACACGTCGTTGTCTATGGTCGTTTACCTTCAGCTCCTCTGTCAGTTGAACTTTGTACGGGTGCAGGCTCAAGCCACGACGCAAAATTCGCCAAGTGAGTGGCGCGAAATCGATTGCCTCGGATTCTCCTACACACTCTCTCTGACAGCGGCGATGTTTTCGGCAGATCTTGCGTCTCGTCGACGTGCGGGTGTTGGTTTATCATTTACTGAACCAGTGGACTCAAATTTATCCACCACACTGCGAGTAGTCCTCTCGATAGGACGATTATGGCGACCGTAAAATGGGCGAAGTGCGCGGAACGCTGCCCGAACAGAACACCCATTTTGATAAAACAATTATATCATTTGCAAGTGTTATCGAACGCTATGTCTGTCCATGGTGATTTGGCAAAACAGACTGAATAAATGACTGCCAATTTAACAGATGTAGCTTCAACAATATGGCCGCAATCAACTATCGGAGGTCCCTATTGGAAGAACCTGTACATGAATTCGATTGTTAAAAACCCGAAAATGCAGTTTCACGAACATTTTAACAGAAAATTGGAGAGACGAATAGGAAGGACAAGAAAAGCACATCTGACTGATTTGGGTAATGTTTTACGAATGAAAATGTAAAAATTGTTATAGTTCATTATTTGGTTCCGCCAAAGGCTTCGGTCATTTGAATGCCCGAGAAGTTTAAACGATTTTTGAAATATTGTACCTCTGCTGTTGACTTGAACGTTGGACGTAGATCCTAAAAGTACGATCTTAAAAAAGTGACATGATGGCATGCTGCCCCCTGCCTTAGACGGTTTTTAACACTGAAGGTGTCTATAAATGTCATTATAAGCAAAATCGATGACGAGATGGTTGGAGTTAATAAAATTATCCGAACTCTGGACGAAACAAACCTTGTCCGCCGACTACAAAAAACAAAACCGTTCGACTTAGCGCCGTAACGTAAAACCGCACGCAATGGCGGTATTAGTAGGTGCCTTCTCAGGAAAGCACTACAGAATCGTAAATTACTTGTTAAGGCAGCTTAAGTAGTCATAGTCAACAAAAAGAACCTCTCACTACTATGAGCATGCGCGGCCGGTCATATTGCCTCTCGGAAGCGTGAGTTTTAGCACCTAGGCATATATCGGCTTACATTGCAATTCATCGAAAATCTTCGAGAAGAAATATCTCACTTGTAAAGAAGATTCACCAAGAAGTCATTACGAAAATCTGTTGACATGAATGGGATTCCTAATGTTGATATTTGATAACCTGCAGTGCGAGTGTTCTCAGAAGGATTGGGCGAAAATATAACTCATGATGATATCAAATCTTGTTACGTTAAAACTATAACAAGTAAGTTTAATTCTAGTTGATCAACGACATGTGGCAATTCAGTCAAAATAAACGTAATGTCGTAGATAAAATCAGGAAACGTAAGAAAGCAATTTTTTAGAAAATCAATTTGGAGAAATTTTCATTAATGAAGGCCTAACTAAATTTAATAGAGCTCTTAGAGCTTAGAAAGAGCAAAGAAAATTGAATTAGAGAAGTGACAGCTCCCGAAATAAATTAAACACGGAATAAACAGCTGTCCTTGATAATGTTAAAATGAATATTAAGATATAGTGAAATATTTGGGCGAGTTGCTGTTCGGAAGCCCCTGCTGGGAACAAAAGGCAAGCAGAGAAGGTTAAAATGGGCCAAAAAGTATAAGACCTGGATGGAAGAGAGTCAACAGAGTTTTATGGAGTGATGAACCCAAGTTCGGGGTTCCAATCACTCGAGTGATTGGAAAAATTAATTAGGTGGCATACAAAACAATATTAGAAGAACTGCTGAGACCAATGGACTAAAATTTATCCTCGAAAGTTTCGTGTTTTATCAGATCAACGACCCTAAACACATTTCAAGGTTTTGCCAACACAACGTGAAACAGAAGGACGATAAAGAAATCCTACATATCATCGCAATCACCAGATTTAAATTCTATAGAGCTATTGTGGGAGCAGCAGGTGTCGCTTTTAAATTTACCACAACAGGGTTTTACCCCTTTGAACCTGTTTTTCTTTAAATAGTTGTCCTTCTAACATACTGAGAGGGCGATGGGCAACCTTGGGCATATAAGCCTTCGGCGCACTCGCTCAGTGCGAATGGTCTAAAGGCCAGTAGAGCAGGCAGGCTACAAGAGCGCGAGGAAAGCGCTATAGTGTTGCGTGATCGGTGTGTTGCTTTGTCTCCCCTGATGGGTAGTCTTCAGCCTTGAGTAGAGCTAATACATGACGCTCCATCCCTTCAGCACTTAATCACTTCACTTTTTTGACTCGGCCTTTCTGTTATATTTATTGTCGCTTTGGAGGAACGTATAGGCGGGAGGTACCTATGGATTCGTCCAGTTACGGACTTCTGCTTTTACGCTCCTCGAGGGCGACAACCAGCAGGTCTCGCATTCACATAGTATGTGAGTTATGTCCTCAACAGCTTACAGATCACAGCAGAATCTGCAAATATCCGTATCTGATAATGTGAGTCTCTTTGCGTATTTCCGTAGGAGACAGTGTCCAGTCAGAAATCCTATTACTGTGCCAAGCTTATTCAGTTATTCCTGTTTAATTTTATTAAATCCCTAGATCTTTTGCCGTCAAAAAGCGGTCAGAGAGCCTTGGATACTGTGTGTCCTTCAAGACGTGACCACCTTAGGTTGGCAGTCTTTGTGATATTTTCTTCGATAGTGCCCCTTACTATGCAGGTCGTGTAGTCCTCCTTTTCTTGCAAGCTCATCCGCTTTTTCATTTCCTTCAATACCGCAGTGTCCTGGCACTCAGCACAGGGACACCGACAGCCCCTGACTGTATCAGAGCTGAGGTTGGTTGATTCCATTGCCTTGAGTTCGGTCTGGCTATCGATGTAGATAGCGATATCTATTTTGGATATCGATCTCATCTGCATTAGCTCAGCCGCCGTAAGGATAGCCAGAACCTGTGATCGGAAGACACCTCTTGAGTCCATTGGTCTTATACTTAGACACCCTTTTTTCTGGTATCTTCTGTTTTTGAGCTATCTGTGAAAATTGCAATTACATTTGATCTGGTTATTGCATTTTTTTGCTAGTCATCCCTCTCCGGTTATATAATATTATATAATACGGTATGTCGAAGTCGACCAAAAGAATCAACACAGCTAGCCCACCCACAAAATCACAGGCGCAGACCAAATTCAGACAGAAACGAATAAAAAACAGCAACCAAAACACAAATTTAAAAAAAAAAAAACCTTATCAATGTAAATAATGGGACGCTATCTGGTATTCCGCTTTCCTTCCCAAATCTGCACGGAAGGCCACCTCGTCCATAAGATATTTTAAACAAGGTTGAGAAAGATTCCTTCTTCCCTCGTCACAAAGGCCAACAATTTGTTTTAACTTCAAACCGAAAATGAACATTTGTTGTCACTTTGACTTATTGAAGGGATCAATTTTGGGGAAAGAAGGAGTTGTTTGAAGCCAAGGCAATTCAGCGGGTACACTCAGGTCAAGGGAAATTCTCAGACGCTAAAATTTTGCCGGGTATCGGGGTAGTAAAAATAGCACACTTGGGAGTATGAAAGAGCGGTCTAGGGATTTCTGAGACTGGTTACATGCTCCAGCTTAGTAGCGGAGCGTTTTACACGTACATACACCAGACATTAGGCTCTCTAGAACCGATTGGATGAAATGAATGAATGGAAGGTCAATGGTCTGAGTGGACATAGCTCGTATTAGGGCGGCCACTTTGTGATTGACCACGACGAGTAAAAGAGGTTTCATAAGAAAAAAGCTAAGTCAAAGTGACAAAAAAATTATAAGTATAGTGGAAAAAAAAGGTGGAAAAGCTAGGAAAAAGAGTATTACAAGATGCAGAAAAGAAAGGGAACGCAGGACAGGATAAAGGTGCAATCGGGTGAGCCAGGAAGGCGAGACGAATGACAGCTAATTCTTTTGTTGTGAGATTGTTTACTGAAATCCAGGTAGGCTTTCGTCCATTTAGTGGAAAAAAAATTCCCATAAAAAGGAAAAAAAGGGACACGCGACCCGCCAGACAAAACCAACTTTTCAACCTTTCCGGAACGTGGAATATAGAGGCCCACTCTTAACTGTCATTCATTTAACCTGGTTAATAATTTTTTTGATAGAGCTCATTCCATTATGCCCGTACAAGATTCTGATCAATAAATCGCTAATGGTTATAACGTACCCTTTGGCTTTTGTTATTATTCATTTATGTTTTTCAAAGGTTCCGCGATTCCATTATAAAAAGATTGCGTTGCGTCCACCAACGCATTTGTGGGTTTTTTTCTTTCTGATATTTTTTATACTCCTGTTGAATGTCAAGAATTGTAAAAAGAGGAATCGAATGCACAGGTGGCTTTTTCGGCGGTTTAAGTAATTTTATATTCTTTTTAATAAATAAATGAAAATATATATATATTTTTTTTTCTTTTGTATTTGTATTTATTTATTTAAAGAATGTGCACACAGTAAGATTAAATCTTATAGTTTGTGTAGGCTTTACAAAATTTTAGGATCGAAAGCAAATTTAACTTTATATTATACATAGCTGACTACATATAATTAAATTAGTTGAAAACTACATAAGTGAATAATAACAAAAACAATAAAAATATATAAAATTTAATAAACCTCTTGCATTTTTATTTATGTATCACTTTACAGGTGTTGAAAAAGATAAGTTTTGAATGTGTTTGCGTTTGTGGTTCTGCTTAGTGTAATGGGTAATGAGTTCCGTAGGAGAGTGGCATGGACGAAGAATGAGGGCTCAGATTGCAAGCAATGGGTGCGGGGCCGAATAAGGATGGCTGTTCTTTGTGAACTCGCAGAATTAGAGTTCTAAACCTAATGAGGTTGTCGAAGGTGAGGCGCATTATTTGTAGATAATAACTTGATATGTGGTAGAAGTATCGTTTACTAAAAACAAATCTTGCTAAGTTGTTGTAGATGACATTTAGTTTACGCCTAGTATTATAGTCAACAAGGCAGAAAGCTTCGCAACTATATATTGTAGCAACATAGCTAATAAAAGGGACTTAACAAGTAGCATCTTAGTTTTGATCGGCAGAGAATTTTGCGTTGCGCATAGCAGTCGGAGACCATTATAAACCTTTCTGATTGTGGTTGCAGCATGATCTGTCCAGGTAAGAGTATCGTTGAAAACAATACCCAGATTTCGTGACGTATTGTATGGATGACTGCCCTAATCTTATTGGTGGAAATGTGGTAGTATCTAGTGGCTGGTTATAAATATAGAGTGTCTTGGACTTCGCTGGATTTAGTGATAAATTGTGTTTGAGGGCCCACTGTTGTATGATCTCTAGATCTTTGTTCATCATTTCAATGGCAATACTAAGCATATCCAGCGGACAGCACAAGTATAATTAGACGTCGTTAGCGAACCTGTGGGTAGTACAACGTTTAAGTTTGACTGTCAACCTGTGCGGACGTGTTTTCTCTTGTATACCGAATTTTGTTACTTTTCCGCTTTCCTTCAAAGCCCCGTAAACTGCCGAATCAGTAAATTTCAGTATATTTCCCGTCTTTGTTCGTCGACCTAGTTTCACCTGTGCCAGTTTTGTACCCAAAAAAAAAACAAAAAAAAAAAAAAAAAACAATGGAAAAGTGCTGTGCTAGTGTTTTGTGCTCAATTGTTGACCCCAACGCGGAATGGGTAGCCTGCAATGGTCTCTGCGGAAAATCATTCCATGCCATATGCATCGGCCTTACCCGGAGATCCATTACCTACCTCAAGGAGTATTGCAGTCTCTTCAATTTTTACTGCGACAAGTGCAAAGAGATCACCTTGGCCCACGTTATGCTGGCAATTAAATGCAATAACGAGTCTATCAATGCGATGCTAACCGAGAACAATCATATTAGCAGAACTATTCTCGACAGAATAGAGAAGATTGAAGACTCAGTAAACTGCATTGACAGTAATGTGGAAGCTTACAAGTCCATAGGAAGAATGATAGAAAAGCAACTGACAGCGATCCACAATCTGTCCAAAAATCAATCTCATCACGACAACGACAGCGAAGTGATCAAATATCACTTGGATGGATTAAAAGCATTCATCAAAACAAATTTTGCCAACCTCCTTAAATCCAACGTACTCACACACATAAACGACTCTATCAATCTTCTCCGTACTGATCTCGACTTGCTTTTTCAATCCTCCTCCAAAACAATACATCCCACCCCGCATCCATCAGACTCTACGCTCGATGACTTAACCCTAAAAATAATAGACGTCAGCGAGGAACTCATAGCCACTCGGTTGACCGTTGCCGAAATCGGTAAAGAAGTGAGATTGGCTTCCCACAAAATCGATGGAATCCCCGATCAAATTCAACTCCAAGCTAGTTCCCCGTACAATGTCTCAATTCATAATGAATTAGTAGACACGGAGTCATTTTCAAATACTCCCCCCGCCGCCCTAACAACGGAAACCGAAACCGAGCTGCCTATCCCGCCCGCCCCCGCCCCACGCAAATTGCTCAAACAATTCGGAACTTCATGGACCCCCTCCGAATGGAAAAGCCGACTCGAAAAGTTGAAAGAGGGAAACCATACAGCATTCTACGTTGAAGGGGCTCCTCAACAGGCTGATGTTAGTTGGGTGCTGAATTTCTTTCACCGAAATTATGCCATCACCATTAGCGAGTGCGAGATGATTTCCCCTGCTGATTCCAATAGTTCCTGCAGCTTCAAAATCAGCATCCCAACCAAATATTCATGGTTGTTCCCTACTTCCCCTGGTAAGGCCACTAAACCTGGGAAGATAAGTATCACCAAATGCTCTGAGGAACGAGAAAACCCACGTGTCGACGACAACCAAAGTTCTAAAAATAAACGTAAGGATAAGCTTAAAAGAAGACCGCTCCCAAATCCCCTTCCAACTAAAAAGCACGTTAACAAAAAACGAAGCTCTAATCCCGATCCCAACTGGAGCTTCAAAACGAACTTGTTCCCCAATTTTAGTTCACCCTCCTCACTTATCCGACACAAAGCCCTTACACACCAATCCTCTAATCCGCTAATTCCCAATTCCACCCAAGCCCCCGCGCCAACGCGTCTCTTTCAACTTAACCCCAACCACCCATATTATCCCTTCTCAATCTTCTACGCCACCGATCCCAGAAAACAACTCATTTTCTAACTTCGACCTACAAACTGGAGCTAAGTACCCTAATTTTATTAACTCCCATACCCTAAACCCAACATCTCATCCGGCGCCCAACTTCATATCCAACCACGAATCTCCATCTCCCTCCTCCACTGCCCCTATTCTTGATCCTCTTTTTCCCCCCACAGTTAAACTAACCCAGCAAACTAATGGAACTACAGAAAGTCGCTATGCACTCTCTAGGCTTAGAGAGAGAAAGATATATGAAAACATTCGTCCCTTTCTCGCCTATCTACACGACAAATCGGACTCGGTCTGCTACGAAGGGAAGACCAAAACCAGCGTCATGGTATCCCTCCAGCAGGAAAGCCTCCCTACCGACCCTATCAGTCTCAGGAACCTTTATGTCAGGTACCACGAGATTTTTAGCATGTCCCCTCAGAAAGTAGCAGACGACCTTGCTGCATTCGGCCACTACGTTCACTCTAAACGAGTCTCACACCTACAGCGAAGCCGAGCTGACCACGAATCGAACCCTGTGGAACTCCTGCGCGAACTCCAAGAAACGAAGACATTTGGCTTCCTACTGTCACACATTGCTGACGCCCCTGAAGTATGAATGCAAGAGTTTGACTGCCAGAGACGAAAATCCAAATTCATACCGCAGCTTCTTACAGAGGAGAAAGTGTTCCACCGTGTCAAATGCTTTGGAGAAGTCCAACAACGTCAAGAACGTAGGACAGTTAGTATCTAGGCCATTGCGTATGTCGTTGACAACAAGCAAAAGTGCAGTCTTACAATTCCTTTCTGCGCGAAAACCAGATTGAGCGGGATTTAAGATGTTGTTGTCGCTTAGGTGCGCTTGTATCTGCTTTAACTAGCATAGTTTTCTCGAATACTTTGGATAAAAACGGTAATATTGCGATTGGTCTGTACTCAGTGTTAGTTCGGCTATGTGACTTAGACATCGGTAGTATCCTAGCCATTTTCCAAGAAAGGGGGTATTCACAAGTGGTGAGTACCTACGTGATTAAAAATATGTGTTATGTATTTGAGTATGAAAGGAAGCAGGAGTTTTAAAAATTTAATATTGATTTCATCCAAACCATCCATCAGATTTAACCGATAGCACGGCTTCAACTACAAGATGAAATCTGCTTCAAGTTGGAATCTCCTATATTTTCATAGTCGCTAAACTGATTCGTAAACTGTGCGGAGTCTTGATATTGAGTTGGCGGCTCAGATACTGAAATAAACTGCGAATTGAGAGCATTACAGTCTACATCGTCAGTTGCACCTGGAGACAGTGTTCTCCCTAGTTTGCTCAGTTTTTGCCATAGAACTTTCAGGGTTGAGGAAATGTTCAAAGTGGCGCAGCTTTGCAGTCCTTATACGAAGAACAACTATGTTGTTCTTCAAAATGCAAAATGTGTAGCAGTCGATATATTAACAGAGTCAAGTCAATCCCATCCAGTACACTAAACATAGGCGAGTTATCTATGTTTTTATTTGGTCTGTAGATTACTCCAACTAGCAAAATAAATAAACTTTGGCTATTGATGTACAAACGTAAAAGAGATAATATTTAAAAATACAAAGAGAAAGATAATTACTGTAACTGTTGTAAAATAAAGGTAAACACAAATCAATATTGTTTACGATTAACTGTCAGGGTCGGCAACAGCTACATACTTTCCGTCTATGGTTGATTTCACCAACACAGACCTAAGGTAGGTTTGCACGGAAAACAGTTGGCCTTTTTTCTTCATTCGTACTTCATGCTGGAGAATAGCCTGCTTTCGTGGAGTCAAGCTTTCGTTTACAAACACATGACTGTCTGAATCAATTCCAGAGATCGGTCGCTTTGTCTTTTTTTCTTTCACATATGTACACACTCGTATGTTCCCCATTCATTTTACATGATTATCGTCCTGCTAAAAAGGATTCTTTCGTTGTTAGATTTTGTCTTTCCTTAGAGCACTTAATCCTCCAAATGTTGGCCTGAACCAGCGGGTTTCCGCACATTACGAACCTTAAATACTACCCCTTTGAAAATTCGACGTGCTCAAATTAAGGTAGAGATATGAAAAAATCTGGCAGTGTTGAGCTGTCCACAGAATGTGCAGCAAGCAGATTGGTATTTGGGGTATTTCATGTAAAGCGGATTCGGAAATCCTTTCACCTTCGGCCTAATTGTACTTCTAGAAGGTGTGAATGTAGACACTCAATTTTTTTTTTTGTTAGAGGTAATCCTCTTAAAAAAATTGACGTTATATACCTTAAAGAACTGATTTTTCGAAAGCAGTTTTTTCGAATTAAACAAATTTACAGTAAAATATTAAATATTGTGGTTTCTATAAGAATTTTTAATTATGAAATCGAATCTGAAATTGTTGAATTTGAATTTGTAGAAATCCGGAAGTAAATCAGAATTTTAATAATTCGACTATTTTTTTTTTCAAATTACCTTAAATCTACAAATTAATGTAGTCTTTCCAGATATTGGTATCCGTAATCTGTGAATACTAGTCTATAATCCTTCAGAAAAATTTCAAAACCTCGCTTTTCACAACAAAAGCAGATTTGCCGCTATGAACTTCAGCGTGATTATTTCCCAGATAAATTATGAACCAAGTTTTTATTTAAAAATTCTTCCTTCGCCCGCCAAACTTCGACTTTTCAAACAAATTTAAACAAGAATCAAGTCCCATACAAGAGCAAGGAAGACACAGAACTTGCTCGTTCCAAGAAGCGAAAATAAAGTAAGTGTTACCCTTCTCTCCCCAATGTGCCATTGACAAAATGTTTATCAAAAGTCATTCAGTGAATTATTCATCATTATTAGGAGGAATACATTTTAAGTATGAGCAGGGACTTGACATTTCGTGAAAAGCTTTAAAATGTGGCACGACACTCACCACTCACCACTCACCGTTCACCACTCAACAGAACAAAACAATAATCCTCTACCCCATCTGTAGCACCGAATCTTCCATCTTCAGCCTCTTCCCGATTCAGTTCATTTAAATTTTACAAAAGATATCCTAGTGCTGCTGGTTTGGGAGTAATTTAAAATCAAGTATCCAAGATAATAACACTCAGTTCCTAGTCTCCCCTTTTTTTGATGCGGAACGTTCTCCATTTCGCCAACCCAAAAGGTATCCGTTTACGGATAAAATTGGTTGCAAAGTCGCCTTCGCCTTCGAAAAGAAGAAATCCTTCAAAAATTCAACTCTGCTCGTTTTGAATAAATTTTCTTCTTTTGTCCTGTAGAGAGTGCTGCTACGTCTAACCATTGTTACTGCCACCTAACCATCTAATCAACTCACCCATCTATTCGCAGTGGTCTATTAAATTGACGTCAGAGGATATGATGAAAGATAAAGGATTTTCACGTTGCTACCTTTACCTGATTTTATCCTAACCAATGAAAATAGAATTTATTTCAACCCCTTGAATTGCTGCTTAAATCCCAGCAGAGGCCTTTGCCCTCTGGTCTAACTCCAGCAACACAATTACCAAAGAAGAAGGACATTCAGTCATTCTGCCATTGGCGTAAGCTTTGCATTAATTCCTTCAAATCGGACTTTTATTCTTTTCTACGTTCACTTTAGTCGTAGATTTCCGGAATATTATCCTCTTCATTATCGCTGATCCTTGAGAAAGTAGGTATATAGGAGTGAACTGAGAATATTTTATAAATCTCCATTTCTATGCATTCACTTCATTATCCCTACACATCACTCCACGAGAAGGTGTGCAATGAATTGAGTGGCGTCTATCATATCTTCGGGCAGGAGGCGGTACTGTAGGCGGTATGAGTGTCTCATCTCATTAATCTACTACGACGCGCTTTCTATTGGTGATTCCGAAAGGACACGACTCGTATTCTCCCTCCTTGATTTCCTCACCGGGATTCTTGGTCTTGTTCTGGTTCTGGCTGCCATCCTGTAGATGAATGGGAAAATTATGAAAAATCACTACTTCAGAAGATGATTTGATTAATTACATTGTCCTTGGAGGATTTTGAGCGATAGCTTATGGTTAAAGTTCAATTCCTTTTGGCTATATGAAGATACAGATATACATAGAGACTGAAAGACAGAAGGATAGACACAACATCAGTGGGGAGATAAATAATGGAATGGATTCTAGAGCTGATGCTAAAGCTGATGTTGATGTCATGGGCGTTTTCTATCGCCCATGGATCCTCGTTCAACTCTCGTTTTTTTTTTTTTTTTTTTTTTTTGTCGTTTTTGTTGCTTTCTTTCATTTCGTCTTTATTGAGTCAGTCCTGCAATCAATACGAGGGCATCGATGAATAGATTGATGATGGGGGAGGTTATGCGCCCCAATCTTATCTCATTCCCTTTGCAAGCCGCTATTGATGCCTTTCCGATGAATTTAATGGAATTAATTCGTCTTAATGGCTTTTATGCACTGAAGGAATTACGAAGGATTTATTTAAGGAACACAAAAAAAGAACGAATTCACGTCAATTGGAATTCCCTTAGTCCTTACTGGCATAGGGCATAGGCTATCATTATTACTGCTCGGAACTTAATTATAATTTTTTCTTCTTCTCTATTTCTACTGAATTGAAATTCCGATTTATACATGAATAAAGGAGGAATTATACGTAGATGGTAATTGCATTAAACTACTTTGCACAATCGAAGACAAAAAGTGAAAGAATACGACTATTCATTACGAGCTTAAGAAGTGTATCTCAACTTTAATTGTATAAAAATTAGGAGCTGCTGTGGAAGGTCGCAGTAGAGTGCAATGCTCCCCTTATCAGAAATTTTGAAATGAGTTCATCAAAGCTAACAAAATGAATTACGGATATCTATCTATCTGCTGCAGTATCTGAAACTTTCAATCTATCAAGGCACAGCGTCTGAATTGAGACATACAGGTTTAGACGACCACAATTCGTTCTCATGCAGTGGATATAAAATTCATAGTTTAGGTGAGTTTAAGTAAGAGGGGTCCTCATTAAAGTGTACTTTGATTAGTTTTAAGTCCATGGTGATACCTCTGGTAGAGAGCTGGATGGCGAAGCCCTACCTAACCAAAGGAATTTTTTGAATTTGTCTTCACAGAACAGAGATCATTTAAATCTGAACAGTGGTAAATTTTAGAGATTCCTTTTGCTGTTCGTCCCTGTCGCTCTTGCAGTAATCGTTATGAGGAATACTCAATGGCGTATTGTCCCGAGATTAAGTTTGTGAGTTTGGAGACACTGAATTTCCTGATCAGCTATCCTCATGTCTTAGGATAGCGTATGAGCTATACTAGTTTACAATACATTTCTCACAGTTTTCTCTATAAGCCCACCTATGTCAGAGGGTGTGTCATTGGTATTGGTGTGGCATATTTCCAGATATTTGCGAGTCTGATCAGTTTTTAACGACACAGTTTTTTGAGGCATGCGCGTATTCCGGAATTCAACTGATTGTAATATTACGCTACTAAGTCGTTGGCTTGAGATATGCGTGACAACCACTTTAAACTTTATTGTGTTTTAAATTAGGAATCCAGAGTATTGGATTCAGAGTATTCTTAACCGGTAGAGGCACCTGTAGAGGCTGAGTAGGGTCAATAGATCTCGAGAAATTCTCCAGACGAGTCCTCAAACCTTCGCGGCCAACCTCTCCTTTTTCCGCTAGGTTGAATCAAGGTGTCATACGACCCGTGCCGAAGATCAACTTGGTTAGGGCCCAGCATCTCCAAAATAGCTCAGTCGCGAACGGAGTATCCGGACACTTGGCAACTTCTGGATTAGATAGCCTCATCTGTATACGGCGGATCTCTGTACAAATGGACCACCCTTTCTCCAATACTCATGGGACCGCAATATGGAAAACTCACTAAACAAGACAAAACCCGAGGCCGGTACTCCTTTAATACCGGGCGGTAAAACGGTGACTGCACCGACTACTGGCAAGGCTCCTGCATTGTCGAGAGGAGGTAAAACTGTGGCAGGCTATGGTGCACCATCCTCTAAAGGCAAGCTCAACGAGTCTAAAAATAAATCTTCAGGGAGTGGTAGGACTGTGGAAAACAATGGTCCTATCACTTCCTCCACGCCCAGCAGCAGCAACTTTGTAGCAGGTGCTGGGGGTGGAGGAAGTGGCAAACCATGGCCCTATCACTTCCTCCACCCATGGTCCTATCACTTCCTCCACCCCCAGCAGCAGCAACTTTGTAGCAGGCCACAGATTTGTCGATGATACCAAAACTCGTCTCCTCAAGGAGGAATTTGGAGTTCAACCGCATCGGCAAGCTCCGTCTAAGGAGCTCTACCTAAGATGCCGAAATGCTTCACGCATCATCAAAACCTTCGGATCCGTTCCGGAGATTGAGAGAAGTGCGGACATAAAGAACAAGATTGAGTGGGCTAACAACATCCTAGAAGACGAATCACCCACTGCTTCCACTGCTCCCAAAACACCTGAAGACTCCTCCAAGCGCCAGAGATCGTTGGAGGAAACCGTTCCGTTTCCCAAGAGGCCCAAAATTCACAGCACCGAAACCCCTGGGCTATCCAGCAGCACATATCTGAGGTCTTTCAGCGAAGTCCTAAAGGACGCGGTAATCGATAGGAACATTACCGACCTGAACGGTGGCAGTTGGTCAAGCTGAAGCTTTCGAGCAACTTCATAGCCATCATGCGGGAAAACCCCGGACCACCTCCCATCACAAGCGACGCTAACTGACACCAAGGCCATGTCAAGCTCATAGCATGTGCCAATCCGAGATATCTCGATCTCTTCACTAAGGTCATACGTGGTTTAAGTGATGCAAGCCTCGAGCTCGTATCTAAGGAGGACATCCCTAGCAGACCTCGAACTCGTACCTGAGAAGAAGATAAGCTCTTGGGCACATCTTCAGAATCGAAGGACCTCAACAGCACCGTGGTGGAGGGTACTCTGGAAAACTCTAGCAATGATACGGTTTCTCCAGATTAATTTCCATAACTCAAAAAAGGCTTCGTCCGCACTCATTCTGCGCCTTTCAAAAAATGCAGAAGACATTATCCTAATACAGGATGTAGCAGAAGTCATGGTCCGTGGACCCGCATACGGTCCGCTCTATACAAGAGGAAAAGGTAAGATCACAACTTGTACGAGTATATTAAGGAAACTTAGCCCAATTCATTTTTACTTTCCAATCTCAGCGACGCCGACTTAACCGTTACCAGATCAGAGACTGCCAAAGGTGAGCATTGGCTTACCTTCGCCACGTTCATGTGAACCCTCTCCTTGGTGATAAGCTAGAAAGGGTGGCACTAGGAGCTGGAAGGAAAAAAACTGGCCTCATCGGATGCGACGCTAACGCTTATCACACGTTATGGGTCAGTACTGATATCAATGATAGAGGTGAGTCACTTTTTGACTATATTTTAAGTACTAACCTCTTTATTTGCAACATTGGCAATGAGCCCAATTTTATAACAAGAAACCGACAGGAAGTGCTAGACATCACTCTTGTCTCCAACAACATCACTCAAACACTAACGAACTGGATGGTATCGTCTGAACACTCTTTTTCGAACCACACATACATCCAATTCAGCCTGAGTGATGCTCACCCTAGGCAACCAGCTTTCCGGAACTACCGGAAAACTCATTGGCCAAAACACAGAGGAATACTGTCAGAAACGCTTTCCATAGCTATCCATAGTTTGACATAGCCCCATAGAGCTCGACTCTATAAATACTGTCATATTCGGCCTTAAAATCGACGAAAAGATGGTGAGTATCGATTTGGACTTCTTCAGTTTTTTTCCAGGGTCTGCCCGAGTGTGAAAATTTGGTGGATTATGGACTTTCCTCTTCTGAAGCCACACTATATACTAATATGAACTAATCAGGTTGTTGACGAATGGCTTCAGGCGTTCACACGTAACCGTAGAGAAGATCTTGTAGGCGATGTTAAGAAGACTGATGCCTCAGTAGTTGGTGCAGTTCAGAGTTACCCTCTCTTGAGGATCGGACAAACAACGCTGAGGTTCCATTCATAAGGCAAACTTTCGTCCGACCATATTTTATAGATGAGTTAGTGCATACTCCTTACCAAGTCATACCCTATCGCTTTCAAGAGCTCAGCGGTCAAGCCGTTCGCCCCAGCTACTTTGTTGGAATTAATCTTAAATATGGCTATCCTCACTTCCTTCAGGTCGAATGGGCGGAATTTTTTGTCTACATCGTCTAGGTTGAAAGGTTCATTCTACCTGACTGCGGTATTGGGTTCATCATCCCCGCTATGCAGCCTACAGGAGAGGTCTTCCCAAATCCTCAGCATCGACTGTGACTACGATTTTCTCTTGTTCGTCTATACAGGCTTCGGTCCGGGGTTTGAATCCGTGGCGTGTTTTCTTACCTTTTGGTAAAACTTCTGAATCTCATTCCTGGAGTAGCATCTCTCAATTTCCTAGACTGCGAACTTCTCATGCTCTTTCTGTTTCCTCCTGAGAAGCCGGTGTTCGTCTCTCCTCTTCTACTCGTGGAGCTCGTGAACAGCTCTAGTCCTTCTATGCAGCACCGCCACTTTGTTTGCATCTTGCTAAGCTGTATGTGCTTGCTTGTGGCGGCAGAGTGAAACCCAGCACATCAGGGGCGGCATCTCTGATGCCTTTTGGCACTGGTCTTCGATATTCGATGCAGGGGGGAAACTCATTCTGAAAAGGATTTGGCGATCTCTTGCAATAGCAGCCTTCCCACGTCGAACTCCTTATATTCTAAGATGACCTACATAGAAACTTACTGGTTTTCTTCGATTTCGAAGCTCAAGTCCTTCTGTGCAGCGCCGTCTTGTATGAATTTTGCTTAGCTGCACGTGACTGTCCGAACTCGTAGTCAGATCATGGGTTTCGTTGGGGTGGCCGTGTGAGACCCAGCACATCAGCGAAGGTATCACTACTGGATTTTTGGCATTGTTGCCGCTGGTTTCAATAATCGCTGCTTCCGGCATGGGACCTACTGAAAGATTAAGGGAGACTCTATCAGAAAAGAACTTGGCGATCTCTTGCGATTGTAGCCGTGCGTCATCAAATTTCCTCACAATATTAGCTTGTCCTTGCGAAGATCGGGGTATCCGCAGCGGTACCTTGGATACAACAAGGTAATTTTTCGAGTCGGTGTTGACCCCTCAGAACATTCAGACATCCATAATACAGGAGGAGTGCACTGCATTGATAGCAATGTGGTCAATCTGGTTGACGTCTAATTGATTATGAATTTTACAAGTCCTCTTTTACGAATATTGAGATGCGGTAACCATATGTTTCGCCCTACCGCAAAGTCGATTAGCTTGAACCCGTTATCGGAGGTGGGTGCTTGTAGACTATACTTTTCGGAAGTACTACCAAATGTGCCCCCTATTACTAGCTTTGTATTAAATTCACCGAGGATCATTTTAATGTCATAGCTGTGGCACTGCTCATAGGTCATGTCCAACAGCTCGTTGAAGTCATCTTTGGTGTAATCTCTTTTCACGGTTTGGGCGTGCGCACATACAAGTCTAATGTTATCTAATTTAGCCTAAGTACGGATTGCTACGACGCACTCGTTAACATGCCGTAACCTCAAGACTTCTTGCCTAAGTTTGCCTCTAACAACAAATCCACAGTAGATATCGCAGTTTTTCATCCACTTTTTTTCCGGCACATTCCATTGCATTTCTTTCATGGCAGTAACAGCTTTCGCTTGCAGGAGATGTCAGCAGTAGATTCGTCCGTATCCGAGGCTTGTTCTTGTTTTGTAACTTAAGTTACCCCGGCGGCACAACCCCCAATCTGGAGGGACATTTCCACTATATAGATACCCCTAGGACGAAGGGTCGGTTAGAGCCAAGCCAGCAAGCCGTTCGAGGATGTGAGCGCTGCCGTTGGTCCATTAAGGGCTCAATCGCTACCATTCTTTTCCAAGACGTAGTCTCGGAAATCCTTACCGGCCTGAGCATCGCCAAGTTGACAATTCCCGGGATTACCCTATTTCTATAGCACCCAACCTAAACCAACCTAGCATGCGAAACTTGAGACAGCTAGCTACAGATCGAGTTGGCTGAAGGCGCTTATCAATTGAGGCACAGGTCTACCTCGGACTGTAGCGCTACCTTAATTAAGTAACTAGGACACATCCTTTTTGATTGAGTCTGTGTTTGAAAATGCGATTGGGACTTGATCGGAACTGAACAACACTTCACTCTCAGAATAATAAGAAAAAAACATGTTTGGCAAACCACCCCTTTGTGTATCTGCATAGCTGTATCGAAGGAAACACCTGGGACTTACGAATAAGTAGCATAAGATAGTGATGAAGCAATACAGTGAACATTTAGAACGTCTTCCTTCCCCTAACCTACGACAAGGTAAATTCGAGTTGAGTGTCGAACAAAAAATCTTTTATTTGTTGGCATTGAAAGGCAAGGCCCTTACCTACATAAACACAAGTGCATTAAGTACATAGCTTGTCAGACTTGACTTACAAAAAATAATGATAGACGCGCTACACCGAATGCCACACGGCACGACAATCAATCATCAATTGGCACCAAGCACCGGACACCAGGCACCTGAAAACCTCAGGTCAATATCCCATAAATCCACAACTATCCAATTTTCTGCCCATCAATCTTCGGCTGTTTTCAAACACCCACATCCTTCAATCGGCTGGCAGCTTGGGCTCTACTGGGCTGGGCTGGGCTGGGCTGTACTAGGTTGAGCAGGTCGCTGCCAACAGCTCCCACCTTATGAACGCTCCCCAGGTGACAGTTGAAAACAAATTCATTTCTCGAACAGAGACAGAGACATCCGCATCCGGCTGCTATTGCGGTCGTCGGTATTCATGTCAGTGTCATTTAATTTTACCGTTATTTCGCTTTTTTTTTTTTTGTTTTTTTGTTTTTTGTAAATTTACTTTTTATCTCCACTTCTAAAGTGGATGAGGGTGGTGACCAATGCTCCTCACCGTTCAAACAGGGGAGCTACATTATGACATCGATGTCACTGTGGCATTCACTGTGGGACACGAGTGGAATACGAATAAAAAGAGAAGAATCCATGGAATAGGGTCAAACTTAAGCAATCCCGCCGAACCAAGTAGCACCAATGCTCTTCAAGAAAGTGTCAGAGTTGGACGCCACGCAAAGTTGTACGTTGTACGTTGTACGTTGTACGTTGTCCGTTTCACGTTGTTCGGTTGTCCATTGCCATTGCTTGGCTACTGTGCTCTCAGGCAAAACTCCTTGTTCGTTGTTTTTTTTTTTTATTTATTTATTTATTTTTATTTTTTTTCATTTGTCGTTAGTTCGTTTTTCCTTCCTCCCGATTCTTCTTTTTCTTCCGACAACCGTTATTCTCGGGGGTGCTATAAGGCATTCTGTCGTCCGTGTAATGTCCGAAATGTTGGCGTGGAACAAATGTACATTTTGTTGGGTGTTTCTTCTTGTTTTTCTCCATTTTTGTTTTTTATGGTGTTGTTGGCTTCATCCCTTCTTAACTGTACAGTTACACATAAACAAGGCACAAGGAGAAGATAAAAACATGAAAAGTAGTCCAAATGTAAAGGCAAATAAAAGAAAACCAAGGCTAACACGATAATTTTCAATTTTCCACACTTTACGTTTGAGTTTGCTTTAAATATTTTATGAGCGAGAATTCGTTTCGGAAATGGGCTATGGCTCTCCTTCTCAACGAGGGATTGGGTCCTCACCATGTAAGCTTTGTGGCAGGGTGTTACAAGGCATAGAGATGGTTGTGAAAGTGGGTGGATTTGGGATTCAGGAAGGGTTTCCATAGAATTATGAAATATGGTAAGTTTTGTAATAGAGAACTGGCTCTTTGTGTGTAAACAACATGGATGTATCTGGATTTTGTTTATTTGAGGTAGTGGAGATTCTAAGGTACGCGGATGCCCCTATGCGAGGAATAAGAGATCAGTTGTGCAAAGTTCGTTGGTTTTAACAATAGGGCCATGATTCATATGATAATGAGCTTGGCCTAGTACAAATGTGAATAGAAGCAGTAACAGTGGAGTTAGCGAAGCATTAAACTAGGGCAATTTGAATTTTACTTAGTTACAGCAGTTAGGCCAGGACCTGGGCCTTTACTAAGGAGGATGCCAAAGCCAACGAGAGTAGCGTAATATGGCACCTTGATTCGAAGTTTTAGCAAGCCATATCTGGAGCTGGTGTTCATTCATTCTATATGCCCTAGCCAGGGTCTACCGTGTCTGCAGGAAGGGTTTCAGCCAAAATGTGAGCTAGGAAGGGCATAAAGATGGGTCTTTACAGATGGCTCCACAACAGATTTGAGATGCGGTAATGCTGTCTTTTTTGAAGTCGATAATTTTAGATTTCATTGTTCTCATTTTGTATATATATATTGTACCATATGCAATCTTGATGGCAATGAACTCTGTTGTGAAGGAATGGTTAACGAGCGAAGTATCTGCATCTGTAACAACAGCCAAGGTGCACTTAAGATACAATATTTCATCCGAATGCTAGATTCATTGAGTCTAGTTTGGGTCCCAGGTCACAATGAAGTCGCGGGAAATTATTGTATATCGACGATAGAATTGCTAAGAAAGGCTTTGAGGTTGCGCTGAAGACGATCAGCACTTGCGCAAAAAGCTGTGGCCTTAATGCCAACCCTTCCAAAACGGAACTGGTTCTTTTTACCAGAAATTGTGGTAGTGTCCCTTTCGGCGAAGTATCTGGGTGTGATTCTGGACAAATAACTGAATTGGTATCTTAATGTAGCGGAAAGAATCAAAAAGGCATATACTGCTCTTTTTATCCGCAAAAGAACAGTATGCAAAATTTGGGGCTCAAAACCTTCTATGGTGTACCGGCTGTATATGGTGGTGGTAAGACCCATACTCACACACTAGTGTGGTGGATAGCAACAAACAAGAAAACGGCTTAAGGAAAATTAACAGCGGTTCAAAGTACGGCAGCATAGGGCACCTTTTTGCAGCTAACACCGCTTGATTTGCAGATCAAAAAAATTGCTGGGAACAGTGCGATACGACTCACTAATTTGGGCTACTTCCAGAGCAGTGGTTTTGGACATTGCACGGTCCTAGTGAAGCTATTGCCAGGCAATCCAATTGCAATGGATGAAATTCCTTCCTTGGTCGACTTAGACATTCCGTGTGATATAATATATCTGAAGAGGGAGGACTGGCAAAAAAAATGCAATAACCAGGTCAAAAGAAATTTGCAATTTTCACAGATGGCTCAAAAACAGAGGAAGGAAACGGTTCTGGTATCTTCTCAGAAGACCCAGAACTAAGAGTGTCTTTAAGACTGCCGGACGCAAGCAGTCTCTTCCATTCAGAGGTTCTACCTATCCTCAGGGCAGCTGAGCTAATACAGATGAGATCGGTATTCGAAGAGATATTGCTATCTACGTCGATACCCAGGCCGCACTCAAGGTAATGAAATCAACCAACGTCAACTCTAATACAGTCAGGAGCTGTCGGCCTGTTGCACAGTGTACAAGGCACTATCCAGTCAGAACCGGGTAAGACTGTGCTGGGTGCCAGGACACTACGGTATTAAAGGAAATGAACAAACGGATGAGCTTTCAAGAAAAGTAAGCCTATTCGACAATAGTGATGTTGCCAACATCAAAGCACCCCTTTTGCATAGTGAGGGGCACTATCGAGGTAAATATCACATGGACTGCCGACCTAAGGTGGTCAAGTCTTGAGGGACACAGGGTATCCAGGACTCTCTACCCACTTTTTGACAGCAAAAGATCTAAGAAGCTGATAAAATTAAACAGAAATAAGCCTAATGAGAGACTCAAATTGTCAGATACGGATATTTGCAGATTTTTAGGGAAATACTTTTTCGAAAACCAAGAGGAAATAGATGGCACGAACTTCAAAGTCCTTCTTGGCTTTTGGAGGGAAATTGGGTGTTTCGCCAGGTTTTTGCCATTTGATGACAAATCCATCTGGTTTTACAGGGACCGCGATGGGCCCGTTTTGGTGCCTGATGTTTGTGTGAAGACATATCCACATATCCCTGCTTAACCTAAACTAAGCTAACCGAAGGCTCTGAGGTGAGTTTCGGTAGACCGAACCTGCGTTAGGGCGGGGCAATAAATAAATTATCAGCCTCGGATAGTTGGTGAAACGATTTAAGACAACGATTAACAGACCGCGTGCCGTGCGACAAAGCTGACATGGATGAACCGGACCAAAGAGTATAAACTACTCTGATATCTACTATGAAGACTGTTACAGGATGTTACGCGACAAGGCAGCACACAATTTCCACATCTTGATATCCACTAAAGGAATTGGCTGATGCCTGATCAATAAACCGTCAACCGTGGGTGTACCCGTAGAATTGAATTTCGATAAGTGGAAATTGTTTCGGTCGCTGTTAATTGCAAGGTGTTGAAGTATCGCCAGGGTGGCCACTAAGATCTCTATAACATCGAAGGCGATAGCTAGGTCCTTTCGGCTGTCGATTGACGCGTCGCCGGTGTGCGGTTCCATCTTGGAGAAATACTTTGATAGCATGGGAGCCAAGCCTGAAGATGAATCCAAAATCAGGGAGGGAAGTTGTAGAGATATTCGCAAAGAAGAAAAAGAAGGAGAAGGCGAAAACGATTGAAGACCCGGAACTAAGCAAGGCAAGAGTTATGACAAATTTAAAAAATGTAAGCGGTGTTGCCGATGTCATTAAAGGCTTAAACAAAGAGCTGGACAAAGTTCTCCCGGGAGAGAAATAATCAGATTTGTCACCTTCGGTTGTGGATAGGGAGCAACAACAAATTCAAACACGTACCCCAGTTGTTGTTCATGGGGTTCATACCAGTACCCAGAAGAATTCACGGCGGAGTTACACCGTCTTAACTTTCCAGTGGGTGCAAATAAAAGCGAGCTGAAGGTGGTTTCCAAACCACGGAAGTTCGTATATGGCAGTACCATTGACGTGGTACTTAGACATCTTGGCTGGAACTATAAACGTTTTACGTAGCACTGGAAGGTGTTACATTAAGTGGTATTCGTTCCCGGTAAGGAAAATGATGCTTCCGCTGCTTTGGCTTTAGCCACAGCATAGTAGACTACCCAAAGCTGAACTCAGCTTTAGATCGCACAGAAAGTAGTTGCTAGAAACAGAGTCTTTGAGAGGAAGTGGTGTGTGCGAGGCGCTGATTGGAGTGTTTATGGTGCATGTACACTTGCCGCCTCAAGGTATGGCAGCATGAGCAATGTTCATTCAGATTGTTTCCATGAGTGTAGAGCAAGGGTGCCCTTAGGTGTCCATCTTTATTTGGAACTTTATGATGGACCCTCTTCTGCGAAGATTGAACAAGCTTTGCGGATGTTATGCTTATGCTGACGATCTGCTTCTTACCCTAAAGAGCTCTTTCAGTCGTCTTTGGATTCGGAGAAAGTGAGGGTGTGAGTGTATCTGAGGAGAAGACGGTTTCAATATTGCTTAAAGGCGAATTGAATACAAGATGTCGGCCTTCCTTGATCCATACGAATGGGGTCAGCATTAGATGTCTGACAGAAGTGACCGCATGAATTTCATGCCTCATCTTGTTTGTATGAGGGATCGTTTGCTATATTCTGTAGGCCAGGTAAGGCGTAATCTTCCATCTGACTGGGGGCTTAACAGGCATGTGTTCGTATCATATACAACGGCCTCTTTGTTGCTAGTGCAGCATATGGGGTGTCAGCTTGGTACGTCAAGGTTGTGATTGTAAACGGCCGCAGTCGGATCTTAGCTTACTTGGATGTTTACCTGTGCAGAGCTGTCTCTACAGAGGCAATGCGAGTATTATTGGGAGTGTCGCTTTTTGATTTGGAAGTAATACGTTGTGGTATTTCTTTCAAGATTAGGAGAGATCTCCCTTTAAACGAGCGTCATTGGGTTTCCTTGGGAGAAATGGATGGCTTCTCGGTGAGGGAGCCTTGCTTAATGCATTCGTTGTATCTAGATGGTAATCCAGATGGGATGCTAGCGAAAACGGTGCGGTTACTTATAGTTTCTTTAGCGATTTGCTGGTCATGCATGATCTTCCTCCACGGAGGCGGTGAGGATTGGCTGCATGTTCTGTGTGAGTGTTCGAATTATTGAGACGTTAGGGACTTGCAGGCTATGGGCTTGTTCACTGACACCGTACGGTTCGAAAGAACTAGTAGCTTTGCAAGAGAATTGTCTAAAAGAAAATGTACCAGGCAGTTACCGGGTGGCAATTTAGTTTACTTGACGATTTTCTTATGGTGCGAAATGCCGCCAATCCTGGCCTGTAAGGTGCCTAACTGGAAGTGACCTCAAGGTTGCGAAGCTCGACCGTAAGCTATATTCTGGTACCACGGGCGGTCGGGGGCCCAAGGAACTTCTATTCCTAGAAGTTGGCTCCCTTGTGAGAGTATCGTGGTGGCTGTAGGTTAATACCCAAAATCGCGAGGAGTGTAGGTCCATTGGACCTTGGGCATCCCGTGCCTAACATAGGTCGTAGTGCTCTACGGCTAGCGGTAGCCATTTGCTGGCTACGAAACCGATCGACCTGACCGATATGGAGTTGTACTGCAACCGGGTGCATGCCCATAGAATAGCTAAGGTATTAGATAGGACTCGACCCTTCATCAAAGGGGAAGATCGTGCCTTGCACACGACTTCGAATCTGGTACTGGTGGTGTTACTTATACTACCCGAAGGGCGCTGATCATACATACATTGTTCTGATATCTCGTACAAAGACGTACCGTAGGATTAAGCCTTAGCTTACACATGACGCAAGGCATTCCTCTTGTAATTTGGATGTCCGAACGTTACGAGCAGATAATATCGAATCGGACCTTTATCTGGTTATAGCCAGTGAACCATTGTGAAGAAGTTCACGGCTGAACGGCTACAATAGCAAGGTACTGCCAGAGCCTTTCCGGATGAGTTTCCCTCAACCTCCCTTGAACACCAGCCTCGAACGTAGAAAACCAGTGCAATCTGAGCTGTTGCTTCTGGCATACACGCAAATCTAAAAAAACAGCGGACTTACAGAGCTGATCCGCTGAAAACATTTATTTAATTATTTATTTATTTAATCAGCTTACGGAGTACGAATATATAATACTCGTAGCAAAAGAAATTAAAAACAATAATTTAGAAATGCTTATTAAAAAAAGAAATTAATTTGAAAGCATGCTAAATAAAATGTTTTTGAAGCGTGGTCTGGAAATGTGAAAATCCAAATGCCTTCTGGTTAAATTAAAAGAATTCAGTGCTCTTGACATCGGTTCATTTTGACCATAGTTCGCTCCATGTCCATCCCTCTTCAAGTTATTTATTTATTTGTTGGGTTTGCGTGTTTTGAAGTCGATTCTTTTCTTGTTGGTTCGTGCAGCTCTTTTGACGTTATTTCCGAGATGTACACTATTTTTGTGTCTCTCGAGATGGTGTACAAAGGAGATGATTTATAGCACTTTGGAGACTTTATGCTCTTCATCCTTCTTCATCACGATTTTATCTGCTTTAACTGAGGGCTCTCTGCTTGATTCGTCACAAAGTCGTCTAAAGTATTTTGCGTTTTGCAGGTCGCATCTGGGCGGCCTTACGACGGTCAGATGCTACCGGAGCGCTGATGTTCCCTCAGGTCGCTGGGATCTGTGTCGGACCTGGGGCTACTTTGTCCATTGCTGTGAATGCTTAAGACTTCGTCATTGAACAAGGTTCACCACATCCACAGGCTAATCCAACTGCTGGAAACTCCGATTTAGTTGAACGAATACATTGTTCTCCATCCCGTTGTCCGCCGGATTTACATTGCTGTGTATAGCAAATTTCTTAGAAAGAACCCTACTAAGACAACAGTAACTATGTTAACAATTAATCTTCATACCTTCTACTTTCCATAACTATGCCACCCGATGGCTTACATCTTTTCAGGGTTCTTCAATTGCCGGAATATCGCATGAAATTAAGGATAATTTAAGCATAAAACCTTTGCAGTCATTACCTGCTTGGCTCAACATCAACATTTCCATGTAAATGGCTTACGGTTTCCATATCCAAAAATGCAATGAACCAAACTGAACATGGTCCGTATGGATGTATGTCCTGCGGAAAATTGACACCCCATTCCCAGCACTTCACCAATTAAATGCAAATGAGCTGGCATTCATTACTCCTCCAAAGCTATGTGTACGAGAACGAATACGAATAGTATCTATACTTGGAATCTCATTTGTAGTACGCCCGTACTATTCCGAAAGCAAATTGCTCAGACGAAAAAATAAAAACCAACGACCACTTGCACCAAAGCAAATTTCGTTCACCTGCTATGTCTACCTGAAATTAGGAATCACTACCTTGGTACTGGGAATTAGAAACTAGGAATCAGGAACCAGAAACCAAAAACCAGAACCAGGAACCAATTTGAATTTCCACGTTTATTTCTAATTAGATTGATGGAGCCGTTCTGACCAGCAACGTCGCCTGTTGGCCTTCCTTAATTTAGTGGCATGACGATCGGGGATGAAGGAAAAATCAACGAAAAGTGGCTGCCATGTTTGCCATTCAAAGGAACCATATTGTAGGCATATAGCCCCGCTGGGGACAGTACAGTACACAGTCCCGGTGATTGGTGGTTTGAGGCTCTGCGCTGCTGTGGCACCATTCAGGTTAGTGTGTGCGTGGTAGGCTGGTAGGTAGGAAATTCGTTAACAGGTCCCCAATTAGGTTGCGGTCAGGCATATCTACTCTGGGTCAACCAACATATTTTCCAGTCTAATAACTAATCGGTTTGAAGCGTAATGCTGACCTAAGTAAGCAGCATTCGCTCAAGTGTATGAATGTACGCATATTCCCGGACCAACCTACAAGGTGAGGGTGATGAGATGAACCTTAAGCTATTGTAGGTATTTCCGATTAAGAAACCATAATGAACGGCGAGGAGTATCTACAGATGCAGAGATTCGAGGTTTGAGTGTGGTCAGTTGTACTAAAACACATCTGAACCTAGCTTTGCAAGGTCACTTACCCTTTTAAAATATTGGCAGCCATCGAAACATTAAAAAAACACAGCCAACCTGATAAATCGATGCACATGTGTATGTATGGAGTTAAGCTCTTGAATAGTGACTCTTAGGAATCCTCAGAACTTGAAAATCTACGTCCATGCCTTAATTTTAATTTAAATCCCATAAATATGGTTGAAAATTTATCTCAGTTTCAAGTTTCTTCTCTTTGGCTGTGCTCTGTTTCACAAAGTTCATTGTGGGATCGCTGATGCCAGTAGGATTGGTTAGAGCAGGTGGTCTTGTTTAAAGGTTCGCCAAAAGTGGGTGGCGGCAGTTTAAATAGTCTTCACCGTTTGGAAATACATTCCCAATGTTTTATTAGATTGATTTACTTAGTTTTTGGGCCGGGTCTTCTACGAGTATCTACAATACCAGCCGCCTGGGTTGGGTGTTAATTTATTGCGATCTACCCACAAGGACACTTTGGGTGATAGGTTTTCTTAATTGAAATTTTTGGCCAAAAATGCTGGAAATAGCATAGATCGACCGACCAAGCAACGGTTGTATGCTGTATTTCATTTCGTTTGAGTGGGGAAAAGATATATTCTCTAGTTGAAATCAGATAAGTGAGATTGGTGGGTGGACACAATGGTTTGGTAGTGCGAGAGATGGGTCTGAGAGAGAATTTCGAGAGTTGGCCATCACGTGAAGGAGGAAGCCACCAGAAGGTTACGGGTTAAATTTTGTGCGCACTGGTTGAGGTTGAATTGCGGCTGACCCACCCGGGTGAAGCGCATTAAAAACCTATTTCTATTCTATTAACTGGCGTAGCCAGTGGATAATAAATTAGTTTTGTTCAGGTTAAAGGCTCTTGGGGGTGGAGGAAACTTCAAGGAGTTAACTGTATTCAAGTGTTACGTCAGAGAACATGAATAGTATGTGTGCAAATCATTATGAAATCATTATTGGATGAGACGTTATCATGATTTCAGTTGGACTTCCTTCTTGGTCCGTATGGGACTGAAATATTTTTGTATACTTTGTGGTTGCAAATGGCAAGGCCAATGGCAAGGACTAATGTTTTTTTTTTTTCTTTTAATTAAAGGGAGTCCTGAGGTTTCAAGGGTAATGTTTAACCTGAAACTAAACGTTACAGTAGGTTTTGCCTGAGGAATACATTCTGAATTTAATTTGTAGACGTCGTTTGCTTCTCGAAAAAAGTTGAATATCCCTATCCTGTCCAAAATGAAAACAAAAAACTGTAGGAGTAATGTATTTCAAACGATTAATGTTGGGGGCTATTTTGTTTTAGTGATCCTCATGAAATGTAGTTAGCTACCCCAAAGTTCTTTGTACAAATAAATTTTAACTTTTTAACTGCATAGTTCCAGAAGTTTTTGAAAAGTTAACATTTCTGGAACCAAACCTACCTCAACAGTAAATGAGGTATTAAATAAAGGGGATTGTTCCAGAGAGATTCTTTTAGTCTACTATGGTTCTGTTAAAGCCTTGCACCTCTGACAAAATATGTGTGTCACCCACCTTCTATGAATCGATGATTTAAAATTATTTGCACATCTTCCGAGCCTTCTGAAGTTTAGATCGGATATCAGAACTTTGGTTGATAAATGCAAAGCAGTGAAAATGATACGTGGTGGAATTGAAAGAAGGTTTCAACTTCGAAAATGATACTATCGAAGCTTTAGATGAAAATGAAAGTTGTAAATATCTCGGGGACATTATTTATTTCGCTTAATACAAGCTTAGACTAACTTAAAAACTAGGACCAAAAACTAACAGAAAGACTTAGGAGCTAGGGACCAAGGGAGTGATGGACTAGATTTTGTTTGAGACGAGGAGTGGTCAGGTGGAAATCAAAAAGGGAGAGGTTTGAGTTGACCTTTCGGAGCATTCGGGAGATTGGTTTATTGGAGCCATAAGAGGTGCGGTGGACCGGTACATAGAAGAGACGAGGACAACGTTGATTGCGGGGGTTACTATTGAAGGAAATGGAGTTCAAAATGGATGCGCAGTCGATGGAACCTAAGAGAAGTCGATGAATGAAAAGAATGTCAGTAGTATTCCTACGTTCTTCTAACGAATTCATGTTTAGAAGTTTGAGGCGATCGTGATAGGGAGTTGAGATTAAAGGGTCGTTCCAGGGCAGACCACAGAGAGCAAATCGGAGGAATCGACGTTGATTACTGTCGATTCGGGAAACATGAACTCGGTGACGAAAGGAGACTATGTTTCACTGGCATACTCAAGCAAACAAAGGTAACATGGAGAGATCTGTTCACATATGGGTTAGAAAATTCCTTGGACCATCGTTTAATAAAGCTAAGTGATGAGTTGGCTTTAAGGATCATCTAATCGATATGCGAACGGAAATTGAGCTGACAATGGAATAATATGCCAAGGTCTTGAAAAGACTGAACCAGGGGAATTGGTTGACCATGGAGAAAATAAAATCGGGGAGGAGACGGGTTGCATTTACGTGAGAAGGTTATAGATTGACATTTGGCTATATTAAGTTCTAGGGAGTTTTTGAAGCACTAGATTGAAAACCGATTAAGGTCTACTTGAAGAAGGGCAGAGTCATGGGGAGAGGAAATAGTTTTAAAAAATTTTGTGTCGTCAGCGTAAAGGGAGAGGGAAGAGTGTTTAATGACCCTCTCAACATCGTTAATAGTAAGAATAAAGAGAAGAGCGCCAAGATGACTGCCTTGTGGAACTCCAGATGATGCCAGGAATGGAACAGAAAGGGCGGATCTAAACCGTACACTATAATATCGGTTTACCAGGTAAGAAGAAATCTATATTAATAAAAGAGGCTCAAAGCCGAGAGCAGACAATTTGAAGAGGACCAATTGATGAGATATCTTATTAAACGATTTAGTGAAATCAGTTGCGATAACATCGATTTCTTTGCCATTTTCTAAGGTTGAGAGACCAAAGGATCGAATTCAACTAGATTTGTGGTAGTTGATCTACCTTTTAGAAAACCATTTTGTCGGGGTGAAATAAAAGGCTTGCATTTGAAGCGTAACGCTTCGTATAAAATGCTTTCAAAGAGTTTGGGTATATGAGAGAGTTTAGCAATGGGACGATAATTGGTAACTTCATGCTTAGATCCCTTTTTGTGTATTGGGATTATAAAAGAGGTCTTCCAAATCTGGGGAAATTCACCCTGTGTAAGCGATAGACGAAAAAGGTAGGAAAGGGGTAGAGACAGGTTGGAAGAGCATTTCTTAAGAAACATGGCGGGGAGTCCGTCTGGGCCAGGTACAAATTCATCCTTAAGATTTTGTAACTTTTCTTCAATAACTGCAGGATCGAAATTTTGAGTGAGAAAGGGACCAATAGAGAAATTTGGTAGATCATTGAAGTAAGAGGGATCTGGTATGAAGGTGTTGTTGGCAAATGATTGTTTGAAAAATTTAGCAAAAAAGTTGGCGATGGTAGGAGGATAACTTGAAGATTCGGTTTCGAAAGCGAGGGAGGAAGGATAATCATCGGTCTTACTTTTGCAATTGACAAATTGAAAAAAGGACTTGGGGTCATTTATGAGATTGGTTTCCGCACTATTCAGGTAGCGCTGATAGAGAGAGTTATAGAGTTCAATGAAATGAAGATATGTACCTAGATAATTTGAATAGTCGGAAGAAGAGTGGGTGCGAAGAAATACCGCCCATAACTTGTTTCTTTTGTTTCGTAGAGAGCGAAGTCTACGATTATACCAAGGAGGGGATGTAGAAGAAGTTTTATGGCGGGAGTAAGGCACATAAAGGGAGATGGATTTGAATATTTCTCTGTAAAAAATGGAGAGGGCATCAACCAGAGATAGATTGGTAAACTCAAAAGAAGCACTGCTTAGATAGGTATTAATTTTACGGAAATTAGCTTTGCGAAAATTATAAGAAAATAGAACTGCTGGGGCAGGCGACTGAAGGGGAGGGTTGTGGAGAAATGAGAGAAGAAGTGGAGGATGAAAGTTATCAATAGCTGAAAGAGATAGGGGACAACACGGTACTGAGGAGTTGATGGGATCAGTTGTGAAGATAAGGTCTAATTGCCTTTCCATATAGTTGGAAACGCCACTGACTTGGCATAGACTAGAGTCTGTTAGCTGATCTAAGAAGAGGCATTCTTTAGTAGAAATGGGATTGGAAGCGATGAAAAAAGATAGGTCTTGAGATAGAGTCCACTTCAGCTGAGGCAGATTAAAATCGCCGAAAAGAATGATATCATCAAGCAAGTCTGATAAGTCGTTCAAATTGTCAATTGCTGCATTAGCAAGTTGGTAGGATTCGATAGTTGCGCCGGAAGAATGTAACAACACATAACATACGAGGGTTGTCTGAGACCATACATCATCTAAAAACTGCGCTCGGAGGACAGAGATTTTCGTCAAATGAGGAGGCGATCACCTTCGTAAACAACTATTTTGCAGAGAAAAACGCCAAGTACTATTTGGACTGGTTAAAGAGATGGGAGCACCGCTGGGGAAGTGTGTAGAGTTACAAGGAGTCTATGTAGAAAAATAAAAAAAAAAATTTCGAGAAAAAATGTCTTGTATCATTGTTCGGTCGGAAACTTTTCAGTGGAAGGTCGCGTAAGTTATCATGGTACCTACTAAGCCGGGAAAATTGCCCAGTGAAGTAACGTCATATCGGCCGATATTATTACTGCCAATCCTGTCTAAGCTATTCGAAAAAATCATTCTAAAACGACTCCATCCAATTCTAGAAGAAAAGACACTGATCCCAAACCATCAGTTTGGATTCAGAAATAAATACTCAACTATAGATCAGATCCACAGAATAACTGTTGTAGTAGAAAAAGCTTTAGAAGAAAAACAAATATGCTCTACCATCTTCCTTGATGTAACACAGGCTTTTGATAAAATCTGGCACAAAGGATTAGTCCGTAAGCTACAAAAATATCTTCAAAAACAGTACTAGGAAATACTAGAGTCTTCCTATACTTACACGAACGACTTGTTGTACTTGCAGTAGGGCCAAAAAATGTTAAATAAAATTAAAAGAACTGAAGTCGGTTCATGTTAACTTTACAAATAAAAACGTACAACATATACCTGTGTACATAAATAATAAAGTAGTTCTGCATTCGAACTCATCTAAATACTTAGGCTTGACGTTGGACGCAAAGATGCGCTGGAAAACTCATGTCAAGAAAAAACGTGATGAGCTAAATATACGATATAATAAAACGTATTGGCTCATAGGGAGGTATTCATGCCTCTCAATTTACAATTTGGACATACCATATGGCCTCCAGTTATGGGGGTGCACAAATAAGACAAATCTTCAAAGCATACAGTGCTTTCAAAACAAAGTATTACGCAATATTGTTAATGCGCCGTGGTACATACGTAACGCTGATCTACATAGGGATCTAAAAACTGGAATGGTAGAGGACGAGGTTCGGAAGGTCACAAGAATACATGAAGTTAGGCTTCGCAATCATGCTAATTTAGAAGTAGTCCAACTACTTAATAATAGCAATTTAGTTAGAAAATTACGCAGAGTGAAACTAGGTAAAAAGAAAAGAAATATACATATACGTGGCAACATAGTCACACAAACAAAGTGATAAGAAATTAAAAAACAAAGTTAGTTCCTTAAAACAGTACATAAGTACATACAACAAAATTGCTGATTAGTCTGACGACTAGGTGCGATTGCTGGAAGGATGGTAACATCATGCCTGGGTGTTTCTAGTGGGTGATTCAAGTCCCACACTATCGCAAAGCTCACAAGCGATGTCTTTCAACGATTTTCACCAAGCTACGAGTACATGTACAAAAAAAAAATAAATGTTCTCGATTCGGGATATACGAGTATGAACTCGCTGAAAGGGTAACCAAACTTGGCTGGCATATTCGAGGAGAGGCTGGATGGGTAATGTAAAGTGATCTTGGCACATAAGGGTTGCAAAATTCCTTAGACTATCATTTGATAAAACCGAGCGATGAGTTGGCTTTAAGGATTATCTCGTCTATATGCGAACGGAAGTTTAACTCTCTATCGTATAATATTCCAAGGTCGCGAAGGAATTGAACCTGGGGTACGGATTGGTCATACAGAAAATAAAGTCGAGGGGGAGAATGATTGGATTTACGAGACAAAGTCATAGATTGACATTTGGAGACATTAAGCTCAAAGGAATTTCTTGTACACCAAGTGGAAAACCTATCGAGGTCTTCTGGAAGGAGAATAAAGTCTTGGACTGAAGAAATAGTCTTGGAGAACTTAGTGTCTTCGACGTAAATGGATAGGGAGCAGTGTTTAATAATCCTGTCAAGATCGTTTATAGTTAAAATGGAAGAGAGGGGACCTAGATGGCTGCCTTGTGGGACACCAGAAGTAGCTAAAAACGGAGTTGAGAAGACTGATCTAAAGCGAAGGCTATAATAACGGCTCTCCAGATAAGAGGATATCCATTTTAACAATAGGGGATCAAAACCGAGGCAAGACAATTTGAAAAGGATCAATTGATGTGATATTTTATCGAAGGCCTTAGCGAAATTTGTAGCAATAACATCGATTTCTTTGCCATTTTCTGGGGCTGAAAGCGCAAAGGATACGAATTCAACTAATTTTGTAGTGTTTGACCTACTTTTCAGAAATCAATTCTGAATGGGTGATATATAGAAAGTGACTTGCACTGAAAGCTTAGAACATCATATAAAAAACTTTCGTACATTTTAGGTATGTGAGAAAGCTTAGCAGTGGGACGGTAGTTGGTTACTTCATTCTTTGATCCCTGTTTGTGAACCGGGGTTATGAAAGAGGTCTTCCAAATTTGGGGGAATTCCCCTTGTGTGAGGGACAGATGAAATAGGGAGGAAAGTGGGTGCGAAAGATTGAAGGTACACTTTTTGAGGAATATTGCTGGGAACGCATCTGGCCGGGGTAAAAATTCATCATTGAGATTTTGTAACTTTTCTTCGATAAGGGTGTGATCAAAAGATTGAGAGAGAGAGAGAGGGGCCATTGGAGAAATTGGGATGGTACTTGAAATATATGGGGTCGGGTACAAATAACTTGTCAGCAAATGATTGTTTGAAAAAGTTTGCAAAATAGTTGGCAGTAGTATGTGGGTCGTCGACGATATATGTATTATCGAGCGAGAGAAAGAGGCGGGATGACAGTCTGATTTTCTTTTGTAGTTGACGAACGAATTGATAAAATGTCTTAGGGTCATTGATAAGGTTGTTCTGCGCTGATAGAAGCAGTTATAGAGCTGGATGAATTGGAGGTAGGTTCCAAGATAGTTAGAGTAGTCATAAATAGAATTGCTGCGAAGAAAAAAATGCCCATAATTTATTTCTTTTGTTTCGCAAAGAGCGAAGTCTTCTGTTTTACCAGGCAGGGGAAGTAAATGATGTTTTATGCCTAGAAACGGGGACGTAAAGAGAAATGGAATTAAGTATTTCACTGTAAAGAATAGAGACAGCATCAGATAAGGATTTGCTAAGATAGATATTGATTTATCGAAAATTAGCTTTATGGATGTTGTAAGAAGAGATACTATGGGAAGGAGTGGGCCTGGGTGGAGCGTTATAGAAAAATGAGAGAGGAAGAGAGGGGGTGAAAGTTGTCGACAGTTGATAGTGTAAAAGGATAAAACGTTACAGTGGAGTTAATGGGATCGCTAGTGAAAATAAGGTCTAGTTCCCTACCGATAGAGTTCGGTACGCCACTTACTTGGCTCCAGTCGGTTATGCTATCAATGAATAGACATTCCTTGAATGAACTAGCGTTTGACGCCGTAAAAAACAAGTGATCGTCAGATGGTATCCACTTCAGCAGGGGCGGATTAAAGTCACCAAAGATAAGAATATGGTCAATGGAATCACTTAGGTCAATTAGTTGGTCAATTGCTTTAATAGTAAGGATATAGGTTTCAATAGGTTGAGCTGGAAGAATGTAGCAACACATAACGTACAAAGACCTATTGGGAAGTGTTATTTTAATTAAAACAAAATTAAGTTTAACAGAAGAAGAGATAGCGATGAGAGAAGCGTTGAGGTTATTGTGAATAGCATAGAATAGGATATCTTTGCATGGAGAATCAACTTTAGGGACCGCAGAATCATTAGCCATAGGGAGAAAGTGATTGTCGTCTCGGAAAACATTATAAGAGGAGGGGAATAGCTGCTAGCTCTTCATGTCGGGGATCAGATTGGTTTTTGTAAGAGCATAGACGTCGAAAGGGAGGCGATGAGATTTCAACAAAACAGCACAAGTTCTAGAGCGTAAGCCTCTTACGTTTTGATAGTAAATTGTACGAGGTAGTTTGTTACGTAGAGGGGTAGGGGAGTGTAGCAGAGATGCAGGCAAAGAAGGCAAGTTAGGAACGAAAAAATTTATCATCGTCAGATCGCCTACGCTGAAGGTGGGAAATTCTTTTAGAGTGTACATATCTTCGGAAAGCAGAGAGGTCATCCGCAGCCTTTTGGGGATTTCTGTTGAAGATTTCGTGGTACCAGTTGTAAAGTTTTCTGAGACTGGTTATATCAGCAGGAAGTCCGTCCTGTTGGATGGAGGCCATGACACTTGTTTTTGTTTTTCCATCAAAGCAAACAGAGTCGGATTTGTCGTAAAGATATGCGAGAAAGAGACGTATATTTTCGTGTCTATATACTTTTGGGGCAATTTAACGTAGTGATGGCATCGCAAAGATTTCACCACCCGAAATCGGCAATTGAGAGAACAAACTTATCTAGAAATGAAGGTGGCCAAGGGATAATAAACTTACTGAACCAGATCAACATACATATCGGAAAATTGAAGCAATATTTTATGGAGAGTCAAATCAATAATCTATATCACCAAATTATTTTGCGAATGGATGAGCCCGTTAAAACTAGGAGAGCCAACGGATTGAGCCATGTGAGGCCAAAAATATTCATGGAAAGTATCCTTGCCAGCTAAGTTCAATTGAAATTGATAAGAATAGTTCAGCAGAATGACTCTGAAGAGGTCAGCTGTTTTCCGAAACAGAAGGATTTTTCATGGCCATTGAAGATGGAGTCATCGCAACGAGGCAGTGCCGCTAGGCAATTCTTCACGAGGATATTGACTATATATGTAGACGATGCCACCAAGCCGTAGATCAAATGGATGTTCAATGTTACCATTAAACACCACAACAATGTTGCGAAGATAGTTCATCAGGAACTCGCGTTGAAGTCGAAACTAGTGAGCTACAAGAAATCATAATACCAGTACCAAGCTGTAGTCCTTTCCAGCAACAATTTTAAACTTTATTGGGATCGTCAAATGAGTACGGACCACACAATAATTGCTAACCGCCCGGTTACTTTGTGGATTCATAACAGATATAGCGGTTCCATCAGCAGCAAGCATGAGTCGAACATTTGGGGAAAAGATATCAAAATATCCTGATCTCGGTCATGAAATAAAGCCACCCGAAAGACTGAGAAGTATACGAATTGTGTCAGCTGTTGTATCAAGTACGGGAATAAATGCAAAAAATGTAGTTGAAGAACTTAAAAAAGTGCAATGCAACCATCGCCTTCACGAAGTTACAAAGTCGGTCATTCTTAATACCTGCAGGACTGTACGCAAGTTCTTAGAACATTCGTAAAAAACGAAAAATTTATTATCTGAGTCCATTGGCATAGCCCGGAATAGGTAGTTTCCAACTTCATCGAAGTTGAGAAGTATTGCAACTCTATGATAATAATTATAATAATTGAATCACGCATACAAGAATATTTCCCATAAAAGGGTACGCTGACGAGTTGGTGGGGTGGGAAAGAATCATCACCTTTTCGTGTTGTCTGATGTGAGATATCCAATACCAAATCATCAGAGATGATCTATGGTATTCATTATCATGACTGCTTTATCCTGTTTCCAACAAAAGATTTGAATCTCAATGCCCAATGCTTGAGATATCTGGAGCACAAATATGAATAGATACTATTTTTTGCTCGGGCTATTCCAACTCATCTCTTACGAAGCAGTGCGGTAGCAGTTGAAGGCTTTCACTGAGTACTTTGGTGGACGCAGCCTGTTAAGTGCAATGTCAATGTATTGCGCAGGGTTAGCCAGAAAAAAATCAATTCTAAGATTAGTTGTTGCTATATATCGCAAAAATCTCCCATTTTATAGACTTCTACTGACTATGGACGACACAAAACAAAATGGATTATGGCAAGGCTTATTGGCTCAGTAGCACGAAAAATTTGAATCTACGTCATGATGAACGGAAGGCACGTTTCAAGTCTTCGGAATGCCCGAACACTCCCAATACCTAAAATTGATATTCACTATTGTTTCCTTTGATGGAACAAAAGGTATAGACCAGCTTCTGGCAACTCTGAAGAGTCTTTTCATAGCTGGCCTGGTACTGGTGTACATATCGTACGCTTTGTGATCGGTAACAATAGTCTCCATACTGAAAATCGGAAAAGATAACTACACTCTCGTCAAGAGCTTCAGACCTATTAGGCTGGCCTACTTCATGTTTAAAAGCCTGGAGAGTGTGGTCGAGTTCCATGTGCGCGAAACTACTATGAGAATGCATCCTCTGTTTAATGTATCATACTACATGCTTACAGGCGCGGAAAATCCTGCGAGAATGCGCTTCATCCAGAATTGAAGGCGCACTCGACGGTGGGTATTTTCATCGACTTTGAGAGTGCTTTCCATAAATTTTGACATATTTAGCTCGGTTAAACACATCACACATCACCACTTTTGTTAGATAAGAGAAGTGCTGATAAATAGGCTGCCCGTGAAGCGGCGTCCTGTCTCCGCTGCTATGGTGCATATGGGTGAACTCATTGATTAAAGCTCTCAAAAGTTCTTACATCTATTCTCAGGCTTACGAGTATGTAGGTAAGGAAGCTGTGCTGTCTCTTGGATCATGCCTAGCGACTGTCTGCTCTACAGCGTAGGCAGCCCGAGACGTGATTGTATTAGACTTTCAGTCAACCTTTTCTCTTAATGAGAAGGAGCATGCTGACTGGTTTAAAAGCATCACCATCTATTTCTCAAATTTCTCAAGTATTTGTGTGTCATCCGGGATAACAAACCTCTTTCGACTAAACATGTCGCATCGAAAACCTCTAAGGCGCTGTAGAAAATACGAAATGACTGTGTCAAGAAGTGCTTTCAGCCAGAATCTGAGCAAAGAAAGGGATGTAGAGGGATCTTCATGGATGACTTCAAAACGGATCGTGATATCTTTCTGGAGAATGAAAAGGTTTATTTACACTCCTCGTACGAAGTCTTGATGGCAATGAAATATATTGCGGTGGGGAGGCCTAAATATCCGCGTATATTGCGACAGCCAAGCGGAGTTCAAAGCATTGCTGGGCCATTTCACTGCTTCAAAGCTATTTCGAGAATTCAATGCTTTCCTGAATATAGTCGGAAGGCTGAATTCACTGAATCTTGTTTGAGTCCCAAATCGCAATGGGACTTGGTATGCAAAGCTCAAAGGGTCTTTTTCAAGACCTGAACCTAAACTAGGACTGGCTGAGTCCTCATTCAGGGCTTCCATTGACAGCTGGGTTTCATATAACATAGTCTAAACCAATCGACCGATGACTACCTCTGCAGAAGCCGTGAAGTCAACGACCCATATAAGTAAACCCTTCACATTTCATGTAGGTAAATGTCTCATCCTTAATACTCTGAGGCAATGAACTTACAGAAGATTCTGCTTCGTTTACTTATCTTTCGGGTTTCGATGCCCACATCCGTCACAAGGGTCAAAACGAGAAGTTTTCAATTTCAACAAATTCTTTTCAACTTTTGCCTATTTCCCACTTCATTATCCTGACTTTCAATAATTTTTTGGACTGTTCCGTATGGTGCCTATTATTTCATTGTCTACCTTCTTATTTAGGAACATTTTAAGAAAAGTTGCATAAAAGTCGCCTTGATTGACCTGATTTCACTATTTTCAATAATCTTTGTCGACTTGCTGTACAATGTACATATCTATGTAAGCTTCTTCAATCCCGAATGGGGTCCAATAGCTTCTATTTCCCAATTAAAACTAGATAAGCCGTGGTCCCAGATTTCCCTTCAAATATATCGATTAAAGGGTCGAAATACCACCCTCGATATCTGCAGTACAAATTCATGTTTTCCTCCCAAAGTTCGTCCGTAATTTATTCAGACAATTTAAAGCAAAACATTGAATTCGTTTTCAAATTTGAATTATTCTTATATTTCCCTTTTTGTTGGGGTGCTTAGGAGTGTACCTCATCTGCATTGTACCTTTCTACTTTCAAATATACGAGTATATACCTCCGACAGTGTTTCCGTCACGTTTTTCGATCCAATTTCCCATTCTACGAAAATGCTCGACAACGTTTTCAAATAAATGTCCTTTCAGTTCCTCTAAAACATAAAAGGTCCACCCGCTCAGTGCTCTACTGAATCCCTATTCGAGATTCTTAAAGCCAACTGCCCTTTGCATTACTTTCATCTCATCACCGTTATGGGGTGCTACTCTTAGCCAGGTGCTAAACGGAAAATGGTGATGACAGATGATTTCCGTTTCTCGTGCTGAACTCAACACGTTCATTTCCTCAGAGTCACACTCTTCTTACAACTTTAACACAATGAATAAGGGGTTGAAACTAGTTGACAGGGGCAGCAGAACGTGGCGGCGGCAGGGAGGTGTGAAAATATTTCATCTTAGAAATTATACTACTCTCGAGGAAACAAAAGGATTTAATTGGCTTTGCCATTAGCACGCTCCAAATGAGCAGAGGGTGAGTTTCTATTAAATCGCCATTTCAACTCTACACTCAAAGAAAAATGTCCTTTACAGCAATTTTTTTTTTCTCTTCAACATGGTACAGTGCCTATTTGTACAGACTAGCTATGTACTATTTTGTATAAATGGAACAAAGAAAACAGTAGGACTATTAGATTCAATGGAAAAAGACTTAATTGTGTCGGAAGAGTTTCAGTATGCTTGGACTTTGCATGTTATGTTTTCTGCTACTTATGTATGTACTTAGGTGGAGCTGCAGATTCAGGTTAGCATGAGTCTACTTTACAGAACCTCCTCAGCTAGCCTGGTCGAGAGCCCTTTCAGTTCCATATTCCAAGTATGACAAGGTGCTTCTGGTCGCTCTCAACTTCCCTCACCCTCTGGGTTAGATTCGGAGACTCTCCAGGTTGATGCTTATTTAGCTTAGAATTCGGTGCTATCTAAGCTGTACGATGCACGGCTGTTTATACTCAGCTTAAATGGTTTTTCGATGAGACTTCTCCTTCATAATGAACGCAAATGTAGTCCCATTTCTACAAAAAAAATTGTTCTCTCTGCTTGGTCAAAGCAGAAGTAGTAAGCGATCCAAAGTACACGTAAATTAATTTTCTTGCCCATTTGTCTTCTGTCTGTTTCAATGTTGAACGCTAAGATCAATATGGGTCCACTGTGTTACGTTTAGGACGACGCGAATGGATCTGTGAACTAGAAGCAATGTAACAGTGGAAGTAGTCAGCGGTAAGGAAAAATGGATAGCAGCAATAGACATCACTGCTATTGCCTCAATCACCAGGATGGGTTTTGCGCAGAAGTCTTGGTTGCATAACACCAGCAGATACAGCCTACGAGCAACTACGGGTGGAACGCTAAGTTATATAGTGAAGTCAGCATAACGTTGGGAATAACCTTTTCACACGTGTTTCTGGTGGCTGATATGGTATATGTGTGTATATGACGAATGCAACATTTGAACAGATTTCATGAAAGAACATGGACTAGTAGTCGACTTTGAGGCACAGCCGCCGAAATACGGAAACTTGAAGATGTCAATGATATACGGAAACGCCAACACTTTCGTCTTAAAAGTTGTCATCTGCCGAGATCAGTTTCTAGAGCCTTCACCGGAAGCAATTGTTTGGGCAAAATTGGAATGTGGTCTTGGTAGCCATCGATTCTATTCGATGGAGCCAGAAAGTGAGGGACTCCTTATGGTGGGAAGGACTTTACTGCAACCAAAGAACAACATTGTTCCTGTAAGCATCTTAAATTCAAAGACATGAAGTGTGAAGGTGAAGAATGGAGAGATACTTGTAGTTGGAAACTATGCACGTACTCTTATTGAGTCTGTATCGATCACAACGAAAACGAGTCGTACAACACCGGTCAAAGCAGTCCAGAGTATTCTAATCAAGAACAAAATCGTCATTCTCTGTAATCTGGATCAAGAGAAGAGTATTCTGACAGAAAAACAAACCGTTGAGTACGCTGATATACAATATTTGCTACACAAGACGGAGAACATGCACGTACGCAACTCGTTCAACACCACATTAACACTGGTGACGACACCAGATCAATTCATCAACCAGCAAGGCGTCTTCCATTGGCAAATCAAACAGAGGTTACCGAAATGGTGTCGAAGACGACTGAAAAATCTCAGAGGTCGTGGACATGCTCAGTGGTCCTCGTGAAGAAGAATGACTACTGACACACTTTGGATACGCTTTCTGAGGCAAAATGGTTTTCAACACTTGACCTGAAGAATGGCTACTGGCAAGTAGAGTTTAACCAAAAGGACCGAAAGGAAACGGCCTTCGCTACCGAAAGTGGACTTTGGCGGTTTACGGTGATGCCGTTTGGACTATGCAACGCTCCTGCCACCTCCGAGCGACTATTGAAATATGGACAACCTGCCTAGTGTTTCGGATTTTTTTTTTAAAAAAGAACTTAACACTCAAGTGGGTATTATTACACTTAAAATGGGACACAGAGAGAGAAAGAAATGTTTTTGGGCTCAGTGGTTATTCCACTCCATGGGTGGCAGACAAATAAATTATCGTTGAACCCTGAACCATCCGATTTGGAAGCCACTATCACTTAAGCCATGGCCACCCACACTGTGTATCTGGACGATGTTATCTTCATAGGCAAGATGTTCGAGGAGCATCACGAAAATCTAAAAGAAGCGCTCATTTAAAGTCGAAATCAGAAAAATGTACCTTGCTCCTTCCGGAAGTAAAAAATCGTGGTCACATTACCTCAATGGAAGGAGTAAGGACGGATTCTGATAAAATCGAAGCGGCGAAAAGCTGGACTGTCATGAAAGATGGCTGCTTGGGACTTGCCATGTATTACAGAAGGTTCGTAAAGGATTTTGCAGGTATTGCAAGAGCCTACATCAACTTACGCAAATAGACCGACCATTCAGGTGGTCTGGAGAGTGTGAAAACCCATTCCAAGAGCTAAAACGGTATGCCACCATCTTGAGTTACTCCATACCCGAAAAAGTGTTCATTTTGAGCGAACACGCTAACAATGTTGGAGTTGGAAGTTCATGATGTCCAACGGAAAATAGTTGCATATTACGGAAAGGTACTCTACAGTCCTAAACTGAACTACTCTGTAACCCGGTGCGAGATTCTCGCAATGAAGCATTTCCATAAGCACCTCTATGAATAAAATTTCATTTTTCGAACACACCATGCAGCTCTGAAATGGCTACTACAATTGAAGAACTCTGAAGGCCAAGTTGTAAGATGGATCGAGCGAGCAAGGGAAAACTCCCCTAAAATGCTGATGCCCTCTTACCTCGACCGTTCGGAGTCAAATGTGAACACTACAACCGTAAAGAAGCGAGATAACAAGCCATTATCCAAATGATTAGACCTAGTAAAGGGTTGGAGTACAGATGAAATCCGTTCCTCCAAATAGGCAGACAACATACAACCGATATTGGCCTGAAATGAACATAAGGAAGGAATAAGCTGGCAGAAGATATCCGACCGGAGCCAAACTCTGAAGGCGTATTGGGCACAGTGGGTTTCGCTTTGTGTGCAATATCATTTGCTGAAGAGAAAATGGGAAACCGCAGATAGAACAACGTCTTGTATGTATCTAATCATGCTACGGTCGAGAGTCAGCTCCATGAAATACGTGGCGAAACATCAGGAGGTCATTTAAAAATTAACAACTCGTTGGAGAACATAAAAGAGCGTCTAGGTGGCGCAAAAGTTGTCAAAGTTGTTCTTGGCTGTAATTTGTTCTACGAGTGAAAAACTTTGGTTCTGCTTTTAGATTATGTTTACTTGATGTCTTTTCTTCATTATTTCGAGAAAATTATGCCGGCTAAGTGGCCACCGCCAGAATTGATGACCATTCGGGTACGATTTGTGCCATTTTCCATCAGTATTGGCAGAACTTCCGGCGAGAAGTCCTCGCTTTCTTGACGGGTATTCTCTTTAATGGCTTCAAGAGTCTGGGGCTACTTGACTTCAAAAAGCCCCAGAAAAAGGAGTCTAAAACGGTTATATCAGGCGTTCTTGCCACCAGTGCAAATCGCTAAAACGAGAGATTAGGCGACTCGGATATACAGCTCTCAGAATTTTGGTTGTGGCTCCTGCATTCTGCATTCTGCTCCATCCTGTTGGAACCACATGTTCTCTAAATTCATCCAATTGAGGAAGGAGAAAGTAGTTGAACATGGCTCTGTAGCGTTCGCCGTCCACACTAGTCGTTTGGTTCTCGGCGTTTTGGAACAAATAAGTCTTGATTACAGCTCAAGCGTAATCAGCACACCATGCAGTAACTTTGAGCAGGTATAATGGCTCTTCTTGTATTATACGCGGATTTTCGGTGCCCCAAAAGCGATAATTTTGCTTATTCACGTAAACACACTCGTTAACGGTCAACAGCTAACAGATGCACTGTCTGCACTTTGTAAGGGAACATCTTACAGTCTTTCACCAAAGTCTGTAAAGACCGCCGATTGATGCCCGATTGGGTTGCATGTTTTCTGGTCGATACTCCGGAGTTTTGTGAGACATCTTTAACCACAGTTGCGATATTGTCAGCAGAACGGCTGATCAGGGGCCAACCATACCTGGCAGCATCTCGTGTTGTCCCATATTCTTCTAGCCGAGCTGGTAAACGTCGTGGTGTTTGCCCTGTTGGTGTCGGACGACCGGGAAATCTGCGCCGAAATTCACGCTGCGCCAACACCACCATTCCGCAAAAAAATCGCAACAATTATTCCGGGTTTCATTAGGAGTATAGTGATTTATGTCTTGTTGATGTGTATTTTGTACCTGCTTCCTTCACAAATGTCAAAGCAGAATTGACATTTGCCGCCATTCGTAAGAATTATTGCATCATTCGATAGGGTGACGATTTTTGCGCCACATAGTACAATGCGAGACATTGTATGACTTAAGTAACTCAGTTTTCTCCTGTGATTTTCTTAAATTCTTTTGTTGCATCAAGAGATTTTGAAATGAGCGTCGAGACATTTTTAATAACCTCTGCGCCAATACGATTACCACTCATTCGGGTTGCCAGTTATACTGAATAAAATAACTCAGGCGGAAACTTTTGCTCTAGAAGATGATGCACTTTGGCATGCGTAGAGTGTTTTCCACAGTTCTCGAAACTATGCACTATGCAGCAATTCACAAGCCTCGAATTAATTTCGACTGACGCGATGGCCTTGATGGCAGTCAAGCTGTCAATGAATATAGTAATATCCTCATGGCATATTGCCTTTATTGCCGTAAGTTTCGCTGGTTCTGCTAAAGCCGATATCTCAGTATTGAAGACACTACTGCAGACGTCGTGAGCATCGTAACTACAATTGATTGGAGAAGATCCCGGCTCCAGTTAATATCTCCATCTTTGAACTATCTGTGAAAATAGATATCGAGTCCAGTACCATTTGGTTCCTCTCTACTTGAGAAAATGCAGGCGAATGGTGTTTCGAAGTCATGATGGGGTATTATGTAGTCCTTATTGGAGCATAAACCCAGTTCATTTGGATGGATCGAGGCGTGGCCTTTCAAATTTGCTGTCCACCCATTAAGATGACTCTATCTTAAGGCACTTTTCGCTGCGAATTCTTGCATTTATAGATATAGGGCCAAGAGGCCAAGTATATTTTCCAGTCCTGCCGTTGAAGTCATTTTCTCATGGTATAAGTCGTGTTTATACATGCACTTTTGCTAGTTTTATTAGTGGAGAATCACCACATTAAGCTGCCGTATGTTGAAATGGGTCTGACGACAGTCATGTACATCCATAGGATAGTCTTGTGGTTAGATCCCTGTTTTCTACCAAATATTTGGATGAAAGTTTAGATGGCGATCGTTGCTTCCTTTACTCGTTCTTCGACATTGAGCTTCCAACTCGGCCTACTATCTAGTACAAAACCAAGGTATTTAGCACTGTTCGATAGTTGGAGGGCTGTTGGATCTATGTAAGGGAGGTCAAATTGTGGCATTACCCGTTTGAATAGAACAAGCTCTGGTCTTTTTTCGGGTTGATTCCTAGCCAACAGAGCTTGGATTCTAAGGGCATAGTTTAGGATTTCTCTAATCGTGGAGATCCGCAGATACAACGGCTTTTATTCCTTTCATTTTTAGTTTCAGAACTATTTTATTAACCACTAGCGTCCACAAAAGACCCTCAATACCGTGTTACCTAGTGTGGTATTGATATTCCAGTTGCGGGGCATACATATTATCAGGTTCGTTAATGCAGGATGAACTCCAGTATTTCCTATGTTTGTCTAAGTACATGGAATGTTGACATTGTAGAAGACTCCTTCTATGTCGAGGATGATGAATAATGCGTGCTCTTTGTCGTGAAGACTTTTTTCAATCATGCTGATAACTTCACATAGAGCCGTTTCCGTGCCCTTGCCTTTTGTATCGGCATACTGGTTTAAGGCTAATTCTTCTGGGTGCAGATTATTTCGAATATGAGTTTCAAATAGTTTTTCTAAAGTTTTTCAAATGTATGGTGTTAGGTTTATAGGCCTGAGATCTTTTGGATGGATATGGCTGGGCCTACTATGCGAATGAAAACTACCTTTACATTTTGGCAAATACCTATACTCACATATTCATAGTTGATCGACTATAAAATTTTTAATGCACTACGGTAAATTGTTATTAACCAGCCTTTACGACCGTTAAACATAAATTAATAGTTATTTGTAAATTTAAAACGAAAATCAAATAAAATCAGCCTGAAACATAAAACGCACCCTGTGAGCATATATTTTTCTCTGAGTGTAGTACCTCTAGTGGTGCTCGTACAATGCCCAATTCTGTGTTTGGGGTGTGTTTCAACAACCTTGTGCTCAATCGGAAATAGTGAATTCGTATTAGAAAAGTCATAAATCGTCTCAGCTTTACTGGAAAACTTCATCTTTTGACTAGGTGGTGGGTGGGTGAAATTGGAATTGGATCGAAGGATGATTACATGAAGAAATCCGCGCGCCGTTAAAAAGTTTACCCTCTCTCGCTGAATGGTTCCATAGTAAAGTTACGAAATCAAACTGCACCAACACCCTGCCTGCATACATATCCCTGTTAACACCACTGAAACCAGCATTCAGTTGAAAACCCAATTCTACGCCTTGGATACCAACAAAAGGTGAGCGAAATGCAGTTACAAGCAAGGGTACTCCAGTCTCACGACCGTTTTGGACATGGAAAAATGCAAGAGCAACTTTTGTGCTTTTCGTTGCCTTTCACCTAGTTTGGGGCTTTGGCTTTTTTTTCTGATGGTTGATCCTGTGTGTGTCCTCTTCTCAATTTAAACCGTTATTGGCAAGCATTTCAATTACATTCAATGAGTACGACGGTTGAGCGATTTATAACACTGAAAGAGCTTAAGTGTGAGATTCCAAATGGACCAGGTGTACGTCTTTAGTTTGGGTTCAAACTTTTTTCCTTGAATCAGAAGGATATTCGTATCAACGTCAAAAGGAGCATCGAAGGAGGATTCTTCGGTGGAAAGGTTTTTTTTTTTTATTTAAACTAGTCAATTCGTTGGAGTGTGTGTTTACGACCCTTAGCCATTTGCATTGTGACAACTTGAAGAGGAGCTTTCTTCAGGCGTTTTCCAAAAGAGCATTAGCTCACCATTCTCAGTGCACTGGCAAATGATGGTGATTAATGGAACTCTGACATTTTGGCGATTGTAGTTCAAACCTAATGATGGTTATGAATTGGTTGGGCCCTGCAAGTGGAAGGTGAATAATGTCCAAACCGATGAGGAAAAAATGGACTCAGTTTGGAAAGACATTCTCGACACTGATTACCAGTGTCTGCTTTCGACAAGGACATTTCGGCATGTCGAAATGTTTGATTTTGGATTGTTTTTGTGGGTTGTGAGAGAGGTGGCCAGCAATTGAAATACCTGAGTCTTCGCCCTTTTTCTTAAAAAAAACAAAGAATGGAAACTTTGGGGATCTATAGCAGATGATAATGCAGTTTTGGCCAAGAACTGATGCAATCGTTTCTGGGCTCCAATGCAAATTAGAAATGTGACAGGGTAATATATTTCGCGAAGTGCGCACTTTCGCTTCCATCTGAGACTAACGAAATTGAATAATGAAGCGTAGTTCTTTCAGCCGGATTCTTTAAATAGACTTTATGTTTGGAATGTTGAAGAAAGGTGCAGTTGAAATAAAGTAATAAATTCATTGTATTGACATATTTTAGTATTCTGAAGTTTTGATGGAAAATTAGGTAAACCCGCAAACTTAGACCAAGTCTTATACTTTATACTCTTATAGGAGTAATCGCTACAATCTTATGCTTATCCTTTAGATGACACTATAGAGGTAAGCCATCAACATCCTTTCAGCTCAATCGGAAGAGAGCTGCCTATAGTTTTTTTAAGGGCTGCGATAACTATTGTCAATCTATACATCTGTAGTTATCAAGAAAATAAAGTAAAGTATCAAAGAGTATCAATCACGTTTTGAGTGAATCATTTTTCTATCCGGTATATCAGTGCCATCCATCTCAATTGGTGACCCCGAATTCACGCTGAAGCCTTCAATCAAAAGCGATTTGGCAAAAGAATCAAGGCGCACAGGAGGCAGTCATCAAAGTTGCAGTACGGATACCACCATTTTAGTACGAAAAGCCCCAAATTTGTTCCGCGATGATTTTAAAAACTTTATTATTATTATTATTATTAGATAACATGGTATGTACATTAAGACATAGGTCTCTTATAGTATAATACTTAGGCTTGATATTTAAAATAAGAACGTCCATTACATTAGGTGTTTAAATTAAAGATGTGTAAGATTTCAAAAGTAAAAATAATTCATAAGATTACTGAAATAAGCAAAGTTAGCATTTTTAAAATATAATTTATATGAACGATTAGACAAAAAAAAGAACAAAAAGAATAGAAAAGAAAGGAAAGTCAACGAAGATGAAAAGTAAGAAGTAAGAGAAAGAGGAGTTAAATATACATTAATCTTTATTGTTGCTGAGTAGAAAAATGCCTAAATATTGAAGTTTTAAAGCTTGCGGCATTGCTAATACCCTTAATCTTCAAGGGCAGAGAGTTCCATAACCTAACGGTGTGAACGAAAAAGAACCTTGGTGAATTGAGATATTTAAATTTTGGTAAGTTTATTTAAGTGTTCTGCGAGAAGAAGAAAACTCAAGCTTGAAAAACAGACAATTTGGCGTTTTTCATCATTATAATTTTGTGTAAGAACATACAATTTCTTATATACATATATTGTACTAAAGTGCAATCCAATAAACCTTTCACATAGACCGATATTCGATCATATCTGCGTAGTCCATGAATGTATCTAACTGCATCATTGAAGGCTACCTGTAACTTATTACGCGACAACGAATCCATGCTACTAAAAACAACATCGGCATATGTTATTATGGGAAGTATAAGGGCTTGGACGAGCTTCCGTCGAGTTTCAAAGGGTGTAAAGTTTGCAGCCAACCACAGTCTACGAAAACAACCATAAATGCGACCAATGACGTAGTTTATGTGGTTTTTTCAGGACAGCTTACGGTTTATGCGCCAATTTCAATTCCGATATGCATATATTTGGCACCAGACCCAGTTCGAAATTGCTTTTTGAAATGGGTAGACCCTGACACTTACAAGGATTTAGCGGCAGCCCGTGTTTGTCTGCCCAGTCATTAATCGCTGATAAATCCCTGTTTAAACAAAAAACTAATTCGTCAAGCCAATTCATGTACAATTGAACGTCATCTGCGTACATACGAGTGTGCACACATACCAATGGCAAATCGTTGACAAACATGGAAAATAAAATCGGTCCAAGGATGGAACCTTGAGGAACACCTTGTAATAAGGGCAAAACAGAGGAAATCCTTCCACCAACAACGACCCTTTGAAATCGGTTCGACAAGTAGCTTTGCAAAAGTTTAACAGCTCTTTCGCCAAACCCGAAAAAGTGTTTAAGCTTCCATAAAAGAATGTTTTGATTCACTTTGTCAAAAGCTTTTGAAAAATCGAGAAAGCAAAGTACTGTCACGAGCCCTTTGTCACAGTCTTGCCTTACATCATCCAAAATCTTCACCATTGCCGACTGACAACTATGCCCTTCTCGAAAGCCTGACTGAGAAGAAGTCAATAGAGAGTTGAAGGAAAAGAAGCATTTCATCTGGCGGGATAAGACTCTCTCAAATACTTTTGATAGGCATGGGAGAATGCTTATTGGCCTAAAATCATTGACAGAACTTGCGTTCGATTTTTTGGCAATCGGAATAACCCGTGCATGTTTCCAAACCTGGGGAAAGGTAGATGTCATAATACACGAATTAATTATATGAGTTATATGGCTTACAATACTGGGTAAAATTATTTTTAGAAATTTGACTGGTATACCATCTTCACCGATTGCATTTGACTTAATGGAGGCAATAATTGAAATTACATCAGTCTCAGTTGTTACCTCAAAATCGGCTTGCCTTTGCACTGATGAAAAGGTGTTCGGATGAAAATCAAACATACCACCAGCCATTGCATTGTCTACAAAATGTGTATTTAGCTCATTTGGATTTAACGAACAGTTATCATTCTCTCCTTTGCTAACACCAATTTGCCGAAGATTCCTCCACAGTTCCTTTGGGGGCAAAGACATACTAAGTTTAGAGGAATAGTAATTTCGTTTCGAATCACGCACAATGCTAGCGGCTGTATTACGAGCGTTCTTATAAGCGACCCAATTAAAAGAAGAACGATTTCGCTTCCATTTGCTAGCTTATTCCTGATTTTTAGCACATTTAAACCTTCCGCAGTAAACCAAGGGAAGGTCTTATTGCGAGCCAAAACAGTCTTAATAGGCACAAAAACTTCATAGAGTTGGGCAACACATAACTGAAAGCGTTTAATTTGTTCATTTGGATCTGGGCTCTGTCTACAAAGAAACCAGAGAGTCGTTGTTTGTGCAGAGCATTGATAGATTTAAAATCTTTAAATTCAAAGGTCGTAGACTTATTGATATGAGAAAAATTAATATCGTACGTGCAAAGCAACATACGTCGTATCATGGTCAGAAACACCACCCAGGCAAATTTGGTCAAATAGAAGAATTGCTGATTGATCTGAAACAAGACCAACATCAAGAAGACTCGGTGGTGCATCTGTACGAAAACAAGTTGCATAGGACGTGTTAACAACATAAAAACCACTCGAAGAGGCATGATTCACCTATTGGCGCTACCGAGAATCGTTGTTTAATAAGTTAGCATTAAAATCTCCTAATACAATAATATTTACATATCTGGGTGAAAACTCCGACAGAGCAGAAAAAAATGGTTCACATGAAAATCTCCGGTTAGGGTTATAACAACAAGAAACCAAACATTTAACACTTCCATCATGAAGCTCAGCAATAATGTATTCAACATCAGTGTCGACAGATTTTACTAACACATCACACTTTAAAGACGACTTGCAATAAATTGCCACTCCTCCGCCCGTTGTAGAGGTTATTCTGTCGTTGCGATATAATTCGTAACCCTCAATATCGTACACAAAGTTTTCAAACTTGGGTTTAAACCAAGTTTCGTTAACACAGATCACATCTATGTTTGAATTTGTAAACAAATAGCGTTTTTATGATATAAGTTAACGAACTTTTCGTTACAAAACATGCAAATTCCATAAACCCCCAAATCAGCACGTCCACGATTCATGTTTCCAAAATCCAGCAATCCACATTCCTATGCTACCATATTACAATAGAAACACGCTCCAGATTCATGTTGCTGACTATGCGTCTGGAGTCGACAAAGGCGTGATCGCATTTCATTTATTTTCTCACATTTTTCCTTTCTCATATTCCGCCGCATAGCATAAGATAGGTTTAAAGGTATTCAAAGAAAATTGTTTAAGTTAGTTCTAGTTTGAAGTTAATAAAGGAAAGAGGCTTCTCCTCCAAAATAAATAAAAAAAAAGTTTTTTTTATTTTAAATAATTAAATGTCTATTTAATTGGCGCCCGAGCAGGGACCACGGTTAATCGCAGTAACTCGGTACTGAAGTAGTAAATTAAACGGGATAAAAGGTTACAAGTACCAACCCCGCGAGTGGCGAAAATTTAAAAAAAAAAAAAAGAAAAAAAAAAAAAAAAAAAAAAAAAAACCGTGGTCCATCGTGAGTGAAGTGTCGTGGTGAAAGTACTGTAGTACAAGGGCCCCTTAGTAGACCAGCTATAAATTGGACAAACAGGACGCTCGTAGAGCTAGCCGCACCACCCTTCCCAGAACCCGGCGAGGAGACCCATTCCAGATGACACCAAACGGACTCATAGGGATAAGATTTATTTTAGTTTTAGGGTAAGCAAGTTATAAGTTAAGTAAAGAAATAAAATTAAATTTAATCAAAGTTAACTAAAAAGGAAGAAAGTAAAGTAATTAAGTTGAAGTAAAAATTTTTTTTTTTAAATAAGAAATAAGTGAAAAATTGAAGTGAAACTTTATTGAAAAATAATTGCTCATAAATTTTTAAAGAATACAAAATAATATTCATACTAAGGAAATTACATTCAAAAAGACAAATATTTTTAAGGATAAATCTAAGATAATAATAAGTGAGAAGTTGAAGTGAAACTCTATTGCAAAATAATTGCTCATAAATTTTTAAAGAATATAAAATAATATTCGTACTAAGAAAATTACATTTAAAAGACAAATATTTTTAAGGATAAATTTAAGATAATTTTTAGTTTAACTCATATTAACTTGTCGAAAAATTTTTTTCTTTGCTATTACTGTTTCCCTCTGGTTTAATATCCAATTGCATAAATCATGCCCACTACTAGAAGCCAAGTCCCAGAGCAGGTGGCTGTCGCTCAAAATACGCAGCGAAATAATATTCCAATCAATCCCACACAAGCCTCCCAGTTGAACCCAACAATTTCTAACACATCTCGATCCCACACATCCTCAAATGATCCAAATTGCTCATATCAATCGAGCTCTTCTACCATAGAACCCCAAGAAGTCGGAACAACTCCCGAATTAGACGCTTTAGTCACAACTATAGTAAAGCGTGTCTTAGAACAGCAAGGCAAAGCACTTGTTCGAAGTGTTCTAAACCCAAATCTTGATCATTTTCTTGCTGTAGACCAGTCTATCCTCCCAGAACATCGCCATCGTTTAGATGATTTAGATAAAATTCCGGACGTAATTCGTTCCCTTAGAACTTTTTCCGGGGATGCCAGTGAGTATTCCTCCTGGAAGAAAAGCGTAGAGCGCGTACTAAGCATCTACGAACACGAAAAAGGAATGCCAAGATACTTTGGCATATTGAACGTAATACGTAATAAAATTATTGGACAAGCTGACGCCGCTCTGGAGTCGTATAATACGCCCCTTAACTGGGAAAGTATAGTGAATTGTCTCACTATGCATTATGCCGACAAAAGAGATGTCACCACGCTAGAATGCCAAATGGCACATCTAGTGCAAGGAAATCGTTCGGTACAAGAATTCCATCAGTTGGTCTGTTCCCAGCTAACACTCATAATAAATAAAATTTCCTGCATGGATATTAGCCCTGAGTCAATGCGCCTTCTTACCCAAACTTATAGGGACAAAGCGCTTGACACATTCATAAGAGGCCTGAAGGGCAATTTGTCAGATCTTCTTGGCATAAAAGAGCCAGCTGACTTGCCCCAAGCTCTTCACCTCTGTTTGAAGATCGAAAATCAAAATTATAGGTCACAACACGCTCAAGCACACCAAGGGTTACCCAGGAAAAATTTCCAACAGCAACCATCTCGTCCAACCCAACCATACCCACAACAAGTTACTCAGCAACAAACAACTTCATTTAGAAATCCAATCACCAGTTTTAGGCCACCGTATCCACCCTTCCAATCACACGCACCTCCTCCACAGCAATTTTATTCGTACGGGTACTATCCTAATTTCAATTTTCCTCCACAAAATCAGGCACCAAATTATCGGCAAAACACTTATCAGCCCAATAGGCCTGCTGCCGCTCTAATGCCTGTAAAAATGGAAGCCGTAACACAAGGCCGAAGCAACCAAGCTGGAAATATTAACCAACAAAATCGGCTAGCCAATTTTAATTCTACAAGACAGAAATTGCCATCCCATCAACCCACTACATCCCAGAAGGTAGGACAACAAAACTATCATATAAGCCAATCCGCAGAAAATTTAGAAGAACAAACGACGCAAGTATCAGAAGACAGGGAATCGGAAGAAAATCTCTACATGCAAGGTTATAAAGAAGATACCCAGCCTAACACTCAATACTTCGATTCTCAGCAGTTTGATAACCAATATCTAAATTCTCAATATTACGCCTTACAGCAACCAGCTGAACCCCAAACAGGGGATAAAGAACATCAGTATCTGATGCAACAGCCGTCAGAGCATAACGATGTTCATTTTTTTAGGCTGACCGACTCCTCCTTGCCTTACTTTGAATGTAGGACAGGAGGCGGTGAGACCCTCAAATTTCTAATAGATACTGGCTCTAACAAAAATTATATCAAACCAAGGTTCGTAAAAAAATTCATCCCAAATAAACAAATTTTCTACGCGAAATCCATAGCCGGCGATGTAAGAATCAGCCACCATACCCTCCTCAATCTATTCGGTTTGAAAAATATCGATTTGAAATTCTTTATCTTACCTTCCCTCAGAACATTTGACGGAATATTAGGCAACGATAGTTTGAAGGAACTTTCCGCAATTATTCATACTAAAGGAAGTTACATGACAGTCCTGAACAAAGTCAGAATAGAAATTAAACAGCATGTGTCCCAGTCGATTAACTCCATAAACATCGACACAAAGGACCTCACACAAAGTCAAGAGCGCTTACTAAAATTGTCCGTTAGTAAATACCCCTCCCTTTTTTCGGAACCTGAAGAAAAATTAACCTTCACTACAAGGGTTATTGCAGATATAAGAACCTCCACCGAAGATCCTGTATATACACGACATTACCCATTGCCAATGGCATTGAAGGCAGAAGTTGGAAAACAAGTTCAGAAAATGCTTGAAGACGGCATAATAAGACCTTCACGGTCACCATACAATGCGCCCGTGTGGATTGTTTCAAAAAAACCTGACTCCACCGGCGCAGAGCAATACAGATTGGTAATAGATTACCGAAAACTGAACTCTGTCACAATCGCCGACCGCTACCCTATCCCTGATATAAATGAAGTAATTGCCCAGCTAGGGAAAAACAAATTCTTTTCGGTTCTCGACTTAAAAAGCGGTTTTCACCAGATACCGTTAAGAGAATCAGACATCGAGAAAACAGCGTTTTCAATTAACTTTGGCAAATATGAATTCACACGTTTACCGTTTGGTTTAAAGAATGCCCCTTCCATCTTTCAACGGGCAGTTGACGATATTTTGCATAAAAATATCGGAAAAACGTGTTACGTGTACATTGATGATATAATCATCTTTAGTAAAAGTGAAACCCAGCATGCCAAAGATATCGAGGAAATATTTGATACACTATCCAAAGCGAATATAAAGGTCCAGTTGGACAAGTGCCATTTCTTCAAAACCGAGGTTGAATTCTTAGGTTTCCTCATTTCCTCAAACGGTGTTAAGACAAATCCCAAAAAGGTTCAATCCATAATCGATTTCGCAGTCCCCAAAACATTAAAGGAATTAAGGTCCTTCCTTGGTCTCTCAGGCTACTACCGCCGCTTTGTCAAGGATTACGCAAAACTAGCGAAACCCTTGACAGTCCTTTTAAGAGGGGAAGAGGGACGCGTGTCCAAAAACAAGTCTGCAAAATTAGCAATAGAACTCGACCATGATGCCCTTGAAGCTTTCAACAAGCTGAAAGCTTCCCTTACCTCCGAAGACGTAGTACTGTCATATCCCGATTTTAACAAGCCCTTCAATTTAACAACGGACGCCTCTAATTTTGCGATAGGTGCCGTGCTTGAACAAGATAACAAACCCATTTCTTTTATATCCCGTACACTTAGCAAGACAGAAGAAAACTACGCGGCCAACGAAAAGGAGATGTTGGCCATCGTTTGGGCACTAGTATCGTTCCGAAGCTACCTATATGGTCCTACAAAGGTAAAAATCTTTACAGATCACCAACCTCTCACCTTTGCATTAAGCAACAAGAACAACAACGGTAAAATGAAAAGGTGGAAGGCGATACTGGAGGAGTACAATCACGAGTTGGTATACAAGCCGGGGAAAACCAATGTAGTTGCGGATGCTCTATCAAGAGCCCCACAATTTTCAAACATCAACACCATGTCAGTTACCCAGCATAGTGATGAGAGCTCTTCTCAAAATTTAATTCAGAGCGTGGAAACCCCAATTAATGCATACAAAAATCAGATTTTCCTTCAAACTGGAGACAATCCTAGCCAAACTTTTAATATTATCTTTCCCACTTACCATAGGCATGTTATTGTAGAACCCGAATTCAACCAAGAAAACTTAAAACAGATCCTCAAGAAAACTCTGAACCCGTCGGTAATAAATTGTATTCAAACCGATGAACATACAATGGGCATAATACAGGAAATTTACAGATTCAATTTCGATAACTACAAAGTTAGATTTAGTCAATTGCATGTTCAGGACATTACTAGTGAAGCAGAACAAGAAGAAATCATAATAGCCACACACAAACGAGCACATCGCAATAACCACGAAAATAAAAACCAAATATTGGAAAAGTTCTACTTTCCTAACATGACCAGTAAGATAAAGAAGGTTATAAAAAAGTGTGTAGTTTGCCAGGAGAATAAGTATGACAGACACCCTAGCAAACCAGAAATTCAAGCTACACCAATACCCCAATATCCAGGGGAGATCGTTCATTTGGATATATTCTCGACTGAAAATAATCTTGTTTTGACTTCAATTGATAAATTTTCTAAATACGCGATAACAAAAGCTATTAAGTCCAAAGCAATTGAAGACATCCGACAGCCATTAAGGGAAATACTTTTTTCCTATGGGTTGCCGAAAACCGTTGTAATAGATAATGAGAAATCATTTAATTCAACATCAATTAGTTTCATGATCGAAAATGAGCTTAAAATAGCTATCTTCAAGACACCCCCATATTCAAGTAGTGTTAATGGCCAAGTTGAACGCTTCCATTCAACGCTCATAGAGATAATGAGATGCCTTAAAACAGAAGGCCTTCATCGTTCCTTTACGGAACTCCTAGAACGCGCTGTCCACGAATACAATTTTTCTATTCATTCTACTACCCAAAAGAAACCAGTGGAAGTATTTTTTGGGCGAAGAGTCACCTCCGACCCCACACTATTAGAGAAAGGCCGTCAAGAAAATATCAGGAAAATTAGGGAAAAGCAAACTGCTGACATTGAATATCATAACAAGAAGAGACAAGCTATCAAAAATTTCACCCCAGGCCAAGTAATATTTGTTAGACAAAATAGACGTAAGGGCTCAAAACTTTCACCCCGATACAAAAAGGAAGTAGTATTAGAAAACAAAACAACAACTGTTTTAACTCAATCCGGCAAAACAGTACATAAATCTCTAATCAAAAATTAACATTCATTTTAGATTCCTAATTGCCTTTGCAACTGCCGAAATACAAATACTAGATTACTCACTCAGTGAGCTAGTATCGATCGAAACCGGAATAGCCAAAATTCAGACCGGAAGTTTTAAGATAATCCACATAATAGACTTGGAGCCTTGTATACACTTGATATCAGATATAAAAAACGCAATAGAACACAGCATCAACGAAAGCCATCCTTCCCATCCCTTCCTTCTCCACGAATTAAACCAGGTTATAAATATACTAGATAGACTCAAGCCAAACTTCAGGATCAAACGATCCCTCAATTTTATAGGAAGTGCCTGGAAATGGGTCGCGGGTACCCCCGATCATGAGGACTTCCGGATAATCAGAAACAGAATTAATAACGTCTTAAAAAATAACAATAAGCAAGTAGTAATAAATAGAGATTTAATTAGCCGTGTTAACTATGTAACGAATATAACCAATAAAATAATAAATGTAATGCGAAACCATGATTTATTCCGAAACAATATAGTGATAATAACGCAACACAAACTTAAGATACTTAAAGAAGAACTTCTAAATTTAGAATACGCCATTCACTGGGCAAAACAACAAATTATTAACCCATACATTTTGTCAACTGAAGAAATAAATATTGCAAAAAGTATATTTAAAACTGAAAATATTCCATATAGCTCTATTGACGAGGCTCTAACCCTTGCGGAAATAAAAATAGCATCAAATTTTACTTCAATAATATACATTGTTAACATACCAAGTGTAAAAGTTGATACATGTCATAAAATTCTTGTTAAAGCAGTAAAAAAAAATAATTTGGTAAATAAGCTAGAATACGATAAGATCTTGAAATGTAATCAAATGATTTATGGCATTAAAATAGATTGTAAGACATATAATAGTTTATCGATTTGTAGAAATTCAGATATTGTAGATTTAAGCGGCACTCCCTGTATTCCTTACCTATTCCAAAGTAAAAAAGCGAACTGTATTCATGTTAATAACCAACATGTCCCAACCATCGATGAAATTTATCCAGGGGTTATTCTGCTCAATCAATTCAATGGAACACTAACGAAAGAGAACAATGAAACGTTAAACCTTGTTGGCACATTTCTTGTAAACTATCAAAACTCGACAATCAAGATAGAAAATAAAACCTACATTTCCAACATTATAATTTCAACAGTAAAACCTTTGCCTGCAATAGCACAATCTTCCTCACCAGACGACACAGAAGAGCTGTTATCATTGGAAATGCTCAAGGAACTTCACTCCAGTAATATCGAAGATATCAAGCTATTGGAATCAAAACATGTTATCACTTCAACAACAAATTTTGGGCTAACAATAGTACTATCCATCCTTGCATTGTTCTGCTAGTAAAATTCATTCAGTTTAAAAGGTCAACCAAAGTCCAGGTAACCAACGTACTTGACCTGGAAAGCAGAACAGCGGAAGTGGAAACAACAAAACAAATCCAAGTTTCTAATATTGCCGATCCGAAAGAAACACAAACACGATGCAATATACCGGATAAGGACCAAGGTGGAAAACAAGAACAACCACAACAGAAGCCAGATAGGATTAGCCAAATCCCGTATTTCTGACCCTTTCAAACATGGAAGTTTGAATTTAAGCGGGGAAGAGTTAACGAACTTTTCGTTACAAAACATGCAAATTCCATAAACCCCCAAATCAGCACGTCCACGATTCATGTTTCCAAAATCCAGCAATCCACATTCCTATGCTACCATATTACAATAGAAACACGCTCCAGATTCATGTTGCTGACTATGCGTCTGGAGTCGACAAAGGCGTGATCGCATTTCATTTATTTTCTCACATTTTTCCTTTCTCATATTCCGCCGCATAGCATAAGATAGGTTTAAAGGTATTCAAAGAAAATTGTTTAAGTTAGTTCTAGTTTGAAGTTAATAAAGGAAAGAGGCTTCTCCTCCAAAATAAATAAAAAAAAAGTTTTTTTTATTTTAAATAATTAAATGTCTATTTAATTTATACATTGAAACCATTCCTGTATCTCGACAGAACATTTAACAGACACAAAGTTGATCTAGCATTCACACCGTGGTTATGATTAAAAATACTGTTGTTGTTAACCATTCTCCATTTGCCTACCGCAAACTGCACCACAATCTATTAGACACATTTCCACATCCTCATCCAGCAAACAAAAATAAAATATATACGAGTAGTAGATAGCAAGGATTAGAAGAAGGAAGGGCATAGAAATAGAAGAGAACATTTATAAATACCTATATAAAAATGTTATAATAATAAAGATAAATTAGGCCTTAAAATTCAAGAAATTAAGTAATGAAAATAATAATTATGCATTTAAACAAAAAAGCAGAAATAGTTGAAAACTAAATTCTGACGATGTCGATGTCGATTTATTCTTCATGCTGTGTGTTGGCAGGAGCGGCGCGGAGATCGTTGGAGCTTTCGATGGGAAAGCTCTTCCCATTTGGAGTTTTTCTTACGAAGAAAGAGCCAAATTTTGTGAACACAGCAAACAGTTGTCGTTTTCTCTTCATCTGAGTAGCGATACGTACGAGGGGCGTTCAACATATTATCGGTATCGGGGTGAAGCTGTAGTTGTATATATAAATTGACTTATTTATCAAGTAATACTATTACCTTAGTGCATTCATCTAAAATTTCATATAAATGTGATTATTAATTCGCGTTTTATCTCTAGTTAAACAGAATCATAATGGCAACTGAGACGATGATGGTGAAAATTGAGCATCGCGCTGTAATTAAATTTCTCACTAAGCAAGGAAAAAGTCAAAAAACTATTCATGAAGAGATGGTGGCTGTTTACCAGGGTTCCGCACCTTCATTATAAACTGTGCAAAGGTGGTCAAGTGAGTTCAAGAGAGGCAGAGAGAGCATTGAAGACGTCCCCCGCTCCGGCGCCCCGGCTACTGCGTGTACGGGAGAAAGCATCAAAGAAGTCGAAAAACTTGTTCTTGAGGATGCCCGAATAAAGGTGAAAATGATTGCAGAGATCACCAAGCTTTCAATTGATACCATTCACACCATTCTTCATGACCATCTTAACCTTTCAAAGGTCAGTGCAAGGTGGGTTCCACGAATGCTCACAGCGCCTCAGAAAAAAGTGAGAATCGCATGCTGTAGAGAGCTTTTGGAGATGTGTAGTGAGAACGCGGACGGTGTTATGGATCGAATTGTTACTGGGGACGAAACATGGGTCCACCACCATGACCCTGAAAGCAAACAAGAGTCCATGCAGTGGCATAAAAAAGGAACAGACCCCCGAAGAAGTTCAAAGTCACTCCGTCTGCCGGGAAGCTCATGGCCACAGTTTTTTGGGACTCAAAGGGAATCTTGCTCATTGAGTACAAAAAAAAAGGTGAAAACATCAACGCCACATCCTACGCTTCCACTTTGCATAATTTGCGGGAGGAAATTAAAAAGAAAAGACGGGGTAAACTCGCAGCGGGTGTGTTGCTTCTTCATGACAACGCTCCTGTTCACACGGCGCGAGTTTCCAAGGCTGCTGCGCGAGATTGTGGTTTCGAAGAAATCCAACACCCACCCTATAGTCCAGACCTTGCCCTAGTGATTATTTCCTGTTTCCGGATCTGAAAAAATGTCTTCGTGGAAAAAGATTTTCGGAAGATGAAGAACCCAAGTCGGCAATAAATGGGTATTTTGCAGAGAAAGAGGAAATTTATTTTTTTTTGAGGGTTTAAAAAAAGCTTATCTCAAGATGTAACAAATGCATTGATGTTAGGGGAGATCATATTGAAAAATAAAAACAATTTAAATTGAATTCGCATTTTCCTTCATATTGAACGCCCCTCGTAAAAGCAGGCGAACTCTTTGTGTAAGGCTTTCGTTGATGTAGCACTTGTGTGGCGAATCCATACCGACGTCAGTAAGGTTCAACCCTCTGTGTTGGCTTTTTCGATAGAGAGCAGCTGACTTCAGCACAAAGTTCCGCTCTTGCGGGCTACCAAACTTCAGTACGATCGGTGATGGCGATGACGAATCGTTGTTCAATGGCTCGTATTTTTTCACACGGAATGCATTTTTAAGTGTTGGCGGTTCGCATTCAATAGTGTGGCATAAACGACTGAAGATGGTAGATAAATTTTCTTCAGGTGAACTTGGAATGCCAAAGAGCACGGCATCACAGGCAGTATGATTGCGTTCAAGGTTGTCAATTTGTTGTTGGAGGGCAAGCATTTCTTTGTTCGCAGATGTGGTTTCCACTAATGTAGACGTAGAAACAGCTTCAATGTCCTCAATTCTTTTTGTGATGTTTTCTACCTCCGCATTGACTGATGAAAAACGTTCTTCCCACTTTTTTTCCATTCCTTCAATTTTGAGTTGCAGACCGTTGCTTATTTTATTGCATTCATCTTTTATTGTTGCCTTGATGAATTTACAGAATTTACCAAGGCGGCTCTCCAATATATCGATTGTGATGATTGAAGAGTTGGTGTCGTTTCGTTTCAAGGAAGGGGAACTTACTTGGGAGGACGTTGTCGGTTTATTTTGCGTCGATTTCGAGATCGAGCGGGTACTTGGTGAGTCTGGCATGGCGGTTGTGTTGATGTATCACAGTTAACGATCCTTAAAGCAAGCGATGGATATAAACGCCAAATAATGAAATTACTTTCGAAGGTAAGATTATAAATGTCTGTACTTGCGCGCACTTTCAACTTGTTAGTTTGTTACGGTTAGAGGTTAGCTGCTACCGGACAGAAAAATAATACGTCTATACTGCTCTGAGCATTCGTACTAATGATAATCAGAGACAGTAGTTAGCGATTGAGTCCTCACCTGGGTTGAGGTTTCCGACACCGTCCTCAACCCGCTCGCAACCAACAAATACGAAAATTTCAAGAATGCGATAATTAATCGAGCGTTTTGGCGATTCAGAGCAACGAGAGAAAAAAACTTGTTGTACGTAATGGACTTCGGAAATAACAGACCTTAGCAGTTGTTGAACGAGCTAAAGGATCTTGGTATAACCCAAATCACCACGGAATTCCTAAAATCGTTGTAGCTGCAAAGGTTACCGCCGAATGTTCTTGCACGCATACACTGAAGAGCACTGTCGAAGCTAACTGGCAAAATCATGGAGGTCGATGAATTTCAACATGTAAACCACGTCGGAACATCACTCACCGAGAGCAAACAGTAAGCCTTGACGTTGACCAACTTCAAAGCGAGTAAACAACGCTCTGGTCAACAGGTATTCACATTAGTTGTTGACGACTCTCCGAATAGACAAAAATTACTTACTGGCAACGGTGCAAACATCTCAGTACTATCTGGTTCACACAGTGACATGAACATTATACCCAGCCAACCGTAGTGGGATAAAAACATTTGGCAAAAACCTGTGGGGCTATGGCGGATATTTACGTGGACTTTCATTATGGAATCTGAGCCTAATCCACTGATAGACACCACGGCACAGTTAGAGACGCATGCAAGTCTATTGGTTTCGCCATAGGTATATACTAAGTCTTTCGGTACTAACCTCCCTTTCTCAATCATTTTGAACGAATTCAATTTGTGTGCAAGTTCAACAGATACACAAATAACATCGCACCCCATAGAAACGAAAAGTTAACCCTGAAAAACTAAAAGCTGTTCAAGAACATTTCCTTTTCTACTGAAAAAGCAGTCTGCCAGCCGCCGAAGAGCAACTAATGAAGAAGAGAGCGCACGGGGAGCGGCCATATGCGGTGACTACCACACTTTGAATGCAGTCACAAAGCCCAGTATCTATCCAATACCATATATCCAGGATTCTTCTAATATCTGGTACGGCCGCCAGATAATTTTTACGATTGATTTAGGTAGTGCATCTCATCAAGTATCTGTGGAACCTAACGATGTCTCGAAGACAGCACTCACGATACCATTTAGAACCTTCTAGTTTCTGCTTATGACGTTCGGTCAGCGAAACGCATCACAAACCTCTCAGCGCTACATGCACCAAGTTCTTCGCGTTTTGGAAGACTTGCGTTTTCTTATGTCGACAATATCTGAGTTACCTCACGAGATGAACCTGAACAAGCGCAACATCTTCGCTAGGTATTTTGGTATAGAAATCATCGCCTCAAAGTGGACCGTCGAGCAACGTGAAGTCAAGTTTCTTGGTCATGCTCTCAACAACAAAGGAAGTAATCCACTCGCATCGCATTTGTGAGTACAAGAAATAAAGGCAATCGAGCTGTAGCCTCGATTATGGAAACTAGAAGAACGACGAAACCCCTTTGAGTGGACCGATGCAGTTGAAGAAGTATTTGAGAAATGCAAAAACGACTTGGGGAACGCAGCGCTACTTGCATATTCAACAACTCAAGGCACGCTTTCACTTAGAATGGAAGGTTCGGACGAGGCAATTGGAGCTGTACTCCATCAAGTCGTAAAAAATGCGAGTCACTCCAGGAAACTGATGGAAACTCAACAGCGATAGTATATAGTGCAAACGACCTCGAACTATTGGCAATTTATGAAGAAGTTAAGCACTACAGGAACATGATTTATCGAAGACAGTTCTTTGTATATACTGACCGCAAGCCTTTGGTATTCGCGTTCATCAAGGAAGACCTGGAAAAAGGGCAATCGAGGCAGCTAAGACAGATAGATTTTGTCGGACAGTTCAGCACCGACATACGGTACATCAAAGGGAAAGAAAACAGTGTAGCTGACACACTTTCTCGAATCGTTGAAATCAGCAGAAGTTCCTTCATAGATGCCTCGACTCTAACTAACTAACTAACAATGAAGACCTAGAAAAACTGTTGAATGAATATAACTTTCCTTCACAGTCACTAACAAAATTGGTTTATAAAATGCAATTTTTCCCATGTACATTTGATGAGAGGTGGTTTTTCTGAAATCAAGGCCCGATTGGGTCGCTCTTGATACCAAATGAAATATTTTGAAATACAGATACATATGATGGGGCATTTAATTGGTTAAGCGTTTCAAAAGATTTCTACGAAGATGACTCTGTGGCCACGGAAAAATAGAACTCGATAAAACATGTACATAAAGCTGATACTTTTACGCAAAAAATAAGATCAACCAGAAGAACATCGATCGAAAGGCAACAAAGTTTTTAGCGATGAATTTAAAAAAAAAGCCAAAGTTCTGTGGTTCATCTCCTCTACATGCTCCAGTTAAAAGTTCTCCATGCTTGGTGATCGGACTAGCAATACTGGGGCTTCATTCGATTAGCATACTCTCACTTTGGGGGTCAATTCAAGTCAGTTCAAGCAGCATTGTTTGGATTAAGTTTATGGGTAGACATATGGTATACGGCTATCTTCCCGTAGTGCAGGTCAAATGGACGAAATGCTTGATAGTCACCGTCCAAATTAAATTGATTACTCAGTCTCACAGTCTGCAGAAATGCTTCTTCCATATCCTTACCACATTAACATGTCATTCTATAATATTACTACGAGTATGTGTACGTATGCTGGGCCTTCTTCACTGCATGTACAATACTTGACGGAATTCTTCGTCGAAACCGAGGAGAGATGAAGTCTATAGGAAACTAAATCCCTGATGGCGTTTTGCGAACGCTGGCACTGGTCTTCATTACTTGATGCTGTGAATATATCAAGTGGTGAAAGATTAACGATCAGAAACGTATTTGACAATCTCGTGTGATTTTAGGTGTTTAACACACTATAGTGATTCGAGTAAATGTTCGCCCCATGGCAGACATTCATCATACTGGAGGAGTGCATCCCGTCAATCACAATATGGCAAATCTGATTGATGTCTGATTAATAGGCAGTCTTCGAAGTCCTTTTGTAAGCATTTAGATGAGGGAAACGCATAGTACAATTGTATTCTTATTTCCAGGGATGGTTTAGTCAAAGGTCCGTATTTGATACCATCGCTTTTTCTGTGGAGATATATGTGAATGCTAGTCTGGACATGTATCCTTGACATAAATTGCCAAAGAGCGCTCGTTTGAATGACGATAATTTAGTACTTCTTCCCCATCCAAATAAGCAATGCTTTGTTGTCAGTAACAATAGCAGTAGTACTCGAATATGTTCTATCCTACCACACTCTTTCGATGGCGATTTTGTATGATTTGCTGTAATCCAACGCTTCCGTCAATTATTTAGTTGAATGCGGTCTATTAAGGGAACTAACATTGCCCATGTAGATCCCAAGTTCGTTGCCCTTAAAGGTTTGCATCGGTCATTAACAGACATTGCCGTAGCAATAATCTTGTTGCATCAATTTTGATAATTTACTTTGCACATAGTTGTCCTTCGATTACAAAATTGATAACCCAATGTACTTCTAAAAATGAATTCTTATAATCACTATTAAATCGTCCAAAAGTAGACGCAGTTACAGATGGCATTATGGAGATAGTTCAGGGAGAATTAACGGTTACGTGATAAGGTCATTTAGTGTTTAATAAAAGCTAAAAAGCTACCAAGGGGCATACAGAGCACCAAAATCCTTTCAGTCAGACTGGTTTCATCTTATGAGATGTCTCGAGAGCATCAAATGGGATACGGTCCCATCAAGAAAATTTACCAGCTGGTAGATAAATATAAGGATAGCAGACCTTCAACGCATCGGAGGAATAAGCAGAAGCCTTCGCAAAAGCACTTTGAAGCAAAATTTACAGATCAGTCTCCTCTGCACCTTCTAGATTTAATTCCTGAAGTTAAGGAGCGTGTTCGAATGCACAAATCAATGCAACTGGGAATAATTCCTCGGACAACCCTTCTTGTGGTGGAGTATCCACAATAGTTAAAGAATTTACAGATATGTATAATCAGCAGCAGTAACTCAAATAAGCTGTCTGGTATCAACCATATTTCTACCTCTTCACTGAAAAAGTTGCCAAATATCCAATTAGTTCTACTGACAGTTATCTTTAATGACTATTAAAATAATAGCGTGTTAAAGACTAGAAAAAATTCTACCAGCACTAAGCAAGTTAGTTTTGATACAAATCTATTCTTCTGTTGTGCTACCTTAGCAAAGAAAAATCAACATTCTCCACGAGTAGAGCGAGGTTCTGCCCATATACTGATACAAGAAATGGATTTGGACCAAAAGGGTAGCTTGCAGTCAACTATCTCAACTTACCTTCCTAGAATATGTATCTGACAGGGTTAATTGTACACGCATTGAACAAGAAACCTACTCGTAGAATTAAAACGATCAACACTCGTGGACCACAGGGTTCGATGTTGGGATTAATCATGCATCATCTCTTCACAGCAGACCAGCCAAGAAATGAAGTTGGATGCAGGACACTTCCTTGCGCAGACGTATCAAACACATGTATATCCCCACTCTCCAGTTGAGCATCGTATTGTATAAGTAGACTCTGGGACTACTATTTAACATAAAGCCTGACAATTTTTCTATAGTAGAAACGGGGAGCTGAAATGGTTCCGACTTCCAACTGAGAGCTCCCAGCCAAATATAGAATATGACTCAGACAGAAATTAAGTTGTTTACTTACATCAACCTATCAGGCCGGTGTAACATGCCATGATAGGAATTCCATTTGTTGAAAGGAAAATATTGCATTCCTTCATCGAACTTTATCGAAACCCTGAACCCTTAATATAATGGGATTTAGAGGCTGTTAGGCTCTATTTGAATATAAAATCTTAGTGACCACCAAAATCAGTTGCCTGTAAACTTATGTTTTACTCGTAAGTAACTCAAATTTTATTGAGTTTGAGTGTATTTGCGCCGCCAGCGAAGCGAAAAGCTTATCTGCAGATTGTTTCGGACACCAAGCAATATTGGCAAATATGATAGAATCAACATTTAGTCTGTAGGTATAGTTCCAAAACCTCTAAAGAGGTTTGCCCCCCTTTTTTAAAAGAAATATCCTTGTCTGAGTACAATATTTGGCAAAAAAAAATTCCGTTGACTATTGGTTTTTTTGTGAGCATAGTTACTTCTCAGGGTGTAACCAAACCACACTAATGCTTTTTGCTCACCCTAAAACATTTCCGGTATTGCTGCAGGTTTCCAGTACAAAAATTTGCATCTTCCACTTACCCTTACCTAAACTCTCGCACCAGATCCCGTATTTTTGAGTCGTTTACACGTTTAAGAGTTTTGTGGAAGATGTTGTTTTTATAAATTTAATGTTCCCTTCCTAGGTGAGAGAGACATGACGCGAAAAACGCAGAAAAACAATTTCCCACAAACAATCAACATAAAATAAAATCCGAAAGCTAAACGAGCAAAAATCCATGGAAATCTGTGGATTCGACAGTGCTGTACTCGTAAAATGTCGTACGTCTGCCCACAGAATTAAAAGCAAATAACTTGCAGTCCCGCCATTAAATTATTTCTGCCGTTTATGTCGAGGCAAAAGTGAAGTATCTACGTACTTCAAATTTTATCGCAGTCACATTTTTTCTCGCAGATCTCTTTGGAGGACGTTTTAGCTTTCTAAACGGTTTCACATCATAAAGGCAATCATTATTCATCTCTTAAAGCAGGGATGGAATGAAGGGAAACAAGGACTGTAAGTAGTCCGTTGTAGGCACACAGAGTGGATTTATAGTGGGACGTGACGATTAATTTTTTTTTTTATTTTTTTTTTGTTGTTGTGATACTCAAGTTCTGCAGGATAAAAGAAATGCAAAGGAGTACAATTTGATTTGGCTTCTAGGAAAAGTCATACTTTGACATTTCAAGAGGTTAAGGATAAGTTCGTTTTTATTGCTCCAGATAAGGAAACTATCAGAGGAAATCTTTTCATATCGTGTACTCTTGTTGGCTTATTGTTGGTAAACATGTTCAATGTAGTCAAAATTTTTTTCTGTCATTGGCAGTTGAAAGATATGTACGATAATATACTTGAACCAGTAAGCCAAGTTGGGTAAGAAACAGCTTAGATATAATGGCCTGAGACCATATTGTACATTTTTATGACCCTATCCATATAAGATCCTTAAGCTGTTTCGTCTCTGATTCCTGTGTACTGGCGCTAATTGGTTTTAGCCATTAAAAGGTGTTTAGAAATCACTTGATCCTTCCAACGGATGTGTGGGTGCCTCCTTTCATTACGTCCAGCAGTGGGAATTGTTCCGAAAATTCGTACTAGTGACATGTCTAAGCCAGCGCAATAATTGATTTGAATTCGATACTCACCGCCTACACGAAAAAGAAAATTCAAGGAGTTTTTTTCTCGAACTCTTCTAGTGCTCACTCATCGGCATTTGACATAGTCCAGGCCCCTGAGAGATTCGCTAGTGAGAGTATGATGAGGACTTTACAGAGCTTAGGATTTGAATTACCACCCATTGGCACGCGTAATTCTACGTTTGGTCTGTTTGATGACATACTCATACCAAGACAGACAAAGTCATCGACTACCTCATTACTGTAGCCGTTAGCAGCGATCTAGTGTCTAAGGCGTGAATTTTTTTGTTTGATGTAGCTACTTTGTCGTATCCTAGTTCTCTGCAAGACTCAGTCGCTTCGCTACTTTTTTAAGGCTTGATAATCCCGAGTATAAAGCACTGGAGTAAGGATTACATCATCAATGTAATCGACATATGCCAACAGCGTGTTCCCCAACATTCGGAAGGTTCGGTGTTCGAACTCCAGCCTCGCCCGAAAGACATATCATCCATTTTGCCAGTTAACGAAAAACAAGTAAGACGAGTAGTTGACTAGAAATCAACATCAAGCCAACTTCCACTAAGAATTTAGTCTCCCCATTAAATGTTGGATGCCACCCTTGGAGCGAAATAACCACTGAGCCCAAAATCTTTCTTTGTCTCTCTATCCCATTTTCCAAAAAACTTAACACACAAAAAAAAAAAACACACCCACTGCAAGTTATCTGACGCTTTATTTAATATCAAACGGCTCGGAAAGGTCCTTCCTAATACAGACGGGCGGTATAGCGATAATTTCGGCTCGAATGTTTGCCTTGAGCTCGTCAGTGGTCTGAAGCTTGATGGTGTACACTTTGCTTTTCTAGTAACCTCACAAAAAGAAGTCCGGAGAGATCAAATCTGGAGATCTGGATGGCCAGTTAATGTGGCCATTTTTTCGGAATTTTCGTTGCAGAAACTGCACTGTTTGATTTGCAGTGTCGCCTAGCGCACCGTCTTGTTGAAGCCTGTAACCCTCCAGACCTCTTTCACACATTTGTGGGCAGACATAATGTGCCAACATCTACCGATATCGATTCCCATCGACTATTTCGGCTTCTCTGAAGAAAAATGGTCCAAACGCCGGCCCAAACAGTCACTTTTTGGTCATGCAATGGTGTTTCATGGATCTCGTAGGAATTCTCCGTTCCCCAAATGCGCAATTTTGCCCGATAACGGTGCCAGAGAGTGTGAAATGGGCCTCGTCGGTCATCAAAATTTGCCTCCCAAAATCAGGTTCAGTGCAACCATTCGAGCGACTGTATGGTCGTATTCCAAGCCACGTGGATGTTCTGTCGGCAATATTCTTTGAGTCAATTGCACTTTATACGGAAACAAATGCAAATCATCCTTAAAATGCTCCGCTTCAACCAGTACATTGGAACGTCTTGGGCGTTGATGAACGGCATGTAGACGATCTCCCACTGTCCAGTGCTTAACAAAATTCGACACCGAACGACGAATAGTGTTGTCAGACGGTGCTTGTTGGACACGATATTTTCGATGATATGCACGTTGAGATTACAAAACTGAACCACTATTGCCAATGTACAGCGTGACTAATTCGACGCACTATTTCGGCAGCTGTACAAGCACTCAAGCTACATACAATGAGTTCAACGCTAAATTCACTGTTTATAGAAAGTGATCGTACTTTTGGTGGGGACCAAGGCCCAAATTTATTCGGTTCAATACAACCTATACAATCCTAAACTAACTTAAATTAAACTTAAACTTCAAACTAAGGTTGGTTGGAGTGGTGAAGGAGATCGAATTTGAGGCAGCGACTTGTGCGATTAAAGTCAAAGATGGTAAGGTTTGAACAGATCTTTCGTATCATACGGGAGATTGGTTGAGTCGCGCCATAGAATGTGCAGTGAGTTGATAGATAGAAGAACCGAGGGATACGTAGATTACGAGGGTTAGTGTTGAGGAAAATAGAGTTGTGAAGGGACGCGCATTCAACGTGACCTGAAAGGAGTCGATGAATGAAGAGAAAGTCGGCTGCATATCTGCCTTCCTCAAGGGTATTTAAGTTAATAAGATTGAGGCGGTTTTGATAGGGGGGCTGAATAATAGGATCGTTTCAGGGCATACCTGGAAGAGCAAATCGAAGAAATTGGAGCTGAATTCTTTCGATTCTCGATGATGTCGGAACCACACTTGACTGACGTATTCTAGAAGGGGTCACGTATGGGTTGGTGAATTCCTTGGACCACCGTTTTACAAAACCTAGTACAGAGTTGGCTTTAAGGATTATCGCATCCATACGTAAAGAGAAGTTCAGCTCCCTATCACACAAAATGCGAAGGTAGCGAAAACATGGAACGGAGGAGATAGGTTGGTTGTCGAGAACGTAGAGTTGGGGAGGAGATTGGTGCCGCTTATGTGAAAAGGTGATGGATTGTCATTTGGCGATATTAAGTTCCATACAATTTTTGGAGCACCATATCGAAAAACTATCAAGGACTTGTTGAAGGCGGAAGGAATCATGGAGTGAGAAAATGTTTTTGTATCGTCGGCGTAAAGCGAGATACAAAGTGTTTGATGATCCTACTGAAATCATGCGTGCTCAATATAAAAAGAAAAGTACCTAGATGGCTGCCTTGTGGATCTTCAGATGTGGTCAAAAATGGAGCTGAGTGGGCTGACCTAAAACCCCGTAAAAACGGTTTTCCAGGTAAGAGGATACCGGTTTTTACAGTATGAGGGCAGACAATTAATACAAACTTAATGTAACTATTTCTTCTCCCCATGACTCTGCCCTTCTTCAAGAAGACCTTGATCGGTTTTCAAAACCGATGCCTCAAAGTCTGCTTGGAACTGAATATGAAACTTACATCCAACCACCAGTCTCCTTCCAGACTTTATTTTCTCTATGGTCAACCAATTTCCCTGGTTCAGTCTTTTCAAGATCTTGGCTTATTATTCGCCTGTGAGTTTAATTTCCGTTCGCATATTGGTAAAATGATCCTCAAAGCCAACTCATCATTTGGCTTTATTAAACCGTGGTCTAGATCTCTCTACGTTACCTTTGTTAGCACCCTGCTTGATTATTCCAGTCAAGCTTGGTCCTCCTTGGTCACCGAGTTCAGGTTTCCCGAATATAGGGTATTCAACGTCGATTCCCCCGATTTGCTCTCCATGGTCTGCCGTGCAACGACCCTTTAATCTTACCTCCCTATCAGGGCCGCCTCAAACTCCTCAATATGAATTCATTAGAAGAACGTAGGAGTATTGCTGACATTCTTTTCATTCATCGACTGCACTCAGGTTACATCGACTGCGCATCCATTTTCAACTCTATTTCCTTCAGCATCAACCCACGCAATCTACGTTGCCCTCGCGTATGCGCCGAAAGGACAACTCAAACCTTTCCCTTGTTGATTTCAACATGAGCACTCCTCTTCACAAACAAGATCTCTTCCATAACTCTCTTGATTCCTAGCTCTTAAGTCTTTCTGTTAGTTGTTAGTCCTAGTTTTTAAGTTAGATTAATCGATGAGAGATTTCATCGAAGGCCTTGCTACATCGACCTCATCACCATTCTCTAGGGCTGAGAGGACAAAGGATACGAATCCAATGAAATTTGTGGTAGTTGACCTGTCCTTCGGGAAGCCATGTTGTCTAAGGGAAATAAGTGATTTGCATTGGAAGCTTAGAACTTCCTACAAAATATTTTCGAATTGAGGGTATATGAGAGAGTTTAGCGATAGGTGGTTATTTCCTTTTTTGAAAGTTTTTTGTGGATCGGGGTTATGTAGGAGGTTTTCCAAGCCTGCGGAAATTAATCTTGTAAAAGGGGTAGACGAAAGAGATTAGAGATGGCAAGGGAAAGAGAGGAGGAGCATTTATTAAGAAGTATGGCAGGGAGACCATCTAGGCAGGGTGTGAATTCGTCATTAAGTTGGTGTAACTGATAAACGATAAAAGACGGGTCCAAATGGGCCATTGGAGAAGGTGAGTAGGTTGTTAGTGAAGGATTGCTTAAAAAAGAAACTGGCTGGCATTGGTGAGTGGATCGGTTAAAGATTTTTTGTGGAAAGAGAGGGAAGGACGGTAACCATCGGAGTTTCTTTAGTAGTTAGAAAATTGGAAAAACGACTTATAAGGTTGACTTGCGCATTGTTAAGGTAGGGCTGGTAAAGGGAATCGTAAAGTTCAGTGAAATGAAGAAAAGTACCGAGATAATTGGAATAGTCGGAAGAGGATCTGGTACGAAGGAAAACAGCCCATTTCTTATTTTGTAAGCAACGAATCTTGCGATTATACCAGGGAGGCGGGAAAACGGAACGAAAAGGGAAAAGAATTAAGTATTTCTCTATAAAAAATGGATGGGGCATCAATTATAGTATGGCTGTGAGAGTTAAAGGGATATCTGCTGAGATTTTTTCTTCTTTTTTTTTTATAATCGGCGCGCGCTCAAGGGGTTTTGTGTACCCTTAAAATGTTTGCACACAGCGCGGGCGAAGTAAGGTTAGGAGGAAAGAAAGAGAAATACCGATGTACGTTGGTTTTAAATGTTTGCAAGCTATAATGACTAGGAAATAGGGAGCTCGGCAGGGCATTCCATAAGCGAGTTGTACGGCTTAGGAAAGAAGCACGATATTTTAGAGTACGTCCGAAAATGGGCTTGAGGGTATACTGATGAGCATTCATAGCGAGACGGGTGTTACGGTTGAAAGTTTGAATGGGCGGAATGCTACTGGCGATTTCGATGGAGCACTGGTGGTGGAAATAGCGATAAAACAAAGTGAGACAGGAGACATTTCGTCGGTGTTCGAGGGTGTCAATTGACTGATATTAGTATCAAAAATGAGTTTTATCGCACGGTTTTGAATCCTATCTATTAGGTGCAGAGATGTTTTAGGAGCACCTGACCAGATGTGGGCATTGTACTCCAATTTAGGGCGGATGAATGCCTTATATATTGTGGCCAAATCAGAGGGGGTAAAATATTTCTTACTTCGCTTGAGAAAACCTAGACATTTCGCAGCATTTTTGGCGACATCGAATATATGGTCATTTCAACGTTTCAACGTAAGTTGTCACTGACACACATACAGAGAATGGAAAGTTTATTGGTTTCGACGATGCAAATGCCATTCATGGATAATGGCTGAGTATTTGAATTTCGCTTTAATGACAGCAGACAGCATTGAGTTTTGGAAGCATTAAATTCCACTCTGCTGATAGTTCCCCAATTTGTTATGCTGTTAATATCGGAATTTAATGAGCTTAACATACGCTGCCGTTCCCGTTCTACAGCCGAAGAGCAGGGGCGTGAATCCGGGAACGAATACGAAAAGCAGAGAGTGCTGTCATCAGCAAAGGAACATATTGGATTAGAAGTGGCAGACAAGAGATCATTAATGAAAATTAAAAAGAGTGTGGGAGACAGAACGGAGCCCTGGGGCACACCAGCATTTATTTTGTGAATATCAGACTTGAAACCGTCCAAAACAACTTGAATTGAACGTTCCGAAAGGTAATTTCTAATCCATTGAAGAAAAGAGTCATCGATCCCAAAAGCACGCATTTTCGACAAAAGAGCCTGATGCCAAACTCTGTCAAATGCCTTAGAAATATCAAGTGCAACTATCTTGCTTTCGCCAGATTGATGTACGCTTTGGTTCCACTTTTCGGTGAGACATGCCATCAAATCACCAGTGGACCTGTTGCTACGAAAACCATATTGCCGGTCATTGAGAAGTTTCCGTGTTTCGAGATATTTCATGAGCTGACGGTTTATCAGCGTTTCCATGACCTTGGAAAGAAGGGACGTAACTGCAATGGGTCTGTAAGAGGATAGAGAAGAAGATTCGCCTTTTTTAGGGACTGGTTGGACAAATACTGTTTTCCATCTGCTCGGAAAGAGTCCTAAAGAGTAGGATTGATGAAGAAGCTTACGCAGTGGTTTTGCCAGCGTGGAAGAACATCTCTTCAGAAGAAGGTGAGATATACCATCTGGACCAGCGGATTTGTGGATGCTCAGATTTCTAAGCACTCTTGCCACTACACGAGTGCGAAAGTGGATTTGTCCCACTGAAGATTCGACGCACTCAAGCGTAGGCGGGGACAAAGCACAATCTGGGAGTGTTGAGCTAGCCGCAAAGTGTGCAGCAAGCAGATTGGCTTTGTCCAAAAAGCTGACAACTGGAATGTCATTGTAAATGAGCGTTGGGATGGAGGATGAGACAGAATTTCTAATGTTTTTGACTGTCATTGATTTTGTGTAACTTTGCTTTGTGAAATTCGTGGGATGAGAGAGCTCTAGATGAGGTGAACTGGACAGAAGAGTTATGAAAAAATGTAAGAAGAAGTGTGGGGTGGTAGTTATCAATTGTTGAGAGAGATAGGGGACAAAGTGAGACTGTGGAGTTAATTGAATCTGTTGTGAAAATAAGCTCTAATTGCTTGCCCATGTAGTTGGATATACCGTTGACTTTACATAGACTTGAGTCTATTAAGCGATCTTAGAAGATACATTCGTTTGCTGAGCAGGTATACGAAGTGATGAAAAACGATTGATAATCTAATGGAGTCCACTGTAGCTGAGGAAGATTAAAGTGGTCAAAAATAAGGACATCGTCAATAGAGTCAGACAGGTCAATTAAATATTTGATCGCAACGATAGCAAGTCGGTGGGATTTGTAGGTTTAAGGTGAACGTCAAAAGTTTGACTAAGTAACGCATACGAAGCCTCCTACACTCTAATTGGGTGGATCAAATTGTTAACTATTTTACATGATTGTTCTGATAATGGATTTATTAAAATTGCTTTTTTCTTTACGTCTTCAGTCACATCGTTAGCAATAAACAACTGTTCCACCTATGCTTTAAATATTGTGGTGCTGATCATTATGATTGAAAATCGAGTTTTGCATTGAATCGATTACAGACATTTTTCACTTTTTAACAATTTTAACAAAGCAATTCAAATTTTTTTTATTCTTTCTTTTTATCCTCGTCACCACTGTGATGATCCGAGTAACACGGCAGTATCTTCTTATATGTATAACTATTCTTTATTGATAGTTCAATTTATCTGACACGAAATCACTCTTCGATGAACAAATTCAGGCATTGGTGACACTCACCACACTTTTGGTCATTAGTTGCAGCGATTTTGGTCCGCGCACGAGCAGTAATCCTTTGATCCTTTGGACTAAAAGAATATCCCATGCTAACAATTCCACACCGCTGTCTTAGTGTCTCATACAGGTTTTGAATAATTCGTCCAGACTATCCTGTACATCTTATTTGAATAAAATGGAGCTTTTCTGTCCACCGTCTCAGAAACAGATTTAAGATCTAAAAAGAATGCATTAAGGTGTTTACTTCTTCTAAGGAAGGATTCCACATTGCTCCTCAAACCACATACATGATCGATAGTTGAATGCCCTGGCCTGAACTCGGCTTGGTATGCTTTAAGTAGGTTTTCCTCTTTTATCAATTCTGCTAGTCGGCACGACAAACGGTTTGAGATTATTCCACTGACAAAAATTCTTGTCAACATGGTGGCGAAGTTTTTTTGTAATTCATCATTACGGTACTTATAAGACTCGGAAGCTATCCCGTCAAATCCTGCTAAAATAAGTGTTAAGTGGTGCGATAACTTCCGATATTACTTTGAAAAACAGTTCCCATAATGTTAAGAAGCACTTCGCAGATTTCCCAATCCGTTGCCATTAAGATTGCAATGCGAACATTAAAAGTGACCTTTGATCCTTCGCCAAAGTTATCTGAGATATATTCGATCTACGTTTGAAATTTCACATCTGCAAGTATCCAAACAATTCCACGAATGAGCATCATAAACTTCCAGACAAGGACTCCTAGCCGGTGAGTTGCGGTTGAATGCTATTTTGTAATCACACTTCCCGAGAAATTCATTGGCGCAACCTACTCTCAATATTGCTACGCTACTGCGGTGAATTGAAAATTTAATTTGTGTCCATGACCCCATAATTGGAGCGCACAACTACATACATACTCGTAAGTGCACAAGTCAAAATTACAGTTGCAATAATTTCGAATTGAAGTTAGGGGTTTCGATAGCGTAGAAGAATTTGTGCACAGCATGGCGGGTAGTAATACCAATTCCAGTTATACGAGTACAACCACCACATCTCGACAATTATATCAAAGCCGGCAGCAGCAAGAGGCTTACATGAGCTGCAGCAACAGCAGCAGCAGCAGTAGTATTAGTTTGGAAAATGTTCCCTGATTAGCTTTTAGTTTGGTTCAAACGACAGCAGGACCTGGTTAGGGGTGGGAGCTACATAGCTCTACAGCATCACAAAATACAAAATACCGACCTCGTACATTGAAAGGAGGACGGAAATTCATTTCTAAATGAGATTAGTGGACCAAAACGCAAAACGGTAGCAGGAATCCATTCGATGGTACGGTAGAGTGGTATGGGCATACAAATACAAGCAGACGGTAGTGCCTTTCTAGATCTTCTAAGAATCCCTGAACTCTTTAAGGAGGAATGATAAAACAATGCGGTTAAGCAATTTATTTGAAGAACTTTGCACTTGCTCCCTCTGTACTCCCTTCTGTTTCAGTTTCTCATCCTTTTGGTAAAGTTGTTAGACTAACACAATTGGATCTGCGGTTTCTTATGGAAATGGTTATGTGGAATTGCGTTTATGGTCGTCCTGAGGACAGCACAAGCTCTACTAGCTCTGACTATGATTCTGGCTCCAGCTTTGCCTCTGAATCTGGAGTAAATGTTTCTGCGCACATGTAATACCAGTGGCAGGGTGATGACATTCCAGTGTATATGCAATTAGATTTGATTTGGCCACATAGAGTGAGCATTCTGTTTCGACCTCTGTGGCTCTTAAATTTCAATCCAACATATCTACAGCATTCAGCCAGAATGAGTACAATTCAAACTGATGATGGGTGGTGGTAGGAGTTGTACGCATGCCGAGAATGGAGTTAGGAAAACGGATTCAATTGGATTTTTGAAGGCATTCAGATTTGTGTGCGATGACCACAATTTTATTTCGGGACCAACCATAATTGGGTCTGTAATTGTGAACTCTAATTGCAATCAGCAGAGGAGCGTAGCCAGAGAAAAGGAGCAAATTCTAAATGCGGTTGTGTTGGCATAGAACTTGAGCTGATGCTCATTATGACCAGAGTGCCATTTTGATTTCGCATAGAGAAATAATTTGACATGAAGTTGGGAAAATCCAGGATGGCATGTGCTAGAAATAGCCTTGGAAAATGTATTTGAAAATTACTAAACTTGGACTTTAGTATCTTTCAGATAGCAAGGATGAATGAAATGCAAAGCTTATGTAATTTGCTTAGTCAATATGTTTTCGTTGAGAAATCAGTTGCTGCCGGCAATAGACCTTCTCAATTCTTTATGATGGCTACTGAGCAGCTAGCAGCTGAGCGAGCTAGCTCCTTCCTTTGGAGGAAAACTGCGTTTGTCATATGTGGTCTGCAGTTGCATAAGGCAGACATAATTCAGAGGTTTGTCTGTTAGGTTTTAGGTTTTCAACTCTAAGTCAAGGATTGTTTAATGAGATGAGATGAGATTTTCACGTATGAAGAAGACTAGATTGTCATCAGTTGTCACTTGCTAAAATCCGAGAAGTCCTGAAACATATAACAGGTCATCCTTATAATAAACGTTAAACTCATGAGATATTCCAAATCCTAGCTGACGATCTCAGAAAATAAAAACGTCTTGCAATGAAATGTCTTTTAGCAGGCGTCATCCAGCTGAATGATAATTATAGACCCCAGATTTAATTAAAGCATTTCTAACAGCCATCCTGGAAGTTCGAGTGATTAATCAGAGAAAAAGAAACATGAAAAGAGTTAAATATAGCGAGAACTGACACCCTTCTTTATATGCATAGACACGCACGAAATTTTAAGCTTCCAGCAGGTGAACGAATTTTTTATGAAAATTCCATCGACTATCATCGGCTATCTAACATACATATTGTAGACGCAAGGCTGGGTGGTTAGCCTTTGCAATTTTTTCCATTCTTAATATACACATGCATAAAGTACCATCAAACCAACCGGGATAAAATGTTAGCTTCTCAGGCGACCTGGCGTATAGAGGTTCTCACACCTCCCAAGTCAATGTGTTTTGAAATATGTGCTCCCATATTGATGTCGTTCCTCCCATTGATGTTGGGATCAAATGATCGTTAATCGTCGCATTGTACCGGTGTCTATTGAACAGTAACTTGTGCTCCAGCCTCATTTTCGATTAAATAAGAACCGATAATGCCACCGCCGTACAATCCACTCCATATGGTACTTTTTCTCGATGCAATGGCATTCCATACCATATACGAGGGCGGGTCAATAAGTCCGAATTGAATTTCTGACCTCTTTACTGAAACAGCAACACTGCTCCTGTCAACAGGCATCTGTCAGTTGACTCCTGTCAAAATTTAAACTTGCTGCGTCAGTTAGTTTGTGTTTGACAGCTATTTTTATCAGACTACTCACTAATTTGAGGAGAAAATGGAAAAAAGTGAATTTCGTGTGCTTATTAAGCATTATTTCTTGCGAAAAAAAACCATTACCGAGACCAAGGCTAAGCTTGATAAATACTATGGGGACTCTGCACCATCGATTTCAATGGTAAAAAAGTGGTTTACTGAATTTCGTTGTGGCCGTACAAGCACTGAAGATGCCGAACGTCCTGGACGCCCAGTTGAGGTCTCTACACCCGAAACAATCGAAAAAATTCACGATATGGTGTTGGCCGACCGAAGATTGAAAGTGCGAGAGATTGTGGAAGCCGTAGGGATCTCGCATGGCTCAGTGGTTTCAATTTTGAATGATCACTTGGGCATGAGAAAGCTTTCCGCAAGATGGGTGCCGCGTTTGCTCACAGTCGACCACAAACGCAATCGTGTAACAACTTCACAGGAAGGTTTGGCGTTGTTTAATCGCAATATGGAGGAGTTTTTGCGCCGTTTTGTAACCGTGGACGAAACATGGATCCATCACAACACACCAGAGAACAAACAACAGTCAAAACAGTGGGTTTCTAAGGGTGAATCGGCGCCAAAGAAGGCTAAGGTGGGTTTGTCAGCCAATAAAGTTATGGCGACTGTTTTTTGGGATGCACGCGGGATAATCCACATTGACTACCTTCAAAAGGGAAGAACAATCAATGGGGAATATTATGCCAACTTATTGGACCGATTCAATGACGATTTGAAAAAAAAAAACGACCTCATTTGGCCAAGAAAAAAGTTCTTTTCCACCAAGACAATGCAAGGGTGAACACATGTGCAGTTGCCATGGCAAAAATCCATGAATTGGGCTATGAATTGCTCCCTCATCCACCCTATTCTCCAGATTTGGCTCCGAGCGACTACTTCTTGTTCCCAAACCTGAAGAAATGGCTTGGTGGAAAAAGATTTGACTCCAATGATGAAGTCATCTCGCAAACAAAGGCCTATTTTGAGGACCTCGACAAATCATTTTTTTTGGAAGGGATAAAAAAATTGGAGAAGCGTTGGACAAAGTGTATAGAGCTCAAAGGAGACTACGTTGAAAAATAAAATTATTTTTTTATCAAAAAGTCTGTGTTTTAATCCAAAAGTCACGGACTTATTGATCCGCCCTTTTCAAACATTTTTAATTTTCCCGTCTCGCACCAAGATTTGTCTTTTTGGTTTTTTCTACTTACTTCTTTTTATGTACAAGGTATCTCAGTGCAAATTAGTTCTCCATGTTCATTGCCGTTTTCTTTTCTTTAGCATGTACAGCAAATATCTGTGTTCGATTTTGACCTGGCTGTCGGTTTTTATTCTCATCATGGGCAGCAGGTATGATTCTGGATTTGATAGCATAAATAAAAAAACTTATTTTTACTAAATACTCTTTCTAAAAGTAATAATGGCTTACACATTTGCCACATTAATGGACAGAGTCTTGTGAATAAGTTCGATGAGTTCAAAATGATATTTGAGAAGAGTTTAATTGACATTATATGCGTGTCCGAAACCCGGCTTCATCCTAATTTCAATAGTAATTTGTTTTCTCTAAAAGGTTTTAAAAAACCTTACCGGGCTGATCGAACTCACACAATTGGAGGTGGCGTTGCTATTTACGTTAGAAAATATATCAGGTCAAGTCACGTTAAGTGTTCGGATGGCGCTGAATCTTCGGACCACTATTTTATTGAAATACTTGATGGCGAACTTTTTATATGCCTCCTCATATCGCGAGTTCTCGTGTTATTTCTCCAATTGTGGAAGAAATATCACACCTTGCACCAAAGTTCATTCTTTGTGGAGATTTAAACATAAATATTCTTACCTCATCTTCTAAATCATTTAAAACATCAATGGACTCTCTTGGGCTCTCTTTTCTAAACGTCACTAATCCTACCCACTTTAAGCGTAACTGTGTTCCGTCTTTATTAGATGTGTTTCCTGCAAGTGATGAAAATGTTGTTAAGTGTTTTAGTCAATTATCTGTCCCCGTCTTCTTGTATCATGATCTTATCTTTGCTACCTTCGATTTCCATGTTCATAAAAACTCGTCCCAGTCTATCCAATATCGTGACTTTCGCAATGTAAATGTTGAAAGACTTTTTAGTGATTGTTTGTCTATTGATTGGAATTCAATCTATTTGACATCAGATTTTAATAAGCAAACTGACTTCTTGACTGCCACAATTGACTACTTATTTAATAAACATGTTCCTATTAAGACTCGAGTTTTAAAGTCACAGGGTTGTCCTTGGCTTTCCTATGACATTCTTAAAGCCATGAAAAGGAGAAACGTCTCGTTCCGTCGTTGGAAACGTTTTGGGTGTGCGAAAATGTTTAGTGACTTTAAAGCATCCCGTAACCTTGTTACTAAGCTTATTCGATCCGTTAAACTTAGTTATTATAATGACAGATTTAATTGTGATCGTTCCTCAAAATTTTTGTGGAAAGAAGTTCGCAATATCGGACTGAATAAGACAAGTATCTCAGTTTCGGACGACAATATAAATCTAGACGAGTTGAACCTTAAGTTCTCTACACAGATTTCACTTCATACCACTAGCCCTACGACAGCACAACAAGACCGAGAAAATGCTTTTTCCCTGGCCGCAGATGACATGTACTGCGTAGGAGACGCAGTCTTTTCAATTAAATGTTAGACTTGATAATATTCACCCAGAATTTATAAAAATGCTGCTTCCTCTTTTACTTCCCTACATTACCCATATATTTAACACTATCATTATGACATCTACTTACCCCTGTGCATGGAAAAAATCCAAAATCATCCCAATTCTAAAAAAAGGTACAAATTCTGAATATGGACCAATAGCTATCCTTCCCTTTTTATCCAAAGTTTTTGAATGTATTATAAGCAACCAGATTAAACAATTTATAAAAGACAAACAGCTCTTTATTCCTTTCCAGTCAGGTTTCCGGTCGGGACACAGTTGCACGTCAGCATTATTAAAAGTTTGCGAAGACATAAGACAGGCAATTGATGCCAATTATACTACTGTGATAACACTACTTGACTTTTCCAAAGCATTTGATTATGTTAACTCTGAAATACTCTGTGAAAAACTAGCGACTTCTCTGATACTTCTATTAAACTTATTTATTCATACTTGACTAATCGGCTGCAAGCCGTTTCATGTAATAGTAAACTGTCTTCGTTTCTTCCCGTTAATAATGGTGTTCCTCAAGGATCTATTGTTGGTCCATTACTGTTTTCCTTGTTCATTAATGACCTACCTTTTCATTTATCTCATTGTCGATTCCATATATATGCTGACGATGTTCAATTATACTTTAGTTTTCCTATTGGCATGATTGACGCAATAGCAAAAATTAATGACGATCTACAATCTATCTTTGAGTGGACTGCACGTAATGGCCTGACTCTGAATCCCATCAAACCAAAAGCGATGCCAATCGCCAAACATCAACCGAGTTTCTCTGATTTTCCTCCTATCTTTTTAAACTCTTGCCAAGTGGAATATGTCACTCACGCTAAAAATCTTGGAATCATGTTTAACAACAAATTAACGTGGGATTCTCACATAAACACAGTAATAAATAAGGTATATGCTTCGCTACGAGGACTATCTATTACTAAAACAATTTTACCTGTGCAAGTTAAGCTAAAATTAGTTAAAGCTCTAATAATCCCAATCACATCCTATGGATGTGAATTGTTTGCCGATCCTGACTCTCTTACACTTCAAAAACTAAACTCAATTGCCCGGTTTGTATTCAAACGTCATAGGTTTGATCATATCTCATCGGAAGCTATTCAAATTCTCGGATGTAAGTTAGAAGATTTTTTCAAATATCGGTGCTGTTCTCTAGTTTTCAAAATTATTCATAAACCAAACCATCTGTTTAATTTAATTATTTTTATTCTACTAATCGCTATATAGTGTTGCGACCTGCCAGATACGCCTGTTTAACATCACTCAGGCAATTTTTTATTTATGCTGTCAAGCTATGGAATAATCTACCCAATCATGTGAGGTCTACTATCGAACACAGAAAATTTCATACAGTCTGCTTTGAACACTTTTCTAATTTGAACTGATTTGTCTTTTTTTTAATGATTACTAATTTTCCTTTGTTGCAATTTTAACTTATTTGTACTATTATCTTTTCTTTTATTTATTTTATATTTACTTAGGTCTAATTAATTGTAATTTTCTTTGTATACTTTTGCACATTGTATGTAATTTAATGTCATTTTATATCCTGTACTAATTATAAGTTAATCTTCATGTACAGAGTTTTATCTGATCAATAAAGACAATAAATACAAAAATACAATAAATCTGATGTACTTGTTTGTGTTGGTGAACTGTCTAACCAGAAATTTTACAATTAAGAGCCCAATCATTGAACACCCAACGTAATAAATGGTCACGCGGCTTTAGCTCTTGAACCAATTGGATCTTATGGGCCTGTGAGTTTATGAGACCAAGATCTTTATGTAGAATTTTCTAGGGCCAAGCTGTGAACGACGACAAATCGATAAATTGGGGTGTTCTCCAACACTAGTTTTCACAGTAGTGATATTTTCTTCTGAAAGCACTGCTATTATCCTTTTTGGTAAGTGATTATCTAACAGCGAGAATTGGGTGTGACATTTTTCAGTAGTTCGAGAAATAGTACATTCAGATGACCGATGATATCTGCCGTAAATTTCACAAAGCATTCTACGATATAAGTTTCACGAACACAACTTCGATTTCGGAAATAAATTTCAACACGATTTGAAATCGCCAATCTTTCCACGATGAAATGGCAAGCTGAGCTGAAAATAAATGAAGCTTGGCAACTCAGTGTGACAGCATTTAATCTCTATTGAAATGTCTGACACTGCAAAAATAAGGCCCATTATATCTTTTAACTTAGGCATATTTTCCATATAAAACTTTTTGTGTTTTAAGGCATCAAGTAAGCTATTTCCAATTTTTAAAATCAATACACGTTCTTCATCTACAACAACTTTACGTCCATACACAGATGATATTATATTTAACTTTACAGTTCCTATTCTCTCAATTTGAAAAATCCATTGTTACCTACGAGTATGTTGCTTGAACCTCTCCAGCATATTCCGTGCCTATGATAACAAAAACATCCTTCAAACCATATAAGTGTATGGGAAGTTGCACCACTGTTAAGGAGCCAGTAAGAGCGGTCAGGGGTTTTGCTCTTTTACATTTTGAGAACCTTCTTTGACTGATGTTGTATCTACTGAGGAATTCTAAGGCTATATAACTGCCTCTGGATGGATCACTCTTATGGACAAAATGTGTCCTATCCCGATCGCATCGGTGATAATCACATTGCAAATTTGACATACCTGGCCGTCGATTTAATATTCTTTTAATGAAATCTTATTTTGAAAAATTTATTCCTGATTCCGTTCTTTTTCTGTTTCTCGTCACTGATATTCAAAGTGGGCTGGTAAAGCGTCGATAGTGGGGAAATCATTACCTGCAACTTGCAAATATACTGCTCCGACAAATTATCTAAAATCAACGATTCTACCCGGTCAGCATTCAATTTGGGGTTTATCTCGTACAATCGAGTGACAATTTAGTTGGAATTAATTAGTTGTTGTTCCATATTTTGTAATTAATCAACTTACGGAATAGCTCAATTTTGGTACGTGGTCCTTTACGGTTCGATGTTTCTATATGTATGTACTTGTTCTGTCCTATCCGAATCCTTATCATTTTTCATCTGAACTTCACTGCATCAACTGGTATTTCCTCGAATTCTCTTTCGTCTTTCACACATTTCAGCAGAAGTCTTTTGTGGAGAACAACCTCCTTTTGGTGTTTTCACGTGAAAAAAATTGTCTTTCACCATTGAATAATTGTACCTTTCCTGTTAATTGTTATAACAATTATTAAATAGAGAATTTGGTGATTAGTGATTTGAGTGAGTTAAATGTGACTTCTCCCGTGGAGTTTCTCGTTCCGAGAACGTGTCTTCAAAGGCAATCTTCGTATTCCCAGTTCTATTCCCTTCCATTTAAATCCACACTGATGAAAGGAAATTCCTTCTTTGATCTTCCATTTAAAAGCTCATCAATATCGCTCCACAAAATATCTTTTTTGATTGCTTACTGCCTACGCCCCGTAGGAGCTAACAATGTTCCAGGTTTCGTGCTCTATTATCGTTTTGTATTGTTGTTAGTTGGTCGCTAGATTTTGATAAACCTAAGATCTTGTCCAATGGCAACTTTGTTCTTATTTGTTTCTGGTTTGTATATACCAACCATATATATACCAACCATATATTTTTATACAATTTCACTGTATTAATTTCCATGTTCGCTCTAACCATATGTTTATGTTCACTTACTAATTTACTTTTAACTCCTATCACATATAATAAATCTTGCATGATCAGTTTTCGCCCTTGTTTCGCCATTCGATTTATTCAACGCATATTATATTGATTTCGCGTTGTAATAATACACTTTCTATTTCGAAACTTTTGCGCCTCATTATCCCGATGCACAATCTAGCTTGCAATATGTAATTTACTTCTGAAAACTATCATATCGCTCGTCTCCGGAAACCGCAGAGCTCTAATATGGATTGGAAAGGAGCATACACCACCGCTGGTTCATAAAAGTCGTTAATGACACCACCAATGTAAAGTATTTCGACAAAGTACAGTGATCTCATGTGATTTTCCGTATGCTGCGGAAGCATGGACTTCATCAAAAATTTGTGCAAATGGCCTCTGTTCCTGAATACTTTATTTTATATTGAAGAATTAATTACTGATAATTTAACTTCAATTAACTTCACATGAAAACTTAATGAATTGACTATTTGTTTTGCTTACTACTCATATTACAACTGAGCCAAACATTGTATATATTACTCTACATATGTATTCTAAACAACGAACAGTCACAGTCCATTTTAATATTCAATCACCAAATAATTGATTTTGTTTTGACATCACTCTCTTTCTCGTTTGGACCATCAAGAAGACAAGTTGTGTAAGAATCAAAAATATAATTTGTAAATTCAATTAATAGAATTGTTCGCAGTTTTCTTTTTTATGTTGTACTTTACTTGGTTTTAACATTTATTTTTTTTATCGCATTTAATAACAAAATCATTTTGGTCCTTCTTAAGCCAAATCTGTGAAAATTATTTCGTTATTTTTTTTTTTGATTTGAACACATGGACGAAATTCTTTTCTTTGTTGTATGCTGTTTTTTTTATGATTTGAGATTTATTAGATATTAAACACGTGATACAAATAATTTTTTGTTTCTCTGCATGATTAACTGCATGCGCTTTATTGAGACAATTGTATACATTCTCAGTTTATGAAAAAATTTAAATCGAAAATGAGTGACATTAAAATCAAACGCGGGCATATTAAGGGGTGCTTAACCCGGGCTGCAATTTTGGCGGAAAACATTGACCAACGTGTTACACTTGAACTCTTGGAAATTCGTCTCGAAAAATTAGAAGAGGCGTGGACAGATTTCGTGAAATTACAAAATCAACTATTTGATGTTGTCGCTGAAAGTGATATAGCTTCTGAAGATGATTTTGAAGAATATGAAACTAAATATTTTTCTGCTCAATCTAACCTCACAAAAGCTGTTCGTGATAGGTGAAATTCCGAAAACCCTATGGAAAAACAATCGGTCATAGATAAAGTAGCTAGCCAGCAAAATTTATTATTAGACATCCTAAAAACCTCAAAACTGCTTAAAATAAATATTCCAATTTTTTCTGGTGATTACAAAGAGTGGCCAAGTTTTCGCGATCTATTTATCGGTTCCATCGACACTAAGTCCAATTTAACATCATCCCAAAAATTCCAATATCTTAAGTTCTTTCTTCGCGATGAGGCAGCCAGCTTGATTAAACATATACCCGTCCATGACTCCAACTATGTGGACGCCTGGGAGCGTTTAGAGCAACGTTATGATCGTTCTAATATAATTATACAGTGAATATATGACTGTCAATGCCTACAATGAAGTCTCTAAGTGTACAACATTTACGAAAACTGACTGATAGTGCTGATGAAACAATTAGGGGCTTAATAGCACTTAAAGCTACCAGTCGTGATCATTGGGTTATTTTCATTTTGTTGCAAAAACTTGATCATGAGACAAGACAAGCATGGGCTGAAGAAAGCGGCTCTAGGGACAACTGTACCATAGACGAACTCTTAAATTCCTTGCAAGGTCGTTGCGATGCTTTGGAGTCATGTTAGGCTCTCTATCGTGTGAATCAATCTCGTGGTAAAACTCTTAAATCTATACAATCTCATTTTGTTGAGACAAATATACAGTGTCGTAGCTGTAAAGCCAATCACAAATTAAGTAAATGTCCTACGTTCTTATCTCTTGATATTGAATTCATTGTGTTTCAACTGTTTACATGCTGGGCATTCTCAAAAGGAATGCTGATCCAGCTTTCGTTGTCGCATTTGTAATTCCCGGCACCACTCGCTTGCTCATTATCAACAATCATCGTCTACCACTGCAGATGTAAATTCAGCAAATTCATCGACTCCACCAACATCTGATTCTACGACCGCGGCTCCTCTCTCGCTTTGCTCATCAATAGTTGCAGACCATTCGATTATTGCTGGACACAGGATCACAAGTATCTTTTGTTACGGAGCAGACGGTTCAGCGATTAAGACTCGTTCGCAAACCTGCTCGTATTCCTATCGTAGGTGTTGGATCAGTTTCAGTCACACTCAAACTGTTTTCTCGATTTACTAAAGATATTATTTATGTCTTTTGCTATATTGTTTCAAAGTTCACATCGTTAATCCCAGCTTCTGCATCAAGCACAATCAATTCAAATTTACCCATTTCGTTTAAGTTAGCCGATCCGAAATTTAATGTACCAGGTAATATTGACCTACTCATCGGGGCTGACAAGGCTTTCAGTATATTTAATGGAAAACCAGTTCGTGGCCTGCAAGGAATGCCCGACCTAATCCCAACAATATTTGGATGGGTAGCATCCGGAAACATGAATGGCCCCACTTCTCAGAAAAGGATTAAGTCGTTCTGCATTCGATTAGGTTCTGTTTTTCCATTCGATCTCGAACACTTTTGGCGAATTGAGGAAATTCAAAATGAAGAAAAGCTGTCTGCTGACGATCAGCATGCATAAGATATTTTTTGCCAGACTCAATCTCGCTGCCTGATGGAAGATATATTGTGCAATTACCATTTAAATCCAATGAAGATTTAAATTTTGAAGGTAGTTTTAATATCGCCTTTAAACGTTTTTTGTCGACAGAACGTAGAATTAGTTCGGATCCAAGTTTAAAGGAAAGTTACACTGATTTCATTGAGGAATATTTAAGGTTAGGTCATATGGAAGAGGTACCTGAAGATGGCATAGACAGATCTTCCAAAGAGTGTTTTTACCTTCCTCATCACGCAGTTTTCAAAACTGATAGCAGCACGACTAAAGTGAGAGTAGTGTTTGATGGATCTGCCAAAGCAGATAACAATCGATCACTTAATGATTCTCTTCTTACTGGTCAAACACATCAGCGTGACCTTTTCTCGATATGCATCGCGTTTCGTAAACATCTGTACACAATATCTGGAGACATCGAAAAAATGTTCCGCCAGAATAGAGTACATCCCAACCACACAGACTTTCAACGTATTCTTTGGAGGAACTCAAATAATTTACCGCTTAAACATTATCGTTTACTGAGAGTTACTTATGGGACAGCCTGTGCATTATTCCTTGCAGTTTTACTTAATGACTTTTACATAGACGATGGCATTACCGGAGCCGATTCTATGGATGAAATCACTTCCCTACGTTTGGAACTTATAAACTTACTACGCTCAGGTGGGTTCAATCTCCGCAAATGGACTACTAACTGCTGGCCCTTGCTATTAAGTCTGCCGGAAGACCAACCGGAAATAACACCAAAAGAATACGAGGAGTACAATTGTGTAAAATTACTAGGCCTACAGTGGGCCCCTGCCAAGGATTCCTTTTCATACAAGGTCAACTTAAGTGTAAATTCGGCTTTCACAAAACGTCACATATTGTCGGAGTCTTCGAAAATTTTTGATCCAATTGGATTTCTAACTCCAGTCATAATTTCTGTTAAAATTCTCTTTCAGGAACTTTGGAGCAAGAAATATACTTGGGACGATACTATATCAACAGAGCTTTCAAATAAATGGCAATCTATTCGAGAATAACTTCCGTTGCTTCAGGAGCTGAATATTCCACGAATCCTCTGGACATCTAAGCATAACGTCGAGTTTATTGGATTCTGCGATGCATCACTTGAAGCGTATGCAGCCGTTGTTTACTGTCGCAGTGTGTATTCTACTGGAAATATTATTAGTACCATCGTAGCTGCCAAAAGCAAGGTAGCTCCCATCAACGTTGTATCTCTTCCTCGTCTTGAGCTTTGCGGAGCAGTTCTGCTATCTCGTTTAGTAAGTAAACTTAAAACCTCTTTACAATTCGAAGATATGCAAATCAGTGTCTACACTGACTCAGCGATTGTCCTTCATTGGCTTTCGGCATTGCCAAAAAGGTGGTCAGTTTTTATTGCAAATCGCACTTCAGAAATATTATCTTTAATCCTTAGGAAGCATGGACATCATGTACGATCGCAAGACAATCCGGCTGATTGTGCATCCCGCGATATTCTACCTTCTCAGTTGATAAAAAATGATATGTGGTGGTCGGGACCAGCATGGATTAAGGACGAGAACGCAAAAAGACCTATTTCAACTTGCAATTTAGCAGATATTTCTGATGTTGAATTTGAAGAGAGAGAAGTGAAACTAGCTCAGGTTTTAGTTTTACAAACTCATGCCGCGAATATTTTTGAAATCATAGTTAATAACTCCTCTCGTTATATGAAATCCATTCGTGTTCTTGCGTACGTTATTCGATTTACTATAAATTCGCGTCATAGCCGAAGTTCAAGACAATTTAATTCACTTTCATCGGAAGAGCTATATAAGGCAAAGTTAATACTAATAAAGTTCTATTAATCGATTACTTTTGCTTCTGAAATTCGAACAATTAAAATGTTAAACGTGTTAAGAAAAGGAAGTAAACTAGCTTGTCTTAACCCGTTTTTGGATGAATATGAGGTGCTCCGCGTTGGTGGTCGTATTATAGAGACGGAGCTTAATTTTGCAACGAAACATCCGATAATAATTAACAAGGACACTCGGTTCTCGAAACTCATCGTCGAGTACATCCACAAAAGACATTTACACCCGGGTGTATCTCAGATGTTTGCAATCCTTCGACAAGAATTCTACATTATAGAAGTTCGTAACCTTATACGCAAAGTCGTCCGCGAATGTGTATCATGTTTCCGTCATCGTAGATTCTCGGTAGAACAATTTATGGGTAATCTTCCTTCCGAGCGTATCTGCTTCGCGCGCCCCTTTAATAAAGTCGGAGTAGACTATGCAGGACCAATAACATTGCGCTTGGCCAGAGGATGAAATTCAAAATTCGAAAAGGACTATATTTCGTTATTCGTGTGTTTCACTACCAATGCTATTCATATAGAACTGGTGTGTGACCTTTCAACTTCCGCCTTCCTTGCCGCACTTGATAGGTTTGCGGCCCGTCCTGGCAAACCTGCAGAAATTTGGAGTGATAATGGCTCAAATTTTCATGGAGCTAAACGAAATTTAAATGTTTCAGCTTTTGATAAGTCAACACCATATTGATGCAGTTATAGACCATTTATCGAAGGATAAAATAGCATGGAAATTTATTCCTCCATCAGCCCAACATTTTGGCGGATTGTGGGAGGCGGGCGTAAAGTCCGTCAAGCAACACTTAAAGCATGTTATTCAGGATCAAAGACTTACATACGAAGAAATGTACACCTTGCTTACACAAGTGGAAGCGTTGCTTAATTCACGACCTTTGTGGCCTACTTCAGATACGGATCCAACAGCTGTAAGTCCGGCTCACTTTTTAATTGGTGAACCATATGTTTCGATTCCTCGAATGGCACGGCAAACAATTGTCACTCAAGATCGGCGATGTCGTGCTGTTAAAGGAACCTAACCTGCCACAGTCAAAATGGATCCTTGGCAGAATAAAGCAGTTACATCCTGGAAGAGACAGTCAAGTTCGAGTCGTTACTGTGAAAACACTGGTCGGAGGCTATGTCCGAGCCATCGTAAAAATTGTCCAATTGCCAATGGCTGAAAGATCTACCAATTTTTCAGGGGGGGTAGGAAGTATTTTCCTGAATACTTTATTTTATAGAATTAATTATTGATAATTTAACATCAATTAACTTCACATAAAAACTTAATGAATTAACTATTTGTTTTGCTTACTACTCATATTAGAGCTGAGCCAAACATTGTATATATTACTCTACATATGTATTCTAAACAACGAACAGTCACAGTCCATTTTAATATTCAATCACCAAATAATTGATTTTGTTTTGACATCACTCTCTTTCTCGTTTGGACCATCAAGAAGACAAGTTGTGTAAGAATCAAAAATATAATTTGTAAATTCAATTAATAGAATTGTTCGCAGTTTTCTTTTTTATATTGTACTTTACTTGGTTTTAACATTCACTTTTTTTTCGCATTTAATAACAAAATCAGCCTCAGTTGACTTAAGGGAAAATTTCTTCGAGTGCTTTGCGGCCCAGTCTGTATAAACATGGTAGAATTTGTAAAAAGGTTCAAAAACGAACTCTATGTGCAATATAGCCACATTGACCTTTTCAGAAGAATTGGCCATCGAGGCCGATGAATTGAGGCATTTTGAGTGAATGAGCAATACCCGAAGGATTGTCTTCGAATCCAATGCGAAGGCCACGTTTAAGTGGAGCTTGTTTAACTTACGAACTTTGGGCTCCGGCCCCTCTCTATTACTGCGATCGTTTGCTTCTTACAATCATTCTTTTTTCTCAGGAAAAGTCAAGTACACCCGTTTCGTTGATCATATAGTGCTCGAGTTGGTCTTGCCCTTCAATACAGCGCCGCTTCATAGGGGAGTTGTTTGGCAATATATACTTGTCCGCAATCTTTTATATAGGTGATTCCCTCGCGAGCGCGCATTAAAAACGGAAGTACAAAATAAGTTACGATTTTAAGTGCTAATTATTTTAAATACATTGTTTAAAATATTATAAATTAATTTTAAGTGCAAAAATAGAACTGGTTTACCGTTGCGAGTGATTTTCTTTGTGGAGCTATATATTGTAGCGTCAGCCTTTTGACACAAAAAAAAAAAAAAATGTTTAGTTGTGGTGTTCTGTTTGTGCTCCCTCACTGTATCAAATCCTATCAATTTACCCCTTTCTTTTTAAAATCGGACCTTTTCCCCTCCTAATCCATTAATTTGACCTACTAATCTCTCTTTCGCAACTCACAGCAAAACCTGACTCTGCCAAACGTCCCCCTATTTTCAAATTTCCTCATTCCACTTTCTTCGTAGGCTCACTCTCTCCCCGTGTTCTTGTTCCCATGGTGAATATGTCCCTTTTGTCGTAGAGAGCGTTGTGTTAATTTGAATTCAGGAGGAAGAGGTGGAAAGCCTTGCTAAGGCTTCAGATCGTGTGGGAGTAAACTAGGTATGAATGTTTATATGTATAGTAGGTTGTGTACTGTGATGAAGAATATAATTTAGACAGGAACCTATTTTTGCGAGAGAGGAGGAATAGATTATATGAGTAGTAGGCGAAAGAGGTAGAAAGCGGATTAGAAAGCTAAGAAATGGGACATTTTTTTAGAGAACGAGACCAATTATATAGGTCAATGGCCTTTACGGGTGTTGGTCAGCTGATCAATCAGCAGACGAGATCAGGTTTTTTTTTTTGGTGTGTCTGGGGACAGCGGCAAGGTCATGTAGAATGGGATATTTTTTCTTGAGTTGAAGTTAAAATCAGTCGATGTCTTGGAATAGAGCAACAAGGTTGCGCGGTCTCCGGATTCCTATAGTTTTTCGTTTTTTCTTTTTCGATAGACTTAACATATAGTCCAAAAAAAAAAAGACAACTAGTAGACGGCGCCGCGAATACACACGGTGCGTGCTTTTTTTAAGAAAAAAAATAAAAGTTTGTTAATAGGGGATTCTCCCTTCAGATCAAAAAAAAAACATCCAAACAAAAAAGTGACGTGTCTCCGAGTTTTTTTTAAACCAAAAAAAAAGAAACTAATAAGTGTGTTTGCCACAGAAAAAAAAAAAAGGCGACTGCCGCGGTGAAAAAGTAAAAAAAAAAAAAAAGTTATTTGCGCTGCCCCCCGTACTTACGCGGTGCAATTTTGTTTTGCCGGTGAAACAAGGAAAACCCCCAAATAAACTGGTGGGCAAAAAAGTCCTTGCCGGTTCGCATAAAGCTACATCGCCTGCAAGAGGTGCTCCGCGGGACCACCACAACGACAGCAACAACAACTTCAACATTGTTAACAAAAAAAAAATTTTATCAGTGAACTTGAAGTACAATATATAAAAGAAAAGAAAAGAAAAAGAAAAAAAAAGCGAATTTGTTAACAAAAAAAAAAAAAAAATAAAAAAATAAAAAAATTAGAAATTCATAGATATATATACACATCCATACATCAATACGCATATATGTATTACATACATATGTGTATATTTATTTAGATAGTAGGTTCAGAAATATGTACTTAGATTTGTTTTTTTTTGTGAATTGCTTAAGAATAGTGTTTAAGAGCTGGAGTATTTTTTTTTTTGAATTCATTGTGTAGAGTAAGAATAGGGTATTATAATTAAGTTTTTTTTCCCTCTTCTTTTGAATTTTATTTTAATTTTGGTGTGCGCGAAAAAAAAGAAAAATTAACCATTTTAATAAGCGATTCTTCAAGTGCTGGCGCCAGAACTCCGAGGGATCTGCAAAATCCGGTAAGTCCTACAAATATTTATGATTCTTTTGGCTAGAATAAGAGTAGCCGGACAGTTTTTTTTAAATAGAATTCAAAAGTTACTAGCTATTAAGTGTTTCTTTTATAAATTTAAGAAATTCCTGTTAGTCAATAAGTTGCGTTTGTGAAGTATTGATTCCTTTTTTTTCTTTTAACAATTCTTTTAAATATATATAAACTGCATGATGGAATGAAACCAAGTTTTTTTTTTACTATGATGGTGGCTTAAAACCGTTGACGCGAGTGGTGTGTGGTTGGGCGGACCGACCGTCCTGCGATGGGGCCGACGAAGACCGGACGTGACGTACAAACGATGACGACATAACGGAAATAACGTGACTGACATTCTCTGAGGTTTTCCTTACAGGTGGCGACTGGGAGGATTTCGTTTAGGGGCTACCATTCACAGTTTTGGCCAGAATGGTAGCAATAGGTCGCATCCAAGTGCGATAAGGGTGGGTTGGCCATCCTCAGCCAACAACACCCGGCTTATTTCAGGTCGTGACGAGCTGTCATCGCTGTATAACACTGGGACATATATTATTCGGTGTAGGGACATAGGGTTAAGTTAGCTTTAGGTTTAGTTATTAATCATACGTTACTTAAGTTCGGTAGTTAGGGTTTAGGTTAGTGTAGGTTTAGTTAGCTACATCGCGAAAGTCCCGGTCTTGCACAGTGGTGATGGCCGACAGAAGTGATCTTGCTGTTTCCTTTCACCGTTTTTTTCTATCATCTTTCTCTCCTCCTCTCTTTTAAGTCCGTCCGTATAATAACGTAACTTTCTTGATTTTCTTTTTTTGATATTTCGGCACGAAATAAAAAGGTAAGTTGAGTTGAGATGCACGGGGTAGTGGCAAGAACCAACCCAATCCGACGAGCTAGAGCCGAGCAACCGCGAGCGTGCCACTGCCATCTACTCCTGCATCATGGATGCCTCCGTGGCCAACTAACTCCTTACAATATGGTTTCGTGTGAACTAAGAGTTGCGTTTTCGAAAAATTTATTTCAATTCAAAACTTATGGACGAATTTCAAATGTCAGCTGTATCTCTGGAAATGGATGTAAAAGTGGAACTTGACACCGCACTAAACAACAGCGATTGCCTTATAGTGCTCGAAACTGATACCGAACTGAGCCAGCAATCGAACTAGCCTGCAAATATTTTGTATTGGAGAAAAGAACAATTGGATCCGTACGACGAAAAGAATTTTCAAATTACGGGTGCTACTGAATAGCCAAAATCAATGATTGGGCTGAAAATACAGGGGATTATTTTTCGTCATTTTTTATGGAGGAGTTAATTCAATTTGTGTTCGATCAATCAAATTTAAATGTTCTTCAATACAACATAACTAAGCTAGCCAACAAAACAACAACCGAAATGGAACAGTTCGTTAAAATGGTAATTTACATGAACACAAACAACTGCCATCTTCGCGACATTATTGTAGTAAATCCGTTGGCCAGTAAAATTTTTTGATACGATGACGTGCAGCAGGAGAGAAACAATAAAAAGGTTCTGCAGCTTCAGTGATATAACACCGATTTGAAGCCATTTGGAACCGATGGATGTGACAAACTTCTTAAAATAATACAATTTTTGGAAAAAATAAGTCAACGGATCTATAATGTTTATTCCAAAAGTGGGGTTACAAGAATTAAGTTCTGAGTAAGTTCTAAGTTTCCGGATTCTCCCCTCCTTCTGAAGAGGTGTTCTTCTTCGCTGGCAAAACCACTGCGTGAACTCTTTCTGAGGAGATGGAAAATGGCGTTTGTCCAGCTCGTCCCTAAGAAAGGCGAATCTTCATCTCTCTCTCCTACAGACCCATTCCACTTACGTCTTTCCAGGTCATGGAAACGCTGATAAACCGTCAGCTAATGAAATAGCAACAGGTCCACTGGTGATCTGATGGCATGTCTCACCGAAAAGTGGAACCAAAAAGTTTATCAATCTGGCGAAAACAAGATAGTTGCACTTGATATTTCTAAGGCATTTGACAGAGTTTGGCACCGGACCCTTTTGTCAAAAATGCGTGCTTTTGCGGTCGACGACTCTCTTCTTCAATGGATTAGAAATTACCTTTCGTAACGTTAAATTTAAGTTGTCTTGGATGGTTTCAAATCTGATATTCACAAAATAAATTCTGGTGTGCCCCAGGGCTCCGTTCTGTCTGCGATACTCTATTTAATTTTCATCAACGATCTCTTGTCTGCTACCTCTAATCCAATATACTCCTTTGCTGGCGGCGGTACTCTCTGCTTTTCATATTAGTTCAAGGACTCATGTCCCTGATCTTTGGCTGTAGAACGGGAACGGCAGCGTATGTTAAGTTCATTAAATTCTGATATTACCAGCATAACTAATTGAGGAACCACTAACAGAGTAGAATTTAATGCTTCCAAAACACAATGCTGTCTGCTGTCGTTAAAGCGAAATTTAAACACCCAGCCATTATCCATGGATGGCACTCGCATCGTCGAAACCGATAAACTTTCCATTCTCGGTATGTGTGTCAATGAAAACTTACGTTGGAATGACCACATATTCGGTGTCGTCAAAAATGCTGCGAAATGTCTAGGTTTCCTCAAGCGATGTAAGAAATACTTTACCCCCTCTGATCTGGCCACAATATACTTATAAGGCATTTGTCCGCCCGAAATTGGAGTACAATGCCCACATCTGGTCGGATGTGCCTAAAACATCTCTGCACCTGCTAGATAGGATTCAAAACCGTGCGATAAAACTCATAGGTGATACTAATATCACTCAAACAATGGACACCCTCGAACACCGACGTAATGTCTCGTGTCTCACTCTGTTTTATCGTTAGTAGTAGTATTAGTATTCCGCCCCTTCAAACTTTTAACCGTAACGACCGTCTCGCTATGAATGTTCATCAGTATACCCTCAAGCCCACTTTCGGACGTACTCTAAAATATCGTGATTCGTTCCTAAGCCGTACAACTCGCTTATGGAATTCCCTGCCTAGCTCTTTATTTCCTAGTCATTATAACCTCCAAACATTTAAAACCAACGTACACCGGTACCTCTCTTTCCATCCTCCCTGATTTTCCTTCGCCCGCGCTGTGTGCAAACATTTTATTTGTACTAAAAAATAATCCCTTGAGCGCAGATTATAAAAAAAAAAAAAATAGTAACACCTTTTCCAGGAGACTCTGGAAACTTATTGATGCGGCTTACACCTACAGTGGTTAAATATGCCAACCACCAATTTTTCCCCTATAATTGGTATCACAGTCCCAAGTTGCAAGTTTACCTGTACATAAATCGATTACTATCTTTGGGCACAGTCAGACTAAACCGAGAACCCAATTCTGAAATGCCAATAGAGAAATAACTGATAAAAGAAGGTTGTTGAAAAAATGACTACACTTGATGGAGTGAAATTAGGACTGGTATCCTGTCACAGTGTGTAGGAAGCAAGCCAATCATTACCAAACAGCGAAAAGAAAACCAGTACAGAGATATTCCTCCTCCTCAAGCTGTTGATAGAGACGTTATAAACATTTCAGAATACTACGATACAACTAACGAGCAGTTTTAATTTAAGAAAATAAAAAATACCTAAATCATTTTATGCAGCGTTTAAAGAATTTACATTTACAATACATGCAATATTTGTTATTTTAAAATTAATAAGTGTATACATGTTAAAGTAAAAAACCTTAAATTAGCCAAAAAGCTCGTATCGTTTGATATGCTTATGTCTTCGAGTCAGTGCAGGGGGTTTTACTCAGGATTCTTGGTTGACGTGCTGTCTCAGCTGTATAAAGTGGACTCTCGCATATTTGACGATGGCCTGCTTTACCGTTTCGAGGTTAAGATCGCAGTGTAATTTGGAATTCCTTACATACTACGGTTCCTTCAAGATGTTCCGTACGACTTTGTTTTGGAACTGTTGAATTATAGGAATAATGGTTTTGGAAGAACAGCCCCTATGTCCATACTGGTTTCAGTATCTGTTTATACATTACAAGTTTATTTTGTATCGATAATGTCGATTTTCTACCAATAAGCCATTTAAGTTTTCTTAACCCTGGTGTCTAGATATATCCCCAGGCATTTTGCTGAATATGAACTTCAGAAATAAATATGGGGTATTGAACGATTTTTTTTTTCGAGTTAATTCGACTATTTTTGGTCCTGAGAACCTATCTAGAGCACTTTGAAGGTATTTAGTTGACATACTACATACGACTTTGTCAAATTTGTTGGTAGATACATAACTGACCTAGGATACTTCCTTGTGGAACTCCAGCCCTAATTTCTCTGAGTTCTGAGTACGAACTACCTTGTCTGATCCTAAAGTATCTGTTCATATATTGGTTAAATCACGCATTCATTACTATTATCATATTAGAAAAAGTCCTTGGTATCAGTTCCTACAGGACCTCGGCAGTTATTAAATCGTAGCCATGTGATTTTTTGCATTTGAGATTGTTGGTGATTATTAATCTAATTTTCTACCCCGAAGCAATTAGATACTTAGCAAATAAGTATTTGTTTTAGCCCAAGGCGTGTCTGTGAAATCTGTTAAATGATTGGTTTTTAAAAACGTCTCTTCAGCTATCCGGTCCATTATTAGCAATTTCGGCTAGCTTTTTTGTTAGAGCATTTGTTTGGCAAATAAAAGTACTTGATTTGTCAATTCAGTTTCAGTAGTCAGCAGTTTCTTAAAATCTAAGTTATGGTCTAATAGTGCTCTAAAATATTGCCAATCCGAAATTTTGTTTGTAAGGTATAAATTTAGTTTTGTCATGATAACGCATTCACTAAGAGTGAGGTATACTGTAGAGCGATGCGAGTATAAGTCTGTTCCGTCTTCTATTACGAGAAAGTTTGTTGAAACTTGCTTCATTATAAAGAACCCGATTAGATCTGGTATTTTATCTTTATCCGTAGGCTTGTTGGTTTACCAGTGGAGTTAAAATCACATCCCTCATCTTGAATTGCTCATAATGTGTGTGTTCAGCGTTGGAACTGTTATTATGATCAATAGTATTCGGGTGGCTTTGATTTGCTGGATTCCACCCTTGAGTTATACAGAGCCCTTTTCCAGTCAAAAAAGCTCAAATAGAAAATACATTTTCGCATGATCGATTTATGCTCAGTAAACGAATAGCTCCGTCAGAATGACTTCCGCCTGCCATTAATGATTTCAAAACTAGGCGTTTTTGAGAATATACGCAAAAGAAACAGAACACTTTTGAAAAAATGTGGTTCTCGTTCTCATAACCCTGACTGCATACGATGCCTGTTATGGCTTGGTTTTTTATATTTTAAACAAATAACAATTTTTAATAAGAGTTGGTTAATAATTCTTAAACAAAACCATTTTAAGAGACTTTAATCAAACCAGGGCCCTAATCGGATGAAATCCAGCTTCTTGATGCCGATATCATTGATATTCAGCACTTAATACTTAGTTGTAAAGACGTTTTCAAAAGAATTAGGGCTAGGCGATCGGTAAAAGGTCTTGTGGTTTGCTGGGAATGCAGCCGTTAAGTCTCTTCAGAGTATTTCCGCATTGTTGTGGCATCCGAGATATCCATAGACGTACCTTGGTTGCAAGAAGGAAGTGGTCTGTGGAGCGCTTAGGTTGTTCGAACATCTAAAATATCGAAGCAGTGCCATGATTACTTTCATAATAAATTTCGGTTGCGCATATTGAGGTGAGGAAACTGCTACTCGTTCCAGTCCACCCTTCTTTCTGGGCCGCAATTAAGTCAAATATTTGCTTAAGCTTATACCTCATACGTAGAAAGTATATTTTTATGTGCTTGTTAACCCCAAGTATCCTGTCTCGAAGGGCCACGTCCTTTCTGTGCTCTAGGACGCAAATTATTTTAAGTAGCACTATTAGAAATTATGAGCGCTATCGTTTGCATTAAAAGCTCAATAGTAAACTGGAAATTACATTTCTGTTTCTTAGTCTTCAAAATTGTCGTTCTTCATTACTGAATGGAGCATAGAGGTACATGATAGCAGGAAAATTATTTTTACGCCTGTTCCTTCAGCGATATTTCTAGAAGAGCAATAGGTGAAGACTGAACCCCAGCAAATGTCAACTTCTTAGAAACAGGTCGAGTCTGTGGCTTCCTCTTGCATTGGTCATGTACCGCAGGGTGCTCATGAGGGCATCACCTTTGAATCTTAGATTGAAACATAACATTGCAGAATTCCATGCCTTATGTATACACTATGGATACATACGAGTACGAGTATATTGTAGCAAATGAGTAAATTGGCCTACCCACCAATTTGAATGGACACCAATTCAAGCAGCAGAATACGCAGAAAGGTTAGGCCAACTGATAATCAATATTATTGACAGATACGAGTACATTTAAACATTTCATACTGCACCTAGTAACAAATGTTTTCCACTTTCAGATTTCATGTGTTCAGTCATGTCATCGTCGTCGTCGTTTAAATGAATGGTTCATCGTATAATTTAATTATTTTCCATTATTCCCACATGGAATTGAAACTTGGAAACGCCATATGTACACTTATAGCGAAACCCTGTCCAATTTATTCGATAAGGCCCATCAGAGTGGTTGACCGAATTAATACGATTGCTCGTACATCATAATCACTGGTCGATTATGGGTGCGCACTGGATAAAGGGATGTCACCAACCCTCCATATTATTAAGTGCTTCACATCTAGAAGCAAAGCACCTCTCACAGCACTCACAGAGCAATAGAAAGTAGAGGGGGAAAGCTCACAATGGACACATCAGTGAATAACCTACAATGTCGAATCCGTGGGGAGTATTAAAAATGACATAATTTCAACACATCGCTGACAGTCCAATCAATCGTAAACGACCACGCAAAACCAATTTTAATGAAAATGTCATCAGAGATTGACACAGGACATCACTTTTTTTTTGTGTTGCTACCTCCTCCTACTCGTACGTACCTTCTTCAACCCCTATCTGGTTTTTTTTTTCGTCAATTCTCCTTTTCGTGTGCCAGTTTCACAATATCCCCATCACCTCAGAAATGCGGTCGTAAGGATGGGCTCCCTCTTATGGTCTTTTATGCATTTTTATGCCATTTTGTGTGGGTATGTGGTGGGAGGGAGGGCATTTATTCGTATTTGTCCCATTACAATCCCACTGCCACTAAAACTCCTGCTTCCGACCAAAAGGCAGCGCAATGAAGGGTGTTTGATTCCTGTGATCGCATCGCATGACAAAAGGACCACCAGAACGACGATGATGACGACGATGATGATGGTCGAGGCTGTCGTGGTCGTGGTAGACACGGCAACATTTAATGTGAATAATTTAATATCCTGTCATTGTGTTGGACTCGCGCGCGCGTCGTTTTTCGTCCTGCATATCCGTGTTATGTGCAGACATAATGGACCTATCAGTGGGTACTCGTACACGGTTTGGGCCTTTTTTTTATGATCGTGGACATAATAATTGGACTTTTGTTGATGCTTAATTGTGATGAACTTGGGTTAGGTTGTAGGAGTATAAAAGTTTTATAATCTCCATGGGAATTGCGAATTGATGGATCATTAAAGGATGTCACGTTTGTTGTCATGGTAAACGTTACAATCATTAAAAGTGCTCAAAGGATCAAAGTTGGGTACTCAATGAAGGACAATTCTTTTGTGACTGCTGACTGAAAGATGTGACAATTAATTGCTTATGTGAAACGATTTCGTCTATCTTTTATGACATATGAGTTTTTGGGTGAACAATTCGATTGGTCTCTGGCGGTGTGAGGTGTGAAGATTGTTTAAATGTATGACCTCATAAAATCGATTTTGAAATTAATCGGTTGTTGATTGTGTTGTGTGGTTATCGCTCTTGGTGTAGCTATAAATGAAGTGCAATTACTGCAATACTTTAATCAAGTTCAGTGTTTGTGGAATGATGACGTGCTTTACAACTCGAGATGTGATTGATCTGCTGTCATGTTCGTATCCTTATAGTTAGATAAGTTCGCGTCGTTTGCTTTTTGTTACTTATCGGCTCTTTATCTGAGACACAGCAGGCTTTCATGCCCTTCGTTCCACATCACGCTAGACCAAGAGCTCTGGCCATCGTGGTCGGTTCTTAACAAACAGGTTCGGTTTTTCTCGTCGTCTCGAACTTTGAGGCTGGGATTCGAAGATTGTCTTGGCTGGAGGACTGGACTCATTAGCTTGATGCGAATGGATGAGTGTAGTGACTTTTTGGACAATCTCAATATCCTGACCCAGCTTATAGAGTTCCCGGTTATATCTTCTTTTCCATTTAGTGCCCTTGAATATAGGATCAAATACAAGAAGAATTTTCTTTTTAAAATGTTCAATCGAGCTGGACACCGTATAAAGAGATTAAAAGGATAAGTGTTTATTGAACCATGCATTTCAGCTCTCGAATCCATATGTTTTGTTAAACCGAAGTTGCAGCGGTGTCCTAGGGTAAGTTTCCTTAAATCTCCACTAGGGTGTCATTTTTTACATTTATGTTTCCTCCAAAGAATAAATCTGTTAGCTACTGCTATTAACAGTGATATTTTACCTCTTGCCATCGAGATATGCTTTTTGTTTGTTGGCAGCAAATATTTGATTTTGTCCTCCTCCATTTAGATAAGGGCTAATATGTTATATCTCTTCCACTGTCGTTAAAACTTCTAAAACGTTAACACTTTTCAGGGTTATGTCTCTTTAATTCCTTTATGACAAAGCACCACCTTTTTTGTATACGGAGCCATATAATAAATCATCAGAGCCAAAGGTCTTTTAGCTATTTAACAGCTGCTCCAATCCTAAACTTTGAGAGGAGGGTATTTCTTCGTTAAAATGGATGCAGGGGTCGTCTTGCGAAACCACTCTTTTAATATCGGCAAGTGCTAAGAATGCAGTGTCTTCAAAACCTTCCGCATTAGAATAGGTTCCTTTGAGCCCAGAGGTGCCAGTTATCTGGCTTACTTATGGGAATAGTGGATGTTGCTTGATTTTTCAACTTTCTTGACCGAGAGGACTGGGAATGCTCTTTTAATTTTTATTTTCTTCTTCTGCCTTGATATTGTTCCTGAAGAAGTCACTTTTTTTGGATATTCACTGTCGTCATTTCGCGGATACTGTTTTCGCAACTAATCAATCAAAGACTTTTTCCTTACCGGATTTGACGTTCATGTCCCCAGGGACAGCTCAGTGCAGGAGGTCATTGGACTGCTCTTCGACAGAGAAATGTGCACATAAATTTGCACAAATCGATTGCTGATAAAGAACCAGCAGATGACAGAGATGTTTTTTTAAAAATTTGATCTTATCCATCTTATTCCCCGGACAGCGCGAATATTTACCTTATACTGCTCGAAGAGAACTTGGAATTAATAAGTAGTATAAATTATTCATTTGTTCTAAATGCTGTTTAGAGTTTAAGGAAGATCCAGGTCGTAGTTTCAAGATTTTATCTTTTTGTAAATGGTAAGGAAATGACGCAGCCAATTCCAATTGGAACAAACCATTGGCACAAGGGGTCGGTTAAAACCGATGTCAATAACCCTATTCGATGGAATTGCTGCCGTTGGACAGGTTAGAATTCATGCGAGAGATCTCCCTTTCTCTGACGATCCTGGCGATCCTGATCGGACTAAACTCGGAATATGTCGAAGTAGTTCGAAAGCACTAGGTCTGTTATGGAAGTGTTGACATCACCGTCGACTCCATCCAGAGAGTTCCATCACTAGCGTGTTAATACTGCTGATTTTTTTTTTTGGTGCTGATGGACATAAACAATATTTAATGGCTACCACTTGAAAGTAAAATAAGTAAAGTTTATTCGTGACCATTGCAACACTGGACAGGTAGGCGCCACTTTATCTGCGTCCTATTCCTTCAGCACCCATCCATTTTATTTGAGATACGGCCCTACTTAAAAAATCTCTCAGGGTAATGTATTACGTCAACACTGTCTTATTGAAAAAGTATTCCGTTTCCATTAAATTCTACGTTCTGATATTTCCCGCGAAAGCACGTAAATTGCATGAGTAGGCTCCAGACGTTTTAGACAAGAGGGCATGGCCAATTAAATTCATATGCTGTCTTACGACTGTACTGGATGGATAAGATCGCCTTAAATAGCCACGAAAAGAAGTAATGGAGAGAGACTGTACTGTTGTAGTCTACTTACAACTTTGTACATCCATACGTACGAAGTAGCCTGAATAAGAGCTATGATTTTTCCGGGAAGATACTGGGACAATCTTAATTTAAACTCCTGATTTACGCTGTCAAAATAGTTTCAAAGTTTGAAAACTCTGGAAGACCGCGGACCTATACTATTGTTCTTTAGTGGTTACAACGGTTCCAAGGCAAAGTAGGCCAAGAAGATCCAGAGATACGTAGGTCTGAAAATATTGGAATCCCTCTAACTGTTGTCATTCTGATATACGAAGTCGTGTAAGTCCATTACGTGTTTAAGCGGAGTGCCATCGCACCCACAAATTATGGCTACGATATCAGAGTTGTACGTTAGGTTAAAGACGGTTCTTGATGTCCATAGAAATTGTCTTTCGCATGCGAAGTCAAGGCTTCGTTTGGGGCACTACACTGTATAATAGTGATAGTTCAACTCTACGCTGGTACATCGCTGCGGATATTTAATTATTAGGGTTAGCATAAGCTCTACCCCTTAAGACCGTGTTTTCGTTAGGCGAAGTTTTCTTACCAGCATCGCATCACCTTGACTTGGTCTTGGTCTGACAATATTGTATGCATGAATTCTTTTTCAAACTGGAGGAATCTAAGGTTCTGATGACATAAAGGATGTCTAATTTTTCAATAGGGACAAAATATCAACTCAGTTGTCGCATTGTGCTACCAAGCTTCGTTTATTTTCAGCTCAGTTTGCTATTTCATAATAGAAAAATTTACGCCATAACAACGATTTCAATCCTTGAAATTTATGGTGGACATTATCAGCCATCCGAACGTACTTATTATCGAATCCCATATTATCCCATACTGCCTGTGTGAGCTAAAAGTGGTTTTGTAGATTGTCATTACTTTTGATTTACTTGCTTTCAGCCAGATAAGGTGCTTAATAGAGCACTTTCTGGTACGTTCTAAGTGATCGTTCATTTTCGAATTATTCCAAGTAATTGAGTCAAGATGACAGCTGAGATACACCTGTGCATCATTAGCAAACGTATTTTTGAGCGTTTAACGACATCTGGAAGTTCGTTGACATGCACTAAAACAACAGCGGTCTCTATATTAAGCCATGCGGAACTCCGTCTAAGGCTGTGAGGAATTTGGAGAATCTTTCATTGGCTACGACGGATTGAACTCTGTTCATAAGGTATGGAATTCGTTTACTAACTTTGAACACAGTAACTTATGTCAAAAGCCTTCGAACAAGATCAAGAAATGTCCAGTCGGCGCCGATCCGCTGTATTAAGCATCGCCAGAAAGTCAAGCCGGGTTGAATTTGGGGCCTACATCTGTGTAAGATTGTGCTGATGCACGGATTGAAGCCCGACGACGTGAGTTCGCTTAATGGGCGCGGGACATGTTAGCCGGAGATCCGGCTTTTTGCACAAAAAATCATCTACTGAGGCCCATTTTTGGTTCAGCGGCTATGCCAAGAAGTAAAATTGCCATTATTGGAGCCAACGTAATCCACAAATGTCCGGCCAAGCATCAATGCATGCACAAAAATTGACTGTTTGGTGCTGCTCATTGCATGGCAGCATCATCGGACTTTATTTCTTTCGAAATGTGGAAGGAGACACCGTTACCATCAATGGTCTCAAGTATCGAGCGATCTTAACCGACTTTCTGTGGCCAGAGTTCGATAACATCGGTATATCTGAGCTGCGGTTTCAACAAGATGGCGCTACATGACATGAAAGCGACGGAATGTTAGGAGTTGTGTAGAAGAAATTTGGAGAATGAATCATCTCACGGCAAGCGTTCATGCGATTATTTTCCCTGGGTCTACGTCAAGTCCTACCTAGTCTACCCTAACAAGCCAACCACTTTGGACAAGCTCGAAGCTAAAATTCGACTCGCTATTGCCGGAAAAACGCCGCACCTATTGGAGCAATGCATCAAAAATTGGACTTGAAGCACTGTCAGCAAAACCGAGGCAGCCTTTTGAGTGATGTGCTACGAGGGCGGGTCAACAAGTCCGTGCATTTTTGAATTTCTGACCTCTTTACTGAAACAGCAACACTGCTCCTGTCAACAGGCATTTGTCAGTTGACTCCTGTCAAAATTTAAACTTGCTGCGTCAGTTAGTTTGTGTTTGACAGCTATTTTTAGCAGACTACTCACTAATTTGAGGAGAAAATGGAAAAAAGTAATTTCGTGTGCTTATTAAGCATTATTTCTTGCGAAAAAAAACCATTACCGAGACCAAGGCTAAGCTTGATAAATACTATGGGGACTCTGCACCATCGATTTCAATGGTAAAAAAGTGGTTTACTGAATTTCGTTGTGGCCGTACAAGCACTGAAGATGCCGAACGTCCTGGACGCCCAGTTGAGGTCTCTACACCCGAAACAATCGAAAAAATTCACGATATGGTGTTGGCCGACCGAAGATTGAAAGTGCGAGAGATTGTGGAAGCCGTAGGGATCGCGCATGGCTCAGTGGTTTCAATTTTGAATGATCACTTGGGCATGAGAAAGCTTTCCGCAAGATGGGTGCCGCGTTTGCTCACAGTCGACCACAAACGCAATCGTGTAACAACTTCACAGGAAGGTTTGGCGTTGTTTAATCGCAATATGGAGGAGTTTTTGCGCCGTTTTGTAACCGTGGACGAAACATGGATCCATCACAACACACCAGAGAACAAACAACAGTCAAAACAATGGGTTTCTAAGGGTGAAAGAAGGCCAAGGTGGGTTTGTCAGCCAATAAAGTTATGGTGACTGTTTTTTGGGATGCACGCGGGATAATCCACATTGACTACCTTCAAAAGGGAAGAACAATCAATGGGGAATATTATGCCAACTTATTGGACCGATTCAATGACGATTTGAAAAAAAAAACGACCTCATTTGGCCAAGAAAAAAGTTCTTTTCCACCAAGACAATGCAAGGGTGCACACATGTGCAGTTGCCATGGCAAAAATCCATGAATTGGGCTATGAATTGCTCCCTCATCCACCCTATTCTCCAGATTTGGCTCCGAGCGACTACTTCTTGTTCCCAAACCTGAAGAAATGGCTTGGTGGAAAAAGATTTGACTCCAATGATGAAGTCATCTCGCAAACAAAGGCCTATTTTGAGGACCTCGACAAATCATTTTTTTTGGAAGGGATAAAAAAATTGGAGAAGCGTTGGACAAAGTGTATAGAGCTCAAGGAAGACTACGTTGAAAAATAAAATTATTTTTTTATCAAAAAATCTGTGTTTTAATCAAAGTCACGGACTTATTGACCCGCCCTCGTATTTCGCACATAATGGCATGAACGTAGCTTCAAAATAAAGCCAGGATCAATTTTATATTTCACACCGTTGTCGTTTTATTTAAATCTTTTTTGCTATCGTTCTTATCTCTTCACCCTTTAGTTGGAAGGTGATATGCATGCAATCCATAGCAATGCGAGTGCCTTCAGTCACTAACAGGAGTACTGACTTGCAGCTTCAATTATAGCGGAAACCCGTTTGGTTGCTGTTAATTAAGGATTTACGTTTTAAGTAAGCTTGTAGTTGTCGTAGAACAGCCTTTTCGAAAACATGTGACAGGACTCGGCTTAGAGTCCGAAAGGATGCAGATTTTCCGTTTGGGTATTGGAACGATTTTTGTCTTATCCGTTGGCCAATGTACTATTAAAGAAATGAGTTACGAGGGGAAGAGTATAAGGCAGGATAAACTTTATGAATTTTGGGTCTGTACCATCTTCATAATCTGTAGCTTGGACTCAATTTTCAATAAACATCCTCATCGCCCTCTCTTGTACATCTGAAGCCTTTGTTGTTGCTAGGTGATACAGATGCGGTTGGAGGATTAGAGCAAACCCATGTAGGACTCCTTAATAATACGTTAATATTAGAAGATGTGGCGAAATTGGCATTTAACTGGTCACAGTCACTGTCGTCAGGAAAAGCTGGTTGCTGTTTTCCAATACCAAGTTGTAGTAGATTCTTCCACTGTTTTCCTTCTGTTAGCGTTGTTGCAACCCTTGCATTATAATACCTTGCCTTTGCTATTCTTATTTGATATTCTTGATTTTAAAGGAAACATATGTATCGAAGAGGGGAATGGTAGATAGTAAATGTGGTGAGACTCTGTAGTTTACAGATCATGGATCAAAGAACCATTATTCATGTTTGTTTTAGTCACTGAATATAACGCTGTTGAGTTCTTATGAAATTTTAATGTCTAAGGGTGTAAATATCAAGTCATACTGGGCAAACGCTGGGATGAAAGTTGGCTTTGAAAGAGAACCCTGGAAATATCACTTACTGGAAAGAGGTCAAGAATAGTGTTACAGTCGTCATACATTTATAATTGGGCTAAGGTCGATATTTTTATTTGGTCTGTAAAGCTTGCCCACCAGAATATTACCACTTTCGCAAATGAATTTCAAAAAGAGATAATCTATTCTGCAATTAGGCTCGCCTTTCGATTTACATAGAGGCTTACAATGAACCCCATGGCAACACCGCCCCCACTCGACTGATTCTATTAGAACAACAAAGGTCGTCGAAAAATCCAAAGGGACAAAAGACGCTCTGGTTTTTGCTGAGATTCGCAAAAGAGACCGAAAGAAAAATAATTATATTTCTGAAAAGCGAAACATTAGCAAACCCTTGACTTCAATAAATAGGTATTCAAAAGGAGAGAGGCCTGTAGAATGGTTCCGAAATCGCCTTTCATATTTCGACGGTTAATGCAAAAAGAAAGTGAAAACCAAGGTTTTCGCCTATCTGACGAAATTGATATAAAGATAACAATTTCTAGACTCAAGTTTAAAAAGATAGTACGGCTGTCCTATTGGGCTTTTTTAGGCTGCAAGGATAAAGTATGTTTTGTAAAAAGAGAACTCCTAACCGCACCAACTAAAGAGGCATCAGTCCGGCAGAATCTTGTCTACTGTATTATGACCTAAAAGAGTGCGATTTAAGGACCACTGCTATCAAATATTCATACTACGGCAGATTCAAGGGTAAGCCTATTAGGGTTAAAAATGTGTATATCTTCTCACCAACACTTTATTGATTTTAAGGCCGCATATGACAAAAACAAGCTATGGGGAGGGCTCTCTAGTTTTGGCGCCCTTGCCATACTTGCATTTGACTTTTCTAACATTTGCAAAACTCGCAAAAAAATATCTGTGCAACAATTTTCCAAAAGCCTGGACAGCCACTTGATACATTCGCTGATACTGACAGAACATAGCGAGCTGTGACTGGTGCCTTTGTAAGTATCATAAGCGTCAAAGCTCTCAATGTTGTCAATACAAGCAAAACTAAGTAAATATTATCGAGAAGGAAAAAAAACACAACATTACGGAATAGGATACGACGTTAAAATAAGCTTTAACTTACACCGCTTTAGAAATTAAATGAAGAAGTATAACTAACAGCCGATCGCTATTTCTTTGGACTTAGAAAGGAATTGAGTAATAAGATATATTAAGAAGAGTCTCTATAAGACTCTATGGCAGAATCATGGATATTTACGAATCCGGATGAGGAAGTCCTTTGTCAGAAGACGTAACTGTGATCTCTATAAACTACACAGCCACATCGACTTGGTCGGAAAAGTATCAGTCGCTCAGTCGGAAATAAGAAGTTCACGGGTGTGAACATCTGTGCCAGAACGTTAAATTTTCTTTTCTTATAAAATAAAGAGGTACATGTGCTTGACGTTTGAGAATTTTAGGGTTTGTTACAATTTCTTTAGGAATTATTTATCATGTTGTGGGCAGTTCGAATTCGAACCCTCTTCCTTACGAATTTAAAATCGGACATAATGCGTCACTGGCAATAAAAAACTTTAATGACGCAATTCGAGGATGTAGCGGTAAACGAACGCACTGTACGACGTTGGTTTGAAAAGATCCGTTCAGGAGATTTCAGCCTCGAAAATGAACCACGTGGGAAGCCGGAAACGTTGGTTGACGACGATGTTTTAACAGCAACGGTGGATGCGGACCCAACGAAATCGGTGAGGGAGATGACAATGAGTCGACATCTTTCTCTCATAGGAAGGGTAAAGAAACTTGATAATTGGGTACACCATGAACTGAACGAATCCCAAAAACTACGGCGCCTGGAAATCTGCATATCACTTACATTAAGGAACCAAACGGAACCGTTTTTGCACCAGATAGTCACCTATGAGGAAAAGTGGATACTGTATAATAATCGTAATTCACCCGAAAAAGGTTTGGGTGACAATTTCAGTTTTCAATTCTTCAAACAGGAGAAACGATAAACGCTATCAAATAACACATGAGTTGAAAAGTCCTTGCCGTTTTATAGTAAAACACAAAATTTTTGCAAAATTCAACTTTATTTGTCAATATAGTTGCCTTCGAGGGCGATACTCTGATTGAAACGATTTTTCAATCTTTCGATACCAGTTTTGTAGTACGATTTCGGTTTAGCCTCAAAATAGGCCTCTGTTTCGGCGATTCGGTCTTAAATCTCTTTCCGGTGAGCATTCTTTTAAGGTCTGCGAACAGGAAATAGTCGCTGGGGGCCAAATCTGGAGAATACGGTGGGTGGGGAAGCAATTCGTAGCCGAATTCATTCAATTTTGCCATCGTTTTCATCGACTTGTGACACCTGGCATTGTCTTGATGAAACAGCACTTTCTTTTTCTTCAAATGCGGCCGTTTTTCTGCGATTTCGTCCTTCAAACGCTCCAACAACGCAATGTAATAGTCGCTGTTGATAGTCTGCCCCTTTTGGAGATAGTCGATGAAAATTATTCCATGTGCATCCCAAAATAAGGATGCCATAACCTTGCCAGCCGACTGTTGAGTTTTTGGTCGTTTTGGACGAGGTTCGTCGCCTGCTCGCCACTCAGCTGACTGCCGACTTGACTCTGGTATGAAGTGATGGAGCCAAGTTTCATCCATTGTCACATACCGATGCAGAAATTCGGCTTTATTGCGGTTGAACAGCTTTAAACACTCCTCTGAATCATCAACACGTTGCTGTTTTTGGTCGACTGTGAGCAAACGCGGCACCCACTTTAAACAGAGCCTTCCCATGTCCAAATATTCGTGTATTATATATCCAACACGCTCTTTTGATATCTTCAGAGCCTCAGCTATCCCGATCAACTTCACTTTACGGTCATTCGTAATCATTTTGTGGACTTTTTTGATGTTTTCATCTGAAACAGCCTCTTTTAGACGTCCATGGCGTGCATCATCTTCGGTGCTTGTATGACCACTTTTAAATTTTTCCATCCACTTGCGAATGGTTCGTTCGGCTGGTGCAGAGTCCGGGTAACACTTATCAAGCCATTTCTTTGCATCGGCTGCCTTTTTTCCCATCAAAAAGCAATGATAAATCAACACAGGAAATTGCTTTGAATCCACTTTTTCCACAATAACAAAAGTTATTTCACTCACAACGCTATAGCTCGAGAACTAATTGTCCGACAGCTGTCAAATTTATACACGTATCTTTTGAAGGTTGGTACTAACTGAAAATGGTATGGATTTAATTCAAGTGGTGCCCTCTCTTGTGAGTAAATCGAAATTGCAAAGCCAAATTGGCTGCGTTGGTCAATAGAAACAATCCATGACAATGCTAGACCCCATACCTCACAAGTAACACTGCAAAAACTGTTCCAGTTGGGATTTGAAATTCTTCCACATCCACCGTTCTCTCCTGATATTTCCCCAACGGATTACCATATTTTCCGCAATCTGGTTTCATTTTGCCGGCAGAAGGTCTTCCGAAACCGAGCTGAGGTCATAAAAGCCTTTGAAGATTTCATTGCCTTCTACGAAAAAGGAATATTTGACCTTGTATCACGTTGAAAGAATGACATAGATGCCAATGGATTCTATTTTGATGGAATAAAGATTTACGGAAAAATTTGTATTGTATAAAATCGGACATTTCATGTAGTGCTGCCCAATATTGCTACCCGGAGGTACGAAGCTGTGGACAATGACCTCGTCCAAGGTTGCCCGCTCTTGTGCAAGTGGCCCACAACTATCTTGGACTGCGCAACTGGCCAATGATCGCTCGCAATAGTATTACAGGCTTATTGGGTAAGGACAGGTCCACCACGGTTTGTAGCGTCGCGGTTCAAATTGCGAGCTCTTTCAAGCACATTTTTCATAATTTTCTCGTATATTCCTGGTATTCTATTGGCAATTTCTTGTTGCTCGGATACTCAGAAACACTTTGGCTCACTACATCTGTTACCGCGAATTAAAGGAAACTACTCTGAATTTCTAGTATTTTATTTTGATTTCAAATTGAAATGAAGACGAAAGAAGCACTAAAACTTTCGTTTGCTGGTCCTCGTGCTTCGCTAGTAACTCTAATGGTCCTTTTTCATCTCCCGTGGTCTGCCATCTTGAGTTGGTTTCGTAGAGTCTTAAGCCGACTTAGCGATGGCTAATTTCGCTCAAAAGGTGCTGCCAGCTTTGGTAACAACATCATTTTTGCTGGTGCCTAGCCTTTAACTTATCTACCAGTATAGGAGTTTCTGAATTTTCAAAATTATTCGTTAACACTGAATCGTTGACTTGCTTCGCATATGACTAACACCAACAAAATGGCACACCCTTCCCGAACTAATATTTTAATAAAATTGTTTAATTACTTTTCACATTGTCGTGACGGTAAGTGCTTCATTGTAAATTACTATTAACCACTCTCTACAACTGTCAAATATTAATTGACAAGTGACAGAAAAACCTAAATGACATTCAAACAAAATTTTCCGGAAGCATTAAACTCAGTCTGTATTTATTGAATGATAACCTACGAGCACAATGCTACTCTTACCAGTGTATCTACCTGTCGATAACCATGTTTCTGCTGTCAATTATATATAAGGATATTTTTTATCTGTTTTAAATGTACTATAAATATTTTCAGAATAAAAAAGTTGTAAGCCGCATTCTTTGGTTTTTATTGCTTAATTGTTGTGAATTGTATTCTGAATAAATCCGGGTGTAGAATTTGGATTACAAAACCACTCTATCCAACTCGAACATCACTTTGATTGCATCTAAAAGGTTTTAGCTGTGCAATATGTGTTGGAAATGTGTTTCCTGGGATCCATGATTCGCAATAAAAATCGCTATGCACTATAATCTCATAAAATTTCTATTGTCCTGTCGGTTTTATGTTTTCATTTAAAATTTAGATTTTATTGTTTTATCATTTTGTGTTAACACAATTAAGCTGCTTGGATTTTATTAATTAGAATTCCCTCTATAGCTAGTGGTTGGTTTTATTGCATTGCCAAATTATGTGTCTGTGTTGATATAAATATTTGAGGTTGGTGTTCTGTTTTCTTTTTTTTTATGGGACAAATTCCTGGCCATAAACCTTAACCGAACTCGTAACCCTGGCCCCGTTCACAATATCCACAAAATATTAATTCTTTTTAATTAAAATGAGAATTATTACCCGGGGTATCCGAAACGGATTCCACTCACCAATGTCAATAATGCTCCCGACAAATTACCTATAATTTGAGTTGGATATTGTTGTTTTTTGGATTTTTTTGTCGGTTATCCTCGATGTATTTGCACCGTAATCGCGTGTCGCTATCGTCATGGTGACCATGGCCGCCAACGCTCACAGGATATTTACCCCAGTGCGAAACGGAATTTCTTTTTTCATTTAAATTAAATAAATACACGTTCACGGAATTGCAGTCGATTGGTCCTGGATCTAGGAATCTGTGCATATTCAGGTTCCGTGTGCCAGAGAGATACGAGTATGTGTACAAGTATGAGTTGGGTCGATAGGTACGAGTTGGAAGCAATTTTCATTAACTACAGGAGCACAAATTAATTTTCTGTTCACCCTGAGAGAGAAATGTTGGTTGTGGATCGCACAACCGATTGGATACACTTCGACTGCAGTTTGTCATTCAATTGAATTTGGCTTGATCGAATTCGGTGACAAAAATTAATGCCACACCGAGAAAAGAATGCTAAATGAAGGTTTCCCGACACAAAAAAAAAACACCCCTGGCCAAGCTGTAATTAATAAAGTATCTGTAATTGGGTAGATACACCAATCCGAGGGCCTGAGACAATATTGAAATATGCAAATTTTAATCATACAATTCGGTCTCAATACTTGGTATCTTCTGCAACCTGACCGTGGCCCTGCCTCCAAACTGGGATTGTTATTGGGATTGGATTGTAATTATCTTCTTCCTTTTTTTTTTGTTGTAATTTTCCAGTAAAACTATAATGTAACGGAAGATGTAGAACAAACACAGACCACCGGGTTAAATCATAATTAAAAGCAAAGGCAAATTAATTGCGCACTGATTTACAATCAATCCTGGTGGCGGCGCTTTCGGAGAAAGATATGCTTGCTCGGCAAAAATTTAATTTATTCTGTCAACGAGCGAGTCAGCTTGTGAGCTTGAAATGATCTTTTGTTTGCACTTTGCCAATAAAGCTGTGTAGATTTTTCTTTTTTTATTTGCATGTCCGTGGTATTCGGATTAAAATTTAATTAAAAATTAAAATGTTATCGCAACTAAGAGCAAAGAGTGCTGTAAAAGAAAACACACGCGAAGCAGTACACGCAAACTAAAAATAATAAGATTAAGTGCGAAGATTAACTCTGTCAATCTAATGTCCCATTTCCAACAAATTGGCAAAGCTTCGCTAAAGTCGAAAATTATATTAAATATCCTTTATAAACGAACAAGTTATGGCATGTGTCATTTACAATCTAAATAACAAAATAGGCGTTTTGCTTTAATATTTGGCTACAGTATGGCTGATGTTGTCAGAAACCCGGCTCTATCCAAATATATAAATTTTTATTTTTTTTTCCGTGGGTAGGTGTGAAAATCTTCATAGACACTATGAACCCGGTGCTCATAGTAGTGTGAGATTCTTACTCACTAAAGAACGCCTACCTTCTTGTCGACTACAACTAAGTTACCTTTTCATGTAGTTTCCGTTTCAAATAATATTCGCGTGGGTCAGGTAGCTTTCTAGCAAATCACCTACTAGTGACGCTATTATATGTGGATAGTCCTTATCGCGTCAGATTGAATGGTCTCGTTCTTCGTAATTGACGCACTAAGTTTGTCTCGTCCAGAATTTGGAGTATTTTATTGGCTATATAACTTGAACGTTTATTTAAGAATAAGATATACAATAGTATTATTCAAAGTATTGCCTATCTGCAGCTATGACTTTTCCCATCTTTCTGGCAATTTGTGGGTTCCATCCCAAAAGAACTGCGCCGGCTTGGCAGCCAAGAATGAATCAAGGCAATTTTTGATATTCTGCTCTGATGTGAACCGTATTTCAGTGAGGGCGTTCTGCATCGACCGGAACAAATGGTAGTCAGAAGGGCCAAAGTGGGGTAAGACTACCCATCCACTGTTTTCCAAATAGTTCTTAACCGGAATAGAAACGTGGGGCCGAGCGTTGTCATGATGGAAAATTATTGCCTCGTGTCTGGTCGCATATTCCGGGCGTTTTTCGGCCACTGCTCTCTTCAAGCGGATTAATTGTGTTCGATTGCGTTGTCCATTGATGGTTTCACCCAGTTTTAGTAGCTCATAATACAGCACACCCATCTGATCCCACCAAATACAGAGCATTACCTTCGTGCCATGGATATTCGGCTTTGCCGTTGATTTGGCTGGTTGGCCGGGTTTCACATATGATTTCTTGCACTTGGGGTTGTCGTAATGGATCCATAACAATTCAATGCAAAAATGACTTCCTTTTGTGGGGTTCCAGCAGCATTTCGGACATGCAAAACCGCTTTTCGACATCTCTCGGCTTGAGTTCATGTGGAACCCAATTTCCTTGCTTTTGAATATATCCACCTGCTTTTAAACGTTTTGAAATGGCTACTTGAGTGACACCCAAAGATGGTTTGGCAACAATCTTCATAGAGTAATGCTTCCAGTTCTTCATCTTCAAACTTTTTTGGTTGCCCAGGACGTTCATCGTCTTCCAAGCCAAAATCACCACTTTTAAATCGTGCAAACGACTTTTGGCACGTTCGCTCAGCTAGCGCATGTTCACCATAAACTTCTACCAAAATACGATGACTTTCGGCAGCAGTTTTCTTCATATTAAAGTAATGAAGAAGAACTCCCCGCAAAAACACTTTTTCAGGCACAAAGTTCGACATATTTGAGTGAAAAAAAATTATTGTTGTTTACGCTTCAAATGAATGACATATACTGAAATGACGTACAATGACAGTAGCTTTCCAATGCATGTTCCAATGGAATAATAACAATAGAACAATACAAGTTATGCCATCTCTTAGCAAACCGCACGAATTAAGTTATAGACTTATAGATAATATTTCAACAATGACCATGAGGACGAATACGGAGTTTGCGAGCAAAGTTCATTATTTAGTCCTCGACAGTAACTAAGTCCTAAGCCTCTGTGGATATCACTGTTTCTGATATATTGTGGGGCATTCACGATTACTCCCAGAACTTTGTTTTCATAGGTGTGGAGAATATTTCGGTTGCTTGGTTTAGTACAACCCCAAAGTTGTATACCGTACGTCCATACAGGCTTAAGCACTTGCTTATAGATGAGCAGTTTTTTATGTATGCTTAACATGGAATGCCTTTCTAGTAGTCAATACATTTGTCTGAATTTATTTTCAAGTTCATCGCGTTTCTTTTTAACATGCGGCTTCCATTTCAGTTTTACATCTAATGTCATTCCTAGACACTTTACTTCATTTGTAAAATTAACATGAGTAGATTTGGACTTGTTGAGAACAATTCGCCAAATCTTTGTCCATTCGTAGATTTTATCCAAAGCCGTTTGTAGCTTTCCAGTAGCTAACTCGACTGAAGTATCTGTAGCTAGTATATTTAACACGAAAAATTCTGTTTTCCAGGTACGATTCCAGAATCTTATACAGCTCTCTCGGAAGGACCTGACTTAGCTTAAAATTCAAGCTTTCGTGGGATACCTTATCGAAGGCTTGAGACATGTTAAGAAAAACGCTAGAACATATCTTTTTCCCCGCTAAGGCTTTCTCAATTTCAATCGTAAATTCTATGATTTGGAGATTTGCCTGGTTTAGGAAATATTATAACTTCAGCAACTTTCCATTGGCTTGGGACGTTTAATAAATTTAGCGCGGCATTTTATAAGTTGGAGCAGTTTGATCAGGGCTTTCTTTGGCAACTCCTTGAGAATTTGACCAGTTGTTAAATCATACCCAGGGGCCTTGTTATTTTTAAATTTTTTAATAGCGTGGCTAAGTTCTCCTAGTGACTCTGTTTTTTATTCTAAAGTTGTCCGGTGTCGTAATTATATAACTAGAACCCCCTGTGAACGCCTGTCCAACAAAAGTTTTAAACGTTTCTTCTTGGTGCTCGGCAAATAAATCCGCTTTCTCTTTATCTCCTTTTGCCAATTCGCTATTATTTTTTCTTATGGGAGGAAATTGCATGTGAGGCTTTTTGATTCCTTTCATGGCTTTTTGCAGGGAGTAATTTGAACTTCTTACGGCAGTTAGACTTTCGAGATACGAGTATGTAGAGATATTCCAATCTCGTATTGCTTCTTTCAATTTGTTGCATAAGTGGTTCAAGTATGTTTTATGCTAGGGAGCACGGGATTGTTCCCATCTTCATATTTCGGAGATTTTATTTCACTTCTTGCTTCCTCTTTTCTCCTAGTGGGAGTATTGTTCCAGACAGCATTCTGCAAGACTTTGATGAATCTGTCGACTTCGAATTCTATTTCGTTTTGTGTGTTTAGCGACACGTTTAGAACAATATGTTCATTGCAGTAGTTTCTAAAACTGTCCCAGTTAGTTTCGTTGTTAGTTAATCTAGGCGCCACTTCTTTCTTAACTAAGCGTATGCTTAGAGTCAAAATGACTGGTGAGTGATCTGAGGAGAGATCATAAATTTGTTATATCCGAAGGCCAATATGTTGGTTTTCCTGTCAACTTCATATTGCATACCGGGTACATAGAGTTGTCTGCCTTTCGTTGTATTATATCTTGAGCCCCAGAAGGTATGTTTCGAATTAAAATCACCACCAATTATAAAATTCGGTCTGGTTCGACTCAGTGATACCTTTAAAGTCATTCTTTTCTAGCTTGCATTGCGGAGGAGAATAAATGGATGTCATGTTGTAGTGCAGGTGGTTATGTTTTACGCGAACTGTACTTAACTGCATTGCATCGCTTTCAATCATCATACTTATAGAATGCTCAATACAATATTTAATGAACAGTGAGGATCCGCCTCTAGCATTTTCAGATGGATGGTATGCATGAAAAGCACAGTATACCTTTAGTTCCACACGAGATCCTTTCCTCAAGTGAGTTTCAGAAACCAAGCAAATGTCAATGTAGGCTTTTCGTAATAACACTTCCGTGGCGTTTGTGTTCCACGTCAATATTTGAGTTTTACGTATTTCTTTCTCGAGAGTGCTCAATTCTTCAACTAAGAATTTATTTCTTCTGCTTTGCTCCTCAAGTGTCGTGAGAATTAGGAAGAAAACGTATGCTACTGGATCTGGCGTAACACCGCTTTTTTTTTAATTTCTTGTAGCGCTGCTTGTGCATACGATGGCGGCTTTTTCTTTGCGATCTTTTTTTGTATTTCCTTCGACTTTACCACGACGGATTTTCTTTCTTTCACTGCCGTTTCTTTAGCAATATTTGGTTTATTTGTAGTTGCTTTTGGGTTTGGGCGTAAAGTTTTTTAAGTGCCTTTATTTGAGTTCTTTCGCCACTTCACATCCGCGATAGTTTGCTGGGTGCTTTTCTTGGCAATTTATGCAAGACGGTGGAAGTTCTTTATTTAAGTTGCACTCTTCTGAGAGATGTTAACCGGCACATTTTACGTAACCCGGCTCTTTTTGGCGGTAAGTCTGCGTATGATTGAAGCCTTGGCAGCTCTTACATTGCGGGATCGATCTTGCGCATAGGTTCTATTTTTACTACGATATTTAGAATAGTTTTAATACTGTAAATATCTTCTTTATTTTTGAACTTATCGAAACTAAGCATAAAAAGTTGTAGTCCCCGCTTAACCAAGATTTCCTCGTCTTGCTCTGTTTTTTTCTTTTCTTTTTTAATAATATTTACGACGCACGTCTAGAACTTTAAAGCCCTTTGCATGGAGGTGGCTTATAATGTGGTTTTTAGTACACGAAGGGTGGGGTCCTTTCGCTACTACACGTAATGGTCTTTCCGACTTGTTTTCGAAAGTGTAGCATTGGATCTTCTCTGTGTTTAATTTGTCAGACAATGCTCTTTAGTCATTGGAGACGTCGACGTTAACTTTCCACACCTTGTTGCACAGTGATGTAACCTTATACTTAGATTTTAGCGTTTCTTGAGAAAACAATGCAACTTGTTTTAGTCTGAAACCCCAACAACGCTAATTGGAGGTGAAAGACGTAATTTTATTTGCAGTTGCTTTTTTTGTGACTCCTGGCTCTTATCTGGAACGACTTCGGGTGAAGAACCAGCTTTATGTTTCTTAGACGGTCTTTTCTTGGAGATCCAATTTGTTTCGCGTGTAAGCTCTTCTTCGTCCGTATAGTATTCGCGACTAGTTGAGCGCGGTGGGTTGCTTTCTTGGGCTTCGTTTACATGCATTTTTTTTACAGAGTCTTGTTTTCTTCTCGGAGTAAATCTACTTTTTTTTTAAGCTCTTGAAAAAGTAGCTCCATTTCCTTCAGCTTCGTACGGAGTGTGTTGTTTTCCTCCTCCAAGCTTTCGTTACTCGCTGAATCCGTTTTTTCGCGAGTAGGCGCTTCGAGCGGACTTCTTTTCCCGGAGACGTTCGATCTCGGTGGTGGACATCGTGATACCTTTGAACTTTTAGAGAAGTCATCAAACGACTGCTGTAAATTCGTTGAGTTTACTGCGTTATTTGAGTTGTTTGTACTATTTGTTTTGTTTTTATTTAGGTCCATATTTAGATCCCACGACTATATGGGAAAGGAGGACCACCACATCGGAGGCCCCTGAGCCTACGTTACAACTAGAGGATGTCAGGTATCCGGAGGGCTCCGTTCGTGGTACTTAGCACGGGTCGCATAACACCTTGCCCTGAGGAAATATATAAGTGAGGATCTATTTAAAGTCAGAAATTACGATAAACCCAAGCGTGTAGACAGTCGTAATAAGGTAGGAGGAGAGTAGCGAAACATATTCAAAAACATTACGGATTTAATGTTGCAAAAAAAGAACGAGTTATTAGAATACGTATTTTTCTGCTGATGTTGATATAATTGGAAGAACTGAGAGGGCTGTCACCGGTGCGTCCGCTAGTACTCTTTCGGAAGCTGGCAAAATGGGTTTAGCCGTAAATGAGGGCAAAGTCAAGTATATGCTGTAAACAAGAAGGGACACAGAACATTAACGAGTGAGACTGAAAGTTACGGTCGGTAACTATAATTTCGAGGTAGTACAGAACTTCGTCTACCTTGGCTCAGCTATAAATTCGTCAAAAACATTTCAGCAGAAATAAAACGAATCACTCTTGCCAACCACTGTTTCATTGGGCTAACAATGCAATACAGTAGCAAGGCCATATCCCGAGCAACTGAGGAAGCTCTATATTAGACTTTTATCATCTCAATCCTAATTTATGGCTTCGAGCTTGGACTCTATTGCACCCGGATGAAGATATCCTCAGCCGTTTCGAGACAAAAATGCTTCGAAAAATATTCGATCTCGTGGAGATTGAGGAGAAGATTCAACGACGAACTATACGAACTGTACAGCGACATCGGCCTAGTCAAAAAACTGCGCATCAATCACCTGAGATAGCTAGGACATGTAGAGCGATGGGACATCAATGCAGAATCTTCGAATCTAACCCACAGGGACAACGCAGTAGAGGAAGATCTTACCTCAACCGACGTGCACTGCGCAACATTAGCTAGTTGCTTAAAGACAGGACTAACTGAAGATGCTTGTTAGTTGAGGCCCAGGTTCATTTCGAATTGTAACGTCACCTAAGTAAGAAAAGATTAGACCATCTAAAACCTTTCAACTTTTAACTGTGGATAATCCTGCCGAGTATTTTATTACTTCTTTTAATTCAATAAGACCAAAGTTAAAGCTTTGACAGACTTTCTGTACTTTTCACGGCAGGTGGTTTGCCTTTTTATTGCACCCATGACCCTCCTGGTACCCGTACTGGTGAGACTTTATTCAGTTTGGACCCTTTCACGTTGTATGCTTAGTAGAATTCATATTCGTTCCAATAAGACAGCAAGTTCAGGCCAGAATCTGGTGGCATCCCTTCTTACTACAAGTTAGAGATGAATTCGAGGTCTTACTACTCTTGCTCCTAGGCCCTAACACGTTTTCGAATCATCAGTATATCACTTTTGTGAAATATCGTTCAGCCATTTAGGATTCGCGTTCCATGCCTTCCTTGAAGCGAAGGAGACACTATACCTCTTTGAATGACTAAAGGTGGGGTCCAGAGTTTGAGATTTGGCAAACGTGCATTCTATTTTCCTTAGTATTTCCGAGTGACCAATGTGGTTGCCTTTTTTTACCTCTTGAGTTCCTTCGTGAAGCGCAGCAAGACCTAAAAACGCCTCCATACCCGCAGTTGGAGTCGTTCTCTTAGCCCCTGTGGTGCACACGCAAACCGTTGAATCCTGCTCAGTTTCATTATTTTTGATTTTTCTTTAGTCTCTATTAGGCTCTATTAGTCTCTATAATTGGCTTCATTTACAGCTTTGATTTTGCAGCCAGTATGTCATTTTGGGTTTAGGCCTCAGGAATTACCAAATAGCTATTTTGCAGCTTTCTTCGTTATATACGAGTACCTATGAGATGGGGTCCCCAAGTGTGTTTTTTTTAAGGGTTACACTTAGGTACTTATCCCATTCCTTTATATACACCACTGTCCCATCTATATAAACAGGTGAGAGGAGTATATCTCAATTTTCCTTTTGAACGAAATAATTGTCACTATGTTGGGATTAATTAAGAGCCCCTCTTTCTTACCCCAGTTCCAGGTAGTTGTCAGGGCATCTTGAATGAGATCCCTGATGGTAATCGCATGGTTGCGTTAACGATAACGGATAAAAGATCAGCACTTCATAGAATTTTGTATCCTTTAGAGTTCAAGATTTGCATGAGGTTATCTACTGATACGGACCACAAAAGAGGGGACAGTGCTCCACCCTGAGGACAGCCCTTTACTGTAGTGATAGACAATTCCTTTGCTTTTATTGACCTACTGTGTAGCATATTCTCCACTTTGTAGTGTCCTAAGAAGGGGATGCACCATCTATCTAAAGTTCGTCATGTCCATGATTCTGCAGAGCGCTTTGCTTTTAGAGTCTAATGCTCTTTCTATATTGCAGACAGTGTGAGTAGTGCTGAGTCTGTGGATTTGCGTTTGTGGGCCATCAATATTTTCACAATTTTTGACATGAAAGACAAAAGGCTAATGGGACTGTTAGATATCAGAGATTCTAGAGATTTATTGGCTTATTTATGTAGTTATGAAGATTACCTTAACTGCTTCCTTCATAAAAGGAATACATTTCAGGATGGGACTGGCTCTGAAGATTCGGACAACTATCGAAGTGAGAAGATTACTGCCCATACTATCTTTTCAAAATTTATAGCCTTTGTTATTATGGAAGCAAACTGTGTCTACGATTGTGCAACACACCGTGCTGTACTTCTTGGTCAAGTACGTTAGTTCTGAGACCAAGTTGAAGTGAGTACGCAGAAGGAGTTCTAATTTTCTGGACCTTTAAGTGTGCTTATGGGAGTAGTAGTCCCTTTCCATATGGACTTTTGTAGTCTAGCAGTAGCCGGAATGTCTAGTAAGTGTGATGACACATCACAACATATCCTCCAAGATTCCCTCTTTAATTTCTGTAGTCCTTTGTTATATATGGTATTGTAAGAAAATTTCTGTAGTCCTAACAATTATTTGTTCTCTTGGCTTTATTAATTCCTTCCTAGCTATGTTCCGATGTTCTTCACGCTTGTTGTTCCACCAGGATACCATTTTCGTAGAGTATTTCGTCTTCGATATATATCATTCATGGTATGAGAATACAATCGCGGGGGTCAGGCCTGTTGAATTGCAGAGTTTCTCGGGGACAATCTGCATATATCGACAGCAGTTCATTGGTTTGAGTGCAGCATATTTTACCACGCCCTTTTATCCAAGGATAATATGTTTGTGATCAGACTTGATGTCCTCATCGCAAAATCTGACAAGATATTCCGTCTTGTAGACAGAACATAAAAAGGCTGGTTTTGTTGTCTGGTCTTTGTCGGCTATTATTTTGTCCATCAGGATGTTTTCGATAGAATCCATTTGAGCAGTGTGTAGGCTCACGTCGGGATAATACCTTCACAGAACTGCTATCTTGACGACCGTCAGTATGCCTTTAAAGGTGGAAGTGGTCAGGCTACTTCAAGCCTTTGATCTACATATGTATTTGTATATGGCTAAAGTTGCCGCTTTTTGCTTGACTCCTCAGGCGGAGTTTGGTCTGTGGATCTCCCTCGTTTAGGCGCTGCCTTCATCACGTTGTAGTGTTTTGCAGCCATGGGTTGCTAAGCTCTGGCTGAGTGCGATGATAAGGAAACCCATGCTACTTTGTTTCCAACGGCTTAGAATTATATTTGCCTATTTTAACAGTGGCATTGCCTTATTTCACGATGGGCTTAAATTTTCGATTATCGATATCATCTCTTGTGGGTTGTACTTCACATTCTCGTGTTCGACTGTATGGTATTCGCACTCATGAGGGTCTTTAGCTTCTTTGTTTTTTTCAGTTGGGAAGTATTCCACCTCACGTCATTATCGAGATGGAAAATATCTGCGCTTTTATTAATAACTAGGTTGTTGCATATACATTCCCCAAGAATGAACTTGTGTTTCGTAGTTTAATCCTCTGCATGTCTGTTGCCTAGTTTTCGTTTGCTTGTCCTTGAGGAAGAGGTTCCCTCGAAGACGATCTTTGTGAGAGTTTTTTTTTATTCTTTGTTTGATAGTATTATACTTTAGAGAGACTTCGGCTTTCATCCAGGGTTATTGTGCTGACTCTATATTGCAGAATATAGTATTTCTTTAAACTTATACGCAGTCAGAGCGTTGAGAATATGCTTGGGGTGAATGTGATCGAGATTCGGTCCATTAAACCACTCGTATGATTATTCATCAGCTGGATTGATTATATTGTGATCGAAGCAAAGAGCTCTAGTATTATTGATGTGCAAACATGTTGAGAAGCCAACATTGTTTCAAACCACTACCTTGCTGTTATCAAGGTGGGATTGTATATATTCCGGAAGACAGAACATCAAGAAGTACTACAAATCGACTGCACGCTGAACGGTTATAATCGCTAGAAGCTGGTAGACTCTGTTTTGTTTGGGTCTTCTAAAACATTTCCAGAACTCTTTTGCTGCTAGTATCAAACGCAAAACATCAGTGGCGATATTGCCCCGACCACTCCAAGTGCCGAGTGGGGAAAGTATGTAGAGATATAGTTCATACTGACTTCAGAGAGAATCACGACAGGTGTTTAGGTTTAAAGTCATAGCGATTGATGTGAATATAAAACTACTTCAAACCAAGCTAAGGCTATGTCGGAAGTTTTTTGGATTCCGATTGGAAGGATGACAGTAGAAAATTTAAAGTTACAGAATTTCGAGGATTACTTGGATTATTATATGTTCTCAGAAAAGATCGTCTAGGTTCAGTTCTAAACTTTTTGAGACAGGGTCTCCTTTGTCGGCTCTCCTATTGAAAAGCCATCAATCTTGAATCTTGGCACTCCGCTGAGAGTGCACTTTTCCAGAAATGCTTTGTTATATGCTGAAGTCAGCGAAAAGAACCTACCTACCTACCTTTCGATACCAAATTTTTTCCTAAGATTGGCCATTCAACTTGAAATTTCGTTTAAATATCTGAACTCCTTTGTCGTTTTAGCCAGTTTTTTCTAAAGAACTAAATGTGGTAGAAAACCTTCAGTCTTTCGTTAACTGATTTATGGTTTTCGCAGTAGGAAGTCTAGCCCTCACTACTATTTTAGTCTTTTTTACAAACTCTTCTATTTGGTTCATGAATAGTGTTTTATACTCTTTCTAAAATGACCCAAATGTCCTGCCAGGTGTACCCTACTGCAGTTTTCTGAAAAGTAATTGAGTGTGTTTAACACCATATCGGTTGCTGCAATAGCACCGTATTTCGAATGCTGAAACATGTGTTCGATTAAGTTCGTGGAAAAGAGATCAAATCGCATATTATCGGTAACTAAGTAATGGAAAAACTCCTGCTGTCTATTAAGCCAATTTGCAGAATTGCTTAAAATACGTTTTGAGATCCTTGTACCTCTCTTAATCGATGTCCTGACAAAGTTCACAGTGGCCTTAATATTCAACCCAATATTCAACCGAATACAAGAGGACAACGAGATAATAAAACCCAAAATATCAAATGTCATCCCAGTTGGCCCGAAAGAAAAATAGTTGTTGTTGTGGCTAAACCTCTGCTGTGACGGCAATGTGCAACCATCAAAGTCCCAGGTTGTTGCAAAAGCAAACATCCGTCATTGCCATATTTTTCCCACCATTGGCAGAACTTTTACTGCAAAAAACAGCAAAATGCACCACTAGACCATCTCTATAGCTACCAGAATGACCTGACGTTGCTACTGCTACTATGAGTGGAGCAATATTCCCCAGATGAGGAAGACGATGATGGAGTCAAAAGACCATGGCACACCAGGCAAACTGTGCAACATGACACAGCAAGAAAACCAAAAGAACTTTTCCTCAATGAAAAGAAGACGGACACAGATGAGATTCGAATTGGGACAAGTCCTAAGGGTATTTCATTCACACTCACACTTATATATAACCCAAGTCATTCGTATCCCCAGAAAACACAATTCCATCTCACCAAGACTAAAATCATAAATCACTGCCCTAGGGAAACCAGCTGCACAATGAATGAAGACGATGGATACCGTCTCTCTAAGTACCCAGGAATAAATAATTGAACCGCAAAATATACAGGCGTATGCTGGATCAGTTTTTGTTCGAATCCCAATTCCCAGAATCCACCTCGACGACACTGTCGGTCACCCTAAATTGTATGCAGACAAATCGTCTGCCTATTCATAGTGAGTTTCAAGTTTCAAAAGGACGGTGAGCGTCTGTGTTTCCATCGTCACCCCAAACCGAAACCATCGCGTTTTCGCTTCCTCAACTACTGATACGAATATTCTGGCAGGCAAAAAAGTTTTCATCCTCTTTTTACAGGTGGCAGGTACTACATGAAACCTCTGTTGGAACACCTTTTGTACACACAATGTGCTCCAAGTCTACCATAGTGGCTTTCAGCCGTTTGACCAAAATCCAGGAAGCAAAAGTCATCTTCCATTCAATAATTCACTGCCTCAAATCGGTTTTAAGTTTTCTGAGGCATTAAGTCGAGCAGAAGAAACAGCCAAAGTAGTGGAGGGAATTGAAAGGAGCTGAACTAAAACCAAGACCCAGACAGACTCACAGTGGGTGGCAAGAAAATAGAAAAGTCACCTGAATTATTGATCCTAGTTGGCAAAAGTTCTGCAATTCAAAGTGCTGCCCCGAAAGATACGTACAGGTAAGAGTACCAACCGGCCAGGTGTATCTCTCTCTAGTGGCTTCCGAATAAAGATTAGATGTATGGCTTTGGATTGTTTCTTAGCACCAGGATGTGGAAGCTCTTAGCAAAATTTCAATTAGATTGAGTTAATTTTATATTAATTTAGATAAACTGAAGGACTTGCCGAGGATTGTAGCTAATCGCTTTCTCAATTTAGTTTCAATCGCTTGGGATTGGTGGGAATCTCTTGTGAGGTGTGTTTTCAAAGTTGCCATGCAGTCTATCCAGGCCAAATGGCTTAGAGATATAATCGCTTAGAGACTTGTGTGGGACCATGTGAGAGCTGCAGCTGGACATCTATTACGACTGGATGAGAAAATAATGTCTGACATCTTGGGAGCATTCAAAATGTGGTCTTACTTGAGCAACGCCCGGAGGTACTGGTATTTATCGAACATGACTGAAGTATTTCAGGGAATTTAGCAGCCCTTTTGTGGGCTTATGAATTTTCTTATAAAGAATTCATTCGTTTGTAATTGGGTTTTCACAATTCCTGTAATGCAATGTGAATCACTAATGCCATTGCCTAGTGAGTCAAAGAATTCACAATGGTAATAGTAGTCAGTTTAATTCTTGACTTAGAGATAGCTGGTTGATGACAGTAGCTTAATGATAAAAGCTGTTCTGATAAGTGCGTAGAATACATTGGAAAGTTTTCATTATTTGGAAATGCATGGCTTTGTATACTAAAGACCCATTGTTTATTCCTCCGAACAAAATGGCCTTGCTATTATCGGAAGTACACACCATATGTTAGATTGTAGGCAAGCTAGTACAGGTCTTTTGTTAAACCTTGCACAGGAGAAACAAATGCGCTCCAGAAGAAATTTAATCATGATGAAAGCCAGATTTACCACACTTTCGTATTTTTGGCAGCAAGAAAGAAGAACAAAACTGGAAGCCAAATCAGCAGAATGTATCTTTCTTTGATATGGCACAGATTCAAACTCTATCGACTCTTTAATCTCTTGCTGAGTAAAATAATAACTAATCAGGATGCCATTTTTGTGGAGCATAGACTAGCACTGATTAATTTTTTTTTTTTGCCATCTGTTGAGAGGAAGAAACAAGGAAACATACGTCAGAAGAATAGCCAACACAAGTGTCAAACATGAAGCTATACATTCTCCCTCAATCTTCGAAGCTACTACTAGAGCCAGTATTCAGAGTGCGATACTGTAGATCCCAGGCGAGGATATTTCTGGTCAAGAAGTGACCACGCCAAGGTTAAATTACAATCTGCAATGCAACAAGTCGCATAGTAATCTTGCAACCCCTAAAGAAGCTATCTCCAATGCTGATGCCAATTTGTGGAGAAATGTCATGCAAAAATAGTTTGATGTACTGCTTTCAGTGAAATCAGGACTTTGGTTGATAAAAAGGCCATTAGTCCTAAATGGGTGTTCAAAAGTAAATTTGATTCAAATGGGGAATTTTTTTGAAGTACGGCAAGGTTGGCAGAGTTAACACTTTCGGTAGAAAAAAAAAATTGTTGACAATGAAAGGTTTCGTGAGGTACTAGTCAATTCGATATTTACTTGTACTATACTTGATGGCAGATACAATCTCTTGTGTATCAGATGGATGCTGTTACCACATTCTGAAATAATGAACTAGATTTAGCCAAACGGTTCGGTTGCGTATGTATACTGCAAAGGTCTCTTTATGAGATCAAATAATCCAGTCGGGACTGAAAGGAGGAACTCAATATTCAATCAGACCGCGTTTGTAGCGCAGCGGTGTAGATTAGGTTATATACAGTGACGTTCGAAGAGTTTTGGTCAAACTTTTTTCTCGAATTTTGTCAAATTTGTTAGAATAACTACATATTTTTTAACGAGAATTTGTTTTCTTATGTGGCTTCAATCGTTTCATGGGTTTTTTAGATACCAGCCTCATTTTTAGGGATTAAAGAAAAATGCTTTACTGGTGCTTTGTTTTTTTTATTGCTTCTCAGAAAAATTCTCTATCTACTTAGTACTTTGTTGGACCACATCTTGCTTTTATTACAGCTGCACATCATCGAGACATTGACTCGGAAAGGTTTTTACATGTGGAAGCAGGTATGGTGTTCCAGGTCCGGATAAGTAAATTTTTTAGGTTTTCAATTGACTCTGGACGCTTCTTCGCAACCTTAAGTTTCATTATTGACCAGATATTCTTAATTGCATTGAGATCTGGACTGTAGGGAGGCCAACTTTATACATAGACATTATTTTTTTCGAAGTACTTTTTAATTTAAGAAATAAAAAAAAATATATAAATTTTATTTTTAGTAATAAAATTTCTAGTTTATTTAAAAGCTTGATATTAGTCTTTCATATTAAAAAACAAAACAAGTTCATACTTACAATTTTGGTTGCATTGTCCTGTTGAAAAATGAATCTGCAAGTGTCACCAAGAAGCTCATGCGCAGAGGGCTCTGATACATTTTCCAGAACCTTTAAGTAAACTTCTGTAGTAACTTTCGATTCTAGGAAGACCATTCTAATTTTTTCATCTCCAGAGAAGCACCCCCAGACCATCACACCATCAGTTTTGGGGGCATCTGTAAGATGCATTCAGAGCACAGTCTTTCCTTTGGTTCTCTTCGCGTAAGAATCCTCCTATCCCCAAAATTCAGCTTAAGCTTTGATTCGTCGGAAAAGATAACACTGTTCCATATGTCTTGAGTCCAATTAAGATGCTCTTGAGCCCAGAGCAACCGTTGTTCTCTGACTCATTTTGTAAAATCCGGCATCAATACTGGCTTGAGTGCTCTAAGTCTAGTTCCACGGGCCTTTTCCTCACTGAGTTTGACGAAATTATTTTTCCTGTAGCACGGCACAGATCACTTTTAAGATCCACCGAAGTCTTGAACCGATGCCGGCGGCTGTATAGTACCAAAAAACGATCTTCCACTGGGGTCGTCTTTTTTGGCCTCCCTGACCTTTTCTTTCTGCTGGTGGTCCCGGTCTCGCGATATTTTCTTAAATTCCATGCCACGGTTTGTTGAGCAACATTTAGTCTTCCAGAAATTTCACGTGTCGTCAAATTGAGACGTGACAGACATAAAATATTAGCTTGTGCACTCCGAACCGATTTTTCCCATTTTTTTTCATTAAATTACTTCCGTTCGTTTCGGACTGATATCACGAGCTAAATGCACCTCTTACTCATAATAACATCGACTTTTATGCACTATTTGAATGACATTTTGCTACTTAGTGCAAAAAACCCCTTAGCTCTCATAAATTCCAAGAACTGTGCCCGAAAAGGGTAATAAAATGTTTGACCAAAATTTTTCGACACTGTACCTACAATCGATTCTTTGGAAAGCAGAATGTTGCTCTAAGAGGAAACACGTCTCAGAGGAAACACTTATGCAGCTTGATTCCTACAAGAAAACATACCATGTGATTGAACGCCTTGCTACTATGTCACCACCATAATATGCATCACTGAAAAAGGGAAGCTAACATTTAGTGCCTTGAAAAAATTTACCATAATCAGCTGTCGCTCTTAGGTAACGAATTATCCTCTTAACCATGGTAATGTGAAATGGACTTGGATTATCTAGATGGGTGGGTGGCCGTGGCCAAATTGGTAATGGACTGGCTTCCAAATAAGAAGGTTCGGTGTTCGAATCCCAACCGCGTCCGAAAGACACTCATTTTTTCAGTTAACGAAATTCAAGTAAGTTGAGTAGTTGACTAGAAATCAAATACAAGCCAACTTCCACTAAGAATTTAGTCTCGCCACTGAATGTTGGATGCCACCCACGGAGAGAAATAACCGCTGAGCCTAAACATCTTTCTTTCTCCCTCCTCAAAAAACTTAACACATGCGTTGGCATAACAAGTGTAGTCATACCCACTTTAGTGTTTCCAACTGAAAAAACTATATCTGTAGGTGTAGCCATAATGAAATACATAAGGGTCCGCTGGCCAGGAAGGAAAATTTATATTCTTAGCTGACCCTTCTGATGATGCTTACCGGCTGGATACATATATTTCGAATAGAGAAATTGATGTTTCCACCTTTAATTATCAGGTCTTTGGATTGGTAACCAGTTTACCATTTCAAAACACTTTTATATCATTCAGCCAATCTTTTTGGGGTTTTCTTGAACACTCGACTGTTCATTGTTTGCTTAAAGGGGCAACTCAAATTCAGCCTGTATCAAGTTTGTGTCTGTTAAATTGATTTGAAATAACCAAAACTTGGTCACAAAATTGTCCATTTAAAGGAATTCAGAGTAGTTATAATGGAACATGACTTGTTATAGGTTTTTTCATCCCAGAAACCATAAAATTGCGAAATGTGTTTTGTTTTTAACTGCAATTTCGATTTGATATGATTTTGAGAGAAAATTTTTAGAGAAGTGGCACCAATGGAGTGTTGAAAGGTAATCTTAGAAAATTTTATTAAATCTTCCTCTTTATAAATACTTTTCAATTTACTGACTTTTCAACTGTCTGCGGCAGATACTGGAAATGCCCTATTTACATACAAATTATTGTACTTATCGCTAAATCTTAATACACATGGTATAATGAATCCTACTCTTACAAAATAAAAAAGTATTTTCGGTGACATTTTGCGAAGTTGTCTGGGTCCCACGACATGCTGGAATGTGACTTGCTTCTTCCTGTTCTTCGTGGGTATGTAGGTTAGTTGATTTTGATCTGTTGCTGTATGAGGCAACACCTGTCTACCATATTCTACATCCAATTCGTTTGTAGGCGAGGATGCTATAAATTACAATGTCTGACGCCTTCAGAAAACTTGTCTATCTTTGAACATCAGATACATGAATTTTAAGGTATCCTTGTAAGCAATTGTGGTAGCAGTTAAGAGTTTAAGATAAAAATGAATCACATAAAAAACCAACCGGATAACTACAAATGCTATTTAAAATATATCATTATCCGGACAAATATTTCTTTTATAGAATACAGCCAGAAATGCGGATACCTTTTGAAATTCTATTGGAGTTTCTCTCAGAAATAAGGGTCACGTGGAGATAAGGTGTTAACGGATGCATCCCTAGCAAGCAGCTCTTACCATATACACTTAAATTGATTCATTAATATTATAAACTGCAGGGCATTGTCGCCGCGCTAGATTAGAGGATCTAACATTCCAGTACGAATATTTTGATGCAGATACTCGCTTATTCTTCAAGTGAGATAAATTAAATCCTTAGACTGGAAAAAATACTTTCTAATCCAGGCAAAGAAGCAAGGTTAAGAGCTTAAATTTTCACAAGAAATTTTTAGCAAGATGGTCGATTCAAGAGGAAACATGCTATATTCTAGGAATAGTTATTAAGTATTAACACTGCAAACAACTGATAATCTAGTTCTGTCTCTGACTGAAAGAAAGTCTGCCAGGCTTACTCGATGGAGGCCTCTTCAAACTCTATACCATCTGACCCAACTTTTTTTTTCATCGCTTTGATTCCTTGTTTCAATTGAATGTCCACATCCACAAGTGAGAGGGCTAGCGAAATGTATGATAAGTCTAAAGGACCTTTAGGAAAAACTACTTTGAGCCATGCACAAATAGTCAAAAATCCAAGTGAAATACCTACGCATGCTAAGGATCTGGACAAAAATTACTTCCGATGATATTAGCAAAACTTGATGAGCAACAAAAGTTCATTTTAAGTCCTCAAGTGCGGTTGAAAAAAATAGATCAATACTTACAAATTAAAACCAATGATTAAGTTTCTTAAAAATTATATTACGCTTATACACAGCGGTGAGCTTCAGGGTAATACTTAGAATAGAACCTGTGATCCCTGAACCACACCTTAACAATTCAAAACTGCGAAACGTATCATGCAAATTTCCCATGCAACAACGCAAGGGGAGGAAGCGCGATTATTATTAGGGTGTCTATCGACATTTGGCAGAAGATCAATCAAATGCGAGCAATACAAAAATCGAATACTATTGTAAAACATAATAAACAGATTCAAAGCAGAACATAACATTGGAGCACTCGGCTAACCACAACAAAAGGACGTGAGTTATCAAGAGCAATTCAAGAGGGAGGGCGTGATTTTATCTCCACTGGTAAGTCAAAAAGCGTACGGATAAAGTTAAAATACCAGATCTAATCGGTTTCTTTATAATGAAGCAAGTTTCAACAAACTTTCTCGTAATAGAAGACGGAACAGACTTAAACTCGCATCGCTCTACAGTATATCTCACTCTTAGTGAATGCGTTATCATGACAAATCCAAACTTACACCTTACAAACAAAATTACGGATTGACAATATTTTAGCGCACTATTAGACCAAAACTTAGATTTTAAAAAACTGCTGACTCCTGAAACTGAATTGACAAATCAAGTAGCCGAAACTGCTAATAATGAACCAGATAGCTGAAACGTTTTTAAAAACCAATGATTTAACAGATTTGTTGACTGACTTCGGATTAGCTAACTGAATACTCTCTTGGAGCACTACCAAGATTTAAGATCAAGACACGTTTGGGCTAAACCCAACATGGAAAAGGCTGACTTATTTGCTACGAACCTAATTGCTTTGCCGTAGTAAATTCGACTAATTTTCAAAAACGATCTCAAACGCAAAAATCACATGGGTACGATTTAATAACTGCCGAGGTCCTACAGGAACTGGCACCAAAGGCTTTTCTAATCTGACAATACTAATGAATGCATGTTAAATCACAAACATATTCTCTGTCACTGGAAAGTTTCAGACATGAAAATAATCAACATCCCAATCATACCGCAGACCAATCTCCATTTATCCATTTAATCTAAACTTTTCGGAAAGGTTTTCCTAAAGAGCCAGTCATAGCTGGCTGTAATATGATTCCAGGACGACAATTTGGTTTCAGGTATAAAGCTCTAGAGAATAAAAAGGTTTGCTCAGCCGTATTTCTGGATGTCGCAAAGGCATTTGATAAAGTTTGGCACGCAGGCCTCCTTAATATAGTAAAAGCACCCTTTCCACGGGAATACATAAAAGTGCAAGAGTCGTAACTTACGAGTAGATACTACAGGATCAGACAAAGTAGTTGGTACTCAGAACCGAGACAGATTAAGGCTAGACTTCCACAAGGAAGTATTTTAGGTCCAGTTTTATATCTACCAACGACATCGAAATATGTATTAATACATTCAGATTGTATAATAGCTACGTTTTCTTATGGCACAGCTATATTTCCAGTTGGGAAAAACGAGTCAACTAAATGCCTTCAAAGTGCTCTAAATACAGTTCTTAGATGGACGAAAAATAGCCGAATTCATTTGAACAGCTCATATAAACTTTACAAATAAAGAAATTGTTCAATTTCCCTACACTAATTCAGACAAATGCCTGGGGATATATCTAGACGCCATGCTTAGGAAAATTTAACTGGCTCATTAATAGAAAATCGCACTATCGGTACAAAATAAACTTTTAATGAAACGTCCAAATCAAATATTGCTATTATCCAACGGTTCCAAAATAATGTCGTAAGGAACATCGTCAAGGCACCCTAGTGTATAAGGAATCCAGAAGCGGTAGAGGAGACTATCGCCAAATATGCGAGCATGCACTTCATACAGCTGAAACACCACGTCAACCAAGAATCCTGAGTAAAACCACTGGACTGGCTCGAAGACTTAAGCGTATCAAACCACAAAAGCTTTGTGGTTTATTTAACGTTTTAACTTTAACATGTATAGACTTATTCATTTTAAAATAACAAATATTACAAGATTGTAAATTCTTTAAACATTTTAATAAAAAATAAAATGTATAAAATGTTTTATGTATTTTTGTTTTTATTAAGTTAAAATTGCTCGTTAGTTTATATTAGTTTAAGTATTCTGAAATGTTAACAACTTTATAACGTTTCAATCAGAAAGAAAATTAAAATCCACCATAGGCTCATTTGTTTTTAAAGCCTCCAGTAGCTCGGACATTCAACTACCCTTATACAATTTATGCTAAAAAATCGAAGCTAAAATCTTCCAAACTTGTACGAATACACGCTGATATCCAAGACTCCATTGGCAGAGTACAATAAGCTGTCGATTTTGCGTTTCAATGGGCCGAATAATAACAAATAGAAACAAGAGATCATCGGGAGTTACATTTTCAGCGTAAATCTTTAGACACCTCGTCTATCTCTTCGTACTAAATATTGGTAATGATATCATGCAACGGTTAGGTGAAGAGAAACTAGCCTTTTTTTTTGCTCAGTTGCTTGGAAGATTGCCTAGGAAGTTACTGACACAAGCCGTTAAATCACGGAGGGACATATCAAATAAAACCAAAAAGGAAAAGAGCAGGAGGCACTATCCTTTACATCAGTGACGGGATACAATTGATCGTAACAACCACTTATTTGGACTTAGCACACATTAACCTCAAGAGAGGAGAAGGTTACTTCCTGGACAACAGTGGCTCGGTTAATCGAAATAAATTTTTTACACCGCATTTGCACGTCTATCACTTTAATTATCCTAACAAAGGTCTGTTGGATTTAGGCTTAGGAGTTATGTCGCATTCAAGTTCAGAAGAAGAAAAAAGTGGTATTTCTCTGCGCGGCTCCAGCCCTACGTCTCAAATCAGAGATGCGAAACAAAAATACATGCTAAGCGCTGTTAACACTTAGAAATCTTAAGCTACACTGATAAAGATATATCAGAATATTGGCATAGAATTTCAGGCTTTCGCAGAGTACTGTCGGTTGCACCTTGAACGCAATTTCAAGCAGAGCCAACGTTCTATATTTGGCGCCATTCAGCGGGTCTCAACACACCTTCACAAACGATAGTTTTTTCTATTAACTTTGCTCTAACTGAAAGTTTCTGAGAGTCCTTTGCGGCTAGAGATGTTTGACATCAAATATCCTATTGATTCGGTAACACGACGTGGTGATCTGAGTCAAGTTGGATCCTCGCAGCAAGATTCCTTAACAAATTTTTTGGATAGCGCCAGGGTAGTTATGACAACACTTTGCCTCACGTTTTTCAGACTTGATTCCGTTCATGTTAAATCCTCCAACTATAAGGCTTAAGATGCTCTCAGATGCTTATAAAGCAGGATCAGCACTTGATTGCATACTGTAGCGGGGGACACCGATAACCAGTACATTTGTAACACATGGTATATGCCGAACTAACGCGAAATGGCGAGTAAAAGACACCAAACCCTAAGTCAGCACCGATATTAGCTGCTAGAATTTTTCATGGAGAAACCAGAGAAAAATCAACGAAATTGATGACCATCTTACTTGCGCAGATGGCGATGCAATCCGCCGTGGACCAGGTCTTCAGCTATCATGCCCTTTCCACTTTCTAGATCTTTCGCCAACTGCCCGCAGTTGCACACACGAAGTTACCTGAGATCCTCTTCCGCTTGTGTGCGCCACCTAAAAGAGGTCGTGCTCAACTGCGTTTTCCCAGACCGAGACGCTGGTTTCCATGAGTTCAAGACGAGTTGCCCGAAATTTTCTATCAACGATGAATTTGCTATACAGCCCGTAGAGTTAAAGCGTCTCCTCTGTTATCCATTGAAGAAAAGGCGACTGAAAATTACCCGAAGAACTTAAGACGCCAGAGAGCATTTTTATCCGATTTTGTCAGTGTCCAAGCCCCTGCGCCGTAAAACAGGATTGGGATGACCAGTGTCTTGGGTAGAGAGCTTTACCCAAGCAAGCAGCGATTAGCAAGGGTAATTCCCCGCTAATTTCCTGATCAGAGTTGATAGTGGAGCCGTGGTGGATAGATTCCCTTACTACCTTAAAGTCGCACCTGTCTATGGAGTCTTAGGCGTGGATGTTCTGTGTCCCTCTTTGGTGAGAGTATATACGCTTGTCGTTGACCGCTGAGCCAATATTTGCCGCTTTTGATTTAATAGTCGCAAACCCTCCATTGATAGTTCGTTGTGTTCGTCTCATTATGTCAATGTCAGAGTTACTGAACAAACTTTTGAGACATGATGCCTCCGGAGTTGGCTTCCGAGTCGCGCAAAATTTTTTCATGAACGATGTTGATCAAGCAACATAACAACATATCACACTGTTTAAGTCCTTTTTTGATATTGGAGGTCTTGGTAGTGTCATTAACGACCTTGACGGAGTAGCGTTCTTTCTCTCTCTCCTTCCTGTAAAGTCGAATTATCGTTCAGGGATGTCAAAACTAGACATGGCTCTCTATAGTTCGTTTTTATATACGTATTCATATGCTGCTTTGAAATTACTAAGGAGGTGATGTGCGTCGATTCGGAGCTCTTGGGTTTATCCCAAGATCCGCCGTAATGTGAAATGGGCCGGACAGACTGTTGGCAAACAGTTTTAAGCATTCACACAGCACGGCAGACAGAACTTTGTATTGGGTGTTGAGGACATTTATTCCCCTGTAGTTGGCATAGTTCAATGGATCGCTCTTCCTCATGATCGGGCAAACAATGCTGAGGCGTCATTGGTTGAGCATACTTTCATCGAACCAGATTTTATTAATTTATACTCTGAATTTAATTACCGCCTGCTGGGTCCAGCAGCTTTGTTGCACTGGAGTTGTCCTGACTTCATCTTAGTCAGGTGGACACTAATGTTCTCAGTCATCGTCTAGATTGAATAGTTGATTCCATCTGACGACGGGTGCTGTTTGTCATCACCCTTTAACAATCTGCAGAAGTTATCGTTCTCCATTCACCCCATCGTTCTTCTTCCCTTCTCTTCGGCCCGTAGAGCTCGAGAGCACCTCATTCTTTTCTGCAAGGCCGCTCAGTACATTCGCTGTTTTTCTAAGTTTGCCTGTCATCATTCTTAATTGAATCAGCGATTTCTTGCTTGGGGGCTGGTGCCCAGTACAGCAGAGGTGACCTTTCTTGTTCTCCACTATTGTTCTTTGTTTGGTACTGGTAGTATCGAATGTCTTGGGCGGTATAAAAGAACTCGACATGAAAAGGTGATCGCGATCTCTTGCCATTGCATCCGTTTGAATTTCTTCACAAAACTCAACTGACTTTGTGCTCTTACGGATATCTGCATCTCGGCTACAACAAAATAATGGTCCAAGTCGTTGTAAGCTGCTCCGAAAGTTTGAACATCCAAAACATTGGAGGAGGGGCTTGCGTCCTATTTGTCGTCGCGTCGTCGGGGCGTAGGGTTTACGAGACTTACGTCGGCGAATTTACCTTTTATGCGACTAGTCATCAGGTACCCGCCTATATGTCTGAAGCCCAAAAATCATTTCCTTAGTTTTTCTTTGACATCGGGTCCACATCAATAAATGTTGCGATTACTGCCCTTGTCGCGCCGGTTGCCAGTAATATTCTCCATAGAAGATATCACAGTTTTTCATCCTATTTTTGTCTAGTCCATCAGATCGTAGTTCTTCGATAGCATTTATATCTGCTTTGTTCGATTGCACACGGTCTATTAAGGGTTCGTTACATTTTTTTAACTTGTCTGTGTAGGGTTGTGAGCCCTATGGCGGCCTAGGTCACGACCACGCACTTGTTCGTAAGTCAGAAGGTATTTACTCATGGTGTTACCGAACTTAGAAACTTTGAGTTCAGTTCCCGGAATACCAGTGAGCTAACCCTTACAAAAAATCCCAACAAGAAGAACTTTCGAAGAATCAATACGATCACAAACAATCCCACGATGATATTTCCCAACTCTTCTCCAAGCAAAAGGACAAGAAACTACTGCATCTATTCATAACCGTAATTAATTCATTTGTACAACTTCTAATTGCCATACAATTGCCCGCGCTACAAAAAGTTCGCCATCAAATCAATCTAATTAAACTCAGAGCTCCGATGCCAGACACCGTTCAGCTCCATACGTCTGCGAATCAGACCGCATTCGAGTTAAGGGTAGAGAAAGCGCACGTTATTTCACCCCAGACACTACAATGTATCCCCAATCGTTGTGCAGTGTGATTCCCTAATGAAACGATAATACGATTCCCCAAAGCTCTACACAAGCAGGACAACAACCAAATGAATGGTGAAGTTTTTGATAACATCCCCTTGCAACACAGACCCTCACTTGCATGTCGTAGCAGAATAAGGCTATCTGCTGCTACAGAGCTTCCTGTTTCAAAACACGTGCAGTTGCACAATCAGTCAGAGTCAGAGTCAGAGTCAGTATCAGAGAGAATTTTTGCTGGAGTCACCCTCAAAATAGTCACCAATTATGGCGTTAATTGAAGAAGCAGCATTGGAATGAATGACGCTCCTGCAAAGGATTCTCCAAGCCTCAAGACCTCCAGCCACCACAATGACTGCAGATTATTTATAGAAAATTCCTTGCCGTGGCCATTGCAGGATTCTCTGGCGCAGCATAGTTATTCTTCATCAAACTCATAGCATGGAGCTGCTTGAAAATAAAACTTTCACCAACAACAATTTGAGAAGTTTTGCGTTTTTTTTTTTTCGTTGTTGTTATTGTTGTTGGGAAATAAATTTAATGCAATTAAACAAAAACCAAGCAAGTAGTTAGCGGAGTGGTGGCAGGGGGTTGGAAAATGAAAGACTTCTTATTGGAGGGTGGTGGATGATTAATTTTATTTTCCTTTATCTATCCTTGCTTGAAGTTGTCTTCTTTTCAATTCGTTTCCTTATATTATCGTTATCCCTCCCTCTCTATTTCGGTCTGTGTGTATGTGTGCTGCAAGTTGGTAATACTTAATTTACTTTAATGAGTTCAGCCACAGGACAAGTTGAGTGGTAGGAAATAAGGATGGGCGAGCTGTCAGTGAATGGTAAGTGGTCGTATGGGGTAAGGCAAGGAAAACGATGATAAAAAAAAAAGTATCCTTGTGCATTGCCGAGGCGCACTAAATGGGGAATTTGTGGCGACGCCGCTGAAAGCTGTAGCATTGAATTGAGAACTGCTCCAGCTAAGGCTCCAGTTCGTCCTCGTGTTCATGTTCCTTCTCTAGTGTGATGCTTGCATTTCTTTTTCTTTTTTTCTCAATGTTTTTGAGTGCGCGTTTATATATAGAAACATGTCAGCGCTCATGGGGGAGGTGGAGGGGATGAATACTGATTCAGAGGACGACGGATCCTTCAGTGAGCGTTTGTTTTCATCTGGCATGTAATGGAGTTGAAAATATAAAAGATATGTCCATTATCCTTTTTGTTCAGTATTCCGCTTTTATTTTTGTTCCTCTCCTATCCCTCTGGTTACAACTAGTTGTGTCTCTTTGTTCGCTGAAGGATAATGTAATTGGAGATGAACATTTTGTGCTGCTAAAGGATGTCACTGATGCAGTGAATGCTCATTATAGAATTTATTTAACATTGACCTGATTTTCAGCAAGGCATCAAGGTACAAGGTCTACTAAGTGGAGTTAAGCCTTCGGAGACAATGTTGATTTGATGTGCTTTGCAGCAGCAGTAGACAAGAAAGAAGGTAACAGGATTGGGATGAATACTTTAAAATTTGTAAGAGCTTAAACATTTTGAGATATTTCTGTCAGTAGTTGACCTGCTTTTACCAGAGCAGATGAAGGACGTCATGTTATTGTAGATATGGATTTTTTAATTTTGTTTTATTTAAAATTTAAGATAATGCGGAAAAAGGTGCAATCAGCTCAGTACTTCATTTTAAATAATTCATCGAGGTATCATTGTATGCATTACGCTCTTAGAAATACGTCGTATATCAACTGATGCCTGGCATACGAAAGCAGGATCTTTCTCTTAAAGGACTCAATGCTTTTCAGAATGGTGTAAGTGATGACATGCCTGATTAGTTATAGATCACCAACTTTGTTTTCTGGCCTACGTAGCGCTGCGGAATTTAATGGTGGTCGTTGAATTGAAATTTTTGATTGAAGCTTGTTGCAAGAGAAATTTTTGCACCGTCTGGGAGGGAGGCATTCTTGCTTCTCCCTATTAGAAGAACCACCAGGGACTGCCACTGGAGTTGCAAAACAGATTGGTTCCTTGGTTTCAAATTTCTACTTCAGATAGTAATTCCAAAGACGTGTGGTATGGTTTTAACTATTTGTCTACAGGAAGGCAACTCGCATGAATGATGGAGTCGTCGGCGTCTTGCAATCGCATTCAGTAAGGCTGTGCACCGATGAACCTCGACCTCAAACCATGTGGTACTGTCTGTTAGTAGTCCGTGCTTCCGTTGCGTCGAAGAAAACTTTTGTTGACTAAAATGATAAACAAATATTGAAATATAATCATCGTATCCAAAATAATGAATTTCACCAAAATCCTTGCAAGAAATAGGCATTGTTAAAGTCTTTACCTATGTATCTTATTTTTTCATTTATTCTAACGCTTCGGGATCGACAATGTTAACAGTTTTATTGTTTGAAGTAAGAAGCAAACACTGACTTTTCTTTGAGCCCACATAAGGCAACATAAAGCTGGCCTTGGAAAAAAAAATTGTCCTTACGGTCCATCCCCAATAAATTTAAATGACTGCCCCTGAGTGTTATTAATTGCCATGCAGAGGCATATGTCGACGGGGACCTGCAGACATCTAAACTGAAAAGGGAGATCAGTTGGTAGCATTCGAATTTTAGGAATAAGGGTATCCTCCTCTACAATGGGTCTATTAGGAATAGAGATTTACCTATAATAATGTTTCTGTTTAACTTCTTGACTTGAAGTCGTGTGCCATTGCAAAGGCTTAAGGAACTCAGATTTCTTCTTAGCATTATTGGTGTGGCGATTTTCAAATTTAATTGGTAAGGAGAAAGACCTGATGGGTCAAAAGAACCGAGAAATTCTTGAGGATAGTTGACACTGTCATTGCCATTTACTACATTGTCAATTGCTTTGTATTGGTGTGAATCTATTCTTAAACTTGGTAACACGTGGTTGTCTATTTCATCCACAGAACTATATTTTGGTGACAGTTTCTTTAGAAATTTTAACTGGTCGTTGTGTTTCCTCGATAACGACTTGGTTGCCGCTGCTTATATGTATGATCGCCGACGCTATTCTCTTTGGAATGAGATCTTTTATACTTCATCTGATGATGACTGTAAAGAAGTTGTCAGGGCTAAAGAAATATTTTTTCGGTCCTTCAAGACCAACCCGACAGAGGAAAACCGAAAATAGTTTAAACCAGCCAGGAATGACTGCAACGTCTTTCTTAAGCGTGTGAAATTTCAATGCAACCACAGTCCAGTTGCCAGCTTTGTGGACAAGGCCAATATACTTCCTGCATACTTTGCGACCAGCTCAACACTTCCATATTGTGCTTTATCGCTGCCTACACTTGAGTACGTCGAATCTTCAATGGAGCGAATCCACTTTCGCACTCATGTTTCAGCAAGAGTACTTACAAATCTTAGCAAATACAGGTTCGCTGGTCAGGATGGTATATCTCCCTGTCTTTTGAAGAGGTGATCTTTCTCGCTGGTAAAATCACTGCGTAAGCTTTTTCATTAATCCTATTCTCCAGAACTCATTCCGAGCTGATGAAGTACAGCATTAATCCAGCTCGTCCCTAAAAAAGGTGAATCTTCTTCCCTCTCATCCTACTGACCCATTGCTCTTGCGTCCCTTCTATCAAAGGTCATGGAAACGCTGATAAACCGTCAGCTCAAGAAGTATCCCGAATCTCGAAAACTTATCAATGACCTGTAATACGGATTTCATAGCGACAGCTCCACTGATGATTTAATGGCAATCGATCTAGGGAAAGCAAGATAGTTGCACTGGATATTTCTAAGGAATTTGACAGAGATGGGCATCAGGCTCTTTTGTCGAAAAGGCGTGCATTTAGGACCGACGACTTCAATAGATTAGAAACCATCTTTCGCAACGTTCAATTTAAGTTCTCTTGGATTGTTTTGAGTCTGATATTCACAAAATAAACGCTGGTGTGCGCCAGGGCTCCATTCTGTTTCCGACACTCTTTTTAATTTACATCAGCGATCTCTTGTCTACTACTTCTAATCCAATATATTCCTTTGCTGACGACAGTATCCTCTGCTTTTCATATTCGATCCCTGATTCACGTCCCTGCTCCTCGGCTGTAGAACGGTAATGGCAGCGTATGTTCAGCTCATTAAATTCCGATATCAACAGCATAACCAATTGGGGAACTAGCAACAGAGTGGAATTTAATGCTTCCAAATACAATGCTGTGTGCTGTCGTTAAAGCGAAATTTGAACACGCTGCCATTATCCATGAATGACACTTGCATCGTTGAAACCGAAAACCTTTCCTCTCTCGGTATGTGTGTCAATGATATCTTACGTTGGAATGACTACGTATTCGGTGTCGCTAAAAATGCTGTGAGATATCTAGGTTTCCTCAACCGATGTGAGAAGTACTTCACTCCCTCTCATCAAGCCACAGTATGTATATACGAGTAAGGCATTTATTCGCCCAAAGTTGGAGTACATTACCCACGTCTGGTCAGGTGCTCTTATAACATCTCTGCACCTGCTAGATAGGATTCAAAATCGTGTGGTAAGACTAGTAGGTGATGGTAATATCACCTAATCAATTAGTAACCTCGAACGGCATGTAGCGCAGTCTTGCTGGAGCCACATATCGACCAGGTTCAGCTCGTGTATTTTGGGCAAAAAAAAAGTTCAGAATCATTGAACGATAGCGGGCGCCATTGACGGTAGCGTTCCTTTCACCTCTATATTTGAAGAAATCCGGGCCAACGACTCCGCCGACCATAAACCGCATCAAACAGTAGATTTTTGCGGGTGCCTTGGTAGTTCTTGTATTGCTTGAGGTAGCTCATCGGACCAAATATGGCAGTTTTGTTATATAACAGGCCCATTCAACCAGAAATGAGCTTCGTTGCCGAAGACAATTTTTGCATAAAAAAGCAGATCTTCCTACAGCTTCCTAAGTTATTGCTTATAGCAAAACCGAGGCTGGTAAGTGATGCTACAAGCTTTAGCCTTGAGCTAAAGAGCTAAAAGTCAGATACAAGGCTAATGTCCAGCTTGCGGTGGGTAATAGGGGGAACTTTCGATTTTGCAGGGTTAAGCAATAATCCACTTACTATAGACCAGCTATGGATCAGAGATAAATCTTCATTCCATTTTAAGTCGAGCTTCTCAATCTTACTCATAGGATGGGCCAGGCAAAGCTGAATATCGTCAAACTAATGGTGAGTCATTTATGAAAGCATAGAATAGGATAGGTCCGAGAATTGATCGCTGAGGTACACCTTGCATTATTATTTTGAGCTCCGAAGATTTAGCTCTACGGATAACCCTTTATCACTTATTAGACAGATAATTTCTAATAAGTTTAAAAGACGGATCGATGAAACCAAAAAAGTTTTGGAGCTTCCAGCACAGAATATCATGATTTACTTTATCGAGACGTTTAGTAGGCAAAGTAATGTCACATATCCTCTATCATAGTCACGCCTTGTATCGTCTAAGATGTTAATCGTGGTCGAAGAGCAACTATGGTTGATTCTGAAACCAGATTGGAAAGGGCTAAGAAGGCTGTTTGAAGATAGGCTATTAATAGAGATTATAGAGTCACTAGGGGAGGTTGCATTTGATTTTTTGGTAACCGGAATGACTGGATGAATGCAAAACACAATGGTTGAATATATGAATAAGAAGGCTAATTATATCTGGCAATATAAACTTAATAAAGAGAATAGTCAATAACGGCTGGAACGCAGTCAATAACTACTCTTTCGGTAACAACAATGAAATCACCCTGTTTATACGTTGGTGGTTCAGAAATAGTTGTCAGATCAAAGTCAGTCATATCGGAGCAACTTCCCAGAAAAAAGTCATTTAGAACATCAGGATCTAGGTCACAGTGTACACTGTTAGTATTAGTGGAAACACATATCCGGCGCTAGTTAGTCATAGCTGTTTGAGTGGAAGTGAAGTACATACCTAGGAAGCATAGTAGTTTCGTTTTGCAGTACGGATAACATGGGTTGCATTGTTGCGTGCTTTCTTATAAGCAGCCAAATTAAGGGATGAGGAATTGTGCTTCCATTTTCTCTAGAGTTTGTTTATATTGAATACTTACAGTTTTAGTACTCGTAGGTACACAGTTTTCATAAGAAAGGAATATGTTGGAAATAGTAGAGTTTTTCGTTTGGATCCGCACTTAGCCTGCAACCGTACCAAGGCCTTGAACTAACTGCAGAATGTAATTTTGTTAAGTCAATAGCGTTAAAATCTTTGTACATGAAAGACAATGAGACAGAACCGCGAGAAAAGTCCATGATGTAAGTACAGAAGAGAAGATCATGGGTAGAGAGAGTTGGTGAAAAAGGAGAACAGATAAGGGATTAGAAACAATTATAAGGTCAGGCAGGCTGACGTTGTCAGAAAATCGCGTTAATTTGGAAAGCACGGGAGTCATTTTTTAAGATATCGGCATTGAAATCATTGAAAAAGGGCTGTTGCAAATTCCGCGATTAAAAAAAAATCCTTAAATTATTGTTGAGAGAAGGATGACGGGCTACCGGTAACCAAAAAAAACAAAAACAAAGGCAAAAAACCGCAACCGCACGGTTGGTGGTTGGTAATCGAATGAAAGAGAATGCGCAAAACCGAAAGCAGGCCCAAAAGCGAATCGCAAAGCAACCGGAATTGCAACCAGCAGCTGGTTCCTGGAAAAGGAAGAAAATGAAGGTAAACAATGTGTAATTGGACGCCACCCGATTTTTGTGGAAAATTGGGAAAACAAGATACGAGTAGAAACAAACACCGATTATAGACTTTTCACGGATAGGGAATTTAAGTGTACGTATTTTTTGAAACAAAAGGGGGGGGGGGATGACAAAGGCCGTATATGATGCAAAAGAAATCACAATCATGGGACACCAAAGGGGTTGCCCACCTCAGGGTTTTACCAACAAAAATTTAGAAATTTACACTGGGTTTGACGGCCGACGGAAGGCCCACGATTCCGTACGATCACAAAACTGGGTAACTCACTGCCGAGAAAACGGTAAGGAGCTTTACGGGATTCTATGAATCAGAAATGACCCCGATTAGGGGGAGATCACACAAATTTATTAAAAAATACAAGGGGTACTTAGCTGTTTTCCTGCCAACTTGGCGTCGCTACTGTCTCTATGCCGGGGCGGGTGACGGGGGTTATACTTTCCGCCACAGTCACTTGGCTTGTAGGGGGGGGTGATTTCCTTGTCTCCTTTCTTCTGTTAATCCTGATGCGGTTGATGGGTATGTGTTGTCCTCGTTCGTTTGTTTATTTCTGTAGCTTGTTGTTGTTTTTCGTTAATCGTTACTTTTTTGGGTTGTTTCTTGGTGTTTTTTATTTTCTTTTTCTTTTTTTCGTTTTATTTAAAATGGTGGCACTGTCCACTATGACTGATAGATCTCAATTACTCTAGCCGCGCATTTTTCGGCTAGTTGCCTCTCCCACATACACACACATTCACACGTGGTCCATCTAATTCAGCCGTCAGAGCAAAGGGACTCACTTCCAGAGCTCTGACAGCCTCCCTATGGAACCACTCAACCACACCATTCGATCTTTTGTCGTATTCGTCCTGTTCGTTCTGTCTCTCGAGTGACTGATTGGGTCCATATTACATCCTCGGACCCATGACTGTTTTGGGGACAATTTAAGGGAGCCCAATTAGTGACCGCCAAGTAGGAAGGAAACTTTTATAAATAAATTCCACTGCGGGGCCTTTAAGTCTCCTTGCAGACACGAATGAGGAGAACGGATCGTGGAGAATCGCGAGTTTTCTTTCAAAATGATTGCTTTTTGAATTTGGGGTTTTGGGGGTTTTGGGGGTTTTACAAATTTATGTCGCTGGAAATAAACAATATAGGAGTTAGGGTGGGCTCTCGGGTGTCGACATCTTCGGGCATCAAAGGGGCAGACCGTCCGTCCGCTAGAGTTTCCAGGCCGTCCGCCTGACTCTATCCGGGGTACCTATACGAGTATGTCATCTCTGGGGCGGTAGGCCGTGGGAGGGAACTGAACCGAAAGATCTAGCAAATTTCATCTATACCGTGGCATTCAGAGCATGACGGGAAGAAAAGAAAGGGAACGAAACGAGAAAAGGCAGGAGGGCAGAGGGTTGAAACAGACAGCAACAGGACCAAAGGGAGTGGAGGATTTTTGGGGCGTGATTTTCACATAACAGATTATTCGGGTTATAAGCGCAAGATACTAAACACAAGGATAATGAAATGGAAAATCGAATAAAAGAGAGACGATTAAATTGAGGTCGTCGATGTGTATACATAAATAAAAATTATGGATGTTCTTAAAATGTTTATCTAAAGGGTGAGCCAACAGATGGTGTGAATGTTGGCTGCCAATCACTGTTATTTACTGAATTCAATGTGGTTTATCTTTTTGACAGATGTCATACAATCTTTGCCAATTTTAATCATGGAGTTGTTTACCACGCAACAACGCATTTTTGATATTCAATTTGATTACGAAATTCGTGAGCCCGGAATTTGTGCAATGGTGAAGCGTTTTGAAAAAAACTAGTTCGTTATCGAGTCAAATGCCAAAACATCACCAGTGAGCAAAAGTGTTCAAAACAGGCCAGGAGTACTAGCTACAAATTCAACGCCGTTTGCGTGAAGCAATCCGAAAAAAAACGCCTGGATTTGTGGAAAAACAATTCATGGCTTTTGCACCACGATAATGCACCTGCTCACACTTCATTGAATTTTTGGCCAAAATCATTACTGTAACGATGCCCCTGCCTGCATATTCGCTAAACATGGCTCCGTGTGACTTTTTCCTATTTCAAAGGGCCGTCGTTTTACAAGCATAGATGACATTATAAGCGCATCGCTGAAAGAGCTAAACGCTATCCCAAAGATCAAGTTTGAGAAGTCTTTCGAGGATTGGAAGAAGCGCTTGCAAAATGGGGATTATTTTGAAGGCCCCTCAACTCATCCCCGAAGTCAACAATTGGGCCTCACTTACGGCGAATTTTAAAAGTTGATCTTCATTTGCACGCCAACAAAATCCAAATTACACAGCAATTGAAGCCTTTGGACTGGATGGACAATTGCCATCGAATTTGATCTTTTCCGATAAAGCCCATTTTTGGATGGATGGATGGATGGTACGTAAATAAATAAAATTGTCGTTTCTGCGGATCGGAAGACCCATAAGAAATTCACGAAAAATCAATGCACCCCAAAAAAGTCACTGTATGGTGCGGATTATAGGTAGGCAGCATAATTGGCCCGTACTTTTTCGAATATGAAGCTGGAGAGACAGTTACAATGAATGGAGAGCGTTACCGTAGCGTGTTGACCGACTTGTTGAGAACTTCCACACTAGGTGCTGGCTCACCATTTATTTATTTCTTAGCATGCATAATTAATTTCACTTTATCCAACAATTTTTGAATTGCTTCAACGTAAGGAATGAATACGTGGGTCAACCTCAATAAAATAAATAAAAACGCTAGATTTTCTTCTAAATAAGAAAGCATTTAAACAAAAAAAATTGCCTATATCACTTTCGTGGAAATAACGAATATAATGAAATTAATTTCTCGTTAATCGGTCAAGTATATTTGTGAAATTACCCTGGGACAAAGATTTATAATTTCTCATCTTTATACAATATAATAGAAATAATGTCTATTATTCTATTCAAATTTTTTGCCTTAAGAAGAATATTTTTAAGCAATCTAAAGCTTAATTTCCAATGTTGTTGACGTATTATTCTTTTTTTTTGCTTGCAACATACGAAATATGTTTGTGCATATTGCCTGGGCTTCCTCACCCAAAAATTTATTTTGAATTGCAAAATACTCTAAAGTGGCATTCGAAACTATTGTATTAAATCCAATACAGAATACCACAAATTTTCTTATTTCTTTAATCTCTTATATTTTTACTTATAAGAATCATGAGTTGTAATGAATTCATAAGAAAATTATAATAATATTCTCAAACGGTTTAAAAGTTGAATGTCTACTCAGAATGTCTTTGACCTAAGTTCCGCCACTTACCTAGCTCGGAGTGATATTGCTGGATATACCTTTTAATTGACAACCATGCAATTGCAAATACAGTATTTCCGGAATCTTACGATTAACGAGCGGCAATTTTCCAGAGAAGGTTGTCATTTTTCAAGTACTTATTTTCAGAAGAACTCCCCTCAGAGTTCGTTCCATTCCAGAATGTTCATAGATTACGATGATCTTATTTTCGACCTAGGTTGCATGAAACGCATCATTACATAAGCTCACGTCCATATGTATACAAGTACAGTTCAGCTGTAAACTCACGACCTTACCGGTCGTTATTAAGTTATTCGTTCAGTTCAGCATACCAATTTCATGTGCTGAGGATATGTGACGCGCTGCATAAATACACAATCTCATTGTCTTCCTTTGCATTCTCTGCAAGTCAATTTGCTCCGTTTACACGTACTTAAAAGTTTAGTAGCACTAAAATTTGATTCAGTAACCCAAATGGTACTTGAGACATTCCTAATCCGACTTATGGTTCATCATCTCGCGTATGCATATGCAGTTTTAAAAACTTTCTCGATTGAGGACAAAGTCCTGTCAAGTGGCTCAAGCACATGTAAATTAAAATAAAGAGAACCACGCCATCATTACCTATGCAGAAGCTGTTGATGACGACGATGATGATGACATTGGCGCAAAAACCATCTGTGTAGATTCGCTGAATAGCTGAATTTCTACATAAAATTTGGTTGCATTTTGAATTCACACGCAAAGTTGGTGGAAAACTTTGCTCCTACTACCGTGCGATAATGCACACCTGCATGACAATTAGTTTCTGAAGAGAACAGATGTCGAAAAAGGTAAAGTCCTTGTCGTCTATTAAAACCAAAAGCATAAACACAGCTTCACACAAGTTTCCAAGGCCAAGGTTAAGATTTCCTTGACTTAAGATACTCTCCTTGAGGAGTTTTACATTACTTTTAAGGAGACACTTTGTGGTAATGGATGGAAGATTTTCCCTTTTAATTAGAGTCACAAGGATAGACACGTTTTAGTCATTATCTACAAGACAATATTTTAAAGTGTAATTTATGATAAACGTCATGACAACGATACGGTGTTTGTACGAAGTGCGTCAAGATGTAGCGACAGAGTACTTAGGAAGATACAGATTTAAAGGCAAACTCAAATTCAGCGCTCGTGCACGATAATATTCATGAACAGAATTACAAGTTATGAGCATCTACTCATGACTTATGGTTTCGAGTTTTGAATGTCAATGAGGTGCAATTTAGTTAGTTACGGCTTAAAGTTTATTGCTGCTGATGATTGATAACACTAAGAGTAAAGATGCGTTGATATAGTGATTGTAGTCCTACAGAGTTGTAAGCATTTATCTTAGCAAATGGAATGACGGTGTTTAGGACGCCTACTGGATGAATTCGTTGGGTATAGTAAGTGGAATGAAAATTATTGTAATCAAGAAATCGTGCTGTGGTTTTGAACTTTTTGAGTAATTGTTGGAATGAAGTTTAAACAGTGTGTGGTTAGGTTTCTAATTAGAGTTAGCAGGCCTGAGTTCGAGCACATGGGACAAATTCTGTGATGCTATGGCTTGCCCTGGTTTTAGGAAAGACGTAACAATTGATTGGTTTGTTTTCGTTTCTTGCGTGGATAATTTTGCTTTATATCACCAGGAAAACAAGCGGTAAATGCAATCGTGTGGTACTCTGTTTTGAAGTTCGAAGGCACATTTTTTCTTTTTTTTTCGGGGAGGCCAGATGAAAATCTTTCATTAGACACTATGAGGATCGTAATAGGCTTCTCTCGTTCAAAATTTATAGGAGTGTATTGTAGATATCCGTTTAGTCGAATTTTGTGTTTTATAGCGAAGGTTTTTGTTTCATCTCCGACAGTAGGAATTCCGAGGTCTCGGTGTAAGTCTTCATTTCTTAAGTACGGTGCATGGACAATTTCTCTTACCCTTTATTTTTAAAAGTTTGCAAAATGTTTGCATTCTTTTTCTTGGTGCGATCCCAATATTGTATACCAAAAGTCCACACCAACTTTAGAAGTTGCTTATATGGAAACAGCTGGATTTTGATACTAAGCTTGGAATATTTACCATGTATACCAATATATTTTTTTGAATTTGTTTTCGAGTTCCTTGCATTTTTTTTAACGTGCGACTTCCATTTTAACATTGCGTCGAGTGTCGTTCAGTGTCAAGATATTTAGCTTCGTTTGCAAATGGAATACAGACCGAGTTTACGAGGATAGCCAACTGACTCGTTTTTCTTTATCTAAAATTTATATGAACATATTTAGTCTCATTGAGGGCTATCCAACAGACCTTTGTCCATTAAGTATATACGAGTATGTACTTTTTTGAAAGCACTTTGCAGTTTCACCGATGTTTCTTCAATCGTTTTACCAACTGCTAGTATAACAGTGTCATCGGAAAACGTAGCTAGAACGCTCCACTCTTCTTGGGGTATGTCTCGGGTATATAAGAGATATAGAAGTGGGCTAAGAATACTTCCCTGCGGTACGCCGAAAAAATCTCTTTGAATAGCGATACTTCCGAGTTTGATACGGAAGATTCTATTCTCGAGATACTTTGTCAGTATATTTTAAAATCTCGATGGCAAGACCTGCTGTAATTTGAAGTTTAAGCCTTCATGCCATACCTAATCAAAGGCTTTGGAGACATCAGGGAATACGCATGAGCAAATCTTTTTTCGTCCACACTTTTCTCAAAGATTTTCGATAAAATTGGAAGAATCGAAATCGGTCTGGGATGTGTTCAGAAAATAAGTGGGGATTTTTAAATTTTGCGGGTGTGGAGAATCCGATTGTCAATTTGTTTTATGTTGGTATGCATTCCCCTGAAGTATGATAAAATTTTCAGCCGTATTCATTTTTTACTTTGTCTGTGGCAGCCACTAAGGTTAGACGTGTTTTTATGAGCTCGGATGAGAAAATTTTTATCAAATTTTGCGTAAAAAATTGAACAAAGTGTGTGAAATGTTAACAATGAGGCCTATGGTGAGTCTGTTATGAGTAAAACAAGAGTTTACGAGAGGTATAAGCGTTTCCAGCATGACCGTGAAGACGTTGAAGATGACGAACGTCCCGGACAACCCAGCACATCAACAACCGATGAAAACATGAAGAAAGTGAAAGAAATGGTTATGAACGATCGCCGAATTATAGCCAGAGAAGTCGCTGATGATGTTGGCATATCGACTGGCTCATGCCATGAAATTTTTTCCAATGTTTTGGGTATAAAGTGCATGGCAGCAAAATTTGTTCCAAAATTGTTGAAATTTGAACAAAACAGCGGCGAATGGAAGTTGCTCAGGAGTCACTAAATGAAGTCAACGATGATGCAGAATTACTGAAACGTGCTATAACTGATGATGAAACATGGGTTTACGGATATGACGTCGAAACTAAGGTTCATTCGTCCTAGTGGAGGCATTTTTACTCGCCAGGACCGAAAAAGGCCAAGTGAATAAGGAGTACTACCGACAAGTTCAATGCCGTTTGCGTGAAGCAATCCGAAAAACACGCCTGAATTTCTGGAAAAACAATTCATGGCTTTTGCATTACGATAATCCACCTTGTTGGTGAATTTTTGGCCAAAAACAATGCTATAACGATGCCTCAGCCTGCATATTCGGCAAATATGGCTCCGTGTGACTTTTTCCTATTTCAAAGGGCCATCGTTTTACAAGCATAGATGGTATTACAAGCGCATTGCTGAATGAGCTAAACGCTATCCCAAAGATCGAGTTTGAGAAATCTTTCGAAGATTGGAAGAACCGCTGGCACAAGTGTGCATAATATCTAATGGGGACTATTTTGATGGCGACAACGTTATTGTACATAACATAGACGAATAAATAAATATTTTTTTCAAAAAAACTCGGATTCCCGTTATTATCTGAACACACCTCTTATAGGACATCTTGTCATTCGGAGGCTGTCCTGGTTTTAGGACCATTATGAATGACTTCAGCTATTTTCCACTGAATTGGAACATATTTTAAAATTAGTGCGATGTTAATAATATAAAGATGCTTAGTTAATGCTTTTCTAGGCAGCATTTTAAGGACTTTTTCGGTTTTTAAGTCGCCATCGGCAGTTTCCTTTGGTTTTAATTTCTCTATTTCAGGGGAACTTAGCATTGCATTTGTCATGGTTTAATTGTCTGACGCTATTTCTGATATTGTGGATGAATGTCAGACAGTCGAAAGGAATAAAGGTCTCTTCCAGATGGGAATCGAAGGTTTCCGCTTCTCCTTATCACTCTTCGACCATTAGTTGTTAGTTTTTGTAATTGGTGGCGTGGAGGCTCTAGGTCTTTTAGTACCTTTTATTGCTTTCCAAAGCGTATAAATAGATTCCCTCTTTGCAGTCCAGCTTTCAAGACGCATGTCTACTGCACGCTTTTTGAAAATTTTAAGGGCCTCTCTCAACAGGTTACATGGGTTATTCAAACTTGTTTTCTGCTGTGGAGGACAACTTTACCTTAGCATTTGTTAAACGGATAATTTAGACCATGGTTTGTTGATTTCTTCCTTTGATAGAGTGTTTTATTGTACGCAGCATATTGAACGATTTCAACGAAGTTATTAATCTTGACTTCTAGTTCATAGGGTGACTTAAGTGATTATTTCTTCAAAACCTTTCTTAAAGCATTTCCAATTAGTATTTCTGTCAGTTAGTCTTGCTAGTTGTTGTTTTTTCATTAAAGTTTCACTCATTTTCGAAACGAGTGGAGAATGATCAGAGGAAAGGTGAAAGCTTTCATCAACTTTTATGGACTTGTTAGATATTCCTTTCGAAACGAAAAAATCGATAAGATCGAGTAGTTTTGTGATATTAGTCGGCCAGTATGTCGGCTTGCCCGTCTAATGGAAGTTACAATTGTGCTATACACAGTTATGTGAGATGTGTTTTCAGCTCCGGAAAGTGTGTTTTGCATTAATATCACCGCCAAAAATAAAACTAGATACCAGTGATTTCACTATATTTTTTTGCAGACACTGTTTTCGAGCTCCTATCTCGGTGGACAGTAAATGGCTGAGATGGTAAGGAAATTATATCTTTTACATTACATATACTGCGATTAATTGCACAGATTCGAGATCTATTTTAAAGGATTCAGTTTATCCGATAGACTATTTAATGTACAAGGAGGATAAGTTTCTCTCCTTTTTAGATAGATGAAAGCGTGATAGTCCCTAAAGCCTCTGATTTTTGAACACGATCTCTTTTCATATGGGTTTCAATCAAACGTCAATACTTTTCTCTCGTATGAATGCTTCTAATTTGTCAAGTTTTTTGTGAAATTCCGTTAGCATTTCAGGTAAGTATTTTGAGCACGCGTTCCATATTCATGTTCTCGATTTAGTCCGCAGGCAAATGATTGCCTTCTCACAATATTGTTCGAAAGACCGTGACTCATATATTAAAAGAGCTTGCTGTGTGCGCTCACTTAGTAATACCACAGTGAATATATCCGTAAATTTTATAACGAAATCACTTACAGACTCTCAGTCTTTTTATTTGGCTCGCTGGAATTTAGATCGCTCTGCCTTCTTATTTAACTTTGGTGAATAATGTAGCGCCAATAAACGTATTAACTCCTCCAAAGGTTTGGTACTTGGTAAAGCAGGAGCCCTAATGGACTTTAGCACTTTATAAGCTTCTGAGCTCATAAGAGTTATGAAAGCCGGTGTTTGGCTATCAATTTTAATATCATTAGCCATGAAATACTGTTAAACTCGATCTTTCTGGGCTTCAAAATCTTCACTGGAAACAAACTCACTTTTATTTTCCACGCATGTCATTGTTCGGCAAGTTTCAGTTTTTACTTCTGACAAGTATCCAATCCGTTTCACGATTTAAGTCGTCTCGTGCATTTCATGGGCTGCTTTGCCTGACGGGTTACAACTTATTGCGGATACTTTCCTAGTTTGGGTTAGATCCTTATTATTTTCACATTAGGATCTTTCTTAAGTTGAATTTTTATTAGAAATAGCCTGGACCGAAGGTCCATAGTTTCCTCAGTGAGGCTTTTAGTTTTCTCTGAAGTCCGTTGTTCGTCCGCTGACATTTTCGGTATCATAAGACTTCTTATTTCGCACGTAATTATTTGAAATCTAGGTTTCAAAGATCTCGATACACGTGAGCTTTTTCCAAACGGGATTATTAAATGCAATAAGTGGCTTTCTCAGAATCCGTAGACGACCTCCGAAGAGTGTGCATTTTCTAATAAAGCTGGCCGCCAGATGGGGTAGTGATTCGTTTTGTTTTGTACAATACATGGTTTTTATACCCTACACGCTCGATATACAGAGGGTGGATTTTAGTCTCTTGTTACGGCAGGCTTGCCTACTTCGGGTATATTCTAACCCCTATCCAAAGGCACAGACAGTCTACCAATGTAGTATACGATACTTCGCTTTCGACCGTAGCTCTTACAATACCTCCGGCAAATACGATATTTCAATTCGCTGATTAAGGTAAACCAGTTCTGGGGAACATGTTTGACCATAGTCATCCTCGTGGTCAATTATTGTTAGAAAGACTGGCTCGAGGATTTCGGGGATTTGCTACTCCGGAGCAAGGTATTTGAATTTGAACGCCTCGTTCGTCCAGACTTTTAAGCTCCATTGAGAAGTTTTCCCTCAATATCTTGGGCTAATACTAATTTATTATCAGGAACGGACTATACGGAAACTATTTTGATTTCTTCTCTTTGGTAAGATATCAGTAATAGCACAAATAGTCTTATTGTCACGCAGATTATATGCTTATTCTGGAGAGATAAAACAAAATGGTGTATTGGTTTCGCCAGGTCTTTTAGCGCATGGCACTTATTTATTAACAGGGCACTGGGACGGAGTTGAGACTCTGTTACTACTGAGCCTCCTACAATTCGAATTTCGATTGAAATAAACTCATTGATTATTCAGAAAGTGTATACCCAAAATAATGTGCTTTAATTTAATTACCGTTCCCTAACAAAGCTCTGCTAATCGATTTCGAGAGTATCTGCAGTTCAAGTTAGGGTGACTGAGGTGGGTAGGCACTAAGGCCTGTAACTATGAAAACACAATGATTGTCCTCATTATAACTCCTTGCGGTATCCAACAAAGGTTGAGTCGCCAATTTTATAATCAAATGTTGAGCAGGAGAGAATGGAAAACCTACAATATAACGTTCTACTTGTATAACAAATGGCTCAACTTCCGAAGGAAGCGCTACCGTACATCAACACGAGTGACTACATCACCCGTGGCATGGTAAACTCTACCTATATGAGCTGCATTAACGTGTTTGGAACTGCGGATAAGAAGGAGTTTTCAGGATTAGTCAGTGCGCTGAAAGGATATGGTAGCAGATGAACCCCTAGTGGGCCAGTTACAGCTCTTATATCCCGGAGCGTGTTTCTGATAATTTAAAAACCCCTACTGTTGCGAATCACCCATTAGCCTGGTAAGAAGACGGATTTGCGACTTTGCAAAACGAAAAATTTGCAAAAATGCTCGGATCTGCACATAGAACCAGATATTAACAAAAGGATGATGAAAAACTGTGACACATACCACAGTCACTGCTACAGGGAACAGAAAAATTGTCTACTTGGCCTCGGATATGCTCTAAGCGGCAGACTGAGGCAAACGTTGTTGAACTTTGGCACGTCAGTTAAAGCATCTAGATTTAATTTGGCAACATCAGCTCGAAGAAATGATACCAAAGAACGAGTCGAAATATCGCGGTTTCTTCACGGCTGTGTTCAAAAAAGATACTGATTACGAAATGATCTACACGGCTAGAATAAGGCCAACTATAACCTAGATGTTGGTTGTCAGCTGGGATAAATACTCATGGAAATACGTCACTACTTCTTTTATCAGGCTCCTAAGAATGATCTGTCTATTTACTCTGGCCTTGCGGATACGCCGTCTATTACAATGACACCAGAACTCTAATTGTGAAAAAAATGCTATTCCTATGCCTAGGAATAGTCTCGGCCAGAATGTGAGCCAGGAAACGAATGTAGTAGGGTCCTCAGGAATGGTTCCAAAATCAATTTACGATGCGGTGCTGGCGTCTTTCTTTAGGACGGACGTCAATCTTGGTTTTCATTCCTCGTTAGAAAACCTTGTCTCAACGAAATACATTACGAAGAAGTGGTGAAGGCGCGACGCATTTGCATCTGTAGCGACAGCCAAACTGCACTGAAAGCCTTGTTGAACTTAAACCGGAAAGCAAGGATTGACTGAACACAATCAGAAGGCTGAATTCACAGAGCCTTTTCAAGTTCCAGGCCTATGTTAGTACTGCCTACGTCCCCGATTAGGGCTTCTATTAACAGTTTCGTCCCACATAAGCATAACTCCAGCTGGCATGACACTCTTGTGTGTCGACACACCAAACGAATGCTTCCTAACGTCTCTAAGGGGTCAGGGACATTGCTTTTGTCCCTCTATGAGAAATAATGGAGGATGATTATTGGCGTCGTGACTACGCTTAGCACATAAGTGTGCCTTTCATAAGTAGCAAAATATCCTGCGAAGCTTGCTCTGAAAGTGATGACAACACCGCGGGAAACTTAATCTGCGAGTACGTGCTTTGATCGCAGTAGGGTGCAGATACTCGACGTTGATGGTAGACACCTTAGCGCGAAGTACAAAATTATCTTTCTTTGAAAGACTTAGAAATTCGAGTAAAAGGAACATACAAGAAGTACAATGGACAAGTTCTTTGTTTGCTCTCAATCAAAAAGATACCCAGGTCTGCAAGAACTTTTAAGCTGTTATCGTACCGTAGTTTGGTGGACTACGTGATCTCGAAGTCGATCAGATGGAGCTCACATGTAAATTTAAGCAGTCGTAATGGCAATGGCGGGCTTCAAAAATCGTCAGCTAATGTCAATATGACACATCCAGTTCGAATTTCGCATGTAATGGATGGGACTCAGTTCGTGTTTTGAAAGATCCAAACGGGCTTAGGCGTTTGTAATTCTTTTCTGTTCCTTTAAGCTCATTATCAATGTCCTGGATTCTTCCTACATATTTTTTCGCCAGATTTGCTAGAGCACTTTGCTATTTTGGCAGCTTACACGATTGCGTGTTTTGCAATAGAGTTATTCTCTACACCTTGAATATGAGCTCTATATTGCTCCTTTCTGTTTCGTTCTATGACGGGTTTTACTGTTGGCTGATAAAACTTGTCGTTAAGGCTATGATTCTACCAGTGTATTACAGAAACCTTAGGAAACCTCCTGTTTACAAAGGTTTTTCCTGCCTTTTCCGCCTTTAACATTATGTCTTTGGTATGGCTTCTTTGTCAAGTCTGACACCACGCTACCTAGACGCAATACTGGATGCCTAACTCATCTTTCTCTTCTGTTGAGGCCGTTGGAGTTTAACCCTTAAATATACAAACACATATATAGTGACGTTATTCCCATTCAGTCTCAAACGAGTACAACATTAAATATCAAATCCTACGAGACTATTTTATGTCACCTTTCCATTTACTTGACCCCCGTTCTGGATTTAAGGATTTATCATATCTTTAAGATGGCTACTCACTGAACGTAAAAGTTCAATGTTCTGAATACAAGAAACATTAGACAATGTTTCACCCTTCTCAACCTGAAATCGTTCTCTCACCGCTGCCCCAGAACGTGTCTTTAGCACGCACATAAAATAAAATTAGAAGAACACCATTCAGCACTTGAAAACTCCCTCTCAGTGTGAGAAAGAACCCTTCAGTAACCCCTATTGCAACTTAACTACATTCCCCTTGAAATCAATTATCCAATTTACGAGACTGCATCACTCCATAAACCCTCTCAGATCGAATCAACCAGCTTTTGCGTGCAAACGAAGTGCAACGAAATTAACCTCGCTTATCTCTGACCACAGGTATCTGAAGCTCATTCACCACAGATCTGCACAGTGGAGCATTTTGATGCACCATTAAATCGGGGTAGCGTTATGAACCCGCAGGGAAATTAGCAACACCGTCACCGATGATGCACTCTGGCAAAATATTTACCACCGATCCTATCTCAAGTCCAACATTAAATTACTCCCTCTCTGAAGCCCACAAAACGAAGTATCACCTTGGTTCTAGACCCAGACCCAGACCCACATCATCATCACCATAATCATTATGATGATGGCATCATCGTTGCCATCAGTGCCGACCCAGCATCGTCTATGGCCCGTACGAAACATCAGATAAAAAGTATTTGGGAACGTCTCCCAGAGGGTTATAGTGGACGGGTGAATGTCTCTCAGAGTGAAAAATTGGCAATAAATGTCTCATCGTAGATGTTAGATTGTTTTGCGGCTACGGCTTTGGCCATAAGATGTGCATTCTGCACCACACTCATATATCCTGCCACAGAGAAAATGGCCAAAAAGGTGGAAAAGAAGAAAGAAAATGAAAATAAAAGTGGCAACCGGCTCATTCAATATTTAAGGAGTAATCAAAACGTTAATCGTTGTTTACCATCAAAATTTGCTTCGCCATCTTCTGCGCTTATAAAGGATTCAACAAGAAACACTATGCCTCGGAGAATGTGCGTATGTGTTGGTGTGTTTGAGGATGATACCGGTTAAGTGCAGAAAAGAAAATAATTTCTCATCCTTAAGCCACATAAGGAAGGCATTCGTGGGGTGCTGGGACTGATTGTGGTATGGCGTTTCGACTATGGCTGAGCCTGCGAATACGGTTGAGCTTGGCTTTGTGTCGCTGCTGTTGGTGATGTTGATTCTGCTCCCGGCTTCCACGTCAATGGGAATATTCTAAAGAAATTTTTAATCCATTATACGAAAGAAAAGGAAGACCAGCCAACAAAAGAAAAAAAAACACGAACGGGTACACAAGAATTTGGAGAAGAAAATAAAATGGAAAAAAGAATAAGAAATCGGCTAACCGTGAGGGAAAAAACCAAAACAATCTCGAGAAGGTGATTTTATGTTACTTGGAGTTGCCACTTAAAGAAAAGATTGAAGTCATTTTCGTACTATTCGAGAGCGAACTACGGGTGACATTACTATAAACCGGAGAAGGTTATATGACTACCAAAAGCAGCTGGCATTTACTCAACTTTGGAATTTGTCGTACAAAGTCATTAACTGTTCCGTCGTATCTAAGAATGTCCGGGTGATTGGGATTTAACATTAAGTGAATTTGTCCTGTTTGGCCAGAGCATCAACTCTAACACTAATTCGAGTGTACTGTCAAACTCCGAAACTCGCTGAGGATTTCCTTTCTTATGCCAGTCATCAGACAACGCCGCGCCGTAGGTGAAATTGTATGATAAAGTGGCTACTTCACAGAAGGTTGTGGATTCGATTCCCACGTCATACATCGAAAAACAGAAAAAATAATTTTTATCGTAGTACCATATCATCAGACAATAGCCAGGCTCTGATTTCCTCTAAAAAAATATCGTCAACCTAGAAAGCTACGCGATAGAACTGAGACTTCTCGAAGCTCGATATATAGATCAAATAAGAATGCTCACCCTAGACGCTCTCAAACGGTCGAGTTTGTCTCCCGCACCGTGCGTCACCCTCTATAGAGCTGTGTGATACTCCAAGTGTTTCGCCTTTTCATTCCGCTCCCATGTCTCATTCTGACCAAGCTGCCTCACTGCGCGCCCTACACCCTACCGTTTCTTATCGTTTTTTTCGTTTTATCGAATTTTTAGATTCACAAAGAGATGGGTGTTAAGGAGAGTTTGAAGTGGACTAACTTTATTGCCTACGTAGAACCACTATTGGTGGAAATAGTGATACAACATCGTAAAGCAGCGAACTCTTCATCTTTGTTGGATTATATGTATTTGTGTCATTTACAATCATTATCGCACGGTTTTGAATGCTATATAGTAGGTGAAAAAGTGACTAAGGATTCGTTTCATCCGAGGTCGGAACCACTTTACTTCGCTTTTTCGTTTCATCGGAGCTCGGAATCACTTCATGTCGCTTTTTCGTTTCATCGGAATGCGGAATTACTGCCCAACGAGGAATAAAGTCTTACTTCAAGAATGGAATAGATCTCATTGTTTTGAGCACAAAATGGCACGACGAACAACACATTGAATAGCTAGACAGGACCTTAGTCTATACCAGAATGTAGCGCCATCCATTTATTAATTTTTTTTTACAGCCTTACACCTTTTTCATTAAAGATACTCGTACACATATTGCTATTGAAAAGTATGGGAGTCTTGTCTTCCCTAATGAAATCTCTACGTCCTGTTACAGAATATTTAGACCATACCCGAAAAATACCTGCAATTTTTGTTCATACAATTCTTCATTGCGATAGGAGAATAGTAGTTGATTTGTTATAAAGCATGTTTCTATAAGAAGTGTTGAGTTTGGAAGGCCTGTTATTTTACAGCTGATGCACACAGGGTTGGCAAATGGTGATAGATGTCATCTATGGATTTAGGAAATTTACCCTGGAATGCTACACAATGACAGAAAAAATCGAAAAATTCAGGTTCGATCGCGATAACGGTGCGAAAATAAATGCGAAATTTGCACGTAATCATATAATCAAATAATTCAAAGAGGCGAACTTCCTGATTAATAGAAAATACCGCCGTAGTAATTTAAGTGTCGAAAACAACCCAAACATCTCCATTCGTCACCACAGCCAGCCCTGAGTTTTGACGACAATTAATTGCAAGAGTTATAGCTGGCAGACCACCAGTAGCGCCGTACTTTCTTGAATTCGGTCCTGGAAAACATGCATGCTGACATTGATTTTTGCAAGGAAATAGTGTTTTCGAATGAGGCCCATTTCCACATTGGCGGCACCGAAAATCTACGAGTGATTCAGGGGATTCCAATGCACACATAACGAGTAACTTTTTGGTGCAGTTTATGGACCAGAGGTGTCATAGGGCCGTATTTTTTTCAAAAATAGGTCCGGAAAAGCCATTTCGGTCAATGTAGCCCCCTACCGAGACATGATAAACAGTCTTTTGTGGCCGGAGCTCGAGGATATGGATATAGATGATCTTTACTTTCAACAAGATGGTGCTACGTGAGTTATTGCGCATGACGTTTCCTGGCCAGGTAATTTAACGTTTCGGAGACACTGACCTCCAAGATCATACGACTTAACACCATTAGATTTATTTCTGTGGAACTATATTAAAACAGGGTTTCCGCTTACCATCCACATACAATTCCAAATTTGAAAGCGAACATTAAAGCCCCCATTACCGAGATAGATTATGTGAAAAGGTGATTGCAAATTGCGAGAAAAGTATGAGGGTCCAGAGCCGAGGCGGTCATTTGCAATAAATTAATTTTGAATCATTCTTAGGAACTGTGCATCTCGTAAACTTCCCTATTTTTTGAAAATAAAGCCAAATGACCATCGTACAAATTAAACTTTCACTGATTGGGCTCTGTTGGTGATGGAAGACGATCCCTCTTTTACTAGGCGCGCTTTCCATTAGATCGTGTTTTTGGTGATCAAAAGTTTAATGCTTGGTGTGATTTTCACGCCGGAAGTGTCATTGGGTCCTGTTTTTTCCGAGCTGACGGCGAGTTGGCTACAGTCATGTTGACCAATTTTTTTGGGATAAATTTGAACTGTGGTTTCAACAGGACGGTGATACGAGTGCTTACCATAAAACGCATGTCTCGAACAGCTTATTGAAGATAAAGTGATGTTCCTATCGCCAGAAATGTCTCTGTGAATTTGCCGTTCCACTCGTGGGACTTTATAAGTTTCTGGTCATTGTCAGCAGCCTGAGGCTTAAGATGAACAACATTCGACAGAAAGCTGCTGAAATATCGGCCGAATTATGCGAATATAGCAAGGCATAAGATAAATGGTTTAAAAGTATGCAGCTGCAAGAAATTGGTGGACACTAGAAGACAGCTAGGCATCGCAATATCGACTAATTTGGTGAATTGGTTATGACAGCCGCAAGGCGCTTGAATCCAACATATGAGACTGTAAAATGCTGATATTATAAAGACTACTCGATGACTCGGAAAGGAAAAGTGTCAACACTAGAGAAGGAATATCCGTCAGTTGAAAATTTATCCTTCCGCCTAATCAATGGAAAGCATTCATCATATGGAGGAATCCTAAAAAGGTTCGCTTGAGGTATTATAAAAATTGAGACACTTTGGATATTTAATGGCGAAATAAGCAAGGAGTACTTCAGATTATGCTATGAAAAGCTATCGTAAATCGACATTTTAATAACTTAATTGTACAGCATATAAGGGTTGGCCCATATCACAGCTCTCAAAGATTGTTGACTTTTTATTGAGTAAACCATCCTATTAGTCATGGAATATAAATCCATTGAAAAGACTGAATATCGTGCCAGTCGAATTTTGCGGTACATTTTCAACATTTTGGGGGTGTATCTAACAAATTACTCGATCAATGTTGTGGTTGAGTGCATATCATTGAAATTAGAAACTTTTGTAAAAGAAACTACAATACGAAATGTCCCACTGCTGGTAAGAAATTACACCCAATCTAATTTCAGGAGTCAAATTAATGTTTTTCAACGAGCCAACTTAAACGAAAACCATGAAATGGTCTGTTCTCATACAGGATTCTTCGTCAGATTTCAAAAGACCAGCAACGCATACCTATAAAATCCTGTCCTATGTGTAACACCATGAAATCCTTTCCCTCAGATTAAGGATACACTAAAAGGTCTGTCTTTTCTGCTGAGGAAAAGCGACAAAACGGCTGGCATTTCTACTTATGTATATAAGATACTCACAAATTAATGAAATCCTTGACCGAAAACAGGAAGTCATAATGCAGTCTTACTCGTAGGTCCTAACAATACCTTCTTGCTTGACTATCACATACTCTTATGTACATCGTCGATCTATTATAATTTTCCAGGATTCCATGTGACCGTGAAAATATTGTAGACGACTAGGTGAATTCAACATTTCGGGTCAGTTCAGACAAGTCCTGAATTTTTTAACTATTATTGATTAGAAATGACTAAAGGAATTGGCATGGCCCTAAGCAGAGCTAAGTTGATACATACTTACATCATACATGGGTACAAGGAATGTAATGTTAAGTTACGGCACAACGTCTAAGGTGACATGGTAAAGTAGCTTTGGAACCAGCCATGAACCAGTTCACGTGGAAGCCGAAGTCCTTTGAGACAGTTCAGTTTCAGTTTCAGTTTATATGCATTTTTATTGTATTACTTAATTTACTCTTACTTGCTAGACAAAAAATGCTTAAAAATTAGCTTAATTAACTTAAAATTATCTTATTCTAACTTACTGGCCCCATGCGGGCACTCTAAGTTAAACCTAACACTTAAATTATGTCTTTCGACGTACCTTACTACTATACTATACTATTTCTATTCCTTATAACTAAAACTAAGAAAACATTTTTTCCAAAAAAAAAACTTAGTAACATGACTTTTTTTATATTTTATTATAAAACTTAAAACTAAAATCCTAAAAACTACCTAAAAATAAGTCTTAATCTACTTAAACTACTTACATCTAGTACATACATATATATATATATACATAATATATATATACTTAATATAGAAATATATGTATATATATATAGATGTATGATCTTTTTTTTTTAATTTTTTATTTTTATTAATTTTTTTTTTTTTTTGGTTTTTATATATTTTTTTTCTTAAATCTAACTTACTCCTACTTAAAACTACTTAAAACTATGTGAGCCGGCCATGGCTAAAAAAAAACTTAGGCGACCCACTTTGCTTCACATGAAGCTACCAATCATTGGAGGAATTCGACGACGAACTCTCCCTCCCTTCAACTAGCCACCAAAATTGTTGGTGCTGCCGAGCAACATCCCTTATGTCGCGACTCCCTACCGCCCTACTGAACCGGAGACGCTCCGCACTGCCGTGTGCGACGTCTCTGTCGTAGTTGAGTCGCCTGTCCGCAGCTGTTCGAGCAACGTGGAAGATTAGCGGCACAGCCAATCTGTCCTGGATCAGACCTTTGCTATCTAGATAGAGGAACGCTTCTGGAGGAATATAGCCGTCAAAGCGAACTCTCTCATGATACATATAATTAGGGTAGTAAGCCCCAGAGATCAGGTTGTTCGACGATGTCATTGCTCTTGCAATGTGCCTTCGGGTCAGCTTAATAACAAAATTGTCCACTCTTATTAGGTTCGCCCTATTGTACAAGACCTCATTGCGATAGAATTTTATGTACTCAGACTCTGGTGTTCTATATAACCGAAGACAAGCCCTTAGGCAAGCCCTCTCAAATACCCGAATCTTTTCCAATAAACTTGCTCTAACGTTGAACCACACGGGACATCCAAACACAAGCATAGGCCGGATAAGGGCCATGTAGCAGATCACCTTCACCCTCGCATCGAGTTGGCTGTTGTAAAACAGTCTCCTTGTAAGGGCAAAAGCACCTCTGGCTCTGGCCAGAGCAACATCTATATGTTTGTTAAAATACAGATATTGATCTAGCCAGATCCCAAGGTATCTGACTACATTTCGACAAGCAAGTGGCTGTCCATGTTGTCCGACGATAGAGAACTTTCGCCAATTCTTTCTGGTATCCCTAGAGGCCCCAGACAAAGGCGTCCTAAACAGAATGGTTTCCGACTTCTGAAAGTTGATTTTCAACTTCCAGTCATCGCAATATTGTTTAATTTTGTCGAAGTCACATTGCAAAAGTGTATTAATGACCTCAATCTTTGGACCTGATCTGTACGCAATTAAGTCGTCTGCGTACGCTATGGTATGGTGAAGCGAACCTATCAGATCACTTGTGTAAATGTTGAATAGGATCGGCGAATTTACCGCACCTTGTTGCAGACCGTTTTTAATGTTAAATATTCCAGCGGAAGTCACATCGCCATTCTTCACGATGAACTGTCTACTGGAGAGCATATCAAAAAGAATATACAGAAGTGGTTTACTAATGCCCAACCTGTCCAGCTTGAAAAAGAGTCCCTCTAACCATACGGTATCGAAGGCCTTCTCCAAGTCAATCAGGCAGGCACCAGTGCACTGTTTCTTGCTTTTGTTCCATTGGATATCAGAAACCAGTTTAGACGCAGCATGAATGATATCATGCCCCGCCTTGAAACCGAATTGATTATCCGGAACGATATGTTTGTCCTCAACCCACTTAGTCAGGACTCTATTGATCACCTTCTCGAAAACCTTACTGATGTTTGGAAGAAGACTGATCGAGCGGAGATTCGCCGGATTGGAAGTATCTTTATCCCTTTTGGGAATGGGATGTACCACCGCAGTTTTCCAATGCGCTGGATAATGTGCATTATTCATCGCATTATTAAACAGGGTGGTATAAATGTCCACCGCTTCTAGTGGGAGATGTCGAAGCACAATGTTCGGTATTTCATCGGTTCCCACTGATTTCTTACTTCTAAGCGATTCGAAGATCGTTTGGAGCTCTTCCTTCGAAATGAACGGTGGTAATACCCTTTCGTTGGTGATGACATTATTTGCCATATTCTCGTCACTGAACTGGGTGAAACCCGAGTTCTCGAATCGCCAATTCGCAATTTCATTTCGAAGGCAGGAATTGTGCACAAGGACTCGACTTTCCAGGTCGTGGTTCGGGCCAATGATGTCATTCGCCTTGTACACTTCCTGGAAAGTCGCTCCTATAGCCTCTACCTTCTCCTGCGGATCCTCGACCACAAAGAAGTTGTCATCATCAACGGCCTCATTTGGATCAATGCCTGCTGCTACAAGTATTTGTTCGTTGTTCGTCGTTCGGGCGATTTTGAGACATGGAAGGTCGTTTTGATTATTTCTCCGAAATATCTTATTTATTTGCGGGAACATATTCGGGTTGCTGGTGTTTACAGCCCGAATTTTGTTGTTCCAATACAAACTTACAGAATTTCTGTAATTTTCCTTTATTAATGTTTGGAGGTTTTTAATCGACGATTTCAATGTCATGATCTCCGGGTTACGTCTGTCAGTGAACTGTCTGTACAAGGTTTTTAGTCTTGACAGCAGTCTACTTTTATGTCGGTGCAGTGCGTCAATGGTTGCGTTGCGGAATAAGTCTTCGTTGTCAGTGTGTTGATACCGTGGTATCGTTTTGTCCATAGTTCGTTTGATTGTCTCGTCCATTAGTCTTAGATATCTGTCAATCTCCTCGTTTGACAGATTTCTATTGGACGGTGGGTAGAGCGAATTCGAGGAGAGTGCTCTCGTCAGTATTCTTGAGAAGTGTGTCCAACGCACTCTACTATAATTGTAGGAATACCTTTGAACAAACTCTTCCAATTCCGCAGTTTCGTTGGGAACAGTTATTTCGGTGCTGAGACCGCAATGGTCACTGTCATACACGAAAGTGCGTAGACAGTTTGTAGTTTGTTGGTTAGTGCACGTCAGTTGTATTCGTGAGTCGAACAGCAGGAGATCCAAATAGGACCCGTGTCTGGGAAACGACGGACTATCCGTCGCTTTGAGGCCGAGTCGATACATCACACTGTGCTGACCCCACCAATTGAATAGTAGGTTCCCTCTAGTATTTGGTATATTATTTCCCCAATCACTATGTTTGGCGTTGAAATCTCCGCCGATAATAAAATAGTTGTCTTCCAATTCAAGCCTCAGAAATCGAAAAAGTGTCTCGAGCTCTGAGATGAATTGAGATGATTGAGTAGCCTTAGGTGCATAGACAGACACCATGTACAACCGCTTTCCACTACGGAGAGGGATGTACATGACGCATGCTTCCAGCACCCGAAACCTACGTACCACACGACTGTATATTCTTTTGAAACGCAGTCCCTTTCTTACAAAGATTGCAACACCTCCTCCTTGAATGGAATTGGGTCGGTTTCTTCGTAATATTTCATATCTTCTGTGCCTCATTTTGTGTCTTTTGGTAAGCTTAGTTTCGCTAATCAAAAGCACATCAGGGGCTTGGTCTTTAAGCAACTTAAATAGTGCGGCTCGTCGTTCGAACCTGATCAGTGAATTCACATTCACTGCAAGAACCTTCAGGGTTTGCTCCGCCATGTACGTACACATTACGACTGGAGGTGCGTTAGGCCCGGCAGCAGCGCGTATATTTGATCTACCCGCGTAGCCTGTTCCTGTATTTGACGCTGAAGCTGAGCCATCTGCCCCTGAATAGAGAGCAAGATAGCCAGCATATCAGGTACAGGTTCTGGTGCTCTAAGCGCTGGGGCCTGAGAAGCTACCTTTGCTTGTTGTACCGTAGTTCCCCTACCTGCCGCCATTTGGGCGTAGGTAACTTGGGGAGTAACGGCTGGTGTTTGTGTTTGCACGGGTGGACGTTTAACTTCCACCTTCTGCTGCCGAGCCAGATTTACTCTTTTTATGTATTGGAATTTAGGACAACCCCGATAATTTGCGGTATGCCCCGTGTTCCTACATAAGGCACAAGAGAGTTGGCTTTTTTCCGACGCTCCGTCCTTACCTAGAGCGCATTCCTCTGACTTGTGGTCCTTTCCACACTTCACGCATCGAGGCTGCATTTCGCAGTTCGACGCAGCGTGCCCGAACCTCTGGCAGCGAACACATTGTAAAATGTTTTCGCTCCTCTTTAATTTTTCCCAGTGTACAACCTGGTAGTCTAGGACTTTGATGCTCCTTAGACCATCCAGTTTGCTGTTGGGACTTAGCTGAACCAGGAAGAACGGCAGTTTCCGCTTCTCCCTTTTAGCTCTAGCCGTGACAAACGGCTTAACCCCCACGAATTTGAGCCCTTCGCACTCCTTCTCTTTCAGCAGTGCAAGGAGCTCCTCCGGATCAGTCGACGGCTCTAATCCCCTCAGCAGCATTGTTTGCAGCTTTTCACCCTTAGGGGTGTAGGAGAAGAACTCCGTCGTCGAATCCTTCAATAAACTTTTGATTTTGTGGTAGCGCTCCACTGTGTTACAGTGGATCGCATGCCTATCTACACTTAGTCTTTTAATAAAAAAATTACAGCCTATGGCCGACTTACATAGTTCGATAGTGTCCTTTAACTCCATTTTAAAGGTGTTAATTGGTGGAACTTTTTGTTTGGTGGCTTTCTGCTCTTGCTGTTGTCTCTGCTGCTGTTGCTTTTGCTTATGTTGTTGTTGATGCTGTTGCTGTTGTTGTTGTTGCTGTTGATGTTGCTGCTGTTGTTGTTGCAGCATATTCTTTTGTACTTTTTGTTGTTTATGTTTTTGCATTGGTTGTTTCTGTTGTTGTTGTTGTTGTTGTTGTTGTTGTTGTTGTTGTTGTTGTTGTTGTGGGAGCTCCACATTTATGTTTGGTTGTCCCTGAGGTCTCTGGAGTAGTTGCTGCTTCTCCATCTCCCTCCTTGCCACTTGTTTTGCTTTTATAGCTAGCACTTTTTGTTGTAGCTGCTTGATGCTACTGTACAGTGCCTCGACCTCCTCCTCTTCGTCATCTGACTCAGATGCAGCGAGGGATGCAAAGCTGTTGTCTGCTGTGCTTGCTGCTATCCTAGCAGCCCTCCCCCGCACTCTTCCATGCAGCATTTCCAGCGAAGCTGAATGCGCGCGAGTAATGATATTCGGAGTCGGCTCCAGCTTCCTCCTCCTCTTTGTGCCAGTGTCTGTTATTGTTGTTGTTGTTGTTGTCTTTAAGTGGACTGGCTTAGCGGCTTGATCATCAGACGACATCGTGCCATCTGCTGACCCCGCTATTGGGATAGCGGACCGCTTAGTTCCACTCATCACACGATCGATCTCACTTTCTGTGTATCGAAATTGTCTTTCAATTAAACTTTATAAAAAAATAAAAATTCGATGGAAATTTTTCGCGGAATCGAACCCACGAACGCTGCTTTGTCGGCCGACACCACTACCGCTGGGCCACCGATGCACTTGGGCAAAATGTTTGTAATACACTTTATATCGATTTTTTTTTTTTTTTTTATTTGCTTTTTTCACTTTGAAAGCCGAAACACGTCTATTCCTCACGGAGGTCTATGAACGACTGAAGTCCTTTGAGACAGTCGACGCCTAATGCCAGTTAAACTTTATTTCGCTTTAACCAGAGACCAGTTCTTTTCAATCAGAAGATAACTTTAGGTTCGGGGAGAAGCAGGTTTTTTGACGATTGTAAAACAAAGCCGTTAGCTAAGCTGCTAAACGCCGAAGACGACACAAATTCCGCTATCAGGCAGAGCGAACCATTCAATATTGACGATGCAAATCAAGAATTCCGTACGCCCGACCAAAATGAAGTGAGGATAGCAATATCTAAACTGAAGTCGAACAAGGTTGCCGGGCCGGAGAGCCTACTCGCCTAACTTTTTAAGGCAGCAGGAGATGACCTGGTACAGAGCATACACCAACTTATTTCCAAGATTTGGTCGGATGAATGTATGCCTGTTGAATGGCATCGTTTGCTTGGTTAACAAGAACGGAGACCCTCTAAACTGCCGCAAATATGGAGGTATCAGTCTCTCCTATATGCCTCCTCGTATATAAGATCTTGTCTGCCGTATTGTGCGAGCATCTGAAACCATTTGTCAACAATCTGATTGGACCCTATCAGTGCGGTTTTGACCAAATATTCACACTACCACAGATCTTGGCAAAAACCCAAGAAGTTCAGATCGATACTCAAGACCTTTCTATCGATTTTAAAGCCGCATATGAGAGCATCTACAGGGACGAGGTATATACAGAGCTTTGTCTAGTTTTGGCATCCCTGCAAAAATCGTCCGCTTGCACAGGATGACGATGGAGAAAACTCATTGCTGCATGAAGGTCAGTAATGACCTAACCGAGACCATTGATGTCAAAAAAGGATGTAGGCAAGACGACGCGCTGTCAAGTGACTTCATCAACATCATACTTGAAAGAATTGTGCAAGCTACAAGCCAATACAAGAGAAACGATCTTTCAAAAGTCTGTTCAATTACTTGCTTACGCCGATGATATTGGTATTATTGGTAGAACATAGCGAGCTGTCACTGGTGCGTTTGCCAGTATAGAAACAGAAGCGGCAAAATTGGGTCTAGCGATAAACTAGGTCAAGACAGTGTATATGCTGGCAGCAAGAAGGGACACCAAACATCGACGAATCAGCCAGAATGTCACAATTGACAGCTATGACCTTGAGGTAATAAAGGACCTTGCTTACCTCGGCTCTCCTATCACACCTGAAAACGACACCTCTTCAGAAATCAAACGAAGAATAACGCTTGCCAATTGCTGTTTATTTCGGCTGAGGAGGCAACTACATATGTAGTAAGGCCCTCTCCACAACAACCAAGGAAACTCTATATTAGACCCTAGTAATCCCAGTCCTGATCTATGGTTCGCAAGCTTTGTCGTTTTAAAAGAAAAATTCTTCGTAAGATATTTGGTCCCGTATGCGTTGGCGGGTTCTGGAGGAGACGATTCAACGATGAACTCATGAGCTATAACATACTGCGCATTAGGCGTTTGAGATGGCTGGAACATGTAGAGCGAAAACACTCCAGCCCGCAGAATCTTCGACTCTAATGTGGAGGGATAACGCAGTAGAGGAAAGCCTCGATGTAGGTGGCGAACGCAAGTGGAAGGGGACCTCAACCAACTTGGAGGGCGCAACTGAAGGCAGTTGGCCAAAAACCGCTCAAATTGTGGAGGGGTATTGGTGGAGGCCCAGTTCCACCACGGACTCTAGCGCCGTCTAAGTAAGTAAGTAAAACAAAGCCAGGTAAACAAGGGAAGGCTCCTATCCATTTGAAAGAGCATACTGATTCCGAGTATTATTGCATAGAATGGCTTATGCAGGAGAGAGAGGTCAACAAATTCCAATACACTGAAAGTAAACTCTTCTTTCGACCTTACAAAAGTGGGAGTAATGCTCCCATCGGTTATGTCCTTTTAGGAAGAACCTCTTTCCGCGATATGATCTTGATAGAAATATATTTTTATGAGCAGAATGTCGACAATGTTTTAACTAACTTGAATGGAAAACTCAGTACGAGAACAACCGATCTGGTAAACTTTTCGTCTCTTGGATCAGACAGAAAATCCGCTCTTTTCAAATTTTTCTTTCACTAATACTTCCTTTAACCCCAGTGCCAATGTGCATCTACACTATGTTATCTGGCAGCGTTGTTCCAAAATTTCATTGTTGGGGACACCCTGAGACTGGCCAAATATCAGAGCGTCGCGTTGGCATGGTGTCGAAAATAAATATTTCGCACATATGCTCTCGTAGCTTAAGTCGTATGTCGGAATATCATGGACTTGAAGTTAGAAAAAGATGCACGTAGATGCGTTGAAAAAGATATGATATGTCTCGAATTCCCTCCCGACATTTCGTGGAGTTACGCACATTAAAAAAATTAAGTTGATTTTTGTCTACTGCACCTACGATCTTCATGTAACGTAAATGCAACTGTTTCCAGTTTGCGAATTGTTTTTGGATAGTTTTTTGAACTACGCTTGGGCTTTTATTTTAGAGGAAAGCAACAGTCCTTACTATTTGTTTGCATCTTCACTTAGTGCGCAGCTCTCAATGCATGGCTATGTTCGACTGTCCCTTTGTCTAAAAGAGTAGGTGTTATAGACACCTTGACGGAGCGAAATTTAATTTACACAGACGAAAAAATTGAATAAAGTATCATTAGCATGGCTCAAGTTTCTTGGAATTGGGCTCAAGATACAATATTTCCCGCTATTGGAATGAATGATTCATATTTTTGGGAGTGATCTATGTCACTTGGAAACTGTGTCATAAAACATTCAAAGTCAATGCTACATAATACTCGTGCAACTACTCGTACTTCTTCAGCGAAACCGCTTTTTGGCAAGGCATTTCAGTTCCCCTATTCACATTTCTTCAAGGCTCCGAACTATGCACCTGCTTACTGTGGAACTTCGGTGTTTCATATTTTTGCCATAAAAAGGTTAGTTATCGGGTTGAAACCGGATAGCTACAGTAAAACCCATTCCCTTCACATATCAGTTGAAGATAAACAGACATTTGATAATTACGGTTTAGACACTCCGTATATCAAGTTCCTGAGACATGTTACATGCCCATTTTAGCGCCCACGTAGGGATAATTTCAAAATAGGTACATCAGTGAGAATATGTGCTTAAATGCTTGATTCCATGCATATTTTTCTGTTTTTTATGATGGAAATGCACGATAGTCCGAAATAATGGTATCTTATAGTTCACAATTTCCGACCATCTTAAAATTTATATTGATCTAGAAAGTTGGAAAATGTTGTAGCCTCGTACCAAGGGTTCTTAAGTCATTCATTGCAAATCGTGTCACTTTCCAGCCCATGGCTTGAGCGAATTTATTTTATCTAGAATTTTATACAATCTATTAAATCAATGCGATGCGTATACGAGTATGCATAAGGCTGCAGTTCTAGTGGACGGAAATCACTGAAGCGGTCAAACCCATCGACGGAACCAAAACCAGCGGTGGTTTCACATCCACATGATATTTGGATAAGGCCGCTGCTGCAACCAGCAAAGAACGTAGTTCTGGCCAACGGAAATCGGCTAATACGGTGAGATCCCCGCTGAAAAAACACTCTGCTAGTGACTTCCCCAGCGCACAAAATCCGACTGAAACAGGTGCTGCAATCAACAAAAGCTGCGGTTCTGGTGGACGGAACTTGGACATAGCTGAAAAAGTAGCCCTCAAGAAAACCCTGAAATGGCCGGACGAGACCGGCGTGCTTATAAGGATGCAGCTATCTCCTCTCTGATGCTACGAATTGGGAAGACTGGCAATGACAAAAGTCAGCACGACGCTGAGTGCAAACACAATGTCGGTCAATTGTGCAAGCTAGCCAAGGCAGAGAATGTTTGCATTGAAGCAGAGGGCTACCACCCCTAGAAACTAATACTTTCTAGGTTTTCAGATAGCCTAAACGAGGTACTAGGTGGTGTAATCTGACGGAGCATTAGCCCCATAATATTTATCCAACTTTTCTCTTGTTTCCTTCGCCGTTTTGCCTCTCAAAAAATAATGTTTTATGAGAGAACGAAAATCGTTTTTGTCCATACTCAACATGATGCCAAACACATCAACAACAATCAGCGGTCAAAACAAAACTAAAGACAGTATCGCAGTGAAATTTGGCACGTCTGCCTAAATATGAACGGACTTCAAGGCACCATAACCATTTTTGCAGTAGCAGCGCATTCTGGTTACTTTTCACCTCAGCTAAGTAGTATGTGCTGATGCGATTTCATACCCAGAACCCTCAACTCGACGCTGAAAAGAGGAAAATCTACTCTTAGAGAAAGAATCGAGAAACCAAGGCCGTCTCTTCTCTTCCGAGACTATTAAGTCCAGGTATAACTCACGTCTTTATCTGCAGCTTGGAAGGGTATATAAAGCCGAGACCACTCCACTACTAATTTACTTTGTGTAGGTATGTACTCAGATCAACCTTCAACATTCCAAGTCTGCTACTGCATCCCTATATAAGAGGCTTTCCGTATTGAATACAAAACTTAGCATAATATCCATACAGGACTCCTGGGTTTCGCGGTTTCGAATGCTTAATGTTTCACACCACAATATACGAGCGATCGGAAGGACCGAGAACTCGTCTTTATGTGCCAAACCCACTCACTAACTTGGGCAATTTTGCAATGAAACGAACGGAGAATGGCACAAATTCGTCGTTGCGTCTGCGGAAGCCGAACGCATTATGGGACTTATCATATGCTGCGTCGCTAATGCTAATAATACTTTTTGAGGCATTAGCAAATCCAACGTGAGACGTATTCAATTTTAATTCTATCTTCTAACCTGGTTGGTTTCAGCCAATGACGCTAAGACACCAAGTAATTGGCTTAACGTTATTCAACAGGTGTATTAAGGAGGTTATTGGCTAGCAAGTACTATCACAGGTCTCTATGTCAGACCATAAGTACGAGTACATCGAATTTAAAATCGGAGGGGGAATCCGCAGAAAACCAACTAAACGCGATTTAAGGAAGAGCTCAGCAAGTCCTCCTAAGCTCAGGACAAGATAAAATCTTGTTCATTGGTGGAAACTAGAAAACTTCTAAACAGGTCACTTAAGATTAATTTGGAAGGACGGTAGGATCATTAGCTCATTAAAATTCTGAAGAGTGCCTCTTATAAAGACTTTTGCGAAAATATTGAAACTGTCAGTGAAACCAATAGGCTGATCAAAGTCCTCAAAAGGGCAAAATCAACCAAACTGAGACTCACCGTCTCATGCTTGAGGCTCCCAAGTGACCTAATCAGAACCAGCTCACAGCTAGCCCCTATTAAAGAAGCTGCTAGTGAGCTGAATAACAATACGCAGTAGCGGGCATACTTCGTCGGCTGTGGTGATGGATGAGGCCAGTATATATGCTGTTGCTTCCTCTGATGGCTGGCATCGATGGCATATACTTAGTTATGTTACAAAAAGGTATAGACCAGCTGCAGGTGACTCTGAAGTGAATTTTCACTGCTAGTCTGGCACTCACATACATACCGAAACTACGGCAAACAGTGAGAGTAGCCATTATACCGAATATGGGAAAAGAGACCTATACCCTCGCCAAGATCTGCAGACGTAGAAGTCTGTCTTCGTTCATGTTTAAACGCATGGAGAGAATAGTAGAGCTTCATGTGCGTAAAATTGATTTGCGTACCCTTCCTCGGCCCAAGGTGCAACATGCCTACCAATGCGAAAGATATTGCCTCATCGATATTGACTGTTCTTTCAACAAAGCTGCCTTTCACATGTGTAGCTCCACTTCTTTGGTGCAAGTTTGTCGATTCACTGCTCACCGCGCTCAATAGTTCTGACACCTATGCACAAGCGTACGCGAATGATGTAGCTGCACTGTCTGTTGGATCGATGATTGTTGCATTATAAATGGGCCTTCAGCCAATCCTCTCAAAACGGAGGTTATTCTGAGAAGGAGCAAGATGGCTGGTCTGACTTATCTAGTACCTAAAAGCATCACTTCCTTGGATATAACATATCACTATAAAATTCTCCGGCGCAAGATATGCGACGAAGGGTGTCCTCTGGATCCACACAACTATGAGAAGACAATGATATCCTATGCGTCGGTTGTCTGATGGAACAAGATTTCATGGAGGCTTTTCCAAGTACGCCTGATTCTCCTCAGGACGCAGGGGAGAAACTTTTTCCTCTTGATATTTATATCATGGGATGCACTGTCTTTGTCAAAGCTGTTTCCCGTCTTAAAGAAGACGGACTGGAGCTTAAACGACCTGCTTTCCTTATAATTTTGTCCGTAGCTACATGCCGTCAGATGCAAAAACACCTGAACTGCTGATGCAGCGAAATTATAAAATCGACTTTGCCTGTGCCCATGAATAGTATCGGCTAGAAGCTGTGGTCAAGCATTTTAAAAGTGCACAATCTTTAGAGCGCCCGCAAATTTGAAACAAAAAAAGCGGGAACGTTTTCTTTCAAGCACAGGCAACCCTAGACGTGATCTACGATTGGTGCACTAGAAATGGGCCAATTCCAAACTGAATTTATTCTTCACAGGGAGGAAGCTGACTGATCTGACTTATCTAGTGTTTAAAGGCATCACCATCATGTTCTCAAAAGAAGCTAAGTATTTGGGTATCATCCTGGATAACAAATTTCTATGGACTAAATATGTTAAGTCGAAAGCCTATAATACGCTGTCGGAATTCTGGCATGAGGTCTGTCACCGACAAGGGTCCTTTGGGTCTACATACATTGCTATGATAACTGTCGCTTGTGTGGGAGAACAACCTTTTTGCTGTTTTTACCAGACTCGAAAGAGCAGTCTGTCGCGGCTGCATGGGGCTTTTACTTGCACTCCTGTCTCCGCTATAGACGCATTGTTTAACCTTCCTTCCCTTGGTATTCAGATCATGGGCTGCACTCTCAAAGTCATTTTCCGTTTAAAAAGAAAGGGTCTTTCGTGCAACAAGCACTGGAGCTTTGATGACCTTGCGCGCCGACTATCTTATGACTCTGGTGTTATGGACATGCCGTCTCATGTAATGACACCAAAATTCCTGCTGTGGAAAAAATACGAAATCGACTTTCCTTGTGCCCAAGACTGGTCTGAGGCAAGAAAGGAAGGTAGTCGCTTCTTCACGGATCGCTTCAAAATTGATTTAGGATGCGGCTCTGGTGTCTTTCTTTAGAACGGCCACGTTAGATTTCACTCCTTGCTAGGAAAATTTGCACCTGTCTTCGAAGTGCAGATACATGCGTTGCGAAGAATCGGTGGGGGGGGGGGGGGACGAAGCAGTTGCGTCTGAAGCGAGAGCCAAGCTTCGCTTAAAGCCTAACAAAACCCTCTGTTCGAGTGAAATATGTGACATAGACGGTTCAATCTTGAGTAGGACTACGGAAATATCAATAAAGCAATAATGTCAGACGATCAAGCTGGCACCCTGACACTTGACATCTATGTCATTACGTCGGATTTGGTATAAGAATATCTAGGCACGCTAAGCTAATAAATCAAGCACAACAGAGTAAACGTCAGTACAAGCAGGCATAAGGGATAATTTGTCATTAGATTCTCTTGCTGTATCAGAAGCAGATGAATACTTTCTAAAATGTGAACGAAGAAGCTCCAGGATATAAATGCATCAGTTTACGTAAGAATAACCTCTGAATCTTTATTAGCTTTCTAACTGGGAAATGTAAGCTCCAGATGAGATTCTAAAATCGGAAAACAGTCTGTTGTAGCGTTTTTTTTATACGAGTAACTTCAGCACTGGCGATGACTCTACTACCGATTACTGCTACGACTATTATTAGCTCATCTCTAAAAGTGTTCGTCCATGTCTCGTTCTGCTTAACATAACGAGTGTTGAAAGTTGTTTCGGGAGTAGCACATTTCCGCTTCATAGATCGGTTGCTTCTCTTGCTGGTTTACCCATAGTGTTCATGAGTCACTCTCCTTCTTCGGTGCTGTACTGCTCCATAGGTGGGATCGACAATGGCTCGACCGGTTTGTCGCGATTGCAGCAGTTTAGTATTAGATCTCCACACAATATTTCTCCATTGTTGCGACTTCTGATGGAAGTACCTTGGCTGCAACCATGCAGCGGTCTACACTGGGAGCTCGGAATGTTCCGACATTTATAATATTGAAGGAGTTCCTTGCATCGATCGCAGGACAATCAATTTGATTGACTGTTTTATGTTCAGCGGGCCGGCATGTTTCTTTGTGAATACAGAAATAAGGAAACTGTGTTTCAACTATGGTGATATTGTGTCCCGTAGAAAACTCTGTTTCCACCCATGACTATCCAGTCATTGTTGCTATCATTGGGCATCTTTATAGTCCTCTTTCTGTATTTGGGGATTTTAACCCAAAACCAAATTGATGCCACTTTTGTTATTTGTAGAAGTCACGTAGCATGCAACTCATCTCATCACACTTCCTGAATGACAGCGATATCTGCTTTACATCTCCTTAGGGCTTCCGCCAGTAGTTCGGACGAGACCAGTACCTGCTGGCTACTACGAGGATGTAAGATAAGTCGTTGTTAGAGCAATTTTCACCGCCCGTGCAGCACATTGCACTGCATCAATTGATTCAACAAAACGGAATGAGATCGCACAAATAATTGCTAGGCTCAATAATAACTTCCTTTACCCTCACTGATTTTGGTAGCTGATCATAGATTGCCTAGAATGCCTATTTAACACCGGACGGTCAATACCTTTCCGAAGTGCATGCATTTTCAGCAGACAGCTGTATGTCCGCTGCCTTTGAAATAGGGATCCTCTCACTATCAGGACAGAACTACACGAACTCTAACTACTACACGGATTCTAACTATAGCACTTCGCAGGCTTGCTTATTTGGCTCATTTACAATTCTCTTGATTAACACGCAGAGTGTTGCCTCGTTTGGGCTTGGATTTCAAAACACACTAAAAGGAATATCACATTAAATTACCGTTGCTCTTATATTTGTAATTATAACAAAGTGGCATCACTAAATGAGGAGATTGCATTACCTTCCATCATCAGCAGCGTTCTTTCCAATTAAACTGACGTCGGTAGTACGTAGTTGGTAGGGGGATACATGGCACTTACGAAGCTTAAACAACTCCCAGACAATGGAACAGACTTAAGTAAGATATTTATCTTGTGTGCTTGCTTGGTCCTTGATTTTACACTGCAGCATACCTGCCTTCCCAAACTTGTCCAAACACCTCTATCCAAGTAGACCAAAGAACATCCTGCAATGCGCTTTCTTGCAAAATAAGGAGTCTACTCGTATTCAAAATATCCCCAACGGGAATTATATTCCCCAGCAACACTACACAAGTACCAATGTTAAAACAAACATCCTACCCAGACTGTGTATAAGTGTGTGCCCTCGTCCTATTGAGAATCATTTTAGATTAACGCTTATACGAGTACCAAAAGTTTCCATATCGATGTGTCCGGGTGTGAGTATCCAAATCCGTATCTGTATTCGTATACTACTACATATGTGCTTCTGTTTTTGTTTTTTTTTTTTTTGTTGCGGTATGTACACACTCTTTAACAGAGAATAGGTAACAACTGCATTTCAGCACCCCATATTCTGGTAAGACATCATCCATTGGTAGCTTACCTGCCCAGCGCTCCTGATCCTGATGTCGCATCACATCAATCTTTAAACAAAGTGTGTGGTGATGGTGGTGTATTAATCGGCACTGTTGACATTCTCATAATGGAGCGCCCGCTTTTAATACTCTATACGACAACACACTGTAACGTGGCCAAGGTATCACAACGGTTCTCATCAGGCATCAGGCTTATTAATTGATAATTAAAAATGCATAAACACCGGCTTTGTGGTTAGCTTACACTCTCACTCTTCTCCCAGTTGTGTAGTCTGCTGCAGGATAATGAGCTCATAAAGGGATAGCTGTTACGACTATCTATGTACTCATTCTGCTGTCTCATCCTTCTCCTCGTCCTGGTAGTGGTGGTTTTACGCGAACTCTCCACGAATTCCATCTCGTAAAGTGTAAATTAATAGTTAATAGCTCTCGAGAGTACGGGATGGCCAGGGCCGCACAAAGGCAGCTCTTAACTACTACTTGGGGCCTACTCCCTTTTAGCCCCGGTAATGGAGCTACTGTCAAGGAACGAGCGAATAAATCAGCAAACGCGAAAATAACTGCATCCATGTGCTTCTATAGAGAACAAGTTGCCACTAAGAGGTAGGTGTGTAGGTATATGAGGGTAGGTCTCATGCCGCCATTAATCGGTTTCTCCTGTAGGATGAATTTGTTGTGGCGGCAAGCTTTTACAGCCTTAAATAACAACGCAGAGTACTACTGTGTAACGGATACGGAACTGGCCCGCTCCGTAGTACTCGGTCCTTTGAAGGCAGTTTCTGGTCAAACTCTGGACAAACGGACGAAAGCCTTTCGATTCTATTTGCCAACAAAAGCGTGGATGCATTGCTTCCACGGAAGCTGGACATACGTACTCACCGTCGTGGTCGTAGGCGTAGTCGTACTCGTTGACGTTGGCGTTGGCGTTGTCGTTGCCGTTGACGTTGTAGTCGCGATACGATGGTGTAATAACGGATTTTAGTGGTGAATTTTACGATAACGGTGCTTTTGTTTTCTAATCAAGTCGAGTGGTTCTTCCAAGTCTATAAAGCGCTTAGCTTCCTTCTATGCTGCTGATCTCTCTCTCTCTCTTGCTTTCTCTCCGTGTGCAGGTCCGGCCGGCTGAGGAGGAATTAATTATGATATTGTGCGCTGTTTGTAGTGCGGCAGGATTGACGGGATTTCGCCGGGAAATTATGGGGAGAAAATCATTTTGTCTATGGTAAGTGGATAAGCATGGGGTGAGTTCTAGGTCAAAGGACGTGGATGGATAATGGATTCTGTATAGGTTAACAAAGTTTTCTTTATGACTGTCGACATCAAAGGGCTTTGCAATAATAGTTTGGAGGAGGATTATGCTATTTAGCTTTGATGGAAGTTAGCTGATGGTTTCTGTGAAAGGATACTCACATTCCCTGATCGCATTGTTATTACCTGTGCAATATAATAGGAGTTATGTGCCGATGCACTAATATGCGCATAGTGTAAGTACTCGTACTTCTTAACGCAATGAAAAAATCGCGATTACAATGAGGCGTTTCCCATCAGTCTAGCAGCAAAGCAAATAATTTGATTTGCGAGCGCATGTTCTGCATGAAATCGTCCGGATATATGTCAAAATTTTTGACAATGACAAACAAACTTGCCCACTACATGATTGTAGACTAGTCACCACTTAATCTTCCTTGTGCTCAAAATACCAGTGAACTTACCTGTTCTGTCTAAAGCAGGTTCCAGTAATCGCGGGATCTTACACATAAAACGTGAATTGCTGCCCCGTTTCTATAGGTATTCGGCTTCTTTTACTTGTATTCGATATACTCGACTTGCCGCCGAGAACGGCTTATGAAATATTGCTGCAGTTCGCTCTCCTGATTGTGGCAAAATGAATTTCGCCAAAGAGCTGTCAGGAAGCTTTCAAGCGAAGACTAAGTGCAGCGGAAATAGCGATATCAATAAAGTTCGTTTTGATTTGTACTACGAAGATTGCAACAACGATAGCTAGAGTACTTGTGATAGCAGAAAAGTGATTGTATCGTGAATTATTGTACAACGCATCCCATCACAACCCATAAGCAGGCTACTAGCAGTAGAAGTGCCATTGATGTTGTATGGACAAACGAGCCTATAGACATTTCTGATGAAGAAAAAACTCGCAAGAGATTTAGGCACCGAAATATATTGTAGATGAGTGGAGATACCTCCTAAAGCGTAACAGCAAAATTTGCAGCTGTTAGAAAGAGCACTTTAACGACGGATTAACGCGCAGTACCATACTCTCGGCTATCGGGTAAAAAGAGGAAACGTCAGCTTTTACAGAAGCCGAAGTTAGGTAAGCAGTAAAAAGCATAAGCCGGAATCACATCCCCTCCGAAGCATCTGGGACAATAAGAAAATCTTAGATTTAAATGGTTCTTGATTTTGTTCAATAAAAGAAAGAGTTTTACTCTTCCACTGTATAAAGGCAGAGGCGACACGAAAAATTGTAACGATGGTAGAAACTGATTTTTAAAATATTATTGTACTCAAGCAGGTCGACCAGCGGCGTGATTCAAAGTTTGGGAATGATGATGGATAAACATCGTAAATCCACGAAAGGTCGGCATATCGGCCCCATCGATTTAGAAACGGCTCCCGATAAAGCATCCAGATATCTCATATGGACGGCGCCAAGATCTCAAAATGTGACGTTTTATAAGAATAGTGCGCGATAAGTACGGTGATGGTGGTTGGGTGCTGTAGAAATAGGGTAGGCACTGAGAAGTGTGAACTCGGTGATGCCCGCTATTGTAACTGTTTCTACTGGTTGATGTCTATCCGGACTCGACTTGACAAGCTTAAAAGCGCGATTTTTTACCAGCAGACACAAATAACAGCACTATAAATGGGACAGCGTATGAACTCTCCAGATGGAATCAACGGTGTAGTAAAATCCAGGAACAAAACAAACTTATCCGGGCTACTCCTACATATTTGGAGGCCAGTGAGGTAAGGACTTCCGAGACTAAGTTACGGTGGATGAGCACTCAGTGGACCAACGTCGGCATCCCTAGGAGTCTTTATAATGGAAGTGGCCCTCCAGGTTGGGTGTTGTACCATCGCGGTAACTGCCTGACGATAGAAAAAATCGATGGTTACGAAGCAACAACAAGCCTCAAATATGGACGGATCTGAAGTTGACAACCACGGCAATCGAACTAAGGACAAGGAACTTTGCATTTGTACGTAGAATGCTGCATAGCAGATGTTACCGTCATCCAAGAAATGCGATGGGTTGGGCCGGACAAAAAGAGTATAGAAAACTGCGGCTACGGCGATTGTTTTCGACGGCAAAAGCATCGCCTATTTGAACAAGAAGTCTTGCGTTTCCGGCAATTAACGAGCGCTTCGTAATAATCTGTATTAAGCCTAAATTGATAATATTAACTTTATATGCTCGCATGCACCCACAAAGGAGAAAGGTGACAGCACGAAGGATAGCTTCAACGAGCTCCTGGACAAGATCTGCGAGCAGGACCCCAGCTATGACATTAAAATTGTCCTCGGCGACTTTAACGGAAAGTTAGGTAGTACAGTCGGAAAGCATAGCCTGCACGAAATGACCTCCGATAATCGATTCAAGTTCATCAACTTGACGCTGAACAACCAACCGTCAACCAGACTCACCACATTGCGATCAACGCAATGCAATCTATTGCGGATGTCCGAAAGTTCCGAGGGGCCAACATCGACTCGGACCATAACTTTGTTGTATCCAAGGTACGGCTGCGAATATTCCGAATATCGCATAGACAAGCTAATACTATGAGGTAATTTGACGTCGGGCGTCTACAATCGCAAGAGATTGCCAAATCCTCTTCCAATCGAATCTCCATTAAACTTTTCTGATGTCCCATGAGTATTGAAGACCAGTGGCAACATTGCCAAAAGGCCATCAGAGAAGCAGAATCTGATATGCTGGTTTTCACTCGGCCACCACAATATAACCCCTAGTTTGACGATAAGTGCTCGTAAGCACGCGTATCTAAGCGAGAGCCATGTGAAAAGCCCTGCATACAAAGACTGCAGCTGCTCACGAGCTCAATGAGCAAAACAGGAGAGACGAACAAGGGCTTCTCAGGAGAAAAAAGTAGGAGCATAAGAAGTGCGCAGTCGAGTCGATTTGGAAGCCATGGACACAAACCCCGAATCGCAGTCGATGCAGAAGGTTTGGAAAGAGTATTTTTCTAGACTGTATAACGGCGACGAGGAACTATATACCGCTGTCCGCCAGAAGGAATCTTTCAACCCTGACGATGTAGACTAACAATTCCGTCTACCCGACCCGCTTAAAGTGAAGATATCCATATGTAAGGAACAAAGCTGCTGGATTGGACGGCCTGACTGCTGAGCTCTCTAAAGCCGCAGGCGATTACTTGGTAATGAGCATACATCAACTCATTTGTAAAATGTAAAATATGGTCTGACGAAAGCATGCACAATAAATGGAATCTCACTATTGTTTGTCCGGTCCGGTCAGGAGACTCTTTGACTGCGCCAACTACAAAGGCTTCAGTCTTATTAACATCGCCCACAGATCCTCTCTGCCGTATTGTGTGAACGCCTGAAGCAGGTTGTCAACCACCTGATTGGTTTTCAGGCTAGATATATCTATAACAGATCTTGGAAAAAACCCATGAGATCCAAATCGATACACACCACCTATTCTCGATTTTAAGGCCGAGTATGACAGGTAGAGTTTTTGAATCCTGCCAAATTCGCCTGTTTGTGCAGAATAACGCTGGAGAGTGCACACTAATCCATCAAGGTCGGTAAAGAACTCATCAAGACGTTTGATATCAGAAAAGGATTTAGACAAGGCAATGCGCTGTTATGCCATTTCTTTAGCAGTATTCTTGAAAGTAACATTTAGTGCAAAAGTGACGCATCAGCACAAGAGGCGCCCAATTGCTCGCATACGCTGATGATATTAATATAATCGGGAGGAATGCAAAGTGATGTGGCGCTTTCGCGAATATTGTGATACAATTGGCAACGGTCAATGTGAGCAAGACCAAGTATATACTGTCAACAAGAATGCCAACGTCTCGGACAGATTGTCACCCTCGACAGATAGAAAATTGAGGTACAATAGTTAAGGACCTTGTCTAGCTAAGCTCTACTATCAATTCAGACAACCATATCAGCACTGAGATCAAACGAAGAATAACTCTTACCAATCGCTGCTTCTTTGGGCTAAGAAGGCAATTGACTAGCAAAGCCCTCTCTCGAACAACAACAGGGAACTACATAAGACCTTTATAATAGCAGACCTGTGCTATGTCGCAGAGGTATGGACTTTATTAAAAATGAATAAGGGTGCTCTTGGCTGCTATGAGAAGAAAATTCTTCGGGTCTGTATGAATGTTAAGTGGAGAGGAGATGCTGTACGGCCTATACAGCAACATCGTCTTAGCCAAAAGAGTGAAGATCTAACGACTGAGGTGACTGGGTCACCAATGCTCCAGCCCGAAAAGTTACAGCGCTGTGGAGGAAGACCGCGACTCAGGTGGCGCACGCAAGTGGAAGGGAACTTCAGCCATCTTAGCATACGAAACTGGAGGCAGCTTGGTAAAGATCGATCACTTCTTGCTTGAGGCCCAGGTTCACCACGGTCTGTAGCACCACCTTAAGTAGGTCAGTTTGCCAACATGCTTGGTAGATTCTGTTGCCAAAAATGTTCGCCAGCACTTTTGGATATACGAGGGTTGTCTGAAAAGACAAGATACAAGACATTTTTTCTCGAAATTTTTTTTTATTTTTCTACATAGTCTCCTTGTAACTCTACACACTTCTCCCAGCGATGCTCCCATCTCTCTAACCCGTCCAAATGGTACTTGGCGTTTTTCTCTACAAAATAATTGTACACGAAAGTGATTGCCGCCTCATTTGACGAAAATCTCTGTCGCAGCGCAGTTTTTAGATGAGGGAACAAAAAGAAGTCGCTTGCGGCTAGATCTGGTGAATAAGGCGGATGGTCAAGCAGTTCAAACCGTAATTCATGGATTTTCGCCATGGCAACCACTGAGGTGTGAGACGGCGCGTTGCCTTGGTGAAACAGGATTTTCTTTTTCTGCAAATGTGGCAGTTTTTCCGCAATTTTTGCCTTCAGCTTGGCAAGTAATGATACGTTGTATGCTCCTTTACTATCCCAAAAAACAGTCGCTATCACTTTCCCAGCCGAAAAAACTGTTTTTGCTTTTTTTGGAGCCGGCTTGCCCTTTGCAGTCCACTGTTTTGACTGAATTTTTGTTTCGGGCGTATAATGCTGTATCCAAGTTTCATCTACAGTAATTAATCGGTCCCAAAACTCGGATTTATTGCGCTTAAACTGCGCCAACAGAGAGTTGAAAATGTTCATTCGAACACGTTTTTGGTCTAACGTAAGCAAACTCGGATCCCAACGCACGGACAGCTTTCTCATGCCTAAATCTTGATTTAATATGTAACAAACACGTTCTTTGGACAATTTCATAACCTCTACTATCCCCTTCACTTTAATTCGGCGGTCGTCTAACACGATTTGGTGAACTTTACCAATGTTATCGTCAGTGGTTGCAATTTTTGGACGTTCCGAACGTTCATCATCTCCAAGCTCTTACGGCCACGTTTAAATTCAGCTGTCCAAAATTTCACTGTGGTAAATGATGGTGCAGAATCCCCATATACAGAGTCCAACTTATTTTTGATTTGCGTAGGCGTATTGCTTTTCAAAAACAAGAATTTAATAACAACCCGATACTCAATTTTTTCCATTTTCACAAAAAACACTCACATCGACTCACTAAAAACTGCGCTTCCAAAATGACTGAAACTTCGGTAAGTAACTGTCAAAAGATGCACAACTAGCATTCACTAGCTTTTATTGACGAGTGCCGCTATCTTTACGTTGCGGTCGGAAACTTTTCAGTCAACCCTCGTATGGTATGTCGCTCATCTATTTTCGAATGTGTAAATGTATGAAGAGTTCCTTTTTTTCTGGGAACCGCTGGCTTATATCAAAAGGTATTTGCACGAAGAACAACTATGTCGGACTGTAATTCCAAACGAAAAAAATCATCATTCGGCAGACACAACTTCATTTTGCATTTCACTGGTAGATTTTGTCTTTTAATTAAGACAGCCACAGCCCTTCCACAGCTCATACTCAAAATTTAAAAAAAAAAATTATGGTGACACACAATTTCAAACTTTTTAGCAAAATGTTGGCAATCAAATGCAAAAGTTGTGTCCTGGGGAAAAATTAACTCCGAGTACGTCGACCTGAAATCTAAGTCCAAGTGCAGCCCACAACACAAAGAATTCCCCAAATTTTCCACTCTGCGAATTGTTTCGAAAGTATGTGACCAGAATGGTTGCCCTCCTCAGAGTGCAAAACAACTACTGACATGCAATTGGAATCTCAGTAACATTTCTCTCAAACATTTTTATAAGAATTTCTCGTGCCAACTTAGATGCCCTTCACTTTAACCTTCAGTCAGGAGCCAATTTTCGTTTAAGGAGCAAAACACCAAAAAATAATGATGACCCATAAAGGTGCGGTACCCGACAAAAGAAAACAAAAAAAAACTAAAAAAGAAATCTCCTATAAATCACACAGGGAAAAGGGTTCAAATACGAGTATACCCTCAAAGTACCTCCCCAGATGCGTCTCACTGACTTCAACTTATTTCTTATGGTTTCTTGGGTAAAAAATGGGCCACCATTCACCACTTACCGAAAACATCTTCTCACCCTTTTCGGCTAGGTTTCGATATCAAAGATTGTCCATATGACCTACATCACGTCGTCGTCGAGGGCCATCCGGGGTGAGGTAGACTCCACAAAGAGGTGGACTCCACCAGGATTCTGAGGAGAACAAACACTAAAGAAACTTCCAGAGAACTGCGAGTAACTTGCTAGCAGCCACGACGGTAAAAATGTAATCCTTTATGAGTTGTGCGATCATAAATCATGGGTCAGTATAACTGTGCTACGTGAGTGAAATTTGTGAGTGGGGTTTTTTTTTTTTTTTTTTTTGTCGTCTCCACAGCACCTTAGTGGAACTATCGAGGCTCCTTAGACTTCGTTGGCTTCTTGTTCGATTTGCCCTGGGAGCAGGAGTACGAGTATGTTTACACGAATCGCATTTTGCTCATTCAGTGATTCCTGAAAGAAAATTAGAACAGGATTGGATGTTGGGGTTAAGGTGATTTGATACCTCATTCGTTGGCCTTTCCCCCACACCCAGCTGTCAGTTTGATGGTGACGAGTGGGGTCTGGAGGTTATAGTTCTAGAAATACATAGAAGAGTGTGTCTGCTTGTTTGAGTGGTAGTATCTCGGCCTTGGACAGTGCATAAACAGGTAATGGTGGTGGTCTTGTAAGTTCGATGCAATGGCTATCCACTCAACCACAAATCATTTCTTCTTTCACGTCATATAAAATTCTATTCTTGTGTTGTGTTGTCCACTATACAGCTCATACATCGAAGATGTGAGGCAATAAATTGAAGCAATTTTCCACTTTGTTTCAGTGCAACAATAGATGCAGGTGAAGGGTTCGAAGACTTTGTCTGGAGAAGCAGGGAATGATTGCAAAGTTTGCAAGTTGTTGGGTCAAAAAACTGGTAATTTTATGGGGCTTTTCTAGAAATGAAGTTTGCATGCAACTTTAATGGATAGAATTTTGAAAAGTGAGGAATTACGGTCTCCAAGGGGTAGACCAGATTAAGTGTTGTGGTTTTTGGTTCTTGAATATTTAAGCACTGCGACATAAAGTTTTGACAGATTACACTAAATAATTTGACGTTGAAAAACATTAGTTTACTTCTTCTGTTTAATGGACCTATAAAAAATGTCCTCATGGTTTGTATGAGGACAAAGAGAGACCACACATTCCACAATTTTGATCAATGGGTATCCAGAAGTGGGAAAAAGGAAGTTGACTTCGTTAAAAAATTCTTTTTTGGTAGTTTTTTCCAAGACTTATAATTTATCCGTGAACGTTCTAGTCTAGTTTGTGCAATATGAGCTGCTATTATGGCTAAATATGTAAAGATAGATTTTTTTTTTATTTTCTTTCTAACTTAAAACTACTGTACAATTTCTTTCAGAATATAGTGGGTAATAATAGTCATCACTCTGTAACTTAAGAGTTAGTATGGAGTGACATGGCGATTTAATTAACAAATAAATACAAGTTTGATGTGGGGGGGACATCGGTTTTTACAATATTATTGTTCTTACCCTTCATAAAAAGAGAAAAAAATATATTCATATAAAAATTCAAGGAAAAAAACGGAAAGAGCAATTACTCTATATTTGGAAATTATTTTACCAATTGGAAAAATATTACAAAAATTAATTAATTAACTGACATTAAACTTAAACATTGACTTGTGCTGATGATTAGGATAGCAGATCACTTTTAAATAACGACTCCAGGAGTTCATAATGCATAGTGAATAACCAGTCTTTTCCAGAATGAATTAAAATGTAAAGCTGTTCAAACAGAAAATGGTAACTTATTGAACATTACAGGGGCTATAATCGAGTAGAAGTGGGAAAAATGGGTTTTACGCGGGATTGGAACATTGACAAGGTGTATGGTATTTATACGAAGACTATAAAAATGTGTAGTTCTACTAGGAATTTTACAGCGTTGCTTAAAAAATTCTTTTAGAACTTTGAAACCGTAAATTTGTCTCATTGGTAGAATATCGCAGGTCTTTAAATAAGGGCCAGCTCCGTGTAAGTCGATTTTTATTACAGACAATCCTAATTAAATGTTTCTGAGCTACTAATAACGAACTGAAGGCGTTATTAAAAGAACTACCCCATCTTGAGATACCATACTGCAACTTAGAGTGAGCCAGGCGATAATAGATTGACGTTAATACTTTTTTTGAACAATATTGTTAGATGAGATACATTTTGGGTGTTATAAAGAACATATGCGATTTCAGAGTTTTAATATGATCTTTTCAATTCAAGTTATGATTAATACTTCAAGGTATTTATAGTGATGCACTGATTCGATGTTAAAACAATTATTAGAACAAAGTAAGCTACTGATAAAATTACTTTTTTCACAACTGTGAACAGGTAAACAGAATTTATTATAATCATAAACATGAAGGCATAATTTAAAATCATTTAAATTTTAAAAGACATAAGTTTTGTCTTCTCGCTAATAATCAGTTTATTTTCCGCAAACCAAAGTCTCAATATTTCTATATCTTCCGGGATCTTTGCAATATTTTGGTATCTTGTATCAATTTGGTATGTAAAGGCTATGTCGCCTTGATACTCAATTTAGATTTTTAGATTAAGAACGAAGATAGAGTTAATGTATATTACAAAGAGCAGAGGAACAAGAACTTAACCCTGTGGTACACCATTTTTTAAGATACGAGAGTCACTAAAGCTCCCGTTTACATTTACTTTTTGATTCCTACCTTTTAGATAAGAAGTAAACCATTTGTTGATCATTGCTCTAAAACCACAGCATTGTATAGTTTTTTAGAAGCAGGTCATTATCAACCATGTCAAACGCTTTTGTCATATGGACAAAAAGAGCCATGGTGGATTTGTTGCAGTTAATACCTTCATGCAATTGGCTACACACTCTGAAGATAGCATTCTCGGTTGACATTCTTCTTCTAAAACCAAACCGATTACTACTAAAAAAATTGTTTCTATCTAAAAAAGATAATATGCGTGATTTCATAAGTTTTTCGAAAATCTTAGCAAACGCTGGAAGTAGGGAAATAGGTCTGTAGTTCGACTTATTACTTTTATAACCGTTTTTAAAAAGTGGTATAACTACAGCGCCTTTTACGTGCTGAGGGAAACAACTATTTTGAACACTAAATTACACAAGTAACATAAAACGTCCGCCACATAAAAGCACATTTTCTAGTATAAGACATTTTTTTTTTAACGACAATATTGCCTTACAGATTTCTCTAGAAGAAACTGGTTGGAAAACAAAACTGTTTAGTTGTGTGTTTCCTGTGAGTCTTATAGAATAATTGCAGTCTCTTGAAATCTCTACAGATGGTTTCAGTTTTTCTGAATTTTTGGTAAAGTACCCATTGTGCCTATTTTAAATGATGATTGAGCCCGTGAAACTTTTACCATCTATTTCCAAGCTAGTAATGCCTATTTGTTGTCTACTTTTCCGCAAAATGCTATCAACTATCTTCCATTCGTCTCTTACATTTCCTCTGGCACGTTCAAACGAATCTGAATAAAACTTGTTACGTGTTTCTTCAGATTTGCTTAGAGAATTATGATATTTTTTAAGTTTTATATTATGTGGATGACTTCTGCACTTTTTTGGAAGTTTATTTTTTCGTTTTATCTGCTGCAAGAGATTGTGTGTCATCCACGGCTTTAAAAATTTATTTATTGAAAGGGGAGTAAGTAGAAAAATATTTGATATGATTTTTTTAAAATTTTGGTAAAGAGTTCGAAAGCAATTGATGGGTTAGTTTCATCATAGACTGGTTCCAGAAATTCATATTGTAAACAGTCCTTTAAAAGAGCATGGTCTTTTTTACAGATGAGATACAACAATTTAGTGCATTGGTACTGGAATCAACATTAAGTGTAATCATACAATGATCTGTTAAATTCAGGTCATACACGACACCATTAAACATATTCTTATTGTTTTTTTGAGTGCAAACAAACATTCATGCAATCATATAGGCTCTACCTCAACAAGATATAAACCAAGTTAACTTTTTTCTTTGCCTTCAGTATTTTAGATTTGCAAAAATTAGAAGAAGCCAACAGATTAGATTAGATTATATTTGATTTTTATTTTTATACTAAAATATTTACAAAATGTTATATAAACAGAAATCAGTTAGCGTAGCATCGCCATGTGCCTAGTTAACAAAAACTTCTAGACTATTTTTTATAGGTTAATAGCAAATTATAGTGAATTAATTCTATATAATTATTATTTTGTTTCCTTTTTTTTATTTATTATTATTATTAATTGTATTATATTGTATTTTATTTTATTTTATTATATTATCATTGATTTTGTTAAGGATTTCGGAGACTTGGTTCTCCTATAAGACCATTTCCAAACACAGATCTCCTTGTTTCATGCAAAATTGGGTACCACCAATAAAATGAAAAATATCCTCTGTCTCTGCCAAATTACACGTGATGGGGACTCTCGGTAGATCATCCCTGTGGGGAGCTTAGGAGATTTCCACGCACCTTCAGCACCATCGCTATTTCTTTTATGCTGTGTTCATCATGAAAATAGTTATTGTGCTCCAAATTGTAGACTGCTGTAGATTGGTCTGTGGAGTGACCCTGATGCTCATCTACACACGCACAAAGTATGGGCTTCTAGCTCGCCATATCCTTGACTCTCAGTTCCATTCCACAACTACAAGCTAGTTCCAGGCACTCCTTGTACCAACTAGTCCTACTTCGTATTGTTTGCAGAGCTATTTTCTTTGGTAGCCCATAGTCCCGCATGTTCAACAATTTGACCACGTATTCTGGTCGTAGTCGTAGGGTTTTAGTAAAGAGTGGTGGTAAGTCTGCCTTCAACATTAGCATGTAGTTTGACGTATTTCGTGGAAGATGATATGCTTTCTTTATATAAAGCCTAAGCAGTTTTTCCATCGTCCCATCTTGTTTTCCTCCCCATACTTGAGCAGTATAAAAGAAAATGGATTACGAAATAGCTTCAAATACTTTATATTTGCAAGCTCAGGGCAATATATTTGTTGGTGAAACACTTTCTCTAAACAGCATTGATGGCTGCTTTTGACTTCGTCCGTTTTTCTTCTAGATGCCTCTCCATAATGAGATTCCGCCTAAAGTAAATTCCGAGGTAGTTATATTCTTTCACAATTTGAATAGTTTCCCCATTAAAATCCCATCTTTTATTTGCGCAGTTTCTGCCTCCACCTCTTTTGAGTATCACATTTTGCCGTATCCGAAAAGCCTGTTTATTGTAGGCATTCGGGTGACTACGTTAACAACACAACCCTATCCGCGAAAAGGAGATTTGAGCAACACACCTGAACGCTCCACACCTCCATTTTCTACCTTATATCGTCATTGAATTTGCAAATAGACTAGGGGTCAAAGCACAAACTTGTCTCACTCCTGTCCCGATTGAGCCCACTCTGATAACACAACCCCATTCCACATAGCTAATTCGGTATCTACATACGGGCTTTCAAATTACTGGTTCGAACTTTAGCGACATACTCACGCCAAAGAATTTATACAACCACGCGCTTCGGTCCACTGTGTCAAAAGCTGATCTGTCAATGTCAAAATATCAGTCAAGTTTCACGTCTTTATCACGAATGGTTAACGTTTCGAAATTTTTAAAAATTACACTGAAATTCTGCCTCGGTGGTCACAACCTTAAGAGCGCTAACTTCGATTTTCGGTTATCAACATCCCTCTAAACAGGCTGTGGTGCTATAGGGGATAAATTCAAGCCAACTTATTCACTATTGAATGTTCCCGTGCCAGAGAAATCAAGCATCCATCGAAGTACCGAAAATATCGCAACCGTAAGTGCTTCAGTTCAAAATAAGCCAAATCAGGCGATTTCACGCCGTTCACAGGAATTGGGAAAAAGTCGACATTGTGGTGAATTTTGCATAAAGATCTTAGCCTACACCCTACAAGATCAAATTAACTCAAGAACTAGAGCCACTTGATCATTTAAAGTGCCGAAACTTCTCCGTATGGGCTCTGCCAAAGTTTGAAAAAATCCTGACTTTCATCGAAAAGTCATCGTCGGCGTTGAGGCTCATTTCTGGCTTAATGGCCGTATTAATAAGCAAAATATGTGTGCTTCAATAGATTCCATTGCATCCAGAAGTGACTGTGCCGTGTGGATTTCATGTGTGATTGGACCGTATTCTTTCGTCCATGAAAATGATCGCCATGTTACGGTCATTGGAGTTCGCTATCGTGCCATGTTGGAAGACTATTTTTGGCCAGAATTGAATAGACTTGATATCAGTGATATGTCGTCTGAAGCAAAGTGCTGACACATGCTACACAACTGGTCAAACAATTGACCTATTGAAGGGAAAATTCGGTAATTGTGTAAGTAATCTCGAGAATGGTCCGGGTCGAATGGCCACCTCGCTCAAGTGATTTAAAGTCGTTGGATTTCTTTTTATCGGGTTACGTCGTTAGTTTGTGGCAACAAGCAAACAAAGTTAGAAGAGCTCAGTAACAATATTGAACGCGAAATTGTCAAAGTTCCGGCCGATGTGTGTGGAAGAATGTTGGACAATTGCTTCCAAAGAATCGGTCGCTGCAAACGTGCTAGCGGTGGTCATATGAATAAAATCAAATTCCATATAATGCGTATTGTATTATACCTGGAATAAATTTCAGCCCCATATATCAATTATTCTGTGTTTTATTTAAATATTTTACCGAATGCCACAGTTGACAGCCCTGAACTCCAGGTAGATGAAGGTTGTGCTTACCTCTCTTCAATTACCAAACAAGTTGTAGAAAGGTGTGGGACTTGAAAGCTCCTTCAGCTCGAACTATTTGGAAATGCTTGTTAACTTATCCAGATCTATACGAGACCTCAGTTAAAAAGTAAATCACTTTGCTTACGAGCAACTAATGAAAACGTTTCCATCTACTCATTTGTTCTGGGTATTGAAAAAAATGCACTTAAAGCAAGACAGCATTGAAAAACTGTTCGTATAATCTGTCCTTTCCACTTCCAAGATCGGTTCGCACTAAATTGTTACTTGAGAACCTCTCAAGTCATTCTCTAGTAAGAAACAAAAAAAAAAAACTACTATCACTGATTATAAGTGTCCATTTCTAGAAGCATCTTGACTTACCCTCACAAAAACAAATTTCGTTTAATTTCAAAGACCTCAATTACCAACCCCGGCCACATTCAATTTCCATCAAATTAATTCAATTAAATTCAAAGTCCACTATAATCGCAACCCTTTTACCCAGAGGAGATAACAGGATGACTTAAGCTCCAGAGAAAAGACTCCTTCGTTTCACTGCAGCCCCTTTCTATCTTATTTTCAGACTTTGGTATGTCCTGCAGCCTGGACGACCGACAGACGAGTGGGTGGCATTTCCAGATGATGATGGTGGTGAAAAAAACGCAGTTAAAGTACTTTAAACTTTTCCACTGATTTTACAATTATATTAAGTCAGAGGGTTGGTAAAGTATTCCACCTACCAGAAAGGCCTTTTGCATATTTCACTGTAACATTTCGATTTCATCTGGGACAGACAGAGCCAGCACCATGAAGAAAGCCAGCTAGCAGATTACTTGAAAGAATTCCTACCTTGTGGCGGTGGATTTTCTCCAGCTCTGTTGGCTAAATTCATAATTTGGCTGGATCTCGGCGTCAACCACGTTCACATCTACACGTCCATGTCTATGTCCAAGTCTACGTCCGCCTCTGCCCAGCATAGTGGAGAAATTAAAAACTTTTTCAAATCCTTTTTTGCGCTCGTTTCGCATAAAAATCTCTGTAATCCTAATCTCTCGTTTGAAGTAGGTATGCCAGAGCCGGAGTTATTTTCGACGCTGCCTCCTTTTTTTCTTATCCAAGAATCGGCCACGAACCACGTCCTGACGATATAAAGTAAAGGGATTTCCTGGAGTTAGGCGGCATAAAGTCTTTGTGACTTGCGAAATATTTGAGCGTTCCATCGCTCTGTGTGGCTGTGTGGCTGTGTGCATTTTTCCCGGAAGTAATTCGCGGTTTTTAGGAGCAGATTTTTAGCCGTCCATTTAGCCTTTGGAAAATTTCACGAAAATTAGTTGGCAAATTAAAAGTTTGCTCTCTTAGTGGTGTTTTAAGTTGATGATTGTCTAGATGTGCTGGTGTGGGAAAGATATAGATGGAAAGAGGATGGAAAAGAACAGCTCCCAAGACGTCCTTTTCCTTCCTTTTTTTTTTTTTCTTTTCATTGAAGATAGCACTGAGACTGGTTCTGCTCATCCCCATCGCTCTTGATATCAAAACATTGTTAAAAGTTTTCCCATAAGCCATTTGCGTTGAAGGGTTTAGCGAATGAAACCGCGCGTTTTCCTCTCGTTTTGGTTTTGGTTTTCGTCGCTGTATCCGTGGTTTTGCTTGGAGTGACGAGGTGTGGCAAATGAGGCGATAGGATTCTGGGTAAGTTGCTCGGGTAGCTATGGAACTGAATAAGAACAATTAATTGGTAAAAGTTTCATTCCTCGAAGTGGTTGGGAATGGTGATCAGTGAAAACGGTGTTCTGCTCTTTTGGGGCTGTGTAGCGGTTGAGCTGCGGGTAATTTTAGTGGTGCTGCAGAAGTGATTTGCATAGAGCTTACATAGTAACCAGGAAACTACGACATGAGATAAATTTAAGCGTGTATGTAAGAGCTTAGTACTTTGGAGAAAAAGGATGCTGTCCTTAGGGACGGAACCAATTTCTGTCATGCTCTGCCAATGCATAGTTGGAATATAGTATTTGGAAGTAACAAACTGTACGAATTATACAGTCATTTAGTTTTAAGCACTAATCAACTGGAAATCTTGTTCGCTTTTCCAAAAAAAAGAAGAGTAATTTTCTTTATTTTGGCTTTAATATATAACCATTTCACAACTCTGATCCAGATGCAAAATTTTAAGTTGAGGTTAAATCTATATCATTTTATCTGTCAAGTCGTGCTTGCATTAGAGTACTAAACCATTGAGTTCGGACGTCCGAGAGTTGCTGCCATAGAATCCATTGGATTATTTATTGCAGTATGTTCCAAGGAGCATAATCTCCGGGCGAACCTCTCTTGGGCGCTGATGGGCTTATGGGATGGATTTTTGAACTAGGATACATCCTCAAAGACCAATCCGCTGCATAGCCCTGTAGGGCTTCCGTCTTAGGCAATAAATATCTTCAGTAGGCCCTTCCTTTGGCCAATTCCCTCCAGTTGTATACGCCCCTTCTTCTGATGCGTTGTTCGTCCGGATTGGAATTGAATATTCCTCAGGCCGGAGCATTAATATCCATTTGCTTAAAGCTCATTCTTTTGGGCCAATAGAAATGCAGCTGTGATGAGGCTCTTACTCTATTGCTTTTGAAGACCAAAGAGACCGTTATTGGCAAGTGTATCTCTTCGTTGATGGTCATAGACAAGGCTGCTACCTACTATGACATTCTTCGATATTGTGAATACTTTCATGTTGACAGGATATACATGGTTTTGATCTCATTCACAGCTAAAATATTTTTTGTTCGCTCTGTTTTAGTACTTGACAACACACCAGTAAGAGCACCCTGCATTTTGTAATGGCATCAAAGCGATGTTGGTTCCTTCCTTTAACCAGCAAGGAGTGTTCTTCATTGTTATTACACACGATCTGACGAATTTTGGAAAAGAGAAAGAGTTAATGCATCGTACCTCTTGAAATCCCTTTTAATAAAGTTTGCCAGTGCTTCAAAGAATGATAAAATTTGCACTGTCCTCCCCTATTATGGTGCCGTCATAACTCTCCCTGAGAGCATGCTAGAAGGCGGTGTTGCATATATCTATATCTATTTATATCTATATATAAATAATGACAGTAAGCAGCCTACAGTCTTTCTTACCGACCCTTTAGAGACGCCATAGCACTCAATTGGTCTGTATCCAACTTACCGAGTCATGCCATCTGCGATTGTACTTAACTGCCAAAAGGAACCTTAACCAAAGACGCATACAGATTCTAAGAAGTCCTTCTCTGAGCTTTGCCAAACAAGTTCATGGCCTAATCTAGTGGATTTAAATTGCGTTAAAAAACCTTCGCATCCCCGAACGACTGTGAAGTAGTGAGAGACCTCAGTAAAGCCGAAGGAACATTTTGGCTGTTGCTGCAGACGAAGATACTTCGCTCCCTTCAATATACACCCTGAATGACTCGAACTGCAACCGACTTCAGACTGCTATAATTTCCAAACCGTTCATTACAGTGAGCTCAAATTTTGACACAGACAAAGGCTTGTAAATACCTTTTAAATAACTTGCGTCTCAGTTGTGTTGAAAAATTTTTATCCGCGATGGAATTCAAACCTGATAGTGTGATTGCTTTATATTTGGCTGGAAAACCACAAGTAGCTATCGTTAGAGCCCTCCAACACCTCAAGGTGAATAAATCATTTGTGTCTCAAACCATAGCTCGTTACCGTGATACTGGCAGCGTTGCAAAACGCCATGGAGGTGGTCATAAAAAAACAGCAACATCGGCAGAAATGGTTCGGAAAGTGAAGGCTCGAATTGAGCGAAATCCGCGTCGAAGTGGAAGAAAAATGGCTCGTGAGCTCAACATATCGTTGGAACGGATGCAACACATACTGAAAAATGAGCTTGGGCTCAAGCCATTGAAGTTCCAAAAAGCACACGATCTTACACCGCAACAGAAAAAAGTTAGAGTCGAAAGAACGAAGGAGTTGCTACGCTTGCACGGAAGTGGTGAGTTGCCGAATTTGGTTTTCTCCGATGAGTCGCCATTTGTTATCGAGCAATATGTCAACAAACAAAATGACCGAGTATACTCGTACTTGCCAGAGGGGTCCTTCGAAAATGTACACCTTCGGACGGCCACCAGAAAGCAGGCAGCACCGATGGTGATGGTTTGGGCCGCCATAACCGCCGATGGTCGCTCTTCGTTCGTATTTTTGGACCGTCAAAATTAATGCGATCGTATACCGTGAAACTGTCTTAGAGGCAGTATTGAAGCCTTGGGCAAACAATCATTTCGGTCGGAGACCGTGGACATTTCAACAAGACTCGGCACTGTCTCACAAAACGCGCGTCAACCAAGATTAGTTAAAAAACAATTTTCCACACTTAATTTCTTCGAAACAATGGATTGCAAATTCTCCAGATGCAAATTCGTTGGATTTCTCTGTCTGGGGTATTTTAAAGGCGAAGGTTGGCACTAAAAAATACCAAAGTTTGGGCCATCTCAAACAAGAACTTCGCCGGGAATGGGCCAAAATACCGCAGAGCAGTTTGCAGGTAGAAGGCAAACAACTTTATAAAGGTATCAGTGCAAAATCCTTCACATCAGTTGCCAGACTTACCGCTTTTGTAGGCGTTCAACACTACATCTCTTCACAGAATTTCTCCCTTGTTGTGAACTCTGAGATAACGATTAATTACCTGATTGATTACCTGCAACATGGCAAAGGTCCAAGTCAATATTGGCTGTTCTGCTTTCAAAAACTCGCACCCAAGTATAGTATACACTGCTTCTGCCCTCTGCAGCAGTCATAGTATAGCATTTATTTGTTCTTTTGTCTGAAACCGTGCTTCCACGATAGTTTTGACATTGGTTTCCTGGTGGCTTCCGTAGTACCTCCACTTGTATTTCAGCTACACGTGTGCTGCACAGACCACGTCCAGTCGGGAAACCAGCAGGGGTCGTTGACTGCTATCTGTTGAGATGGGTTGTGCCGATCATAAGGAGAATGAAAAACTGTGATATCTACTGTGGTGATTGCTAAAGGGAACAGAAAAGGCGCTAATTTAGATGCGGATTGTCATATCTGGCAGATTTAAGCTACAAGACTTGAGCTTCCGACATCAAAGCTAAATTTGCTAATATAAATCAATACCCACTATGTTTTCATAGATTTTAAGGACACACATGAGACCATTTCTGGAGACCAGCTGTCTGCTTTTGGCTCTACTGCCGAACTCGCACGTCTGTGCAGAATGAAGATGCAAAACTCCCGCTGCTCTGTCAAGACCGGTCACAACTTAACCGAGACCTTTGATGTCAAAAATGCTTTCAGAGAAGATTACGCATGCTTTGAACAGTTGTGCGGATCCCACAACGAACGCTGCATATACAGCCTTTCAAAAGTCAGGGGAACTACTAGCGTATGCTGATGACATCGACGTACTTAAGAGTTCGTGCGTTCGGTGCGTTCGTTAGTATTAAAATAGAAGATTTCAAAATGGGTTAAGCAGTAAATGAGGGCAAAACCAAGTATATACTGTCAACTAGAAAGCACTCACAACATCAACGACCTTGGGTCTGCTATGAATTCCGCCAACAACACCTCAGCAGAAATAAAACGGAGAATCACTCTTGCCAATCGCTGTATCTTGCCGAAAACCTAAGGGGACTGTATATACGACTTTATCATCTCATCCTACTGAAGCACGGACTCTATTTAAATTGGATGAAAATATCCTCGGTCGTTGTGAGAGGAAAAATTCTTTGTTAAATATTTAAATATTGGGCGCTATTTGCGTTGACGGGCTTTTGAGGAGAAGATTCAACGAAGAACTGTACGAGCTGGACGGCGGCATCCATTTAGTCAGAAAACTACGCTGCAATCGCCAGGACGTGTAGAGCCAATGGACATCAATCCACCGGCCCGCACTGCACCTGAATTTGGTCCTGTAAACAAACTTTCTTCACTTATTGTCTTTTGGTTTTTTATATATTAATTTTATGTTATGTCTAGGTTTAATGCAAGTGTACCTCAATTAAGTAATGCTGAAAATGTTACTCCCGTTTGTAAATTCGATTCGATAAAATATTTGAAGCATTCGAAAAAATTTTAATTCATTTCTATCCCATTTAGATTCGTTCTGTAACAAGCTTGACATAATATTCCTTTCCGAGATATCGATATTTGGTAATAAGGAAGATTTTTATAGTATTACTTCCATCCTAAATGTAAAAGCTTAACTTATGGGTTCTGTAGTTATGTATACACATTTGTAGAATGCAGACTGCATAAGTAGCTTGATCCACAGAAATGTATCTTTATGTGTTTACATAGACTACCGTGTAGGAGCTGGCTAACTTCTCAATAATAGAAAGGCAAAGAATCTTTTCATTCTAGGCGATATGAATTTAGATATTTTAAATGATTCCTCTATAGCGGCAATCTTCGTAAGGGATTTAAGGATCCTTCCTTCCCAGCGCAGGCTTGGGAAAATCTGCGAGGCGAGAAAGAGAGGTACCGATAAACGTTGGTTTTAAATGTTTGAAGGTTATAATGACTAGGAAGTAAAGAGGGCAGGGCATTCCATAAGCGAATCACGATATTTTAGAGTACGTTCGACAGTGGGCTTGAGGGTATACTGATGAGCATTCATAGCGAGACGAGTGGCAGATTGGCTTTGTCCAAAGAGCCGATAGCTGGAATGTCATTGTAAATGAGCATTGGGATGGAAGATGAACAGAATTTCTAATGTTTTTGACGAACGAGCAACAAATTTTACTGCCTTTGGGACATTGTAGTATTTTTTACCTCAGTTTTTGGTCGTATTGGAATTTCACACACTTAAGAAAAGCGTTGCAGTCATTCCTGGCTCGTTTGAACTTTTTCCGGTTGTCCTCTGTAGGGTTGGTCTTGTAGGACGGAAAAAACACTTCTCTAAGCCTGACAGCCTCTTTATAACTCGAGTCGTACCATGTCCACTATTTTGGGATAATACTCATCGTCCGATGAGGGACAAAGGATCTCAAGAGAATAGTGTCTGTAATCATATCAGCAGCGGCCTCGAGTAAACATAACGACCAATTAAAATTCCTAAAGAAGTTGTTAAGTCCGCTCCAATTGGCTTTCTTACATTGCCATACTGGTCTTTTAGGAGTCTACATTTCTCTACTGTCTGCAAACGGGTTGGAGGCTTATTTTAGTGATCCTACCAGAATAACTAATTCTCCTCAAACTTGCACTGATCACATTTTTGGAAGACTTGATCGTAATTCTATATCTCAATAAATATATACCTTTTGAAAAACTAAAAGCAATCAATTATTGATATGTCCAATTTAATTTTTCTCTACTTTCAGAAAGCTGGTCAGACGTATACGTTGAAAATGACCCCTTTACCGCATTTGATATCTTTTTCAAAATCCTAAAAGGTCATATCGATTCATATCCCACTGTATCCATACGATTATTGGACTATACATCTGAAGAGACTAAACGCATAGCGCTCATTTTATTTCACTTTACAATCAATTCTCTAAAGAAATTGGCACTGAAGTACAAATTTATAAAGAGCAGTACTATGTCAATAGATTCCAAATAGCGAAACACCATTTAAGAAAAGAATATCGTAATGCTAATGAGCTGCGGAATAAAAGAGTGTCTCGTACTGCATCATCCGATATATCTTTTAAGGGTCAAGTCATCCAGAATCCAGTAGCCATGGCAAATGTCTTCAATGAGTATTTTGCAAGTGTTACCTCTAATACACTTTCTAGTACACTAGTATCCTAGAATAGTACACTTTGCGGAACTGCTCGGGAAACTGCTTCAATAAGGAAAAGCACCAAGTTCGCAGTTTTTTCCGTGCACCAATCACGTATTTTGAATTGTTTAAAAGAGTAAGGTCAGTGAACAGCCCCAGTTCATCGTCAAGCAAAAGCTGTTCAAACAACATAAAAGTAGTTATTGCTGCATTTTTCCGGATTCTCTAAAAATTGCAGAGGCCATACCTATTCAGGAAAAAGGTGATAGCAAAAATAAAAAAAATTTAGTTAGAGACCAATCTATACATAGTAGCCTCATTCCTAGAAAATGTTGTTTTTGTAGCAAATCTCAGTATGGTTTCAGATCAGGTACATCTACAGACGATCACCCTTAAAAGACTGCAAATACATATAATTACGATAGCTTGAATGACAGTAAACATACTCTCTTCGTTGATATCACGATCATCATTGATCGTCACATATTATTTGAAAACCTACAAATGCCGGGCTCCAGAGGCGTTATCCTTAAGTGGGTTGCTTCACATCTTTCTGACCGAAAGCAAGTGCTTTCTAGATACTCGAATGGGCGGAGCGCAGGGTTCTGTTTTTGGTCCCGTTCTTTTCTTAATATATGTTGATTCGATTTTTAGCCAAAAGTTCAAAGGAACACTGATAGGTTTTGCAGATGATATTGTCTCCTCATTCTAATTGCTCCGCTCTTGACTTAATTGCTGACATCAGTCATGAGCTAGAAATGATCAGACATTGGTTTGGTAAAGGGTGATTTTTTTGCTGTTTGGTTTTTCAGTGTTCTATTTTTGATAGCTCTCGCGTGATTCGTGATGTGCGTCAAATTTAAACGTGCTCAGTTAGTATTACCATGTCACCATGGAATTACATAGATCCAAACAACGCTTGCAAACTATTGAATTTTATTATCAAAATTCGGCCTCTGTGTAAAATGTTTTTCGGGCACTTCGACTATTTTACGGTCGCCACTCCCAGCCATAGTGACCAAATTTCACACCAATTTCACGCTATTAGACATCAAGCCACCTTCCCGTATGCGTAGAGTTGGTACAGAGGAAAGTTTTGCTGCTGTATCACCTAGTGTTAACGAAAACCGTAATTTCTCTATTGGGATTGTGTTACTCGACTATCGGTAAGATTTTACCCAAGGATCTTGGTCTGAAACCTTACAAAATACTTCACGTGAAAGAACTGAAGCCGAACGACCTACCAGAGCGTCGAATTTTCGGTGTGTGGACCGTAAGAAGATCCGATTTTTTATCGAAAAATTGTCTTCAACCACGAAGCTCATCTCAGGTTGAATGGATGTGTTTATAAGCAAAACTGCCGTATTTGGTCTGACGAGCAACCTTATCAATACAAGAGCTGCCAATGCACCCAGAAAAATGCACTGTTTGGTGCGGTTTATGGTCCGGGAATCATTGGCCCGTATTTTTTCAAAGATGGCTGTGAGAAGAACGTTACCGTCAAAGGCGCCCGCTATCATTCAATGATTTCGAACTGGTTTTTGCCCAAAATGGTGCTACATGACACCTAGCACCCGAATCGATGGACCAATTAAGAAATGAGTGCGGTGAGCAATTTATCTCTCGTTTTGGACCGGTAAATTGACCGGCTAGATTGTGCGATTTGACGCCTTTAGATAATTGTTTACGTCTAATCATTCGTCTGTGCCATTAAACCAGCGTCAATTGCAGCCTTGGAAGACAACATTGCACGGGTTATTAGCTAGATAGTAGACACTATGAACGAAAAAGTGATTCAAAATTAGACTCTCCGTATGGACCATTTTAAACGTAGTTATTTACATGAAATAATCTTTAAATGGTAAATGGAAAGCATAGATTTATTAACTTGAGTACAAATTTTATACACTTTTGCAATTTTCTTGTGTATTTATTGACAATTAAAAACCAAAGGCTTAAAAATTCACCCATTATGTATAAACTAGTTATAAGTGACAAAATCCAAATTATCTTTTACAATTTATCGAACAGTGTTGCCATATGTTTTACTAAGTTCTGATACCTGTAGTAAAAACAGTTGTACTACTTTATAATTACAATGTTGGAACAAGTTGTACATCCAAAGGCTTTAGTATTGAAAGATCGAATGTTTTTAAGTACTTGGGTCTGGAAATCGATGGCGGATTGAACTGGGGTGTCCATACTTAGAAAATACTTATCAAAAACTACGAGCATAATGTACCACCTGAAGCCCTTTTTTAAACTCTTAGAGACAGTATTATAACCAATTTGCAATATGGTCTGGTCTGCTGGGGACGTACTCGGTACTCATGATAATAAAGTCAAATCCTTAATGTTGTCCAAGAACATATCTGGGTCACCTGGAAAAAGGGACGAATAAAGAATAGCTATTTGCCCTTTCTTAGCCCAAAAGATATATCTTTAAAGGATTTTTAATTTTATAAAATACTTAAAATCTTTGTTTTAAGAAGTGGTTACTCCCTCAATCGGAATACAATTGCTCATGGTCTTAGAAGCAGTGAACTAATACGGGCTTGGTAGGGATTGACATCTTATTTTGGCGACCTGGTAAACTTTTCTGCAGGAGTAGCTCCCTAAAGCCTCAATCTGCTATGTGCTGGGTTGGCAAGAAATTAGTTACGATTTTTATAATACCAGTATTATAGATTGCGTTATGTTTGTTGATTCTCGCCTTTGTCAATGTTATGATTTAACTTCTTTTGCCACTCGATAGCTATGACTTTAGCTAAATTTAGAAGCAATCGAGCTTTAAGTAAAGCGTCACACCTAATTGTTGATCAGGGATAAAGTCCATGATATCCTGATTCTTTCCATTTGGAGGTAACTGATGGTTATTTCTAGGATTTCCGAAACAGGTAGTAATTGGTCATTGTAGAGCTGGTCGTCGACTTTTTTATGGCATACGTCGTTTTGCGATTTTATAAATTAAAACATGGTGTAGGATACATTTTTGACTGTTCTTTGCAGTGCTACATGAACAGAATACGACTAAGTGAAGCACCATAGGCCACTGTGTTTTTGAATTTTGAATGACATCTAGCAGGGATCGATGTAACATATACGAGAGCAGAGCTTAAAAAAAACGAATGCTTTCAATCCATATTAAACAGATGTTTTTCATGAAGCTTCAGAAAAGGAGAAATGTTGTGATGGAAAAATATTTTAAGCAAAGAAATAATTTGAATAAGCTCTGAATAGACCAGCTGGGCGATTTATAGACAACAGATTCAAAAATTATTAGAAATGAAAAGAGCTCATAAAATCCTTGAAAAAATTCTTGCTGAAAACAGGTGTTCCTACTAGGTCATCCCATTCTAAGTATGAACTGAAATCAGCTATGTCGACTTCAAATGGGTTCCGATTTAATTCAATAACATTGTGAAGCTAGTTCTTCACCGTAAATATTGCGATGCTGCAAAAACTTGAGTTTCTATTGAATAACGAATTCTCCGACGAAAATTCCTGCACATGACGGCCCCATCTGATGCACTCAGTTGGAGTTTTCTAAAAATGGGTTCCCTACTAAAGAGTCTTACGCAGATACGTATAAATTTAAACAGGTTTAATTTTGATATATGTAACTCATAACAGCCCAAACCAAAGAACCATTGTGAGGAAATTAAACATCGAACGACTATTTACAATCGCAAGAGACTCTTAGGGCCTTTTCCGATCGAGTCCCCCTTAACCCCACGAGAAGTGTGATGCCGCCATGATCAAACGTAGCAGTGGTATAACTTCCAAAGACAAATAAGAAAAGTCACCACTGATGTGCTAGCTTTCGACTCGTCCCAAAACAAAGAGTGGTTGAATGCCGCATGCGGACTTTAGAATAGAACGAGAGTGTTTCGTACCATCAGAAAAATGAACTTCACATGCCAAAACTGTAAAGCCCGAACAGAAATCTACAAGGATGAAGAAGGAAACCTCATAGTAGAACCATAGGCACTGCTGAGAAGATGGAAGGATTAGTTCTGTAGACTGTTGGTCTTATGAACAACATCTCGACGGCGAAGACAGACAAAATTTCCATCCATCCGACCATGTGAAGTGAGGACAGTTATTTCTAAGCTTAGGTATAACACGGCTGCTGGACCCGATGGCTTAGCGGCCGAAATATTTGAAGCAGCAGATCATGATGGGATACATCACCTTTTCCTAAAATCAAGTTAGAGGAAACTATGCCCGACGAAGGGATTGTTTGTCCGGCTCCTGTTACTGTAGTTTGAAACCAGGAAGGTCCACCATAGATCAAATTTTCACATGATAGCAGATACTAAAAAGAAAAAACCAAAGAGTTCCCAATTGATACGAACCATGATTCACTGATTTGAAAGGCTCACATGAGGGCGTCTATAGAGACAAACTTTACAGAGCCATATCTTGTGGATATGCAGGATGACGTAGGAGAATGTACGCTGCCCCGTCGAGATTGGTAATAACAAAACCCAGAACTTAAATGTTATGAAAGGATTTAAACAAAGCTCACGTGACTCTTCAACACCGTTCTTGAAAGAATTGTGTGAAATTCCCAGGCCAACTTCAAATGCACTTTCTTTCAAAAGCTAGTTTGGCTTTTTCGTACGCGTACGGCATTAATATGTATAATAGGTAGAATCCAGCCAGCCGGTAATGGAACGTTTGCGAATACTGAAAGAGAAATAGCAAAATTTGAGTTTAGCGGTATATGCTGTCACCAGAGAGGGATAATATCGACGCCCAGCGCAAAATCTCACCATAAGCACCTTATAGGTAATAAGAGACTTTATCTACCTCGGCTCCATTATCAACTCCGATAACTACTCCAAGGCGGAAGTCATGCGTAGAATCACCTTTGGTAATCATAGCATCATTGGACTTATAAGGCAATAGAGTAGTAAAGCCCTCTCTTGAGTAACCAAAAAGATTTTATACAAGACACTGATTGTCATTTGTATCAATGGAGAATTGAGGAGACGTTTCATAAGCGAACTGTATGGGCTATAAAGCGATGCCGACCTCGTCAGGAAAGCCTATGAAATCTAGACGACCTTAGACATCTAGATGACCTTAAACAGATGGATACCTGCGCCTCGCTACGGAAATTTTCATCCGAAACCCAGATGAACAACGCAGTAGATTATGACATCAAGTTAGCTGGCACACACGTGTATAAGGGAACCTCAGACAACTGCGTGTGCACTACTGGAGAGGCTGAGGCTATAGTCCACCCTGGACAGTAGCGCAATCTAAGCTTAAACTACTTCAATCTTGTTTTATTAAGTTTGCAATATGGACAGAACGTACCTGGATTTTTAACGTAAACCACCTGTCATAAGACTTAATGTTTACGAGATGCCCATACACCCATTGGGAGCAAGGATACGCCTTGCCATCGCTAATAACTCGCTTAATATATATACTTATACCCGCTTATATATTATACCAAAGCAGAATTTGTGTTCTAGGCACAAGTTCCACCCTTGGTATGAGTCGAGGCCGACCTAAAACCTCTTGCTGTTCTTAGGGTCGCAGCACCCAGTACTTTATTTGCAACTCTACAATGGGTTAGACCCTTTCCCGCGATTTGGGTTTAAACCACAGCCACTATGACGCTCCCACAAGGGGGCCTACCTCTAACAAGTCAGGGACGGACCGAAATCCGGGGGGCTCCTGACTCCCATGGTACCGTGATTTAAGTCCTGGTATGGAGTACCGGTGGTCAAGCCGCCAACAAGACCTATGACCGGCAACTTGTAACTGGTCAAATCGTAGCAACCATTCAGAGGCTGTAATCTGAAGATGTTTACGATAAGACCAGTTTAGAATAATCTACCCCCGCTTTTTATTAGACAACGTCATTGATGGGCGAAGCCTTGATAATTGGGCGGGGGCCCTGCAATATGGACAACCAGAAGTGGTTTACCACGACCAAAGTTAAATGTGTTTTTTAACTAGGACTATTCTCAGCCGGAATGATTCTAACTCTGATGTAGCCGCCTTTTTACTTAATACCTTCAACAATATCTACTCGCCCGCTAAGGACATCTATCACATTACTTCTGCAACGGATCTTCAGTATATAAACGCTTGGAATTTTCAGCGGTGCTAGAGCTTGAGTATTTTCTACAAAGCCACTTTCAATTGCATATGGTATGCAATCCGCCACTATGGTTGCAAACGCGTCATACTGTTTTGACAGGAAGGCAAATAAACAACTACAAAACCCTCAATTATATCATATATAGATGAGTACAGTACTATTGGGCTTTTAGTCTTTTCTCTTATAATATAACCAAAGTTGAAGAAGAAGGCTCAGTGGTCTGACCTGTATGTGGTAATCACCATTGAAACCTATAACGAAATTTACAAATTTAATCCATTGGTACTGCGAGCGGAATAACCCTAATTTAAACCAGACAAAGCAATCACAGAAAGTGGAATTTGTACTCGTAACTCAGACGAAATGGACCCATTTGTCATTTACTTTTGAGCTCAATATAAAATCTCTTGACCAGCCATATCAACTGTACTGGTGGTGACGTAATCATGATCTGTACATACGAGCATTCGTTGAGATGGAGCAACGCACATAAATTCAGTTAGTACCATATCCTGTCTGGTAACCTCCTTTGCTTTACTATTTGTTCAGTCATCGAAAAACCAAAGATTCCATTCTTCAGACAGATTTACCCTTACCTTGATAGCACACTTTGTTATTCGTCTTCCTTTGTGAGTAAATTTCAGTGGTAGCACGTCTCCGAGACGAAAAGGATACTCTCTGATGAAACCCAGTCAGACAGATACAATTGATGACAATGAGGCTATACGCTTTCGTAAAACTGAATTTGGTGCATTACACGAAATTGGCTTTCGATGAACTCTGAGCAGGTTATCCACTATATGTTATGTTATCTCCCTATCATGCGCTATCCGACGAGACGAACAAATTTAAAAAGACCGATCAACTTTATCTCCCAAAAGGACCTTCTAAAAAACGCTGGTACCATGTATCATTTTGACTCAAAGAAACAGATACGAATATCTTTGTAAAATATCGACGATTTGTTTCGTAAAAAATGAGTTATCCTTATCATCAATGAGAATAGCAGCTCTGGCGGAATATTCGTATATGAATGACAGGATTATACAGAGTTTTGATAGATAAATGTGTAAATTTAACAAAAATAGCCAATTTGGCATTACAAAGACTGTAAAAATAGAGATAGTTTTCTTTGGATCCCGGTCGTTGTCATGTATCCTTTTGGGGTTGTGCAAATCATTATTCTGGTGAGACGTTCAATTTTGTCTTCCAGTAATTGGTCTAGACTAGAGTATTGGCAATATCATCGTGATGACTTCTGGATTTTTATTTTTATACAATATATCGACGTACAATAAGCGTACCTATACTGAGTCTATCTGAGTGTAAGGTGTTACTGCATTACTGGTATTCTGTAAATATGTTCGTAGATATGCATTTATAAATGTCTCTTGTGGATAAGACAGAACAAAACAAGCGTTCCAGGTGTTAAGGGAGACTTTATTGGGATTGGGATAAAACTAATTACCACGACGTAATTGGCACCATCAGTTGCATCTCTGATGTATGGTTCGGTGACTTTGATTCAGTGGAGTGGAGTGGATAGGGCAAGCACTACACTAAGAATTCCATTGTTGCTCCTGCTGGCCCAATCCAAGTTATAGTAGGCAGTTTCTCTTCTTTTCCACAGCACTATTTCGGTGTACATATTGTATTATAGTTCTGACTGCATTATCCCTTGACTATAATACAACAGCTCCTGATTCTATCAGCATAATTGTTGATAAATTATACTGCTTTCAGCGCAATCTGACTACCGATGTACCAGTAGGTGGCGGTATCATTATGGGACATTGTTCCAAACCGCATTAGCCCTGCCGTCCTAGGTACAGACGGAATTACTGCCTGGACGAAGCAGTAGTCGTCTCTCTCCCCCTCGTTCCCTCTCTTGTTTAAGATACATCTCTGTAGGCAGCATTACGTTTGGTGTTGCATTGCATCCTTTTTCGGAAATAATAATACATTGTACGAAATATCTAAGTCGACGAAGGATTCTTGCAGTAAATCTAAGAAGATTGTGTCCTATGTTGTGATCCACGTAGTCCAAATTGACGAACCGTAGTGCCCTATTACAGGGTAGTTGTTTGATCTGTAAATAAAATGGCAGAATGTGCCAGTCGTGCTGTTGAAAGACATTCTTGGTGGTGATAGCAGTGCGCGACGATTTACTACATACAAGCCTGGCAGCTACTACTCTGATTAATACCGCTCTGTGCTATCCAGAATTATTGGTGAATCTCGTTATCTAAAGTTTCGTGGTTGGCATGGTGATAGCTGCAATTATAATCGAGAACAATTAGGTTTTTTTTTTATAGAACTTAACACTCAAGTGGGTATTACTTCACTTAAAGTACCTGAGCACGTGTTATGATTTTAGGAAAATAGGAGAAAGAAAGATTTTTGGGCTCAGTGGTTATTTCGCTCCATGGGTGGTTTATTGGGGAGACTAGATTATTTGTATAATTGGACTTGTTGTTATATTCTAAGGAACCACGCATTTTACGTGATTTTAGTTGCCTGAAAAAAAAATGGCTTTCGGGCGCGGCTTGTATTGAACCCCGAACTATCATATTTGGAAGACAATACACTACCATTTGAGCCACGGCCAACACGGTTAGCTTTGATTTCGATCGCCACTCTTCCCATTAGTCTAAATAAACCGTCACCATCAAGATATGTTATAAATGGGGCTTGACTTTCTTACGGGAGATCACTTCGACAGCAAAGTATCTTCTTCGCTACATTCATTTGCCTGCGCCTCTCTTCAAAGCATAATTTCGACCAGCTGGATTTCATCTTGTGATGGTGATTTGATTTTCAACGAACGGGTAGGTACGAGCCTTATCTCTTCAGACACGCGTTCAGGGTTTATGGACGTGAATAGTTTCTACGGCGGATAGTCAATGGTATGATGACATAGATACTGTGCTCGCAGCCCTTCGTACGTCGATATACAGCTCTATTTCTTCTCTTGATGTCAAGCAGCTTCGTCCAACCTTAAGCCATCGGTTGTTGTTGGAAAAGTCAGGGGTTTTCTGTTATTTCTTAATCTCGTCTGCTACGCTTTCTGTGGTCTGTACACACCTCCAGTCGGTTAGATTCGTCAACTCCAAAATTTCGCTGACACAAAAGGCAACAAATTCCTGATACCGTCGATGATCGGAGCGGAACCATGACAACACGATTCGAGAGCATGACCAAAATGTCTGCTGTAATATCTGCACCGAGTTAGTATATACTAGAGTCTTCGACAGACGGCTTCCGAAAAGAGCGGTCTGAAGCTCCAAACTCGCGCCACTCGAGTTTTGCATCCTAGCAAAACACAGATCACAATATTTTCATCGAAACTTCTTAAGCAACTACGGGTGCATACCGTGGCATTAACGAAAGTGTACAGCTCTATATCCTGGTATCGATTAAAATCAGCGTGCACGTAACACTTCGGTATTTTCATTCCCTTAACTTCTTTCAACAATCGAAGGCAGCGCAGCAATTCATCCACGTAATGGTTTTTTTTTTATAATTAACTGCGCTGTTTTAGGATACTGATTACGAGACTCCTTATCGTTTTCGTTCTTCACATACTCCGTACAACTGGGCGAGCATGTAGCGCCAAGTGTCTCATGACGTAATGTACCAATTCTGAAGAGCTCTCTTTGATCCGGAGAAAGCGTTGGTAGTTTTGGTCCTTTTGGTGAATCATTACCTGATGATCCGTTCCCACGATGTCACCGCCAATTGCAGTACGTCCTATCTTCGGTATCGTGTTGGTGTATGATCTAAAGGAGATCTCCTTCAAGTGCCCGTATTGAACTTGTAGTTTGTTTATGTGTAACGATTGCAGGGAGATGCAGTTTCTTTACGGTGTGTCCTTAAGCAGAATTCTCACGGCACCATCTATTGCCGATATCTCCAGTTTTACAGTCACCGAAACATCTTCATAGCGATGAGCATTGGAAGTCCATCTTAGACATAATCCGTCATCAAGTCTTCATCGTCAATGCATCGTCATCGAAAAATGCAGAGGTTTATAGCTGCACACCTCTTCCGTATAAAGTAACTGGAATAACTCGAAACAGGACTGAGCTATGGTTTTGAAAATGGATACTGAAGTTCATTGGAGTGGTTGGAGTGGGGGTATCAGAAACTGATTTCTTGTGTAGACGACGATGGTCCATATAATGCCATTAACCGACTCCGCAGACAGTAGTAGAAGAACATGGGTCCGGAGAATGTACTCGTAGCTCAAGACATCTTCGGCGAAGTTAGTTTGTTCTGACTGCTCTCCACTTCTCGGATATACTCGTACTTCGGTTGAGAAAGATATCACAATTTTCCATGTTGGTACAGTTACCTTGGCATGTGGCACAGTTAATCCGGCTGACGTCCTGGGCGCCTCAATATAAATGTTAAGCATGTTAAGGAAAATGTCAGAACTTAAAATGTTATTTGCGCCCTCGGCTAGTTGAAGCAACCAGTTGCTAAAACCTCCCAATGTGGATGATTTCAGACTGATTTTATATATTCCATTCCAAGAGTTACGGATTGCTTAGATGGTTAAGCATTCCCTATGCTTTCCTGATCGCACATATATTCTGCACTTCGATGGCAAAGTCTACGATGGTTTCGTGACGACTTTTTTTGGGTGGGGGCATTTCTCTAATCTGCGCATGAATTTTACAGGGAACATATATGATGAGTTCTGGCGGGCCAAATTTCAGGCGTAAAGTTGATATTATTTATGGGACGACGAGGTGTGTTTAATAGGTTTTTCGAGCTGGGACATCCAGAGCCTGCCTAAGAAATATTAGAGTTTCGAAGTCGTAAAACACACAAAGTGTCTGTTCGTAGCAGTTGGCGAGTAAAGGCACTCTACGGGATTGCCTTATTCCCAATTGTTGGAAGTTCCTTCGATATTCCACTGCATCCCGTCAGCTATTTTGGAGTATCACAATTGGAGCAAATCTGTTCTGGGTGATCAGCGGTGGTAGATGCTTTCTTCGTAGTGGGATAAGTTAAATGCATTGGAAATATGTTCGGCAGTCATACCGGTGAAGATTTATTATCAAACTTCGGTGCCCACTTTAACTCTAGCGTTTGCCGAAGATGTGGGTCCTGTTGTTCTACTCTAGAACTGCAAGAAACACCATTCGTGGGCGAACTGCATAGTGTTCGTTGAACAGCCTTCTTTTAACCAACTTTTCACTTCAACACGGCCTCGATCATTGTCATCAGATCCCGAGACGTTGTCCATTTCCTCTTCAAACTTCGTAACAACGGCTCCTTCTGCTGCACCAGATGCTTCTTTTGTTGCAAAATGAGTTATTGTTCAAGGATAAACTGTATTTCAGCCCGGAATCGGCGAACGCTCGAAGAAGAAGCTTTAGAGTCCTATGAGCACGTAGACCTTGCAGCACCTCTGGAGGCTCGGTTAGCTGAAGAGGTTAAGTGACCAGTGGAAATAGCAGGCTCGCTTAAAGTCATGTTGGGAGGCGCAGGACAGTCGTTCGTAATTAGTGTATAGCGTAGAGGTGGACTTTGGAAGGTATATGGACCTGCAGCAGAATACGCTATATTCGTTCCATTCTTCACTGATTTACTAGGGATTGTTGCCGGTTCATCCAGCGGCATATAACTTGGAGCTGTTTTGTTGGGAACGTCAAGAACATGCAAACATGCGGCATCATTCGAAGTTTGTTTAGCTTTGACCACCTACCAGTAGGCCATTGCGGGTATTACCCCGACCTTGTGGACCATGTGCAGGTTATCCTTCTGTTACACGCAAAGCAGCTGTATGTCTACGGTTTGGTTCCAATATCGGCGACTTTGCGAATTTTGACGGCATCTTCGAGAATTTTTAAGAATATTGAGAGAAGAAATTTTGATTGAATTTGATTCCGTAAGTTCAGGTTAATGTCTCTTAAAAATTCACAGAATGTATGTATCCGTGAGTATACGCGTTGAAATGTGAGCAAAAGAGCGAAATTGGATTTCTTGACGTTTGAAGGTTCGTAGGGTCCGTTCAGATTACTGACTGCTCGCGAGAATCATTCCCAGATTTGTCGCCACAGCCTGCTTACTACTTTCCATCGGACTATGGTTGTGTGCCATATATACGTATGTTCATAAGACTCACCACCATTGCGTTTATATCCACTTATCCCTACGATAACTTCTAATACACAAAGGGGACGAATAAATTACATTATTGATTTAAAGAAATCATAAAAATGTCAACAAAGCTTAAGAACTAACCACTCCCATTCCTGCTACAAAATAATCCCATTTTGACTATTTGAACCACACACTAAGCATTCATCGCTCTAACCCGTATCTCTGCATCTTTGAATATTTTAGCAGCATTTCAACATCCTTTCAGCTTTATTGTGCTTTACCTTCCAAATCCGTTTAGCGAGGACGTTTCCACCAAACCTCACCGTTACGTATCAATCGTCAATCGTCGCTTTAAGTGACACATCCCCTGGGCTATGTCCCAAGTCATGGCAAACAAGCACCGAATGATGGGAAAATATTGTGGGAATCTCATCCTGGACGCACACGTCAAAGACGAAAGGTATAAGGGAGGTACTTGTAGTATCCACGAATAAATCCTATTGTACCTCAGTTGTAGTACAATCGTGTAGCACCAGCTGAACATAAAACCCTACAAAAGTCCACATGATTTATAGAGAAAGTCACAACTTATGTCGTACCTTCGTTATTTATTTATTTTCCTTTCATTCGTCGTTTGTGTTAGATGGATATGGATACGGATACGGGGAAACAAAGCCACATGTACGAGTATTAGAGGTGTTTGTCCGTCCTTTTGAGGGAATATAGGTGTTGTTAACTTGCGGATTAAGTTACTGCGTTCTATTGTGTAGGGTGAAGGAGAAATATATAAAATTGAGACACTTTACAATTTAAATGGGACTCATCATCTACAGCAGTATTTGATCCTTGGCCATGGTAAAACCGTCACCGCAGAGTCATAAGAACCTGACATTTGGTTAGTGTTGCCATTATATCAAAAGGAAAAAGGTTATTTCGAATGGTTGTGTGTACAATATCTCAAGTTATGTATCTAGATTTTAAATGACCGATTGAAAAGATCATAGAATATTTCTTTTACAGATTCTTAAGGAATGTTTGATATACAGGTCAGCTAACTAGGTACTTCTGTTCAACGAATTCGCTAGATAATTATACCAGTCGTACGAGTAGTCTGGTGGAATCAATAGCGTTTCAATAGAATCTCTGTATCCAGATGTTTGTTCTTCGGTTTGGTAATTAAATAGTGAGGGACCCAAGAGGACCATAATTTTTTATTTATGATTTCAATTTTAGTGAAAGATTGGTTTTTTTTTTAATGAGCGCGAGCTCAACGGGTTTTTGTACCCTTAAAATGTTCGTACACAGCGCGGGCGAAGAAAATTTAGGGAGGAAGAAAAGACAGGTACTGATGTACATTGTTTTTAAATGTTTGTAAGTTATAACAACCAGGAAACACAGAGATCGGCTGGACATCCCATAAGCGAGTTGTACGGCTTAGGAAAGAATCACGATATTTTAGAATACGTCCGAAAATGGGCTTGAGTTTATACTGATGAGCATTCATAGCGAGACGAGTGTTACGGTTGAAAGTTTGAATGGAGCACGATTTCAATGGAGCACTGGTGGTGGAAATAGCGATAAAACAAAGTGAGACACATTACGTCGGTGTTCGAGAGTATCAATTGATTGACTGATATTCTATCTACCAGGTGCAGAGATATTTTAGGAGCACTTGACCAGATGTGGGCATTGTACTCCAATTTTGGGCGGATGAATGTCTTATATATTGTGGCCAGATCAGAGGGGCTAAAATATTTCTTACATCGCTTGAGGAAACCTAGACATTTCGCAGCATTTTTGACGACATCGAATATGTGGTTATTCCAACGTAAGTTGTCACTGACACACATACCGAGAATGGTTTCGACGATGCAATTCATTTATAATGACAGGGTATTTGAATTTCCCTTTAATGACAGCAGACAGCATTGAGTTTTAGAAGCATTAAATTCCAATCTGCTGATAGTTCCCCAATTTGTTATGCTGTTAATATCGGAATTTAATGAGCTTAACATACGCTGCCGTTCCCGTTCTACAGCCGAAGAGCAGGTACGTGAGTCCGGGAAATAATATGAAAAGCAGAGAGTACTGTCATCAGCAAAGGAATAGATTGGATTAGAAGTAGCAGACAATAGATCATTAATGAAAATTAAAAAGAGTGTCGGAGACAGAATGGAGCCCTGGAGCACACCAGCATTTATTTTGTGAATATCAGGCCTGAAACCGTCCAAGACAACTTGAATTGAACATTCCGAAAGGTTATTTCTAATCCATTGAAGAAGAGAGTCGTCGATCCCAAAAGAGCATGATGCCTTAGAAATATCAAGTTCAGCTACGAGGGGCGTTCAATATATTCTCGGTATCGATATGAAGGAAAATGCGAATTCAATTTAAATTGTTTTTATTCTTCAATATGATCTCCCCTAACATCAATGCATTTGTTACATCTTGAGATAAGCTTTTTTAAACCCTCAAAATAATAAATTTCCTCTTTCTCTGCAAAATACCGACTTGAGTTCTTCATCATCCGAAAATCTTTTTCCACGAAGACATTTTTTCAAATCCGGAAACAGGAAATAATCACTAGGGGCAAGGTCTGGACTATAGGGTGGGTGTTGGATTTCTTGGAAACCACAATCTCGCGCAGCAGCCTTGGAAACTCGCGCCGTGTGAACAGGAGCGTTGTCATGAAGAAGCAATACACCCGCTGCGAGTTTACCCCGTCTTTTCTTTTTAATTTCCTCCCGCAAATTATGCAAAGTGGAAGCGTAGGATGTGGCGTTGATGGTTTCACCTTTTTTTTGTACTCAATGAGCAAGATTCCCTTTGAGTCCCAAAAAACTGTGGCCATGAGCTTTCGGGCAGACGGAGTGACTTTGAACTTCTTCGGGGGGTCTATTCCTTTTTTATGCCACTGCATGGACTCTTGTTTGCTTTCAGGGTCATAGTGGTGGACCCATGTTTCGTCCCCAGTAACAATTCGATCCATAACACCGTCCGCGTTCTCACTACACATCTCCAAAAGCTCTCTACAGCATGCGATTCTCACTTTTTATCTGAGGCGCTGTGAGCATTCGTGGCACCCACCTTGCACTGACCTTTGAAAGGTTAAGATGGTCATGAAGAATGGTGTGAATGGTACCAATTGAAAGCTTGGTGATCTCTGCCATCATTTTCACCTTTATTCGGGCATCCTCAAGAACAAGTTTTTCGACTTCTTTGATGCTTTCTCCCGTACAAGCAGTAGCCGGGGCGCCGGAGCGGGGGTCGTCCGCAATGCTCTCTCTGCCTCTCTTGAACTCACTTGACCACTTTTGCACAGTTGATAATGAAGGTGCGGAACCCTGGTAAACAGCCACCATCTCTTCATGAATAGTTTTTTGACTTTTTCCTTGCTTAGTGAGAAATTTAATTACAGCGCGATGCTCAATTTTCACCATCATCGCCTCAGTTGCCATTATGATTCTGTTTAACTAGAGATAAAACGCGAATTAATAATCACATTTATATGAAATTTTACATGAATGCACTAAAATAATAGTATTACTTGATAAATAAGTCAATTTATATATGCAACCACAGCTTCACCCCGATACCGAGAATATCAATTTGCTTTTGCCAAATTGATGTATGCTTTGATTCTACTTTTCGGTGAGCCATGACATCAAATCACCAGTGGACCTGTTGGTACGAAAACCATACTGCCGGTCATTAAGATGTTTTCGTGTTTCGAGATATTTTATGAGCTTAAGGTTTATCAGCGCTCCGTGATCTTGGAAAGAAAGGACGTAAGTGCAATGGGTCTGTAGGAGAAGAGAGAAGAAGATTCGCCTTTTTTAGGGACGGGCTGCAGTTTTCCTTTCCTAAAGAGTAGGATTGATGAAAAGGCTTACGCAGTGGTTTTGCTAGCGTGGAAGAACACCTCCTTAGAAGAAGGGGAGCTATACCATCTGGACCAGCGGATTTATGTACAATATATTAAAATCTTTAAATGCTCTTGCTACTACACGAGTGCGAAAGTGGATTCGTCCCATTGAAGATTCAACGCACTCAAATGTAGGCGGGGACAAAGCGCAATCTGGGAGTGTTGAGCTAGCTGCAAAGTGTGCGGGAAGCAGATTGGCCTCGTCCAAAGAGCTGACAGCTGGAATGTCTTTGTAAATGGAGGATGAGGCAGAAATTCTAATATTTTTGACGAACAACACACAATGTTTACTACCTTTGGGACATTGTAGTATTTTCTGCCTCAGTATTTGGTCGTATTAGAATTTTACACGCTTAAGAAAGGCGTTGCAATCACTTCTGCCTCGTTTGAACTTTTTTCGGTTTTCCTCTGTCGGGTTGGTCTTGTAGGACCGAAAAAACATTTCTCTAACCTTGACAGCCTCTTCACAGCTCGAGTCGTACCAAGCCTTTTCTTTTGGTTTGATACTCTTCATCCGATGAGGGATAAAGCATCTCATTCCAAAGAGAATAGTTTCTGTGATCATAATCGCAACGGGAACCACTTAAGATTCCTAAAGAAGTTATTAATTCCGCTCCAATTGGATTTCTGGTATTCCCATACCGTTCTTTTAGGAATCTTTTTTGTAACTGTGTGGTGGGTGTACGAGAAATTAGCTGATATGATACAATGGTCCGACGAGCCTAGAGGGGAGAGTACATCAACGGAGTACTTATCAGGGTGAGAAGTCAACTTGCAGTTACAGACCACAGACAAGACGATCTCCGACATACTTGGCCAGATAAAACCGGCTTAAAGCGAGCGTGCCGCAATCACTACTCCTGCAAAAAAACAAAAGTATTCCTGGCACCGGAACATTAATGTTTCCTGCGCTCCCGGGCAAGCCAATCCGCTTGTAGTGTTTTTCGCCAGCTTAATTGTGAAAGAACTGTTTTAGTAGGTCGCTCAGGTTTCACGTGTGTTGTTTCTATAACGTTTGGTTTTGAATAACCGCTATCTAGTGTCGTAATTTTTCGAGGAGCCTTGTTGCGGATCCTGTGAAGACACTCTTCTGTTTGAATCGTAAGTGTTTTGTCTACTGCCGCCACGTTGCGTTTATATGGTTGGACTCTAAATCTTTCTGCTCTTTTGTACCCATTACGGAGGTCGTGCATGCTCCTAATGAGGTAACCGAAGATTAAAGCCGCGACGCTGTGCTGAATGTTTCATCAGATTATGTCGACTGAGTGTAGTTCGTGAAGTCGGCTTCTCATATCTATGCATAGTCATCGATAGTATGTCTGCGTAAGAGTTGTTAAATATTTTGTGGGGTATCTACTTCCTGTCCTTTGTGGACCTAAGAACAACGTGGTCCAGTCTTCTGCTTTCAAATTGTTGCTTAATTAAATCAGCTCCTAGATCATAGTATGTGAGCTATTCATCCCCCCACTTTCATCTAAATATTCTCTATTCCCTTTACCGTCAGACCATTTCACTAAGTAACGAGACTAGGCTTGCAGCTCTTTAAAATTTTAGTAGAAAATAATTTTAACCCAAAATAGAATACACTACTTGTGGATAGCCTAATGTACCCTCTGCTTGTCATATTGTAAAAATCTCCAGATGTATTCTGACATCTGTCCGCTTCATCGTCGTAGTTTCTTTGGAATATGAAGCGACTGAATGCTCAAGCTAGCTTATTCTGCTCATGGCAGCAGCGATCTTTTTAAAAGTGTTCATCATTGCCCTGCTTGCACCCTTCCTTGCCGATACAGTATGCAAGAGATGATCTATGGAGGAAGGAACAAAATGGTAGCAATGGATCGCTCTTTGGAGCAAGGCTGGGTTGGGTTTTCTCAGCCAATACCATCTGGCTTATTTTAGGCCGCCGTGTGATACTGGGATCTGTTATGTGGTGTACATTTTGTAGTTTTTGTAGTTTACCTTTTTTCGGTAATTTGATAAGCACATTTAAATCCAGGTCTTCCACAGTGGTGATGGCATGCGAACGTGATCTGCTCATTTCATTTCCTTATTTTTACTCTTACCTGTTTTTGGAGTAACGTAGTGTTCTCTATACCTATCTATCCTGGCTTCCTTCTTTTTTTCTATTTTGCTCCAACACAAGAAGTGAAAATTGAATAAGGGTAGTGAGAAAGACCACCCATTTCAAAGAACTTAAGCCCAGCGATCGCGAGCATGCTATAGCCGTCTCCATGATCAACTAAACTTTTACAATGTTGCAGAAAGATGGCTAGAAATCTGCCGAAATTAGTGGCTGGCTTTGGTCTGATAACGTCAGAGAGATAAGTTTATATGCGAGGTATCAACTCTAAGAGTCAGGCTAAAGAAGAATGTTGTATCTCTAACCTTACCCTAATTAGTAAGATGTTAGGCTGTCTTCTTGAGAGCTTCAGAGGAAAAGTTTGCAGATTTGTGCATTTTAGTAGACGATGGACTTGGCGGAGATATGGCTCAATTTAGAAGCACAGAATTACGACAAATGGAGTAAACAGATTGGCTTTATCTAAAGTCTTGACAGATCCTAGAAGAAATCCTAGAAATCAAGTTGAAAACTTTCCACGTTTTAATCGATTTCAAGGCCGGATATGACAGCATTTATAGAGACACTTAAAAGAGAGTAGGGTCTGAAGTTAGCACACCCTCGCCAGATTATACAGCTCCGTTAAGATCTAAAACAATCTCACTGACACTTTTGATCTCAAAGAACAAGGTGATACACTGTCATGCGACTTCTGTAATATCATAATCAAAAAAAATTTGCAAAACTAGCAACGCAATACGAGAAGTTATATTGTACTTGCCGATCGCTATAAATTGGACTCAGCCCGCAGTTGAGTATAATGTCATGTCAAGAAACACTAAGCAGGATATATTTATGTATACATAACTAGTCTAGTCCTGCTCCATGTCGCAGAAGCACAATGACATCTGATGAAGATATCCGTTGTCGTTTTAGATGTAAAATTCGACGAGTGATTTTTGCTCCGGATTGAGTCGATGGGCTTTGGAGGAGAAGATATTGCACGTGACGAAAAGAAACATTGGTTTGGTTAGAAAATTGCGCATCTGTCGCCAGGGATGGCTAGGGCATGTATTGTAGAATGAATGCATATTAATACTGCAACTCAAAGAGTCTTTGAATCCCAGTCGGAGGGCAACGCATAAGAAGATGATTTCGGCTAATATGTCGCTTGCAAACGGAAGCGTACACAACCGGAGGAAGTTGGCAAAGGACACTGGACTGTAGTGCCCCCTAAGTAAGTAAGTAATATAAGTAATAAGGGGCGAGGAATTGCCCCAAATTGTGTTCATATCAAAAATTCACACATTCCACAACGTGGTTGCAATCACTATTGCCTCGTTTGGATTTCTTTTGTGTCTCTAACACTCACAAACTCTTAAAGCTTACAGCTCACATGACGTATCTTTTCCTTGATTTGAAATTTTTAACCTGATGAAGGATAAAGGATTTCATACCAAAGAATTAAACGCTTATGATCACATCAGCAGCACTAACTGTCGTTATTGAGCGGACATTACGACCACTATTGGCTTTCTCTAAGTGGCATATGGTTCTTTCTTTTCTCTAATTAGTCTATGCCGGAGATATTAGCTAATATGACATAGTATAGGAGGCGGTGCAGTTATTCAGGCCACATATCAAGAAGAGATGCAGGATATTTGCTGGGATGACTACCAATACCAGGTAACTGTGATAGCGCAGTTATTAGCTATGAGTATGTCAAGCACTGCAAATGTATACATTGTTATTAGGGTGCTGTGTGCAATAAAATCACTCTCAGTTCGAGCGCATCAGATCCATTAATTCTTTCCGGCGCGAAAATTTGCTAAGAAAATCGATCCATCCGTCACCAAAAAAATAAAAATTTAAAATTTTTTAACAATGTACTCATATTTATTTATATGGATAAAAAACTAAAAAAAAAAACATTATTTCCATTTTTTTACATCTATTTTCTTAAATATTCTATCAAAACAGGTGGGTTAAATTTTGAACCAGTGCACAACAAGGGTCAACTTATTTTGTGTGGTAGTCTTGGAAACATGATATATTTTCTCCCAAACACAGAGGAACTTTACAAATAGAGCATATTCAATTTGTCCTTATTTCGTTATTTACTGTGCTACAGATAGAACATCTTCGTTGGGCACTACATTTTGGCTGGTGAGCAGCAGATGTTGTTCGTAATTCCAAGGGAACGAAAGGCTTACAAGCTTGTTTGGCAACAAGTGGCGTTAATCTCTCCAGCGGACGTTTTTTATCCACTAAACCATTTATTACTGAGCGTCTGAATGTCTTCATGTCCATTTGCGGAATATTGAGCATTTTGTACAAGCAAACGGAATTTACAACTGCTGCATCTAAAAAAAAGAAAAATATCCGATGCCACCGTTTCATGCTTTTTCTGTCTATTTTATACACTGACAAATTTTGGTCGAACTTGTCTACGTAGTTCATGTGTTTATTACAGTCAACAACTGCGGTTGGACAAGACACTTTTGAAATGGTTCCGTCCTTGTTTTTACGTGAAACATCACTGCATTTTTCTTGGAATTGAAAATTCGGAAGAACATGTACAGACCGCTTATCTTTCCATTTTACAGCTGTCAAGTTTGTGTCACTATAAAAAAATTCAGAGTCTCCCGGTTTCATTCGATTATCTGGTGGGAACCGTGGAAGATATTTTCGGGTGGCATTCACCGTTCCACACGCATATATTCCATCTTTCTTTAACCCTAGAACGTTAAGCATCGCCTGTGAGGCGAAACAATTTTTTTTTTTCGATATTTCCCAATCGGTTACTCGTATTAAAGTATGCTCTCCTGCCAACTCAGTTGAGTGTTGTATATGCTTGTGCGCAAACGTGCTTTGTTTTTCTCCATTGCATTGCCGATATACAGGGTGAGTTTTTTAACTTGAGACATCCAAATTACTCGAAAAATACGCGATATCGCGAAAAATGTTTCAGACAAAAGTCACAAGGTTCTAAAGGGGACATAAGATGGTGACTACGTGTTTGACCTTGAGACCCATTTTCAAGGTCAAACGAAGATCACTTCTGATTTGTCAAATGATAATTCCTGATTTTCATTGCTCAGTCGTATTGCTCGTAGGCTTGTCATTTGTTTTTTCATACTGCGTTTAGCATAACCCAGAAACGTGGACGTAGCAGTATTTTGTTTCCTTCGGGGTGATTAATTAGAGTGGGCCCTCTTGCCTCCCACTGTTGAATCATTGAATTCTTCCCATTTCGACGTTTATTTCCCTAGACTATTTCAACAAATGCTCGAAAATATGATCATTCACTTCAATACACTTGTCTATCCGCGCTCTAACTGAACCAACAGAACTGAGAAGTATTTCTGGCGTAATCTTCCGGCAAGCTTCAGTTATTCGTCTTTTCATGACCTCACGTGTTGTTGGCTTTTTTCTGTAAACCTCACTTTTTAAATAGCCCCACAAGAAGAAATCAAGTGACGTAAGATCACGTGATCTAGCAGGCCATTGCCTCGGACCCCCTCGTCCGATCCATCGTTGATGGTAAACATTGTTTAATACGCCCCGGGCTACTTGGGAATAATGGGCTGGACAACCATCATGTTGAAACCACATTGTTTGTCGCAACTCCAATGGCAGTTCTTCTAGTAATACTGGAAGATGGTCCCGCAAGAAGTTTGCATACTTTTCGCCATTCAAGTTGCCTTCAATAAAATATGGACCTAATAATTTATCCCCAATAATTTCCACCCAAACATAAACATTTCAAGGGTGCTGGCATTCAACTTGTCGCAACCAAAATGGGTTTTCGGTAGCCCAGTAATGCATATTATGTCGATTGACCGTACCGTGATTGGTGAAAGTCGACTCATTAGAGAATAACACCTTGGCGAAGAAAAGGGGGTCTCGTTCAATTTGCTGAAGTGCCCATTGACAAAAGGAAACCCGGTTGCGAAAATCCTCACTAGAAAGTTCTTGATGCATTGAAACATGATAAGGATGGTATTTATGCTGATGTAATATTCACTAATTATTTGGCGAGTGCTAATGTGAGGATCGTGTGCAAAGACATCTAACACTGCTATTTCATTGTCCTCAACAGCCACCCTATCTGACCGATTCCTTTTCTTTGGTTGCACACTTCCTTCACCAGTGAATTGTTGGATGACCCGATAAAAGGAAGCGCGCGATCGCATCCGGTCTGGGAAACGTTGGGCGTAAAGAGCAACAGCACCATCGATATTCCTTCCACTTTCTACATAAATCAATATCATTTCAATTTTCTCCTGAACTGAAATAGCCTGAATTATTAATCTGGAAAACGTTACTAATAATAATCAGTTCCTTAAAACAAATATCGAACTTCTAACACCCTAGCAACGTTGGAAACCGACTGCCAGTGCAGTGGTATCTAGCACTGAATGAATAAGACCATTGAGACAAAGTCATGTGCCCCATTGAGGAATACGACTGAGCAATGAAAATCAGGAATTATCATTTGAAAAATCAAAAGTGACACCTTGAAAATAGGTCTCAAGGTCAAACTCGTGGTCACCATCTTATGTCCCTTTCAGAACCTTGTGACTTTTGTCTGAAATATTTTTCGCAATATCGCGTATTTTTCTAGTAATTTGGATGCCTCAAGTTAAAAAACTCGCCCTGTATACACCATATGTGTGGCCTGTGAGGCGAAGTTTACCAATAGGGGTAACTTTCTTGAACATATTTGTTTGTGCATTTTTTTTGCTAAAAAATAGTGTTTGCATAAACGTTTTACAGTTTTTTGAGATGACTACTTCTGAAGCGCTTCTGGAAAAATGGCTGGAGAAGATATCACTAGATGGAAGAGAACTTGAAGACGATTTGGGATAAGATTTCGATTCAGATGATAGTGAGGCTAACCCCACTTACGTCGCTGATTTAGACGATGACATGCAGAATATTGATGTATCTAATCAAGATGATGTCAATGAACAATCCACACCCACTTATGTTCAGGAAGCTGTAGGAATGTCGAAACGAGCTTGTGAGAATTTGGTAATTACACCACCGGCATCGGTTATGAGGGGTAATAATAAATATATTTGGTCGTATCGAGAAGAACTCCTTTGACAAACATTGTCCATATTATGCCAGGGCCAAAAGAAGGAGCCAAGGGCATTGTAGATCCTTTGAAGTGTTTTGAACTGTTTTTTACTTCAAAATTGATGGATGAAGTACTTCTGCGCACTAACGAATATATTGACCTAGCAGCTACTATGTATAAAATTCAGAATACCACTACATCACAGATCACAATAGAAGAACTTCGTTCTCTCCTTGGCATATTTATCTTGAGCGGTGCATTAAAAAATAATCATTTGTCAACTGATGAACTGTTTGATTCTAGTATTTGGGGATCCCAAAATATAGCTGCAATGAGCTGTAAACGTTTTGAATTCCCTGTCAGGTGTCTACATTTCGATGATCGCAATACTCGAGAGACAGGAAAAAGTCTGATAAATATGCGCCTATCCGATATATTTGAGAAATTTTTATCAAACAGTGTAGAGATCTTTATAAACCAGGCTCGTACGTAACAATAGATGAACAACTTTTGGCGTTCAGGGGACTTTGTCCATTCCGATGTAAGATCGAAATATATGATTGATGCTTCACCCTATTTAGAAAAAAACGCCGATTCAACTATAAAGGAACCATTGGGTTCTTATTATTGTAAGCTGCTTACAAAGACTATACATGGAACAAATCACAATTTAACTTGCGATAACTGATTTACTTCGATACCGCTAGCTGAGCAATTGCTTCAATCACCGTACAACCTCACTCTTATTAGAACAATTCGCAATAATAAGCCAGAAATTCCAGAAGAATTCAAGCATAATTCATCACGACCTGTTGGGACATCTCTTTTTGGATTCAACGATAAGCTCACTCTTGTCAGCTACAAGCCAAAGCCTCAGAAGACTGTTCTTTTGCTATCGACGATGCACGACTAGGCTTCCGTTGACCCCGTTTCCGGTAAGCCAATTATAGTTCAGTCATATAATGCAACAAAAGGTGCTGTAGATACTTTTGACCAGATGTGTGGTCACCCAAGCTGTAACCGTAAAACCAAGCGTTGGCCACTTTGCTTATTCTATGGAATGTTGAATATGGCTCTACTAAACAGCTATGTAATTTACGTATCCAATTGTGAAGTTTTAAAAGTAAAGCCAATGTCAAGAAGAGAATTCTTCAAAAAATTGAGCAAGGACCTTTGTAGCGACTGGTGCTCCATCCGTTTGCACGAAAGGCCTCGTATGCAGAAAAAAGTACGTGCAGCAATTAGTAACGCGATTGATCATAATACTAAGACTGATGATGATACAGACGAGACAGGTATAAAAAAGGGCTAAAGATCAATATGCGATTTCCGTCCTCCGAAATTGAGGCGTATGTGCGTTTATTTCTGCGCAATATGTAAGAAAACTTACTGTTTAGAACATAGATCACCCAACTGTTGGCAATGTGACATAAAAAAGTAGGTGGAAAATCCACAAAATTTATTTTGCTCTGCACAAGATTTTTCAAGTTATACGCCTTATATTATTTTTAAATATGTTAATTCGATTTAAGGGCTGTAAGAAACAGACTTTTTTTTTATTTCTAACTGGTTTTTATTTATTTTTGTAATTTTTTTGTAAAAGATCTCTTCATACCATAGATCAAAATATGTGATCTCCAAATATTTCTATAATATTTTTAACATATTTAATATCGAATTGTTTTTTGTCAATTCTTGTAACCAAATATGTAATAAATTTATTTTTCTTTCAGTTTTAATATTTTTTTGTTTTTTAACGGCAAAGTTTACCAATGAAGAGTTAACAAATATGTTTACCATTCTAGGGTTAAGTCGTCCATTAACTTAACACCAGTGAAATAGTTGTCGAAATACACCACATCATCTTTGTACTTCAAATCTGACATCAAGTCCCTTACAATTCAAGCCCCAAGATTAGTTTCTGCAATTCCAGATGTTGACTTGCCAGTGTAAATATCAAACTTGTGACAATATCCCATTTTATTTGCAAGCATCCAAACCTTGTACCCCCTTTTTGTCGGCTTCTTTGAATTCGAAGCTGTATCGGAAGTTGATATCATTAATATCATTCGCTCACTCAAGTCAGATGCCGTTGGTGAGGATGGAGTTCCTATCCGGTTTGTCAAAATGGTATTAACCCACATCCTTCGTGTAATTACTCACGTAATTAATTTTTGCATTACGTCATCATCATTTCCGTCTAGTTGGAAACTGGCTAAAGTAATTCCTGTCCCGAAAAAACCACAACCGACTTTGGCAGCTGACTTTCGACCCATCAGTATATTACCTTGCCTTTCCAAAGTCTTGGAAAAAGTCCTTGCCAAGCAAATCTCAAGTCATCTAAATCATCATAAGCTCCTTGCTTCTGTACAGTCTGGCTTTCGAGCCAACCACAGTTGTTCCACAGCTATGGTTAAAATTCTCGATGACATAAAGATCAGCTATGACTCGGACTTCCTCACTATACTTTGCCTTCTTGACTTTTCAAAAGCTTTTGACACAGTCAACCATTCATTCCTTTCTGATAAACTAAGAAGGTATTTTGGTTTTAGTGAAAGTTCGCCGCGTCTCATAACTGTAAGTAATCGCTGTCAAAGGGTTGTGGTTGGTGAAAAATCCTCTCGTATTAGGAATATACAAGCAGGAGTACCACAGGGCTCAATACTCGGTCCAATATTATTTTGCATATTTATTAATGACCTGCCCAAAGCTTGCTCAAACGCTAGTCTTCACTTCTATGCGGATGATGCGCAAATATACCTATCTAGACCTATTGGTCTAGTTGAGGATCTTGTTTGCAGGTATAATGAGGATTTATCCGCAATCTATCAGTGGTCGCTACGTAATTGTTTGACCCTCAACCCAGCAAAGTCTCAGCTGAATGCTGAATGCTGAACTACTGCCGCCCATTTGCCTCAGCGCTATTGCAGTTCGTCGAGACTGTAACCAACCTGGGTTTTAAGATAAACCGATCTCCTGTGTAAGCCACATCAATTACACTGTGGGACGAATTTACGGAGGTCCACGCAAACTTTGGCTGTTCTTTAGTTTTACTCCTGTTAATACGAGGCTGCGACTTGTTAAAACCTTACTTGTTCCCTATATTGATTACTCATCAGCAGTGTATTGCAAACTGGACATCATCTCAGCATAAACTTACTGTGGCATTCAATGATATGGTAAGGTATGTGTATGGGCTACGTCGGCACGACCACATATCCAATTATCATACAAATATCCTCGGTTGTACGCTCCAACAGTTCTTGCATATTAGGTGCTATATCTTCATGCACAAAATTATTCAGACCAAGTCGCCACCATACCTTTTTGAGAAACTACAGTTCGCTCGTTCGCCTAGAACACACAGCCTTATAACTCCATCCTCGAACTACTTGAACTCCTAGCGCCTTTTCTTCGTCTTTGCCACCAGACTATGGAATTCTCTGCCCACAACAGCAAAATAAATAATTGGAGCAATACAATTTAAGAATGCTATTTTGGAGCATATTCTATAAAAATGCAACAGCAGACTCTTTCTTGTCCTTAACTATTCCTCTCCTCCACACTATTCATCCTTTTGTTTTCCCTTCCTGATTAAAGTATCTCTTACTGTTAAATATAAATATTAAACTAATCTTGTATATTATCCATAATTTTAAGTACTATAAAAGACTAAGTCTTATTTGTACATCCGTAACTGAATAAAATTGAAATTGAATTGAATTGAATTGACCCTTGAATTTTATCATTGACTCGTCTATGGCTACTTCACGAGTAGGATTTGCACATTTTTTTAAAATTTGTTGACAGTATTTAGGATCACCTCGCTTTGGCTCAAGACATCCATCATTAACATGCAAATTTCCTAGCAACCAACTAAACCGTGCTTGCTTTATACTAGATGGAGTGAAAAGTGACCTCCTTGGGAATTAACAAATTTTTTTTTAAATGTTTTTTTATATTATTCAATATAGTCCCCTTTCAGTTTGATACACTTATTCCAGCGATTTTCCAACTTCTTGATCCCGTCCGAAAAGCAATTTTCCGGAAGGTCTGCAAAATACTCCTCCGTGGCGTCGATGATTTCCTCGCGTGAGCTGAATTTTTTATTGATGAGCCATCTTTTGAGGTTTGGGAAGAGATAATAGTCCGAGGGATCTAAATCCAGTTACTAATCGACCAAAAGTCCGCCCGATTCCGCATCAGCAAGTCCAAACACTCTTTCGAAGTGCTCTCGCCTTCGTTTTTTTGGTCAGAAGTGAGCATTCGCGGCACCCAGCGGCAGAATAACTTTTTCATATGCAGAATATAGCCCAAAATATGGCGTGTGCGATCAGTAATAATCTTTGTGGTATCTGCTAGCTCGCGCACCTCGCGCACTTTCCGGTCAGCCAACACCATTTCATGTATTTTTTTGACATTGTCCTCGGTCGGAGGTCCTGCCGCTGCGGGCTTGTTCGGTAGTGGAGTTGCGGCAACCACAAAACTCTCGAAACCAATATTTGACGATGTAATCTGACGGAGCATTAGCCCCATAATATTTATCCAACTTTTCTTTTGTTTCCTTCGTCGTTTTGCCTCTCAAAAAATAATGTTTTATGAGAGAACGAAAATCGTTTTTGTCCATACTCAACGTCAACAACAATCAGCTGTCATAACAAAACTAAAGACAGTATCCCACTGAAATTTGGCATGTGTACCTAAATATGAATGCACTTTAAGGCACCATAAACTTTTTTGCAGTAGCAGTGCATTCTGGCGGTCAAGGATGTCACTTTTCATTCCATCTAGTACATGAACTGACATTTGCAATCATGCAAATCTGGTGAGGAAGACCAGATAGGAAGCTTTTTGATTCCCATAAGCAAGTTCAAACCAATGAATGTTTTCTTTTCGTTCATACATTTTTTCTCAAATGACTTGCCTGTTTGTATGTGCTTTTGCTCCGCGTATAAATTTGTTTGAAAAACCAAATGCTCAAAAAGTTGGTTGTCAAACAATAACTGGAAGAGATCTATAGGTGTTGGATTTTCGATACTTTTCACGAAATCAGTAGCTCCATAATCATGTGCGAAATCAGATAAAATTTGTTCAGGAACATTCTGAATGTCTTGTATCCATTTACGAGTCACTTTCGGAGGATCGGGTTTTGAAAGTTGTTGCTGGACTTCCGAAAGAGGAATATCGTCATCCGAATCAAAAGACGATACCAATTGAAGTTTTTGATTCTCAGGCTGTAAATTGCAACTTGACTCAGAAGAATTTGATGAAGAAATATCAGAATCAGATCCTGAAGGAAGTGAAACTGTATCCTCATCTGCTCCCACATCTCGCAAAAATTCATTCCAACTCATGTCAACCAAATTAAAATCGGGTTTATTATAATTGGACATGACTAAAAAATAAAAAAATAAGTAAACGAAAAAACGCTCCCTCGCAGTGGGTTAAAAAACATTCCACTTGTTTTTCTTGCAATTATATGGTTTCTAAAGAAAATTATTTCACTTAAAATATAAAACGGAATTGTTGACACACTTAACTCTTTACAAATTATAAATTTTTGCTAACAATTTCATAAGAACACGATGTTATAGCTCCAATGTTTTCATTTAATGTGGTACGAATTTTAAACCTTTGAGACAGTTGTAGAAAACATTTTCAACATGGTTTAAAATTTGTCCTACTTCGTCACAACAGCTGAAAATATGTGGTTTAAATTTTGAACCACTGAGAGAGAAAGAGTTAAAACCCCAACATGCCCTTAATACCTTGCCTAATGATCACATTGGCAACCCTTCATATAACTGACTAACTACGTATCTCTAGAAGAAAGTTTAAGACTTGTAGAATGTGCAAAAGTTTAAAAATTAAAGTGTGTAGCTGGACCTACAATACTCGTTTAGCTTACGTGTAAATAAGGAGCACGTATTTTTCCAAAGCGAATGGGATGATCCTATTTACTATGTCCTCTTTACCCCCTGTTATTTAAAAGACACAAACAACCCCATATACTCGTAGACCGGCGCCTATAAACTTCAGCACATGTCCTTTTTCATGACTTTGCTTTTGTCTTTTGTTTTGTTCATTCATTGTTCGAAGGTATTGTTAAATGTGTGGAGAAAAATATGTGCGTCTCTTGGCTTTAAACAAGGACATTCGGAGCTTGAAAGTTAAAAACAAAAAAACAAAGAACAAAAACACAATATAAAACTTTAAAACGTCAGGTTTTTATGAGTTTAATCCTATTTTAAGGATAACAAGCATTACAACATAACGTGACAAGAAAATGTGGGCGGCAAAAGTGGAATTGGGGGGAAACAGAACCAAAACCAAACAAGACATGGATTATCCATGTCCCATTCCATTTAAGCTAAGCAAGGGTTACTTTATTTTTACTCTTCGGATAATCTATTATTCAAATCAAGGACACAATATAGAGAATAGGGAGCTTAGGAACGCCATTTCCACCTCTTCGGCGAGGTATCATACCATATATACTACTTCAAGGTCAAATGATGAAACATTTTTGTTCTAAAGGATTATAATTTATCCAACCAGAAAAACGGTTAGTTAACTGGCAAACTCAACGGACGTCTGTTCGTCTGTTCGTCTGTTTGTCTCTTGGCCTGTGTGTCTTTGCCCGTTTGTCGGCAAAGATGTTTATGTGATTTTTTTCGTCTGATAAAGGATTCACGTCACGTTTTTAAGGTTGAGATTGGGCGTTCAGTGATGTATCTAGATATTCACCCAGTATAGGTGAAGGTCTGAGAGTTCGAGAGATCGAGGACTAGAAGGGAACACGAATGTCGGTTAGGAAGTGCTTACAAGGCGTGTACGAGTAGTTAACAAAAAGGAACAAAATAGAAAAAAAAAAAAAGTAGAGAGAAAATTAATGTTCGGCGATTCTCCGATTCGGATTGGGATTCGTTTTTTCTTCTTCCACTTGTGTGTTTGTCCTTCTTTGAAAGGAGAACTTGCGAGAGGATATTTAGTTATTCAGTTTGCAATGTCTGAGAGATTTTTTTTTTCTTTTCTGCTTCCTCGACTGGTTGTGGTTTTACTGGTTTTTTTTTTCTGACTCCTTGTTACATAGAACGATTGAGCACAGTTACTTGGGGTTGAGGTTAATAAATAATCTAATTTTGCGTAGAGGGAAATGAGTGGAATTCCATTTGCCGGAAAGAAAGCAATTCGAATTGAAGTCTTTGTCAGCGTAAAGATATTTTTGAGGTTAAAGCAATATTTAAATGAGAGAATGAAAGTAATGTGTATGTTTTTTTTTTCTTTTTTTGGATTCAATTTTACGTACAGACGTGGTAGTCCTTGAGGCTAAATCGAAGGGAGAAGCCATAAATAAATTTCTTGTAGCAATATCTCATATTCATACGAATTATAGAAAAGTACATAAGTATGTAGGTACAGTATATGAACGTACGTAGTAGTGCTAATATGGGAATATGTAGATGGTCAGGGTATGTTGCTATTTAAAATTACGGTGTATCCTGGATGGGAATGAATTTTGATCCTTCGGTAGAAGCAAATGATAGCACCTTTTTCTAATATTAGAAAACCGATTTATAAGGGGAAACCATTTTTAACAAGTAGCTTTAGATATGGCATAGCAACTTCCGATTATCTTACGGAAAATCGATAAAGTTACTTTGGTAGGAATGCTTCGAATACTCATTTTCCAGCTCAAAAATGGCAATGGATCAGAGTGGCAACGATACAGGTATATATGTCGAACTTTTTGAAACTATTCCATCTCAACCCTTTGAAGGAACTAAGTTGCAAATTATTATCATGACTGTGCCTAGAATCAAAGCTATCCAATGAGGTTGTGTTGATGTTAAGCATGGATCCCTGGAGCCTCAAGAACATAAATTTCAATAATGACAAAGGCAGGCATGGTTCTCCTTAACGACTTTTTGAAATCAAAACCACAATGTTTTAAAAATATTTAGGGCTCCTTTTATCGTACAAGCTTTGCGATTACAATTTGACACCCACCACTAACTGTCTGTCTACTTGAAAATCGGTTCGACTTCGATTTTAGTTTCAAATCAATCAAAATGACTTAGGTATGGATTGGATCCATAACTGCATCCCTGCTAAGCTAGAACCTTGCTTGGTAAATGCGGAAAAACCTTTAGTAGGGGGTATCACTACCATCATAGCTTTTTTTTGACCGCAAGGCGATGGATGGCTCACTACTAAAAGTCGGAATAGTTTTTATATCTACGCTCAAGCATATGCAGAGAATGTAGTTGTACTGTTTATTGGATCATGCCAATCATTGTATATTCTAGACGTAATCGACGATTCGTGTCCTGAAAATGGGCTTTCAGTTAATCCTCCAAAAACTAAGGTCGCTGTCTTTATGAAAGGACGAAGCTGCCTGATTCGGCTTAATTTGTATTTATTCATGACCATGCGCCAATTTCATGAAGCAGGGTATTTCCGTACAGAACCTGCACAGGTGATAAGGACACTTTGTAGTAGAGTCATAGTCGGTGTAGAGAATATGGAAAAAGTTCTTCTGTAGACTGTATAAACAAGGCAGAATAAACCACTCAACTTAGACGATAATGGCCAAAACTTCCATCTACTTGACGAAAGGGTAGCAATATCTAAGCTAAAACCAAGCAAAGTTGCTGGGCCTGACGGCTTACTGGCCGAGGTATTCGATGCTCACTCATTTCTCAGATCTGGTCAGAAGAGTGTAGTCTTGATGAACAGAATCTCAGCATCGTGTGCCCGATCCACAAGAAAGGGGATTCCCTCAACTCCACCAAGTATAGAGGTATTAGTCTCCTCAACATTGTGTTCAAGATCTTATCTGCCACATTTTGTGAACATTTGGCAACATTCGTCAACATGATTGCGTCCAATTAGTGTGGGTTTCAGGGCATGAAAGTCCATGTTCGGCCAAATTTTCACACTCAGGCAGATCCTGGAAAACGCTCAAAAATTCAAAATCTATACCCACCATCCTCTCATCGATTTTAAGACCACAGATGACAGCATTTCTAAAGAGGAGCTGGTCAGTCTGTGCAGAATGAAAATGGAGAACGCTCGCTGTTCCCTCAAGACCGGTAACGACTTAACCAAGACCCTTGATGATGTCGAAAAAGTTTTAGACATGGTGTCATGGAACTTACTTGAAAGAATTGTCCGGAACTAACACGCGAACACCGGAGGCACAATTTTTCGAAAGTCTGTGCAACTAATAGCGTACGCCGATGGTATTGTGAGAACTCAGCGGGCTGTCACCGGTCCGTTTGCTAGTATTGAAATGGAAGTTGCCAAAACGGGCTTAATTGTACAATAAATGAGGGCAAAACCAAGCATATTCTGGCAACTTGAAGGATGTACAACATCGACGAACTGGACGTCACAGTCGATAGCTATAATTACGGGATAGCAAGGGACTTTGTCTAGTTTAGTCCATTTATCAATTCTACCAACAGTTCCAAAGTCGGAATAAAACGAAGAATCACTCTTTCCAGTCGCTGTTTCTTGGGGTTAAGAAGGCAATTGAGTAGTAAGGCCCTATCCCGAACAATTAGGGAGACTCTATATAAGATCTGAATCATCTCAGTCCTTCTTGATGGGGGAGAGGTATTGACCCGTATTGATAGCGTATGAAGATATACTCAGTCGTTTCGATAGTAAAGTTCTTCATTCCGTTTGCGTCGGCGGGCTTTAGAGGAGAAGATTCAAGGATTAACTATACGAGCTGTACAGCGACATTGACCTAGTCAGAAAACTATGCATTAGTCACATCAGATGGCTAGGATATGTAGAGCGAATTGACACCAATTCCCTGGCCCGCAGGACCTTCGAATCTAACCAAGAGGGAGAACGCAGCAGAGGAAGACCTCACTTTGGATGGTGCGCACAAATACAAAGAGACCTTAACTGAATTGGAGTGGGCAACTGGGGGTAGTTAGCTAAAGGCCGGTCTTACTGGAAAGGGTGGTTAGTTCAGGTTTACCTTGATCTGTAAGTAAGTAAGTATTTGGGTGTCGTCCTTATTAACAAACCTGTGTGGCCAATCTTGTCGTGTCGAAATCCTACAAAGGGCTCTAGGGTTTATGGTTTTGGAAGAGAGCTTTCAGCAATACGTAGGGCTTGTCAATTCTATTCCTTTTAACGGCTGCCTCAATCTTCCGCTTGAGAAATACGTTTTCTGTGCAACAAGCACTAGAGTTTTGATGATCTTGAGTGCCAACTGTCTTTTGATTCTGGTCTTAATGAAAAGCAATGAGACCAAAATTACCATTACAGTGGAGGTGCGAAAACATGTTTCGCTGTGATCAGGCTAATACTAGCGGAATCTGTGCTAGGAAGGGAATGTGTTCAGGTATTCACGTATTGCGCCAAAAGAGGTCAAGGATTCTGTGCTCGTATCTTATTAGAAAAACGTGAGACGTTCTTCCAAGCGAAGTTAAATACTACTCCTGATGGTAATCATCTACATCGGCGGATTGCACAGTTCTGCTTAAGACCTCATTGTATACCCTGGTCATTTTCGAGAGCGCAAGTCTTCCCTGAAGGCAGTCGGAAGGCTGAATTAGCTGAGCATAATCAGTAATAAGCAGCCAATAAAATTGTACCGAGACTCAGTCTGGTGGCTTATGGTGTAAAACTGGAGACTAACCAGAGTCTGCGAAGTGCTGGGCCTGTTTACTTTAAAGCCCAGATCAATTACTCTATCTACAAATCAAAGCTTAGTGTGGTTAAGGAAAATAGGAGAGAAATCTTCAGTATTGTAGAGCTTTTTAGTTTTTTAGAATCAGCTGAGTTTTTGTGAGATTAAAAATGAAGCCATTTTTCTGTGACCAATTGACTTGTATATATATCTGGCAGATTTTCGTTGAGCCCTCATGCTAAATAAATTTGCCCAGCATCCGCATAAAAATGAACAAAGGCATTTACACAAAGAGTAACGAAATCTTTTAAAAAGAGGCTGCATAATATAGGGCCTAGGATAGAACCTTGTGGCACTACTGCTAGAGAAGAGAATATTTCTCACCAACCACGACTTCTTGACTACCACCATGTAAGTACGCGCGTATTAGAATCAGCGGTTTAGCACTTAATCTGAAGTACTCTGTCTAATGCCTTAGAAAAATCGAGCAGGTAGAGTAAAGTGATATTGTCGAATCATAATCGTAGCGCAATTATGATTTGCTCGAGAACCCGACTGCACCTGAGACAACAAGCTATGTAGAGCAAGATAACTACAGATCTACCCCTCAAAAATGTTGTCTAAAACTCTTGACAGACATGGTAGGATACTTATAGGGCGAAAATCGGCAGGTCGAACATGATTAGGTTGTTCCAGTTATCGCTGACGTGATGCAAAAATTCATTATATGCGCCAGGCTACGCAGGAAGTAAAGCAGAATCATTTTTACAAATCGGATTTGTATTCCATTCTCTCCAATAACATCTGGCTTGAGTGACCGTATGATTTTGATAACCTTTATCTCAGGTACTTCATCACTCGCTAGAGTGCGAGTTTCCCAAGTTGTAGGAAGATTGTGTTACTAGATTCATCCTGGTTTAAGATGATTTAATAGGTTTCATGCTTTGTTCCACGAGAAGACAAGTAAGAAAAGATTTATCAATAGCTTAGCCAGGTTTATTTAGGAAAATTAACGGCGGTTCAAAGAAAGGCTTCCATAACCATTACAGATGCGCTCCGTACCACCCCCAAGGCAAAATTGGACACCTTTTTGCACCTAACACCGCTTGATTTACAGATCAAAAAACTTGCTGGCAACAGTATAATACAACATGGCATGATCCTAGTGGAGCCACTGCAGGAAATCCAATTCTAATGAGTGAAATTCCTTCTTTGGTCGACTTCGACTTCCCGTAAGATATAATATATCCGAAGAAGGAGGACTACGGAAGAAATGCAATAATCAGGTCAAATGGAATAGCAATCTTTACAGATGGTTCAAAAACAGATTAAGGAACAGGTTATGGTATTTTCTCGGAAGACCCAGAACTAGGTTCTAGCTGTCCTCAGGGCGGCTCAGCTAATGCAGATGAGATCGGTATCCGGAAGAGATATCGCTATATACATCGATAGTTAGGCCGCACTCACGGCAATGGAATCAACCAATGTCAACTCGGATACAGTCAGGGACTGTCGCACAGTGCTCAAAGCACTATGCAGTCAAAACCGGGTAAGACTGTGCTGGGAGCCAGAAATGAACAAGCGGAAGAGCTTGCAAGCAAAGGGGGGCTACTCGAGAATGGTGAGGTTGCTAACATCAAACCACCCCTTAGTAAGAAGCACTATCGAGGAAATAATCACAGAGACTGCCTATAAAGGTGGTCAGGTCTTGAAGGACACAGAGTATCCCAGGCTTTATGGCCGATCTAGGAAGTTAATAAAAGTAATTTTACGGCAGTAATAGGATTCCTGACTGGACACTGTCTCCTGCGGTAACACGTGAAGATATTCAAATTATTGTTAGATACGAATATTTTGAGATTCTGCAGTGATCTGCAAGATATTGAGGAAATAGCACACATACTGTGTGAATGCGAGGCAATATCGCCAAGCCGAAGATAATTTTTAGGCAATACTTTTTCGAAAACCTAGAGGAAATAGACGGCATGACTTTGAAGCTCTTGGCTTTTGCAGGGAGATTGTAACTTCAATTGCCATTTGAAGATAAATTCAACTGTTTCCACAGAGATCGCGATGGACCCGTTTTATTGCCTGGTGTCAGTGTGGTGGCAGATCCATTATGCCCCTGTTTAACCTAACCTAACCTAACTTAACTAGGTTTATTGTGGTAAGTCTAACAAGCCCTGTCAAACAATTTGTATTTGAAACAACTCGCCAGCCAATGATTTAACTTTATTTAACTTTTATCATTACGCCCTTTGGCATGGCCTACAATCGGAAAGATTAACATTAGTTTGTTTTTTGGTCGCAAAATTGCACATCATAGGTCCGATTCTAAAACAGCAGTTTCAAGAAATCATTTATCGGTTCGTATTGTCTGTCTAGTAACGACGAGTGGTTGGAGCCCTTGTCCTGGTTGGGATAATCACATTTATGTTTCTCTACTCATTCTACACGACAAAGATTGGCCTATATTCATTGACGGAGCATGTCATAAGACATAAGACCATTGACGGAGCATGTCATAAAACCAACAGACATATAGCATACGATATTAAATGACTTGGTATTTCTAAGAAACAATTCGATCTCAGTAATTCTTGGAAAAACTCTTATTTTTATGGGAACACTGAACACTTATTCGAACGGTCTCATCTAAAACTCAACCTGTACATTACCAGATCAAAAACACTTAACACAGCTCTAAAACGCTGCTCTTAAAAACCATCGATTAAAACTCTTTCCACACTACTTACGGCGTCACAAATCCAATAAAAGAACATAATAGCACTTTTATTCCAATGCTATAAACCAGGACTACCTAACATACTTTCGTTCCAAGGAGTACAGACGGAACAGTGAAAAGCGCAAAAGCTGCCAACGTCTACCTCTGCCATTCGGAAAAGAATAGAAATCCTTTTGAGACGCACAAAGGTAATAGCATCTTTTAGTGCTGCCACTGCTACTCAACCAAAACCAAAACCAAAACCAAAAACACAGCCATCACCAGAAGGACTCAGGACCAAAAGTACTCGTACCTACATACAAGTTTCGCTTCACACGTTGAACGTGTGCGTTTTGTTATCTCTTTTTTCGTATTCATCTTCGTTTATTTTTGTTTTGGTTTTTTGTTTTTTTTTTTTGTTTTTCCTTTTTACGACTCGATTCGCTCCAAATAATAAATTCAAAGGCATGCAAGTATACCTTTCCGACATTCATATAAATATTACAAGGCCACCAGAGTATCTTTATAGACAAACCGACATTCAAACTGACACCCAAACAGACAGACAAAACAAAGTCGGCGATGTCGTGTTGTGTCGTGTGCGTTAGGCCGGATATCCTCTCGATGTTTTATATCCGAAAATTTTGCACAAAACGTAAATTCGTTTAATGCATTGTCATAATGTTGGTTTTTATTTCGTTTCCACTTTTGACGCGTGTTATGAGTGAATAAGGGGGGTATGAATCCATGGAAATGAAATCGAATACGAGTGTTGGTACGTATACTCAACGAACACACCTCTTACCAGCGAATACAACACTCAAAGGAGAGTCACCTTAGAAACGCCAAACTGACGTCGACGTCAACTTGATGTATGGGCCCGTAATGAAAACGACAATGAGAACGAAAACGATCCGTCGACTTGAGTGGATTTGTGGGCAAATGGCGCGGATTACGATAAATGGGTGTTTCAGATGAAATATTTGTTTTATTTCCCCGTTCTTATCGTAATTCGATCGTCTCTCAGGGGTAGGGTGAACAGACAGGATTTTTTTTGTTATTCTAAACTGATTTTGCTAAGACGTGCATTTTGGGATTTCCTTTTTTGCGAAAGAATTTTGTACGTCTGTTTATAGAAAATCCCTTCCAGCCTTCGACGATTACAATTACGAGTCCATGTGCACAATGTAGGCAGCTTGTTGAAATTTAAATTCAGTAGCAGTACTCGCATCATAACATGAAAAAAGAAAATATCGAGTAACTACTGGATTAAAACTGTGTGACTTCCTGATTCATTTTTCTCTAAAAAAAAAAACAAATAAGAGGGAAGCAACTGTCTCGCCTAAAACTATACGAATTAAAAAACCTTGTCAGATACTACTAGGCTCATCTCTTTGACCCTGTTTCTATGAGCGCTATTACCTCGATAAAACCAGAAACATAAGCGTTTTTTTCTTCTTCCCACCTTCTTAGTTACGCTACAGTCGGGGGTGGACCAGGGCTTCCGCTAGTATGTTTCCTCTTTTCTCAGCTGCCACCGGTTAGGCACACGAAGGTGGCTGAGGTCCATTTCCACTTGTGTGCGCCACCAAAGATAAAGACTTCCTCTACCGCATATTCTTTATGCCTTGAAGCCGAAATCTTTCCGGACTTGAGTGCTGGTGTTAAAGATGACCTAACCACCCAAAGTTTCGTGATACAGCTCGCGGTTGAAACGTCTCCGCCGAACTCCATTGATGCAAACGGGACTGAAAGTTCCCGGAAGAACTTTGCTTTCTATGCAGCCGAAAGCATTTTCATCCGGGTTCGTAGTGTCCAAGCTTCTCTGCCCTGAAATAAGATTGAGATGAGCAAAGTCCTTACTGCACAATTGCCTTCTAGGCCCAAAGAAACAGGAATTAGCAAGAGTGATTCTTCTGGTGTTGTTATCGAAGCTAATAGTGATAAAGTCCCTTAATACTTCAAAGCTGTAGCTGCCCCTCGTGATGTTTTGCCCTAGGCGTCAATGATGTGTATTCCTCTTTGTTGACAGCATATGTCTTGTTTTTCATTCGTTGACCACGTCAACCACCTTTGTTACTTTTGGTTCAATAAATAGTCACGAAGGCTTCATTGGTAGCTCGCTACGTTCTTTCCAGCGTTTGCGAGTATCTAAACAGAATTTTGAAAGATGGTGCTTCAGGAGCTGGCTTCCGAGTTTCGCCCAATTCTTTTAAGAACGATTTTGAAAAAATTACATGACAATGCATTGCTTTGTTTAAAATTTGTTCTGACACTCAGTTTAGTTATGTGACCTGGTAGTGTGTATTCTCCATCGTCATTTTTGTATGGTTCGTCTTTATTGACGCTGTCGTATGCGGCTTTGAAATCAGCGAAGATTCATTTCGAATATTGTTTCTGTTCGGACTATATGTACAGCTTTGGCATTTTCGGTTTATTTTTGTTAAATCTTCTTCTGATAGCACCTAACTAAGTTCTTCCCATCTTTTCTGTTCGCAGAGCTCGGAAGCCCGTCTTGTTCTGTTTTTGCACGGCCGCTCTATAGATCTGCAGTTTTTATAATTTGCTTGCCTGTATACGTCATCGAATCAGGGGTTTCTTTGTTAGATGTATCCTATCTGAGATCTGAATTCTCTTTGGCAGCGATGCCACTGATCGTGAACATTCGATGTTGACGGCATCGAACTCCTCGAGAAGTTAAGAAAACTCCATCGGAAAAGCCCCTGGCCACCGAATTCTTTCAACAACATCTATGTCGTCAGCGTCAAGTGACGCCAACCTGCCATCAGTGACGTCGCAACTGCTGTGTTCGATTTTACCCGACCACCACCAAGATATCTCTGATTTTATGAAGTATGACAGCAAGCGGGTGAAGCTGAATAAGAGGGATATAAATCGACGACGAGGCAACGAAGGATGAGCGAAGCTCAAGCGCTCCACGAGCGAAAGCCATGGACAGGGAGAATATCGGCTCCTCCAGTAGGACGAGTACTCAAAGGCTGTACTCCTGGAATAACTAACGGAAGCCTTAACAACAGGTACAAAGAACGTGTTAAAGCAAGTAGACCCTGTAAAAATAAACAAGTAGAGTCACAGTCGCTGCTGAGAATATGAACAATTTTTCTGCATACTGTATAACTGCGAAGAGGTCCAATATCCCGCATCAGGTAGAGTAATCATTTTACTTAAACGATGACTTGTGGACTTCCGTCCACAAGATCAAAATGAAGCAATGATAGCAATACGTAACGTAAAATCAAACAAATAAGCTGGAATTGACAGCTTACCGACCGCTGAAAATGAGCATACACTAACTCATTTCTCAGATCTGGTCAGAAGAGATCCACAAAAAGGGAAAACCCTCAACTGCGCCAACTACAGAGGTATATGTCTCCTCAACATTGCATTCAAGATCTTGTCAGCCATGTTGTATCAATGTATGAAACCCTTCATCAAAAACCTGATGGGTTTTAGATAAGGAAGGTCCCCAGACGACCAACTGTTCACACTCCGACAGATCCTAAAAAAAACTCAGGAAGTCCAAATCGATACCTACCACCTTTTCATCGACTTTAAGGCCGCATATGACAGCATTTATAGAGACGAGATACATATATACTCGTAGAGCTATATCCAGTTTGGCATCTTTGCCAAACTCTTCAGTCTGTGCAGAATGATGATTGGGAACGCTCTCTGCTCCGTTGAGATCGGTAACGACTTAACTAAGACTTTTATGTCAAAAGTAAGGCGCTGTCATGTGACTTTTTTAACATCATTCTTCAAAAAATTGTGTGGAATTCACAAGTGAATACTGGAGGCACAATCTTTGTAAACAGCTGCGTTCGCTAGTATTGAAACGGAATCAACCAAAATGAATTTAGCGACAAATGAGTGCAAAACCAAGTATATACTGTCAAGAAGAACTGACAAACAACATCGACGAAGTGGACAGAACGTCACAGCCGACGGCTGTAGTTTTAAGGTAGTAAGAGAAGAAGAATCACGCTTGGCAATCGCTGTTTTTTTGGGCTATTCAATTGAGAAGCAAGGTCGTATCTCGAAATATTAAAATGACTTGATATAAGGCCTTGATCATCCCAGTCCTATTTTATGGCGCTGAAGGATGGACTCTATCGAAAGTGGATGAAGATATCACCGGTCGTTATGAGAGAAAAATCCTACGAAAAATAGTCGATCCCCTTTGCGTTGACGGGATTTAGAGAAGACGATTCAACGACCAACTTTACAAGCTGTACACTGACATCGACCTAGTCAGAAAACTGCGCATCAGTTACCTAATATGGCTAGAATATGTAGAGCCAATGGACCAAAATTCTCCGGCCCGCAGAGTCTTCGAATTTAACCTGGAGGGACAACGCCACCTTAGGTAGAGTGCAAAAGTAGAAGGAGACCTCATCCGACTTTGAGTATGCAACTGGAGGCCATTAGCTAAAGACCAGGCTCACTAGAGAGGCGTGTTAGTTGAGGACCAGGTTCACCCCAAACTGTAGCGTCACCTAAGTAAGTAAGTAAGATTCTACTACAACTGAATTTTCCTCCAGTACTCTTCATGAAACCAGAGATTTCTTGCGTGTGGTTTGGTGAAATACATCACACAAAGTGGTATCTGTGACGGCTTCTTAGCTTCGACGTCACTTAATGCAGGCTATAAGAGCACTGGCGAAAAGTTGAAGAATACGCGATTCGAAAATGTTCTGGCGGTTTTTTCGACTACAACCGTCGACACAATGTTCTGCATTGTTTTTAGATATTCGAAGATGTACCTTGCATGCAACTAGGTAGTTGTCCAAAACCATATTGGACGCCTGGAACATTGGAGCATCTATAACGCTACACTAATGCCTTGCATATATTTTACTCGTAGCATGATGAGGTAGCGGCAATGTCCTTCTGTAAATATTAAGGTACTCGTATAACAACTATATGCTGCAGGGTGGCGCAAAAGTTGTTACCTGATGTTCTTTGGCTGGAATTTTTTTATGAATAAAAACGTTGGTTCTGCTTTTGGATTATGTTTACTTGATGTCTTAAATTTTTTTCCATTAAGACGAGAAAATGATATCCGCTAAGTAGCCGCCGCCAGAATTGATGACCACTCGGGCACTATTTGTAGCATTTTCCATCACTCTTACCAGAACTACCGGCGATAGGTCCTCGAATTCTTCAGAAGTCTGTGGCTTGTTGACAGAGACTCGTGGCTTTAAAATAACCCCACAAAAAGAAGTCTGAAATGGTTAAATCAGGCGATCTTGCCGGCCAGTCCAAATCACCAAAACGAGAGATTAGACGACCCAGAAATGCAGCCTTCAGAATTTCGATTGTGGCTCGTACAGTATGCGCAGCTGTTCCATCCAGTTAGAACTAATTCATCCAAATGAGGAAAGTGAAAGTCGGTGAGCATGGCTCTGTAGAGCTCGCCGTCCACAGTAGTCGTTTGGCCCGCGGAGTTTTCGAAAAAAAATAAGGCTCGATGACGCCTCCAGCGTAAATAGCACACTATACAGTTGCTTTGAGTTGGTGTAATGGCTCATCGTGAGTTATACGCGGATTTTCAGTGCCCCAGAATTAATAATTTTGCTTATTTACATATCGACGGAGATGGAAGTGGGCCTCGTCGCTCATAATGATTTTCGATGAAAAGTTGTCTCCCTCGTGGTCGAGATTCAAGTTAGCTTGGGCGTAGGTTACACGCGTTTGGCGATCAACAGCTAACAGTTGATGCACTGTCTGCACTTTGTAAGGGAACTGTTTTTCACCAAAATTGTCAGTGAAGACAGTCCATTGATGCCTAATTGCGTGCCACGTCGTCTGGTCGATACTCCGGGGTCCTCTGCGAAATATTCAACCACAGCTACGATATTGTCAGCAGAGCGGCTGCTCCGGGGTCGGCCAAGCCTGGCAGCATCTCGTGTTGTCGCTTACTCTTCTAAGCGAGTGACTAAACATCGTAGTGTTTGCCCAGTTGGTGTCAGACCACCGGGAAATCTGCGCCGAAATTCATGCTGCGCCAATACCACCCACGAATTATTGTGCAAACAAATTGTAAGAATTATTCCGCGTTCTTTAGGAGTATAACGATTCATGTTTTGTTGACGTGTATTTTGTATATGTTTACTTCATAAATGTCAAAATTGAATTGACTTTTGCTGCAGTAGTAGCTATAATAATACGCCTTATTCCATTTGATGACGCGCTCTCGTATAGGCTATGCTTTCCGACTATCGTAGCCAAGATATCCTATTTTCCTAGTTTCGCGAAAATCACATACGGCGATGTTAGTGTTATAAAAGGTGAGCAGATAAGAACGATAGGAAAAAAAATTAATTAAAACAACAACAGTGTGAGATCTAAAATTAATTCTGGCTTTTTTTGAAGCTACGATCATGCCATTATGTGTGGAATAGCACATCCTGCAAATGCACGTCTCGGCTTCGCTGTTAATGCTTCAAGGGGTCGGTCAAATTTTTGATGACTCGGTCCAATATGTGCGGCGTTATTTAGGCAATAGCGTGTCGAATGTTTTCCTCGAGCTCGTCCAAAGTGGTTGGCTTGTTAGCGTATACTTAGGACTTAACGTAGTGCCAGACAAAATAACCGAGTGATGTCAAATCGCATGATCGCGGCGGCCAATTGATGAACTCTAGCCGTGAGATGACCCAGTCGCCAAATCTATTCTCTACAACTTCGAGCGTTGCGTCGCTTGTATGGCATGTAGCGACTTCTTGTTGGAACGACAGTTCGGATATATCGATGTTGTCGAGCTCTGGCTACAGAAAGTCGGTTATCATCGCTCTATACCTGAGGCCATTGCCGGTAACGGTGTCTCCTTCCTCATTTCGAAAGAAATAAGGTCCAATGATGCCGCCATACCATAAACCGCACCAAACAGTCAATCTTTGTGGATACATGCGATGGATGAGGAAAAAATGGACCTCGTCCGAGGCGATGATTTTTTAGCCGAAATCTGGATCGCCGGCCAACATTTTCAGCGCCCAATTAGCGAACTTACGGCGTTATCTATTATAGTTTGGCTTCAATTCCTTCGTCAGCACAATCTTATACGTAGCAGCAAAACAAACCGGGCTGACTCTTTGACGATGCCCAATTCAGCTGATCGGCGCCGAATCGACATTTCTGGTCCTTCTTCGATACTGGCCGCTACGGCGGCTATGTTTTCTTCATTTCACACCAATCTCTGTCTGGTTAGTGGCTTAAGATCCAAAAGAGTGTGCTCATGCTCAAACGCGCTCAAGGAAAGCATCTGGCACATTATTGTCATATGCAATTACACTGGCTGCCCAAAATGTAGCTTAGTCGAAATAAAGGACATTTCTAACATACTGGTTCCGGTTCTAGGCGCTCTGAAAATTGTGAAAAAGTGCATGCGATTCGAAGATGGGTATTGCATGTTCGTTAAATAGGGATGGGGCTGTGGTTTTAATGAGTCGGGAGAGTCGATGAGTCCGAGTTGGTTGCCTATCAGAACTTATTTGATAGGAATAACGAGAAAGGTCATCCATTTAGGTCTTCCTTCTACGAAGAAGAAGACAGAAGAAGTTCGAATTTACTGGGAACTCAAAACATTTTGCTTAAGGCAGTTACTAAGAATCCAATTCAATTAAGCATCCCAGCCTTTCTCGGTGGGAGTTACCATAGTTGTAATCATAAGTAATAGGAATATTCTTTGTAGCTCGATAAGAAGGTCTTACAATCTATTCCCCATTCTATCTTCAGTTTCATCAGAGAGGCGTGGTGGCATCTTATGGATGTTTTGTATCATTAATAATTGCCACAAACACTAGAAAACTGATGGGTTTGAAGTACATAACTCCTACTGAGTCTGTATAATGACTTGTGATGCCTTTGACTGTGGCTGCAGTTCGAGATTCAGTGTACTCTATGGTTGCTCTCAAAGTATATTACATAAGGTGCTAACATTTCATGAGCCTGAGCTTGTTTTTGTAAAATTTCGAAAATCACAGTCTAGCTACATCAAATAATCGCTTCACTGCCGATTGGTTTTTATTGATTAATTTATAAAGAAGAACCAACGCTAAATGGATTAGATAAAAACCCATCCAAATAAGTGACATGTATAGAAGTCCTCTAACACCACCCAACAATTATTTACAACGTTTTCACGTTGTAAAGTAACTTGAACCGTCGTTAACCAATCATCCATCCACTTCAGCTCTGATATCAGCACAAAAACAAATCGATTCAAGGCCTTCAATATTGCACACCCCAACCCCGTAGCTACGAGTATGTCTGCTTTGTCTATAAAATTCAGTTTTTTTTTCCTTTTCTGTTACTTTTTCCTTCAATCCCCCTTAATCGCATGGAATAGGTAGTGATTTTCATTTTAAACTACCTACAGCCCATCAAACAAAAGTAAATCTTCTAATCCTAAGTCACCCTGCTTTGAGGTAAATACAGAAGAGCACAGAACGGGTAGTCAAATCAGAGCTGCTACTTCCCATTACAACCATCCCCTCCCTCCCCCCCCCCCCCTCCAATCAAATCAGGGGGTTATTCGTAAATGTAGCAAAAATTTCAGTGTTATGTGCAAATGAAAAGAGCAAAGCAACGTAACAAGAAAAAACACAGAACAAAATTTTATAGAAAGACAAGCCTACGGAGTGATGAAGTAAACGAGGCATGCGGCGTAAGCATAACCCCATCGTATTTTACCCGGTTATCAACCCCAGGATTATTCATTCGAATACAACCACTCCATCTATTCGAAACGTATCCCAATACAGTACGGATTCCTCCATCTATCTGCTTTCAATATATTCCTAAGTATATGGGACTGATGGCTAAATTACATGATCAAAGCAAATGTAATTTTGTGTTGAACATTGTGCCTACCGGGTTATATGCGTACCTACCGAGTTTTGGGGTAGATAAAGAGCTGAGGCTGCTCTGAAACTACACCAACAAAACCCTTTTTAAAATCACTGAGCTGACAATGTGAGCTCTTTGACAGAACTCCAATACGAATATGATGAGATGGAGGTGGATGCTTTCTAGTTGATAGGACTAGAGCTGGGGTAGCTTTCCCTTTGAGTACATCTGAGGCATCAGAGGCATACATATGATTTTTTGAGTCGATATCGGAGTGAGAATTTAAAGGTTTCTTTTTCATTTCAAATTTAGTTGCTTTTTTCGATATTTAATCTAAAAAAAAAATAAAAATAAAAACAGAATCTCAACAATTTTGAGAATCACTTTCTTCTGTAAACGTCCTATATACGAGTATGTACGAGTACATAAGAATAATTTGCCGTATAAGTTAAGTAAGGAATAATGAACTGACAGCTACTCACTGAATAGACTGATGGCGTGGTAAAACATTGTTCTGAAATATGGTACGCTTAGTCGCTTTTGATGTTGAGACACCATAAGAGCATATCACGTGACAATCCTTCATTGCTCGTCATCTTTCAAAAATGTTGAGCTCCAAATGACTAATTTTTTAAAACACGTCAGTTGGAGGATTGACGGCTGCCATGTCGAAAAACACACCTGTCATGCCGGATCAGAAGTAAGAAAGCTCAGTACTCAGAAATTAAAAGGGGAAAACTGGTTTAGAGTTTCCCGCACGGACTGGAAATAAGGATATCAGCATGTTTCATAGTCGCGTGAAGCATGGGATATCTTGCAAAGAAAAAAAACGTTGTATCAATGGACCCCTTTGTACCAAAAACCTCGAAGCTGATCAAGAATACTCGTTAGTGGGTTGTTTTAGATCATAGAGAGTATACCATCTTCCGTGCTTGTGTTTTCGGTATGGGGTAAGTAGACTGTTGCTTGGCGGAATCTTCGTGCGTTGTAAATTTAACGGATTCACGATAGGTTTACGTTTATTTTTATGTGTAATTAAAGTATTTATAATTCAAATTTGTACATATTTATAAAATACATTAGGAACTTTACTTACCAATTTGTGTCCGCACGACGACGCCTAACCAAGTGAAAAGAAGGAAACAGATGCCGTGTGTACTTTTATATAGCAGCCATATTTTCCGCTGGCTTAGAAACTGTACGAGTTCAGTGGATCTCCGTTAGGCGTGTTCATGCGGACAACAAATTGGTATTACAATTCATCTAGTACAACTATGGCGACAACATAGACAGGTAGGTAAAAGTGACTGTTGGAAAGACCAACCCACTTAGGCCTATTGGCCCGTTGTGACGCCACATGGATCTGTGTTCCTCTTACTCATGGAACCAATTTGAGCTTATGATGAAGCGTAGGAGACTGTTAACGTCTTTATTCTTTAGATCGTTTAAGTATTGTAGAAGAAAGCTCCTAATTGAAGTTGTTTTCTCTGGGAGAGAGCTGGACTTGTCGAGAGTAGGTAAAGGATTGTCTTATCCTCCTCCCCGTTCATGCAGCTTCTACAGAAATCGTTTGTAAAAGCACCAAGCCTTCTTGCATGCTTGCCTATAAGGCGGTGTCCAGAACGTCTCTTGTTTTTTTAACGTAAACCATCTGTCTGTAGAGACCTTATGCTTACGGGATGCCCATACATCCATAGGGAGCAAGGATACTCCTTGCCATCGCTCTCCGTCAATCCTTTGATACCAATTCGGAACTGTGTTGGAGGCACAAGTTCCACCCTTGGTTATGAGTCGAGGCCGACCTAAAACCTCTTACTGTTGTTAGGGTCACAGCACCCAGTACTTATTTGCAACTCTACAATGGGTTAGACCCTTTCCCGCAATTTGGGTTTAAACCACAGCCACCATGAGGCTCCCACAAGGGGACCTACCTCAACAAGTCAGGCCCGGACCGAAATCCAGGGGGCTCCTGACTCCCATGGTACCGTAATTTAAGTCCTGGTATGGACTACCGGTGACCGGCAACTTGTTACTGGTCAAATCGTAGCAACCTTCAGAGGCGTTATCTGAAGATGTTTACGATAAGATCAGTAATACGCTCTGCTACGGCTTTTTATTAGGCAACGTCATTGATGGGCGAAGCCTTGATAATTGGGCGGGGGCAAGGCGGTGTTCGGTGATGACACCTATAATGGCGCTGAGATGTTTCCTATTTAGAAGGATCAGACGATTCAGATCCAGCTTTGGCCAGATCTGTTTGGGCGCTAGACATGTTGGTCCAACAGTCCAATAAATTTCTTTTATTAGCATCCAGCTTCAATATTGATTTGCATGTAGCGATTGATATACCTATGCTACCCTTTTCCAGTAGAATAGGTAGAATGGCTCCAATTTTGGCGAGTCCATCGGCCATACAATTCCCAGAAATGTCTCTGTGGCCCGGCACTCAACAAAGGTGAGGGTTGATCTGCTCTGCATCTGCGTAAGAGATGATCGGCATTCAAGGGCGGTTTTAGAATTTAGTGAGAACGAGCCCAGGGACTTGATAGCGGCCTCACTATCCGAAAAGATGCGGATATCCTTTGCAGTCGTCACATTTTTCTTAAGCCAGAACAGAGCTTCTTTAATCGCTAAAATTTTCGCCTAGAATACGCTACAGTGGTTTGGAAGACGGAAGAGGATGGTTAGATTTAGCTTATCTGAGAAAACACCGCCACCAATCCTGCTATCGGTTTTAGATCCATCTGTGTAGAAATGGATTGGCTTGTCCACCATGAAAGCATCTTCCTTCCAGAAGTATCTAGAGGGGGAGATTAAATGATAGTCTTTGTCGGGTATAGCGTAATTGATGTTCTCTGTGAGGATTCCTAATATACAATATTAAGAATATTAGCTTGGCCCAATAAGTTATTTGTCCACTGTGTAGTCACTGGAGTCGCAGCTACTTGCCTGCTGCAGATATCGAGGGGTGTCGGGTGAAAGAGAATATCCTATGCCGCGGGGAGAGTACAACATAGGGCTCCGCTTAGATATACTATTCTATGGACTCTGCTTAGTTTGCTGCAGTTGACTGCATTGTCTAAGGCCGTCCACCAGACTACAATCCCGAAGGTGAGTATCGGCCTTTTGACTGAGATGTATGGTATTGCCAATGGGTTATGCGAGGTTAAAGATCCCAATGGCTTTTTTGCAAGAGATTAAACCTACCGTAGCTTTCTTGAATGTTAGGTTTCCAGTTTAGATTCCTGTCAAAAATGAGACCCAGATATTTTGCTGAATCGGAAAAGACTAAACTGGTACAGTTTACTGAGGGAATTCGAATTTTGTATTTCCTGGAAAAGAGGACAATATCAGTTTTGTGGGGGTATACTCCTAGCCCACAGCGATCTGCCCAACGGGTTAATCTGTTGACATTTAGCTGAAGGAGGTCTTTACTGATATTAAGATGCTTACCTGAGACGGCTATACCTACGTCATCTGCATAAGCAATCACCCTGCTATCACCCGCTTCTAAATATATCAGCATTTCATTAACCACTAAGTACCAGAGAAGGGGTGGAAAGACACCGCACTGCGGCGTACCTCTGTTGACACATCTTTTAGCAGAAGCTCCACTTAGTTTGGAGTTGATTATCATGCTATTTAGCATAAGACTGATCAAGTCCACAAGTGGTCGTCTACCTGCAGTCATGATTGCCCTCTATGTCCAGGAGAGCGATCATTGTGTACTCTCTATATTGTAGGGATCGTTCGATGTGGCTAGTCTGTTAATGCATAGCCGTTTCCAACGACTTTCCTTTACAGTAGGCATGTTGAGCCGTTGATAAAAGTCTTGGATTAATTTTAGCTCGTATATGGATATCAATCAATCGTTCTAGGGTTTTCAGAAGGAAAGATGATAGACTTATAGGTCTGAGGTCGTTTGGGACAACATGAAAGAATTTTCCGGCTTTGGGAATGAAACTGCATTGGCTTCTCTCCATGGCAGTGGAATGTGGATCAGTTTTACACAGCTCTTTATGATATTCTGTAGCGTAGGCAGGATAATATCTGACGACCTTTGTAGCTCGGCAGGTATTATACCGTCCAGACCAGCAGACTTGTATGGTTTGAAGCTATGCAGCGCACAGAGCAGATTGTTTCTTGTAATCAGACCGTAAATTTCGGTTACGCCTGCAGTAGTCTTGTTTGGGTTGCTACTGGTTGCGAATAGAGATCTACCTGGAAAGTGAGTATTCAGTAGCAGGTTGAGTGATTCATCACATGAGGTTGTCCAAGAGCCATTGGTTTTTTTCAAACAGCTAAACGTCGTAGGAGGTATAGAGAGGATTTTTCTTATCCGTAATGCCCCAGAAGTTTCCGTGATTTTGTCACAGAATGACCTCCAGTATTGTCGTTTTGCCATCCTCAGTTCTTTTTTTGTACAATTTAAGGGATTCTTTGTATGAGCCCCAGTCAGTCACTTTTCTTGTGCTTTTTGCTAAGTTGAAAAGTTATCTGCAAGTGTTTCTAAGCAGTCTCACTGCTGATGTCCACCAATTTGGCTTTTTCTTGCATCTAGGTTGAATAAGAGGACAGGAAGCGCCCATAGCCTGATTGAGAGCCAGAGTAAATTTCCTCGCTATCATGTCAAGCTCATTGGTGTCACGCGGGGGACTTGATAGTTCAGAGGATAGCGTTTCTGAGAGTATTCCACTGTATTTTGGCCAATCAGTTTTCCGGTAGTTCCGGAATGCTTGTTGGCTGTGGGGAGCATCACTCAGGCTGAATTGTGTGGTCTGAGAATGACTGTTCAGACGATACCATCCAGTTCGTTAGCGTTTGAGTGATGTTTTCGGAGACAAGAGTGGAATCTAGCACTTCCTCTCGGTTTTTTGTTTATAACAAGTGGGCTCATTACCAATGTTGCAAACAATTAGTTTAGTACTTATAATATAATGAAAAAGTGACTCTCCTCGATCGTTGATGTCTGTACTGCCGCATACCGTGTGATGAGCGTTAGCGTCGTACCCGATAATGAGGCCAGTTTCCAGCACCAGGGATTCTTTATTGATCGGTATCAACGCACATCCATAAGAGCCCCTTAGTTCCTCCAGTTTCGCGACTTTCAAGTCATGAGTCGGAAGGGTCGAGTTGCTGAGCCGAGTTCCAAGGAGTAGTCAATTCTCTGCGTATGTTCTGTAAATAATGGTCAGCTGTTTTGGTAAGCCCAGATAGATCCCTACCCACAACTCACCGACCACCCACTAGCTGGACACCAAAAAGAACTTTACGGCTGTTAAAAAGGAGTCACGTCACAGTTAAAAAGGAGGACGTCGGTGGAAGCAAGGCCAAAGTCACCTTCAACGTTATTTGTACATGTTTCACCAAATGGATATCTACGGAAACCTTCGAAAATCTCGCTTACGTTTGGTCATACGCGTACCATCACAGCGATAAAGTAAAACACTGCTTTATGCCGAAGAAGAGACTAATATACGCTTTCTACTTCAAGGACGGTGTTGAACACAAAAATATTTTGGGAATGATTGTGCGAGACACATACGCCAGCATCGAATGACTAATCTTTCGAAAGTCTTTGTGATTTATCATTGATGTCAATCGGCGTCAAAAACTAAAAACACGGATACACTAAAAAGTAACATTCCGTTGACATGAAAGGACCTACACGCCAGAAGCATATACGGATCATATCAAGAGAAGACTATTGTCACTATATGCAGATGCTCTAGAAATAAGTTTTGATTGTAAACAAAAATAGACCATCAGTTGAACGCTCTAGGCCCATAATACCGACCTTACCTGTAGTATGCCACTATGAATACAAATAATTAACTCTAAAACGAGTTCTATATTCCTAATGGCATACCTCTGTGAGCACAAAAATATAATCTTTTGTGCTTAAAACCCTCAAGGCCTTACGAAATGCCTGCAAGTTAAAGCCTCCTTCTCCCACGGCACATTCCTCAAGACATAATTTACATACCCTTTACTTTAATGAACGAAAACCAAAGTCATCCCTTAACATATGTAGTTGCACACAAGTTGGAAACAAATCTTACATGAGTCGTACATGACATCCAGGAGCCTTGTGCCTCAAGAATGCAGCAAAACATTTTGCAGCTCCATTCGGAGTCCTATTCCTTCCACATCATTCAGTGTTCTACGAGTAGATGCCAACTCCGACCTTCCGATCCACGCATACAAAAATATTATAAATGTTTCGGTTGCTTACTGGAAAATAAAAAAAAAAATCCTTTACAACCACCACAAGGCAACCTTCTCCATTACTTATTTCAGTTGCGGGACACAACGAAAGAGAGAGAAAAAAAAGTCACTCATACACCATAGTGGCAAAAAGGATTAAGATATGCAGTCGAGCATAAACAAGGAAACAACATTGTTTAGCCTTAGAAGGTTAAACCCTAGGTATCCTCGTAGCTCAGCCCAACTCAGCCCACTGTCCACAAACAGAATACGCCAACTCAACAGTCAGGCAGTAGACAGCTAGGACGATGCCAGGACATACTCATGAGCACACTCTAGATATGAATATAGTGTGCAAGGTACAGGAAGAAAAAGCCTGGAAGGCAGCTAGACAATCAGTGCATTGTTTCACTTACAGAGAGCTAGAGATAAACAGAGACTTCAGTTTACAACATTCACTTGCGGTTGCCCTACTTAGTAAAGGACAACACAAAGTGTTGCAGTCATTTCCATTTTCATTTCCATTCTGCAGGAAGAAGAGGCTGTTGATTCGTTATAGAGATACACAAGCATCTCCTCCCACAGATATGAATGCACACAGTTCTAGGACAGATGCTGACGCACAGCCTTGTATACCCTTGAAACTTAAATCCTTTGCGGGGGTGCAATACTATCAGCTACATATTTCTTGGGGTTGACAAGCAGTCGGCGCATAGCAATGGGAACCGCAAAATGAAATCCATTCTTGCCTGCTTGTGTATATAGGTTGTGCGGTCTTGTTGTTTCATGATGGAGACTATGACTGTGACTTTGACTATTTCTAGGGATATAGACGGAGATCCGGCTATGGATACCTGGTTAAGCTTTAAATTTTGCAGAAGTCGGCTTGGAGTTGATGTATGTAAATCTTGAAACGAATTACCTTGATTGGGGCATGAACACAAGCAAGTGTTTTGGCCTAGAGGTGGCTTTAAGAATGAAGACAAAAAAAAAAAAGAGCAAAGACCAAGATAAAGCGAACGCAAGGGAAATAGTTTCCACAAAGGGGAAATAAGTCCTCGTTTTAAATTGAATTTCAAACCTTAAGTTAAAAAATTAATTCTTGGGATTCTTTGATATGGCTTCACGGCGTGTCATGGCAAGGAAAAAGGAAATTAGGATGAAAGATTTGGTGAAAATAATCCAGCTTATAAAAAAGCCACCAAAATTAAAGATCATGCTCCCGTGTCCAATGTTATAACAGAAAATGCCAACTCTTGTAGAATGTTACATTATGATCATTTAAATGGATGGGAGATGCTCAAATAGGGAGCCAGTAAGTTCACTGGCACCATCTGTAACAGATAGATCCTAAAGCAGTCTGAGTGCGTGAAATGTCACTTTTCAGGTCACTGGAGTTCCTGTATTAGCAGATTCCAGAAGATAGCCCTCGCCAGTATTCGTGTCCTGTATACTTTGAAAGATTGTTGTGTGAAGCATTCCACAGAAAATTCTACGTTTTGCACATCGCAGAGCTCTGCTTGAATTCTAAAATTCTCCGCTTTATTCAGCTCTTATAGTTGATCGACGCAGTATTTGCACTATGAGTCACTCAGACAGTTGTCGTTGCTAGCCTTCTAAATTCGAAGAGTCTGAGAGGAGATTGCGCCATCTTTATAGCTAGGCCGGTCTACATTCTCTTGACGTTTCGGAGAATTCTTTAATTGCATTTTCCCGTGACGTCCAAATTCCGTTAAGCCGAATTCCAACTTTTCCTCACTACAGCACCAGTTTCAGAAGGATTTTGTGCTTGGAGAAATCCGCCTCCATAGTTGTTTCTTAGGTTGGATTTGACCGCATCAACTGACTTCCGTCGATCAGAACTACGATCTTTCCTGGTTGTAGCACTGGCCTTTTCCGAACATCGTTTGCCGGTAAAATCGCCTCTGGTTTTGTTTTCATTAATGGGTTTGGCCGCTTCATCTGATTTTCATCCGCTAGTACAACACCCTTTATTGGTTGTTAGAACACGGGTTTCATCCAGGCAACCGAGAACCTTCTTCCTCTTGGCCGGGACGGAAGAAGACGGTACAGTTTCAGATCAGAGAGATTGGTCAGTTTTGGTGTATGTCACTTCCGCTAAACTGTTCAACTGCTCTTTATATGATAGTTCTTCAGAGTGTGCGTCTTCTAGAGACTGTTCGGTCCTTTCTATCTTTCTATTATATCCGGATCCAGCCATCCTCTGGATCGTCGCACCTATTAAACCTAAGTATACGTCTAATGCAACTTTTTTCCGTGAGTTCCTAATTATTTCGGTGGATTGGAGCTCAGATTTATGGGAATAGACTGACCAATAGCGTGTCACTCCTTACAATTATTTATTTGTTTTGTACGTCTCTTCTGTTTCTGGGCTTGTATGCCCTCTGGCCTCTGCCGGTTTTATAATTTTGCTATTAGGTGATATCTGTTATTATGTTGTTGTTTGTTGCTATTGTTTGGTGTTGTCTGTTACTTTGTTCCCTCGTTGGAAGCTGCCTTATTTCTTGGGTGTCCACCTGTGTAACATATGTACATGCCTCCGTTGCTCCATCGGTGATCTATCAGTGAGGTGCTAGCTTATAAAGCCGTGGTCGTCCTTCCCCATCGAACCTAACTTTTAGAGTTGATACTTCGTTGAGCTGTGCTTCATTATGTTGGCTTGCTCCTCTGCTGCTCCCTCGTTTGGGTGTAACTACGAAAGAAATTACCATCTCTTCCCCATCGATCGCCTTGCTATGTGCTAGCTCGTTGGCTATCTGCATCTATAGATTGTGGGATGTAATGCTTATACTGTATCCAAATCAGTTGTGGAATGTGGTGTTTTCAACCCTTTATGTTGCTAGGCTTTTGTTGGAGGGTAAGCTCCAGGGATCATCCTCCTCCATTTGCCATCATAGCGTTGGGGTGTATGTCCGTCCCCACTTCTCGTCAACTTTCAGATGACCTGTTTGATGCTGCCTATTGCTGGTCTTTCGTCTGTCTTACGGAGTCCGCCAATGGTGTTCCTGTGGAAACTTGGTCCCCTGGTTCGCCCTGAGTTTCCTTACCGTCCTTACCTGGTTGGCTTCGACATTCTGCAGAGACACCACCCAAAGGACGGTGAGTTGAGATCTTCGCTCCGGAAAATAATTTGACCCAGCTTGTATATGAGTTCACACGAGTACCAGACGTTGATAGTCATACCGCCAATACCCTGGCCTTGTTTTTAACTCCTCACCCTGATAAGTACTCCGTTGATGTACTCTCCCCTCTAGGCTCGTTGCACCACTGTGTTAGAGAAAAGATTCCTAAAAGAATCGTATGGCAATACGAGAAAGCCAATTGGAGCAGACTTAACAACTTCTTTAGGAATTTTAACTGGTCGTTATGTTTCCTTGATAACGACGTGGATCACAGAATCTATTCTCTTTGGAATGGAATGATTTACCCCTCATCGGATGAAGAATATCAAACCAAAAAAAAAGGACATGGTACGACCGGAGCTGTAAAGAGGCTGTCAGGGTTAGAAAAATATTTTTTCGGTCCTACAAGGCCAAACCGAGAGAGGAAAACCGCAAAAAGTTTAAACGAGCCAGAAATGACTGCAACGTGTTTCTTATGCGTGTGAAATTCTAAAACTGAGGCAAAAATGTTCCAAAGGCAGTAAAAATTGTTGGTCGTTCGTGAAAAACATTAGAAATTCTGCCTCATCCTCCATCTCAACGCTCATTTACAATTACATTCCAGCTGTCAGATCTTTGGACAGGGCCAATCTGCTTGCTGCATACTTTGCGGCCAGCTCAGTATTTCAAGTATGTGCTTTATCTCCACCTACACTTGAGTGCCTCGAACCTTCAATAATCGAAGATTTTTTTTTCGCACTCGTGTAATAACCAGAGAACTTACATAAAGATCTTAACATTCACAAATCCGCTGTTCCTGTTGGTATAGCTTCCCCTCTTCTGAAGAGGTGTTCTTCCACGCTGAAAAAAGTACTACGTAAGCTGTATCATCGGTTCTCCTCTTTAGGACTCTTTCCTAGTTTCTGTTCAGCCTGTCCCTAAAAAAGGCGAATTTTCTTTTCTCTTCTCCTACAGACCCATTGCGCTTACGTTCCTTCTTTCCAAGGTCATAGAAACGCTGATAAACCGTCAGCTCATGAAATATCTCGAAACACGAAAACTTCTCAATGACCAGCAGTACAGTTTTCGTTGCAACAGGTCCACTGATGATTTGATGGCATGTCTCACCGAAAAGTGAAACCAAAGCGTACATCAATCTGGCGAAAGCAAGATAGTTGCACTTGATATTTCTAAGGCATTTGACAGAGTTTGCGATCAGGCTCTTTTGTCGAAAATGCGTGCTTTTGTGATCGATGACTCTCTTCTTCAATGGATTAGAAATTACCTTTCGGAATTTTCACTTCAAGTTGTCTTGGATGGTTTCAAGTCTGATATTCACAAAATAAATGCTGGTGTGCCCCAGGGCTCCGTTCTGTCCCCGATACTCTTTTTAATTTTCATCAACGATCTCTTGTCTGCTACTTTTAATCCAAAATATTCCTTTGCTGATGACAGTACTGTCTGCTTCGTTCCCGGACTCACGCCCATCCTCTTCGGCTGTAGAACGGCAACGGCAGCGTATTTTAAGCTTATTAAATTCCGTTATTAACAGCATATCGAATTTGGAGAACTATCAACTGAGTGAAATTTAATGCTTCGAAAACTCAATGCTGTCTGCTGTCATTAAAGCAAAATCTAAATACCCAGCCTGTATTCTTGAATGGCACTTATATCGTCGAAACCGATAAACTTTCCATTCGCGGTATGTGTGTCAGTGACAACTTACGTTGCAATGACCACATATCCGTGGCCGCCGCCCAATTACCAAGGCTTCGCCCATCAATGACGTTGTCTAATAAACCGCTGGGGCAGAGCTACTAGTCTTAGCTACGTAAACATCTTCAGATGACTCCACCAAACGTTGCTACAATTTGACCAGTTACAAGTTGCCGGTCATAGGTCTTGTTGGTGGCAAGACCACCGGTAGCCCCTACCAGGACTTAAATCACGGTACCATGTGAGTCAGCAGCCCCCCGAATTTCGGTCAGGGCCTGACTTGTTGAGGTAAGCCCCCTTGTGGGAGCGTCATGGTGGCCGTGGTTTAAACCCAAATCGCGGGTAGGGTCTTCCTGTTGTTTTGACCCATTGTAGAGTAGCAAATAAGTACTGGTAAGAGCAGCAAAAGGTTTTAAATCGGCCTCGACCCATACCAAGGGTGGAACTTGTGCCTCCAACACAAGTTCTGTTTTGATATTATACTATTAATGTAAGTAAGCGATGGCAATGCGTATCCTTGATCCCATGGATGTATGGGCATCCCGTAAACATACGAGTAAGTCTACACGACAGGTGTTTTACGTTTAAAAACCAGAGGCTATGACCACATATTCGATGTCATCAAAAATGCTGCGAATTGTCCAGGTTTCCTCAAGCAATGTAAGAAATATTTTATGTTTGTGGGGTTGGTGTACCGTGGCTGCCTTCCACCTTCGCCAGAATTCGATATTTCCACTCAAAAAAAGTTGGACCAAAAGAACTTGTACAGGGAAGTGATGCTTACTGGCCAGCATGGGGAGGCCATCCCCAGATCACAGATTAACACTGCCTCAAATCAAGCAGACCGATCAATCCACACAAGTAAGGACAATTTCTTGAATAGGTCATCTGTCCATATAAAGGAATGTTATGTCTATTTTATATCAAGATTAAAGCGGTAATGTCAACCATGAGCTTTTTTAATTTTCAGGGCTCTGAAGTGATGATATCATCTGTTTAACCACATTTTTATCACAGAATCAGTCTGAGGCCCTTGAAATCACTGCCCACACATTTAAAACCCAACTCGTACAGCCTACACATTCGACTACGAAGATCTCTCCTTCCACAATCATACCAATCCAAAACCATATCGCAAACTGGTCGGTTACTTAATAATACATGAAATCACCCTCGTCAAGGCCATAACCAGGGCAACTTTATTACAAATTCATAAATACAAAAGTATAATAAGGATACGACGACTTGCATATGACCTCTCAAAACAGATGTCCCGACAATCCTTAACCTAGCAGAAAATATAAAATCAACAGACTCCCTTAATCTGCAGTAAACTTTTCTAATTAAGTGCGCGTTATCAAAGACTTCGTGCCTAACCTTGAAAAATTTAATTACTTATCGCCAACCTTGAAACGACTTCATCCAACTGCCATTAAATTGCAACGCATTAATGGCTGTAGCCCACATTGGACTCCGATTGAACTTTTCCTTCACAATCATAAATCCGCTCCGAAAAAAGAGCAGCAAACAAGCAAAAAAAAACCTCTAGAAAATTAAGGCCACATAATTTCCGAAACAGAAAAAAATCGAAAAAGAAAAAATTCAATCACTTTTCACTCACTCTACCACCATCCAAATCGTAATCGTAATCGGTGTGGCTTATTGCTAAGGTTGGAAGGAAAAATTCCATATCCAGTGCTGGTTCCAGTGGCAGTCAGTGTCGCTTTTGCTGCCGCCCATCAGCGTAAGACGAGAGGACGAGGTGATACGAGTAGTCCTCGTCAAGGGGGAACCATGAAATGGAATACGGATACTGTCGTGAATGGCCTCTCGAACCCAACTCTTATTCAACTTGAATCCTTCGACTTGAATCATTCTCGAATCCTACTCGAATCCTACACCGAATGATTAACAGTCATTTTGCGTGCCACTGATTTCCGTGGGATGGTTCTGGTCTGGATTGTGTAATTCTTTTTAGCTTCATCCCCCAACTAGAACTTCTGTTCCTCCTTTGGGTTGGTTTTTATTTTGCGCTTAGCTAAAGCCATCACTTGTATAAGGGAGTTCTTCTCCTCCAGTTAACTGCTCAGCTGGGGTTACACGTTAAAGGGGGAATAAAATATGACCACACTTAGAGTGGGCGGTATAGTGGTCCTTATGAGAGAAAAAAAAAAGGCTCACAGCGTTAGTTGATATTAATGTTGGGCGTGCTACAGGAATTGCTTCTAAGAGCTGCAGTTGTTGACCTTCATCCATGCGTGCACGTCAAATTATGGAAAAAAACTAACGACCTACCAAATATCGATCGATCTGAGGGTTGATTGAGCAGATTGGGTAGATTATTGTTTCTAGAGTTTAATCGAGTCGAGGTTAAGTTCGTCGTTGTTTATGTTTTTTTTTCTTCAAGTGGCCTTTTCTGTCTCGGTAGAAGTATGTCTGAATGTCAACTGTAAGATACACCCTTTCCAAATGATCCATGAATTGAACACAATTTAACAGTTGCTTAACTGTAGCAGCAGCAAATGAACCCTTTTCATGTCGCCCTTTATCACTGTCTAGCTATCGAAATCGAATTCGAAATACTCGTACAACAGCAGTCACCTCACACATTATTGTCGATACGGAATACGAGTAGATCTTCTCCAGAACCGACCTCCAGTAATGTCACTCACACAGAAGTCGCCAAAAAGCACAAACAAAAAGTTAAAAATCCCACCCGATGTTGCAAACCAATTCTGTCCGCATACTGAACTCCAACCAACCGAGTAACCGACAAATCTATCCCTAATATCGCAAAGAAACACCCGAAAGAGTTGAACAAGTTGAACGGGTTCATACCCTCATGTGATCCACCCGGTACCCTTAAAAATTTTTCACATTTTTCATTTTTTTCATTTTTTTTTTCATTTTTTCATTTTCATTTCTAATGTGTGTTAGGGGTGGTTGGAGTTACGAGTATTCGTATATTTAGGGCCCTCAAGTGAAAAGGGTTATGTTTAGCCCATTTGACGGACCCAACCCAAGCGGAAGTAGAACTTTTCAATCCTTGCTCGGAGAATTGCGTACGAGTATGTACGAGTGAAGTGAGGGACATTTCTCATATTGACATCGAACACATTTTTGTTCGTTCAACTCCTGCCTGCTGGTTAAGGGCGACACAGAGCGGCACAGAGCGGCGCGGTGGCAACGATGGTGGTAGCCTATACAACACACATCAAAGGAGTGGAAGAGATATGAGTAAATATCAATTTCATTCTTTCACCTATCTGTCAGTGTCAAGGATCTACGATGAGAATTGGAAGCAAGTCGGAGGCAAGTCGACCGTAGTCGGTATTCGGGTAGTCGGGTAGTCGGGTAGTCTGTGTATGTAACATAGTCTGAAGTTGCAAGACTAATGATCGGCGATAAATTAATTCTCAGAAGCAAGCTCATTTTTAGGGGTTAATTTTTATCAGAGATGTGGTTTGAAGATGCAGGGTGTAGTTGAGGTTGAGTTGTGCTGAGCCAAGTGTGAGTGTAACAGATGTCTAGTGGCAGATCTTTTATTTGCACAACATGAGATGGGTATCGTGATAAGTTCCGTTTATGGATGGTGCACATTAATCTTATAACCGGTGACATGAGATTACGGCGGTATATCTTAAAAAGGCGCAGTTCAAGTGGATATATGTTGTAAAAGGGCTAACACAGTACGTGCTAACTGGGTAAAGAGTTGAGTGAAATTGAACATTCGTCACATGAGAACAATTTCTACTTCAATTCAATTCAATCAATACAATTTCCATTCAATTGTGAAATTGAAATTCAATCAGCGGTAACAATTCTTAAAAGCAGTCTTCTAACCAGGAATCGATTTGTTTTGTTTTCAAAGAAAAGTTATTTTCAATTTTTATTGCAAAAATTGATTGACAGTGCATCAGTAAAAAGTTTTTTTTTTGAGTAAATTTAGTCAAGGGCTTCCATGTGTAAATGCAACCACATCAGTGTGTGTGAAAAGAATTTTGGACACCGACTTACTACAAGCAATATACGAAATTTCAACTACAGTTCTATGATTTGGCACTTTGCTCTGGCCGCAGCCCCTCACTTTCGAGGACTATGATAAGCTGGTGTTAAGTCTGTCGAATACCACCTAAAACGAATAATAGTAGAATCCACATTTATCTTTGAAGAAATGGGGACCTTGTGAACCAAATCGAGGCATGATCCGTATACACATATAAATAGTAATACCTGGCGGGCCAAGCTTTGGTAATGCCACCAGAATCAATCAAACTTCAAACAAGATGGAATATTTTCTGGAAGAAATTGCACACTGAATTGTTATCTGGCAGCGAACGAAGTGGCATAATAACATCCATAAACTTAATGTAGAAGAGCTTGTATCGGTCAAGGACGAGAATTACCTTCAAACTAGATAGCCTTTAGCAAGAATAATACAAGCGCACGCAGGTGACGATGGTGTAATAAGGAAAATTACTTTAAAAACAAAAGCAAATGCTCCTTATATCCCTGCATCCTCATACTGAAATCACTATTGCGGGCGATTTCAATATGCATGAAGAATCGAGATCTGTCCTGCGAATTATTTACCCATCTTGTAAATGAGCCCAGTTGATAATCATACCGCCAACACTCTGGACTTGCTTATAACTTCTCACCCTGATTAGTACTCTCCCCTCTAGCCTCGTCGGACCACTGTGTCATATCAGCTAAAAAACACCGGCCACATAGTTAGAGAAAAGATTTTCAAAAGAAACGCATGCAATAGGCCCGACATAACACCTTCTTTGGGAATTTTAACTAGAGTCGTTATGACGTATTGTCGCTTCTGATATAATCACAAACACTATTCTATTTGGAATGAGATCCTTTATCCCTCATCGGAAGAGTATCAAACAAGGTACGACTCGACCTGTAAAGAGGCTCTCAGGGTTAAAGAAATATTTTTTCGGTCTTACAAGACCGAACCTACAGAGGAAACCCCAAAAATGTTCAAATGAGGCAGGAACGACTACAACGTCTTTCTTAAGCGTGTGAAATTTCAATACGACCAAAAACTGAGGCAAAAAATATTACATTGTCCCAAAGGTTTGGTCATTCGGTAAGAAAATTAGAAATTCTGTCTCATTCTTGTTCATTACAATCACATTCCAGCTCTCAGCTATTTGGACAAGGCCAGCCTACTTGCTGCACACTTTGCGGCCAGTTCACACTTCTAAATTGTCCCAAGGCTAAGCTCAGGCTACTGGGGGGGGTCACAGGTGATCGGCCTGCAGATATGCGGGTTAGCTGTGAATAACCAATAAACAGTCTCGGACCAAGAGCGGCAGAAAAGGAGGGCGCGGCTGAAAAGGCCACAGGAACCCCTAAGAACTTTCTGCGACAAGACGAGTCGGCACCGTCTTCAACTATGTGCTAACCCATCTCCTAGCTCTCGAGTAAAGAGGTGGCACCGTTGGAAACCATAGCTCCATTGGTACCTACCAGTAGGCATTTGGACATTTTTCTTTCATTACTGTTGGTCGTAATTAAGGTATACCGGAAACAAGGTTTTTAGAATGACTGACATATGGGCTGACGTTTGCAGTATTCTATTACCTGAGTAAGGAGGAGTGAAATTCTGTTGAAATGGCTTTCAGGCTAATTCTGTGAACGTCCCCGTCACGTTAAAACCCTGGCAGGCCTCAAAGTACATCCAATGTTTCGTCGTCATTAAGTTGGTCCAGATATAACATTTCTGGTTAGCACCGATCCGGCTTTGGCACATAACCCCATAAGGGCCTGTGTCAACCCTTGCATGGCCTCACTGCATGCATAGATAACCCTGGGATCGCTAGGTGACTACACACCCGAGCATTGACAGCAGCCTTGAGTGGGGACCCAAAAGAGTTGAGTACAGCTAAACAAAATCAACAAAATCAGGAGAATGAGATTAATGGAGAGAGCCCATTGTGGAAGAGCTCGATGGTGAGAAGATCTCTGGCTAGACAGCCGCCATCGCCCCAGAGGAGTCCTGATGGAGAAGCGGCGCCTCAAAGAAGTATGTGGATGGTGCTGGATCCAAATAACCAGGAACAAATAAAAACCCTAGTGGAAATGTTGGAGGATGGTAAAAGGCGGTCTTTTCACCAACCAATACGGGATGTAATAGAAATCATCAAAACGCTCTATGAGCTCTTGGCGAATGAGATGCGTGATAACAAGCCCAAGGAAGTTATCAGGAAAAACAACACCTCCCAAACATTCCCATGGCTGAAGGTGAGTCGCCGAGGTCGAAACGCCGGCCGAAGTCGCCGCCCATAGTCGAAGCGAAGAAGGTATCACGTGGCGAAGTGGTGATGAGCAAAAAGGCCCCGCCAAATCGACAATGAATGAGCAGGCCACAAATAGTCAAATAACCGCTAGGATGGCGAGCAAAGAACAGGCCAAGGGCGACAGCAGCGCTTGGTTATAGGTTCCCAAAAAGAAGCCACGCAAGCCCGTGCGCGAAAAAGCGCGGCCTGACGCAATCGTGGTGGCAAGCAAGAGCGAAATTTAATACGCCGAAATACTTCGCAGGGTTTTGACCCCAAACTCCATAACCTGGGTGAATCGGTTACAAAGATTAGGAGAACCCAGAAAGGAGACCTGTTGTTCCAGCTGCGGGAATTTGGTGACAGAACCTAAGAATTCAGGAGTAAAATCGGTGAAAATCTAGGCGCAGAGGCGGAAATCCGCACTTTAGTCCAGAGATTCACGATAGAAATCGGAGATCTTTACAAAGTCAGCACCAGAAGAGACATCTGCGATGCAATCAAAGCGCAGTACAATATTGGAGTTGCCGAAGGGAATGTGCTCAGTCTTAGGAATGGCTACGGTGGCACGCCACGCATATCGCGACAGCGGGCCTACCGGTAGAGATGGCGAATCCGGTAAAATCAAAGTCGTCTGGGTAAATTGCCGTATTCGTGTTCGAAAGGCCCTCACCAAATGCTTCAGGTGTCTGGAGTTTGGCCACACGGCGCGCTAATGCAAGAGCGAGCAGGACCGATCCAAGCAGTGCAGAAACTGTGGAGAAGAAGGTCACAAGCCAAGAGTGCCAAGAGGATACATTATGCTTCTGGCGTAAGATGGTTATGCTTCTCATATTCGTTTTCGAGCTCACTTCACTGCTCTTCGGCTGTAGAACGGGAACGGCAGCGTATTTTAAGCTCGTTAAATTCCGATATTAGCAGCATAACCAATTGGGGAACTATCAAGAGAGTGGAATCTAAAACTTCCAAAACATAATGCCATTATCCATGAATGGCACTTGCACAGTCGAAACCTGAAAATTTTCCCTTCACGATATGTCTGCCAACGACAACCTACGTTGGAATGACTACGTATTTGTTGTCGCAAAAAATGCGGCGAAATGTCTACGATTTCTCAAGTGATCTGGCCTCAATATACAATATGAGGCATTTATCCGCCCTAAATTGGAGTACAATTCCCACATCCGGTCAGGTGCTAAGACATCCCGCCACCTACAATATTAGATAAGATTCAAAAGCATGTGATAAAACTCATAGGTGACGCCAATATTTCATAGTAAATTGGCATGCTTGAACACCTACGTAACTTCTTTTGCCTCACCTTGTTCTCTCTGTATTTCAACCACCAGTGCTCCACCGAAATTTTCAGTAGTACTCCGCCCCTTCAAGCGTAACATTTGTAATACTTGCCTCGCTATGAATGCTCATCAATATACCCTCAATATAGTGATTTATTTCTGAGCCATACAACTCGCTTATGGAATGCTTTACTGAGCTCTCGTTGTCCTTGCAAACATTTAAACTACAAAGTGTACATTGGTAACCGTATTTCTTCCTTCCATAAGAAAAAGCAGCAGTTGCCTTCCATAATTCCACACGATCTATTTTTTAGTCCATAAAGGAAAACTAACTTATCTACAGCAAAACAAAACACTCCTCTAGCAGAGCAACCAATTCTCGCTAACAGTCAATCCCTCAAAACATATATGCATCGTAAATATAATCTCACTTTTAAATTCCTCTAAACCGAAGGACAACGATAACAAACCACATTCAGACTCTGTTGTCAGAGTGTCAAATAGTTCACGCTCTCTGGATAACGCGGTTGCTTCGGTATCAGATCAACAGAGTGAAAACAATCATCAACAAAACGTCGCTAACCTTAATTGTCAGCATCAAAATTCCAAATATATCCCGCAGAAACTAAAACCTCCAATCGCACCCGCCTTGGAAGTTCTACAATGGAACTTGAATGGGTACTTTAACAACCTGCATGAACTCCAATTACTCATTCGAGAGAATAAATCTTCAATCATTGCCGTAGAAGTAACACGCATGAGAATTCTGGCAAAAGACTACATACACTCCCTATTTCCACCCCGGTTCTAATAATTATGCCAAATAAGGTACTGGGTTGCTGGTTCACCACTCGATACCGCACCAGCCTATTTCCATGAACTCTCAAATATCGGCAGTCGTAGTAGAAGTACATCTCAACATTAAAATGACAATAATCACTCTGTATATTCCTCCCAGCCAACATTTTACAGCTTCCCAACTTGATAGGATCATCCAAAATATAAAATCGCCTGCATATATTGTACGAGTATTGTTAGTTGGCGAGCTCTCTTTGAGGATGCCAATCAATAAATCATAGTGGTAGAGTCGTAGAGCACTTCTTAACTGACAAAGGACACAAACTAAAATATCTTCTACCTAAATTCAAAACAAACAAAACAAATTGGTCAGTATTTCACAAAAAAAAAAGAAACAACGATTTTTTAACTGCAACCAAAATATCCCCCAACATAAACAAAGAATCAGCTATCATCACTAAATCGATCCGATACGCAGCTCATATTGCTATCATCCAAACTTAAAATATGCAACACAAAGCAGTGAACCACTGAATGAGCTCTAGGAGCTTCGTACACAAAATGAAACTGCTTTCTATACCTTTAAAAGATACCCATCAGACTTAACGCTCTTTTCCGCAGAAATGCCAAAATTGAGAAGAAAAGGTGAGTGAGTAAGTGAATATATTCAACCCAAACTCTTCACTAAAAAACACTCTGCGGTGATATAAAAATATTGGCAGGAAACTGTCCACGACACTCTGTAAAAACCATTATATTCGGACCCAAAATAATAACCTGTCGTTACCAAATTGAACAACACCTTGCACAAGCCAACATATTCAAATCACTCCAATTTCCGCCCATACTTATTCAGACAAACTACTCACAACAAAACTTATGGGATCTGGCCACAACTGAAAGCATTTAACTCCCTATCAATATGATCGGGACTAATCTCTGATATAAGTTCTGCTAAGGGAAAAATGCCTGGATTCGACAGAATTGGCAACAAGATGCTAAAAAGCAGCCCATTGGTGTTCAGAAAACGGCTGCTAAATTTATTTAATAAAATATTTACGATGAGCATCATTCCTCAGGTCTGGAAAACTGCAACTGCGATACGTATCCATTAAAGGATACAATGTACAGGAGAAATCGTTGGAAAAATTATACATACACGTATCTGCTGGTAAAAGACTGTCTTGGTTTCTTGAAAATAAAAACTTATTAGATATAATCAAGTTGCATTTAAACATGGTCGAGGGACAATTGATGCGTTGCTGTACATTGATGACTACGTTACTAACTGGTCGTCGAAATACGAGTTTCTTTTTGAAGTATAAGTCATTTTGACACTGGCTCTTTAACACTCGAAGTCTTGACTCTTAGTCATTACCATACGTCCAGAGAACGAAATAAGTTCCATTATGCCCTCGATACGATGATATCTCGCAGAACGTAGAACATATGTTTTTTCACTGTCCGCGTTACGGAAATGTAATTCGGAGAATGGCCGACTGTAGAAAACATACGAGGGGCGTTCAAGATATTCTCGGTATCGGGGTGAAGCTGTGGTTGCATATATAAATTGACTTATTTATCAAGTAATACTATTATTTTAGTGCATTCATGTAAAATTTCATATAAATGTGATTATTAATTCGCGTTTTATCTCTAGTTAAACAGAATCATAATGGCAACTGAGGCGATGATGGTGAAAATTGAGCATCGCTCTGTAATTAAATTTCTCACTAAGCAAGGAAAAAGTCAAAAAACTATTCATGAAGAGATGGTGGCTGTTTACCAGGGTTCCGCACCTTCATTATCAACTGTGCAAAAGTGGTCAAGTGAGTTCAAGAGAGGCAGAGAGCGCATTGAGGACGACCCCCGCTCCGGCGCCCCGGCTACTGCTTGTACGGGAGAAAGCATCAAAGAAGTCGAAAAACTTGTTCTTGAGGATGCCCGAATAAAGGTGAAAATGATGGCAGAGATCGCCAAGCTTTCAATTGGTACCATTCACACCATTCTTCATGACCATCTTAACCTTTCAAAGGTCAGTGCAAGGTGGGTGCCACGAATGCTCACAGCGCCTCAGATAAAAAGTGAGAATCGCATGCTGTAGAGAGCTTTTGGAGATGTGTAGTGAGAACGCGGACGGTGTTATGGATCGAATTGTTACTGGGGACGAAACATGGGTCCACCACTATGACCCTGAAAGCAAACAAGAGTCCATGCAGTGGCATAAAAAAGGAACAGACCCACCGAAGAAGTTCAAAGTCACTCCGTCTGCCTGAAAGCTCATGGCCACAGTTTTTTGGGACTCAAAGGGAATCTTGCTCATTGAGTACAAAAAAAAAGGTGAAACCATCAACGCCACATCCTACGCTTCCACTTTGCATAATTTGCGGGAGGAAATTAAAAAGAAAAGACGGGGTAAACTCGCAGCGGGTGTGTTGCTTCTTCATGACAACGCTCCTGTTCACACGGCGCGAGTTTCCAAGGCTGCTGCGCGAGATTGTGGTTTCGAAGAAATCCAACACCCACCCTATAGTCCAGACCTTGCCCCTAGTGATTATTTCCTGTTTCCGGATTTGAAAAAATGTCTTCGTGGAAAAAGATTTTCGGATGATGAAGAACTCAAGTCGGTATTTTGCAGAGAAAGAGGAAATTTATTATTTTGAGGGTTTAAAAAAGCTTATCTCAAGATGTAACAAATGCATTGATGTTAGGGGAGATCATATTGAAAAATAAAAACAATTTAAATTGAATTCGCATTTTCCTTCATATCGATACCGAGAATATATTGAACGCCCCTCGTAGTTAGCCAGAAGATCTGCAGTGAAGAAAACTGAATTCCGGTAAGCAACGCGGCGACAAGAATTTTTAGCGATCTTAAACAACCAGAATTCATACGTCACGCGAATGTTAACACTAATTAGCGAAATAGCAACTATACCGATCCTAGTAAAATTCAGTCTGCGAATGTGCGTGGGGGGTGTTTCTAGCTGATAAGAATCCGGCACTACCAATGGAATACGGCCATCAGTGCTTATGCAAGGTCTCCACCTTCCTACGCCAAAGCAAAAAACAGAACACAATAAGTCGCTTCACGCTTGAAAAATGTTGGGAAATACTGCAAACTTATTTCGAAAGTGAGTACGGTGTTGGCCAAACAGTGCGTTTATTGAAGATACGTTTTGGCCGAAATGAAGCACCCAACGCGCCTAATTTACACAACTTTGTGCAAAAACTCAATGAGACGGGCTTGCTTGCGGAAAAGACTCACGGTCCCCGTGACAGCTGTGGCCGAGGGTGTTCGACGACTCAATTCAGGAACATCGACTCGCTATCGATCTCAACAACTTAACATTTCATGACCCAGCCGGCACTAAAATCTCGGATTATATCCTTTTTTTTTCATTTTTTCTGTCGGAACAGAGCACCCAGACAAAGAATTAGTCCATTGTACTCTTTGTACTCCTTTAATGAAATCTTTCATTAAAGAAGAAATATGTGTAAGCACTTCAGTGATAAGGTGCCTAAAGTACCGCATCCACCAAGTCAGCGCGAGTACCAGCAGCCTGATGCGAGCGTAAGCCGGACGTTCACAGAGATAGTGCTCCGCGGTGTCGTCATCACTTTCACAGCAAGCATCGTAGGATGTTGTATCACTTACCCCCAGCATATTTAAGTTCTTTGCAAAAGTGTAATGCGCTCTCACGACGTCAATAAGCAACCTGCAGGCTTTCCTGCTGAGACGTCGGGAAGTATAAAAAAATAAAATAAAAAAAAAAGTATTCGTTTGGTCTGCTGCATCCCGGAGAGGTGTACCATCTGCAGTTTTGCTTATATGAGATCCAATTGTCAATGGAAGCCTTAACATAGGACAAGGGAGACCCAACGTAGGTTCGGGTCCTGAAAAACTCTACTCTGAACCTTGCCTGACAAGTTGGTCGGCGATTTAATTTCCCGTGATCTCATTGTGACCTGAGACCCAGACAAGGGTCACTGAATTTAGTCTTCCGACTGCATTCAGTGGTCTCCTGCATTCTTGAATGAGGTAGCTTGGAAGTCGTAAGAGAGTTCAGCACGGCTCTCAGCGCAGCTTGGCTATTGCTACATATGTAAATACTCGCTCCCTCCACCGGTTCTCCACAATAAAGTTCGCTGCCATCAGAAGACAGATGCAGTTTTTCTAACGTGAAAGACACCAGCGCCACTTCCAATATTGGTTTTGGAGCCGTCCGTGAAGACCCGACTGCATTCCTTTCCTGGATCAGAGTCTGGCTGAAACCAATCTTAAGCACAAGGAAAGCCGATTTCGTATTTGTCATTGCATATGCCGTCCATAAAACCAGAGTTATAAGACAACCAACGCGCAAGTTCCAGTTCATGTTGGACCAAAGACCACTTCTTTTTAAATGGAAGATGGCTTTGAGAGTTCAGCCCATGATATGAATATCAAGGGGAGGGAGGTTCATCAATGCATCTAGAGCAGAGCCAGGAGTGCTGGGGAAAGCCCGCTGGCATCCGAGACAAACCGTTGTTTGGAGTCTGGTAATCACGTATTTTCGCGAGAGCTTATTCCACTAGACAACCGACGAACAGGATATGATTGGCCTTATCATAGCCGTCTAGATTCACAGGACCTTTCTCGGTTCCAGGCCTCATATCTTCCTGATAGCTCCTCTACACTGCCAGAAGACCGACAGCGCCTTAGAGGTTTTCGACATAACATGTTTGGTCCATAGAAATATTGTACTTAGCTTCTTTGGAGAATTGGATGGTGATGCCTTTAAGCACTAAGTGAGTCAGACCAGGCAGCTTCCTCCTTCTCGTAAAAAGAATAACCTCAGTTTTGTGAGGACTGACTGATAGCCTATTACTAGTGCACCAGTAGTAGAACACGTCTAGGGCTGCCTGCGCTTTAGAGCAGACAGTCGCTAGACACGATCCAACAGACAGTACAGCTACATCATCCGCGCATGCTTGTGCATAGGCGTTAGAACTATTGAACGCGCTAAGCAGTGATTCGACCAACATGCACCATAGTAGTGGAGTAACCCCTGTTTAAACCCGCCACCTCATATTGGCCACAGCCGGCATCCGCTATCAATGTCCAGAAATGCTTTTATCCACAAAACAAATGATTCGTCAACGCCGTGTTGTCCGGCCGAATTACACATGCCGTCAAAAGTTGCGTTGTCGAAATCACCCTCAATGACGATGAAAATGCCCAAGGCGTATTTCTTCTGCCTATCAGATTCTGAAGCGCACTCTCGCAAGATTACAAAGTTCAACTGACTCAGCAATTGAAGGCAAACGACCATCCGCTTCGTTATCGCTTCTCAATTTGGGTCTTACAGCAGCTCGAATTGAACATCGAATTTGGCCGAAATCATTTTTTCCGACGAGGCGCATTATCATCTCGGCGGTAATGTTAACAAATAAAATTGCCGCATCTGGAGATCGGAATTGTCAAGAGTGGGGGGGTGACATCATTGGTCCATTTTAGTCAACGGTGAGCGCTACAAAGCCATAATTACCGAATTTTTGTGAGCTGAAATTGAAGACATGATCTAGGACAATCTAAAATGGAATCGCTAGTGGGAGCTGGAATACACCGACAAAACCTAAATATAACCAAAGCTATGGGCAAAAGCCGCCGTGCATTCCAGGCAGAACTCCACGCCATCCAAGTATTTGCCAACCATATTTATAACTCTGGTACCAAAGGTGCAAATATTCATATATTTACAGACAGTCAAGCAGCTGTAAATGCCCTTAGCTCGCACACCATTGACTCCAAAAACTGGATTTCAGGAACAAAACCAAACTATGGTGGGTTTGATGGGAATGAAAAGGCCGTCGAACTGGCCAGAAATGGCTCAGAAACCCCTTTTAATGGACCTGAACCCTTCTGCTATACTCCTAAACCAGCAATCAATTTAGCTATTAAAGCTGAGAGCATTAGAAATGCGTCTCATATTGGGAGAATAGCTCAGGTCCAAGACATGTCAAAAGAGCCATCTTGCCCTTCAACAAAATGCCAATAGATTCTAAATCTAACTCGGTACGATATCAAAAACTTAGCAAGCTACCTCACAGGACATTACGGTTTAGGATATCACCTCAACAAAATGAATCTAGTCGACTCTCCGGAGTGATCTTTGGTTTCAACACTATGGTGCGCCATGCTACATAGTCCATCAAACAATCGATCTTTTGCTTTTGTTATAAGTCGCCTTGTTGCTGTCAATTGGCCATCTCGGAACTGCGGGTTGACCCCTAAATAATCGATGTTATACGGACAATCCAGAAACGATTCCAGCCGTTTAAGCGAATGTCGTGCAAGCCATTCGTGAGATCTCGACAGGCAGAAACGGTTAACAAGATCTTGGAAAATTGGGTTTACAGGATGAGCTATTGCGGAGCCAGTCGAGCCAGCCACATGTATAAGATCGTATTCCGTAACTAATGGAAACGTCTGCTCGCCATCCCGTATATCCGAATTTGTACCCGGACTCCATAAAGACAACGATTCGAGCTTGAAAAGTATCTGTCTCCGAGCGCAATGTGATCAATCTAGTTGAGTATGATTCGTCATAGTATAGCCAAGTCCTTTTATCGATGTTGAGATGTGGGAAACGGGTGCTGGCAACTAAAAGATTACATCTCGTTACAAAAAATGAATCCGTTGTCGGATGTAGTGTTCTGCAGCCCTTTTCCGACGTCTTTCTCGAATATTTTTTTCCTACTCACACTTGCATTAAGATCTCCTAGGATGGTCATAGAATTCGTGTGATGCAATCTCTTTATTTTTGTAGGCGCACGGATTATTTTTTCCAACTTGGTCTAGATGCTGATACTCGTAATTATGAGGCGTTCGCTTACATTCCGAAAGCTAAAGGCTCTTTTCCTATGTCTGCCTCGAATAGCAAATCCAAATCCGAGCAAGCGTCGCTTTCCCTTTTTGCAGCAGTAGCCGTATTAGATAGGTCTTAACATTTGCTGGGGTCTTCAACATCATATATATATGTCCGGTAGAGTAATAACCTCCACGCTCACCATCCAACCGAATAAACGGTCCGGTGCCACCAGCCTTGGTCATGCTATGAGAGCCGCCATTGGCCTTTTCAGGTTTCTTGCACCACCATCTCTATTCCAGGGTCCCAACACAACTATGGAGCTCCCTTTAGACCTCAGTTATACAGGGAGGTGTGCGATCAGTAGCTTAAACTGACAGAAGCCGTTTATTTCGCCGCTCATACTCTCTCGTCTGCAGCTATCAATAACGCCCCGCAGGAGTTGAGTACCCTACCTTCAGTCAAAGGAACTAGACTCGCAGCCTACACGGATGTGAGAGTAGAGAGCCAGAAGCAGAGGCTTTTATGTCAATGCTTGTGACATCATAAAATGCTTAATTCTGTTAAATTTGTTCTTACTAAAACTGGGTGAAGGAAAATAATGGAGTGTTTGGCTAGCAATAAATTAGATACTAGTACTTTCTCGCCTTGACCTGAGACACATATATCGACGATATTTTGAGACACAGGTTCCGTTGAAATTGGTAACTGATCTTGAAATGCAGCTCCTGTAAAACTGCATGAAGTCCATCATACTGCATACAAGAAGTTTATACAAATCCTTCTCAGAACGCACAATGATTTAGCCTCTGGAAACGAAAATCATATTGAATTTGCATTCCGCTCTGTCCATAACAATGCGACCTGAATGGCTCTCATTAAATTCGCTAAAAACCTTTCTCAAAATTAAAAACCATTGTGTTGCCGAAATGAGGAAATCTTGCCGCAGGTATTTCAAAAAAAAAAAAGAGAGAAAATATTCCACCAGCTGTCCACCCACCGGCAAGTATCCTTTCTCGTGTGACTTCTTAAGAAATAACAATTTGCTGATTGCATTTTCTTTTGTATGAGAAATGTTCCTCCTCACTGTCTATCATGATGGGATCCACTTTGTCATGCTGTCGTCACACTTAAAAGTGCAATTTATAAATTTTATTGTGTCGTCCCATGTCTATCCTCGTGAAATTGGACAGCTTCATTTGAAATTCAAACTGAAAAGAGAGAGAAAGGATATTTACACAAGATGTCTCGCCATGGTCATAGCTACTCGTATCTCTATGTCCATAGTCCTACTCATGGTCTTTTAGTCATATAATAACATCATTGAATCGAGAGCACGTAAAATATCAGATCCTTCATAATGTGTCACCCATTTCTCTATGTCGCTGTCAGATGGGTTTTCTGTTTTCTGTTTTCTGTTTTCTTTTTCTTCTCTCGTTGGTCTCTATTGGGTTCCAATCCAACAGCGTGGAAGACCAACTGCCGCCAGTAAGTCGTGGCAATATTTTTACTCAAATTCACATTATTCTCGGACATATTGCCTGTCCATCAAATATTGATCTAGCTTCTAGGCATCCAGTACTACGGTCAGTGTGTAGCATTTTACGAGCGTGATAGTGAGTCTTTTTTCCTTTTTTCGTATTTTTTTTCTTTTTTTGTGTTGCTGTACACAGATGGTCAGACAAATGCTGCACATGACAAAGTCCTGGCATTCACATGTCTAAGCCCATGGATGCCAAGACTGAGAACCCTATTAACAAATATATTAAATCACATCAAATAGAATATTATAACCTGGCAAAGATTAATCATCCTGTCAATCCGTTCTCGCTCATCGACTAATAAATGTCGTCATCGTGGAGCCTAGCTATACCATTGTTGGGTTGGTTGTTGTACTTTGTACGTTGTACGTTGTAGTGGGGCTATGCTTTAGTATCGAAGTTTTGCAGTACCGTATTGGATCCAAGTTGATGGCATCAACTACGCGTACATCAAATATAACATAGCAGCAATGATCCACTCGACATCGTTGTAGTTGTTAAAATAAAATCCAATTTCATTTCTGACATCAAAATCCTGCAGGAGAACGTGGCATGGCGGTCGGATTGGGCGCGGTGGGTTCCTTGTTCTCTTTTCGTTTCACCGAGAGGTTGCCTGTGTGTTTTTTTTTTTTGCGTTTATAGCACTGCAGTAGAAGAAGCCGATTTTAGATAGAAGGTTGGATTCAATGGAATGCCTATCAGTTGGGAGGTAAAGAAGGAAAGTCAAGACCATACCCAATCCATTATTGTATCCTGTCAATCTCACTTAACTCATCGGCAATGAATTAAAAATTAAGTACAACAGAAGGAAGGATTTTCCTTCTGTAGACCTCTTCGCTTTTCGTACTCGTACTTCTAAGAAGTTGGTTCTTTGTCCACACACTTTCAAATCATCTCTTGATGTCATGTGGTAGCCACTCACTTACGTGCGTCATAACGATAGTGATACGCGTATCCTGGAATATTTACATCATCAATCATGAGAGTCATGCACTTTTTGCATGCAGGAAAGGGGATTCCTTTTCCGCTTCCTGTTTTGTTTTGTTTTGTTCTGCTGGTTTTTTTTTTTTTTTGTTGTTGTTAATCCTGACTCAGTGGCTTTGTATGCGAGTGTATGAGATTATCGAAAAGGATTGACTGAAAAATTGAAAATTGGACAGCAGAGAATGATGGACGATGTTTTTGTTTTGCTCGAATTAAATTGTTCGTAGAAGCGTATAAATGCTGGGGTATGTTGGAGGATCAAGGAAAGCTGACTGGAGGTGCTTGGCCTCGTGACCAGGATTACGATTCGTAAATAAATCTGCACGCAGCAGATTAAGGCTGCTTTACTGGGGGACGTATAATTCGCTTGAAAAAAAGCTTTTAACAATGAAAATGTGGAGAACAACATATTTTGCGGATAATTCCGGCAATAAGCCCTGTTGCTTCGGCTCGAAACTGTCTGGGCTGAAGTGTTGACTTTTGTAGCAATATTTATTTTATTTGGAAATGGTAAGGACGATTGGGAAGTATTCGCCAATTGTTAAATAGTTTGGCCATTATTGAAATATTTAAGAACACAAATTGATAACTCTTTTTCAACCATAAATTGTGATACAGAATTAAATTTAATAAATATAATATTGGCACTGCATAAGGACTTGGAAAAGCCAATATGTTTCAAGTGAGCGCTCAATTTCCCGCTATTTGATTTTTTTTAAATGGAACTCGGTTGTTATATATTTTTTACATATACACTTACAGATTTTGGTGTAAAGTGAGCTTAGTTTACCTATACGAGGAACTCAAAGGCAACTATACTCATCCTACTGGGTTTGACCTTCTGAGCACTAGTATCCTGCTAGAATGTACATAACATCAAAAGGAGGACGTACAGCGGATTAATTTGCTTAACTAAATCAGTGGCGTAAACATTTATTTAATTTAACTTGTTTGGGCTGGGGTTAGTAAATGTTGTTCAGGAGTAGACAGGGCCCTGAAATAAAGATTTTAATGGGCATCAACATCTTTCATATCTCCACAAGCACGTTATCGGTTTCAGAATACGAGAACCATCTTACGAAGACACCTTGTATATAGTCGGACTTATCACATGAGAAGCAATAATCTTCCGGACTGGTCTGGTCTGCATTTTAACAACGTTGGCGCACAGCAAAATATTCCATTCAACGCTATCAAACGCTAGGCTCATCAGTTTACCGGCTGGAAAATACTGCGGATGTCTTTCTTGTCACACAATATGCTGATCTAACCTAGAATCGGATGCTAGGTCCAGACTTTAAAGAGGAGGAATCCAAGAAAAAGCAGCATACCTTATGGACGAGCTCAACAAATTCGTTAATATCCCGTCTGAACTCAGACGGTTGAGGAAGCTCAAATGTTGTCCTCACAAAATGTTTTGAATTGACATGTTCAACCAGTAAAATCTTCTACAGATCGCGGGTTTTTTGGTGGAATGTCGATTTACAGCGACTACGTAATGTAATACGAAAACTTGTAAAAGGCTTACTTAAGATTTTGGATGAAGATTTTAATCATCACAGATTGACCGACTTTTGCAAAAACGATGTGATGAAACCTATACTCAGTTGGAAGCAGAGATTCTCACGCCCCTGTTGATCAGAACTACCTCGCACCCAGGTCCTAACACTAAAGCTGCAAGTGAGCTGAGTGACACAAATCGCTGATAGCTGAAACTGTCATCAGTTGTGGTGGCGGATGAGTCTTATAAAAACCCTATTGCGTCTTCCGCAATACAACATAAAGGTATACTAGATGTTGGCAATTCTTAAGAGAATCTTCACTGGAAGCCTGGCACTGGCATACAATAGCCTTCTACCGAAAATCGGAAAAGATCACTATATGCTCTGCTAGAGCTTCATGACAATCAGTCTTCTTCATATTGAAGTGCGTGGATAATGGTTAAACTTCAGGTCCGCAGAACTGCTTTAAGAATGCATCCTCTAACGTGTAAACCAATGCGGACGACTCTGCGGGAAAATATCTAGTGGGTAAAAGTAAAGTTACTTTACTTACTTACTTAAGCAACGCCACAGTCTGGGTTGGACCTTGGCCTCAGCCAATAAGCCTCTCGAATTAGCTCGGTCTTTGGCTAACTGAATCTAGTTGCGCATTCCTTTCCACTTGCGTGCGAGACCTAAGGCAAGGCCCTTCTCCACTGCGTTGTCCCTCCAGATTACAGTGGGAGATTCTTCGGGCTCTACATGTCCCAGCCATCTCAAATGCCCAATGCGTAGTTTTTTGACCAGGTCAATATCGCTGCACAGTTCGTAGAGTTCATCGCTGAATCGTCCCCTCCAGAACCCGTTAATGCACACGGTACCAAATATCTTACGAAGAATTTTTCTCTCAAAACGACCAGGCATATCTTCATCACATTTGGAAAGGGTTCATGCTTCGGAACCATAGAGCAGGCCTGAGATTACAAGAGTCTTACGAGTATATAGAGTTTCCTTGGTTATTCGGAAGAAGGCCTTACTACATAGTTGCCTTGTCAGCCCAAAGAGACAGCGATTGGCAAGGGTTATTCTTCATTTGATTTCTGAAGAGTCGAGGGACAAAGTCCCTTACTACCTCAAGGCTATATCTGCCGATTCCGGCATTCTGGCCGATTCGTCGATGTTGAGTGTCCCTTCTTGTTGACAGCATAAACTTTGTTGTGCTCTCGTTTACCCATTTTTGCCGCATTTGTTCCTATACTCGCAAACGCACCAGTGACAGCTCGCTGTGTTCTACCAATAATATCAGTACGTACCTCGTATGTTGGCTTGTAAGTTTTGCACAAGTCTTTCAAGTATGATGTTGAAGAAGTAACATGACAGCACGTCGCTTTGCCTAAATTATCTTTTGAACTCAAACGAGTTTATCAGAGATGCCATGAAATTGCTCTGTAGATGCTGTTATGTGCGTCTTTAAAATCGATAAAAGGTGGTGAGTATCGATCTTAACTTTTTGGATTTTCTCCAGGATCTGCCATCGTGTGAATATTTGGTCAATTGTGGACTTACCGGGCCTAAAACCGAACTGATAGGATCCAATCAGATCGCAGACAAATGGTTTCAGGCACTCGCACAATACGGTTCACAAGATCTTATACGCGATGTTAAGGAGACTGATACCTGTACAGTTGGTGCAGTTTAGAGGGTCTCCTTTCTGTGAACCGGGCAAACGATGCTGAGGTTCCATTCATCAGGCATATATTCATCCGACCAAATCTTGCAAATAAGTTGGTGTATGCTCTCTACCAGGTCATCTCCTGCTGGCTTAAATATTTCGGCGGGTAGGCCGTAAGACCCGGCAGCCTTGTTCGACTTCAGTCGCACTCGACTAAAAGCAGTACACGCCGGGCGTTTTCATCATTATTGAAAATGCTTCTTCAAAAAAACAACTTTTGGCTGCAGATAGCATGGAATAGACAAATTACCAATTTGGTGTATAAAATAGGACAGGCACCGCTTTGTAAATTGTCTCGCAATCAATACGGCTCTCTTTCTTTTTAGCATCCATTTCGGTCGTTCTTTTGTTGAGTGGGAATAACTTACTCTGGCGCAGACAGAGAATAGGCATGATCTCATAACTCAGTGATACTAGGCCCTAAGGGCGGTATGGGGACTCACAAAAAAAAGAGCTCAAGGTGCGACAGGACGACCACCAAGGGCATCATTGTTGGAGCCCATAGCATAGACGGGAGATTCGGAGCGAGCAGTGTCTGTTGGGGTACTTAAAGGCCATCAGCGGGTCTAGACGAACGTTTCTTTAAAGCCAGATACCCCAACACGATGATGATAGGAGGGAGTAAATGATCCCTGGAACCTACACTACAACAAAACCCAAACAATATAAATGCTCGGGAAGCTTCACATCTCCCAACTGAGATAGATGCAGCTAACCATATAGCTATCAACGAGACAACAATCGATGAGAGAAGAGGGAGCAACAGGAGAGAAACCAATGGTGTGCAGATGGATGACCAGGATAATGAAATACAGCTCATAGATATATCAGCACTCAAAGTAGGGTTCTGGTGGGTAATTGACTCAAGAAGACTCATCGCATACACGGGGTGTCCGCCGGGTAACGGTGGATATTTCACGACTAATGAACTCCGTTTGATATTGAAAACTGCGTGTGCTCTGAGGACTAGCAAGCTTGTAACTTTGAAGGCTTTTCTCGGTGCTGTGTTCTAACACAGGCGGAAATGAGTGACAAAGATGAGCAAACCGCTTCTAAAAAAACTCTGACTCCAAGGTGGAACAACAAACGTAGAGGGATGCATGGCTAAAAGAGTCCTTAATCTCTAGTTTTCTAACTGTTGTCCCTTTAAAAGGAACAACTTCTAGGAACGCAGACGCTCCCTGCAATAGAAACTGTCGATCGGACTTTTGCTGCCAACTCAACGCTGATATGAGATGCGGAGGGGGTAATGTGACCCTTCTGAGCGACTCAGACTCAGACACTTTGTGTGATGACCCAATCAGCTTGCTATCGGCTGATAGATGTGTACCAGCACTAAAATCTACCGACTCCACTAGAAATACACCTTCGGAGAAAAGGCGGTTCAAACAAGCCTTGAAACAACGTAATTCTAGGAAACGTGATCTAGAGATTGCCAGTGCCAAAATTGACAACAACGCCATAGAGGCTAAACGAACCTAATCCGACGACTAAAATCCCCTGACGTCGAAAACTAAGAGAGTCAAAATAAGAAATGTTACTGCAGACAGCGTTTCCTATAGGAATATACTGGGCCGTGTCAGGATGGGTGCAGTCCCGGAAGGCATTAAGAAAGACATCCTTAGTGTGGAGCAAATGGCTCAAATACGGGAAGGAGTTATCGATGTTTCCTCTTCGGGACGAAGAGGTTAAGCCGTCTTTTGAAGGCTCTACAACTAGAGCTGTCTGTTTGTTCCACTGCGAAATGGCTGAGGAGTATCCTCCCGAAAATCATCGAAAAACGCACATTGAACGTGATCTTAGTGGAGGAGCATTCATTCTGAAACCACATATCATAAGGGAGTCCCTTCTGCAAAGTCTCGGCCTAGCTAGCGAGAAAATCATCGCATCCTTGGATGTACAGAACTCAGGTCTAAACACCAGAACTTGAAGAGTTCTGCGAAGAGTGGAAGAGAGAGATCGCGTTCACATGGTCCTTGCTATAAATTACACAGCGATGAAACGGCTAAGCGACCTAAAAGATATTGCCGCGTACCATTTTAGTAAGCTGAGGCTCATTATGAAGAACTCTGACAAACTTCAGCTGCCTCCACCACAACTAGCACCAGTAATCTGTCAAAGTGATTGCAAACTAACCTCGTTAATACGGCTGTAGTCGAGGGTGATTAAGGACGTGAGCTCCCCTCAACTACCAATCAGACAGCTCGCCGATTAGTACAAAAAACAACTACTGCAGATAGATCCAAAAGCAGAGTTCTTGTACCTCTACCGAGGAGTCAAGCGGCAGATTAACTAGCTCGAACGACGAGAGTGAGACGAAAGGTGCACTTCGTTAGCGAGGTCCCCATACGGAGGCGACAATAAGCGGAGCCGCATACGGAACGGATGATGGCTACACTCAAGGTTTTATAGGGAAACCTGCATCATGGTAAAGGGGTAAGGGTGCCTCGAACACTTTTAGCAAACGATGCGCAAAAGAGAAAATCGTCCTAGAACTTATTCAAGAATTCTGGGCTATTGGGGATAAGATACACATACATATATTATGCACTCTACAGGCCATTTCTTAGCAGAATCATATTGTAGTTCCCAGCAAACATTAATTGTCAAATGATGTCAAGGGTGCCTTCAAGTAAGTAAGATTGAGTTGCGATAGAGGTGCCAATCACAAAATGTAAACCTGTCCTTTGACAACGAATCGGTTGCTATTGTAAAAATTTCCAGTTCTTAAGAGTTGTACAATTTTTGAGGTGGGCCTTTTCTTGTTCCTCAGTTCCTCAGTTTTTCGTACAAAAAAAAAATGGAATCTTGCTCCAAAAATTCATAAAAGTCAAATTCTCAATATTTCATTGGTTACATCCTCCGGAGTAAAGTAAATTGAGAAAAGCAATTACCAGTATTCTAATTCTGTCTTCATCGTCCAGTCTTTTTAACAAGTACTCGTATTACTTCTCATCTTAACTTTGCATTTCATTCAAACTTTGTCAAAACTTCAATCGGGAATTCCTAAGATTTGAATTGCTCCCCGAAATACTTAAAACAAACACCAATTGCACATTTTCCGCGAATGAAGAAAACAATTCTCTTTGTGTTATGGAAACTTTCATTCAACTTTCTGTGTGCATTTTAATCCCACAGCACTCGCTTTAATTATCCCCAATCTTCCGCCCAAAAGCAGTCTAAACTGAAGCATACATTTAAATTCCCTACTACTCGTACAGTGTCCTTGCTCTCTTCATTGAAACGACGACCCACAACAACAATTCATTCTTGTTAATCTTAACAATGCTATCCACTAATTATGTGAAATTCTAACTAAAAAGGAACCTACACCAGATAGATACTTCGACCACCCTGCTGCATGGCTCAACATGTTGTTCAGTTTAGTTCAACCCATCAGGCCATCAGGGGGAATCCGAGGGGAAAAACTAGTGGAAGTACAGAAAAATGCAAATTATACCCTAGTCCCGGTTATCTTGCGAGTAGTTCGCTCTATCCCAGAGGAACACACAACTAAAACGGTAAATTATTTAGTTCTCCACACTTGGCCACACTCGCCCGCAGGAACATTCAAAAATAATCCTCGCTCCATTGCATTGTAGTTGTACGAATACGGATAGCTTCTCGTTGAGAAAGGGCAACGAAACAATTCTAATGCCAGCTCAGCTCAGATACCAGATACCAGATACCAGATATCATGATCCGTTTGGGTCTGTGTGAAACACCCTACACTTACCCCCACCGATGGTACCGAAATAAATTCCCTTGATTTACGACGCGCACTAAACATCATTATTATGTATTCCGTAACCAGAATTCAGGAGCAGTAGGAGCAGAAGTAGAACCAGAAATGAGAGTTGTAGTTGTAGCAGAAGCAGAAGCAAAAGTCGTTGCTGTTGCCTGCCATTGCTGTAGCTCTAGTTGTGTATGATAACTCGTCGTCATAGCAATGCAAAGGAACAATGATGAAGCGGCTTCCAAGCCAAAGCCAAAGCCAAAGCCAAAGTTAAAGCTAACGAGTAGAAGGGTGAAGTTTGCCGCTTGGCGAGGGTCATGACCATGGAATTAGGGACACACATCCTGCCTCACAATCACCGTTCCATGAACTGAAGATTTGCATATTTGCAAGGAGCAGCGGAAAATCCTGTATTCGAATAAGAGAAGCAATAGAAACAGAAGCATGCAATGAAGTCCTGATCCTGATAGTGGTAAATAATTTTTGGGAAACGTTTTCCAAAGAGAGACGCCCTTACCTACATATTGCACTAGCAGTTCTTCTCAATCTGTCTAAGCGCCCGGCTGCTTGGAATTTGCGTGACTGAGATTCAATTCAAACAGACGGTTGGCAATGGGTTCGAGGGCTTATTAAAGTCTAAAGTCTATGCTGTCCCTACAGTAGTGCAATGGCATAAAGAAGATTCTCTAAAGTATCTTCGAGTGTCCTGTGATAATATTTGTGCATAACACTTTGAGCAACTGCTCTTGTATGGAACTTGGAAAGCTCTGTGTACGAATATGTGTTTATCTGCTTCATTTATGCAAATCGCTTTGAATTTAGATTGCTACGAGTACGAGTATCTGGTACGGGAGCTGTTGCTATTGTGATGATGCTTTGGCCAGCATTTTCTGGCAACAAGGGACTTAAAAAATAATCACCCCGCCCCTGCTAGGGAATGAGTGGGAAGTGAATTTTATTTTATTTTTGGTTTGACTTGGTCATAAGTGGGCTTTAGGAGTAGATGCATTCGACTGGATTTTATTGCATAAAATTGCATCGTGTTGTGAGTACGCTTCTGAACTGGTATGTGCAACATAATCTGTTTACGCTCTGACGATAAAGCGACTTAATGGCGAGGCCATTGAGGGCTTAAAATTTCGCAAGCAACATTCTATCACATATTGGGCGAGCAGTTTTTACGTGATATTAATTTAGTGAGATTGTAAGTGTCAACATTTGGTCTTGGCAACTTTTGTTTCATAATTGAAAAGGGGGGAACCTTTGCCTTAACGAAAGGAAAGTTCATTCGACATGGTGATACTTGTGGAACTGTCAAGGGAACCAGGTAGTTCGCAAACCGTCGACAATACGTCGTCGGTAGTGCGCTCCCAAATAATGAATACGAGGTGGCAGAGACGATTCTAAATGATATGCTCTGTAATCGAAAAGGCGTTTCTTTCGAGGAAGTGGAATATATTCTCTGTGGAGATGGGTATTGAAGCCAAGCTGGTGGAGAAGCTCAATTAGAATCTCTGATTTCAGAAAGAGATCGCAAAGGCGTTCCTCAAGGCGAATGTGACAACCCTAATGGCCGGTTATCCAGACTTCAGTGACAGTTCGAATGCATGGTAAATCCATTCGCAAGTATGTAAAGATAAAGGAAAAATCAGGCTAAAAATAGTTCCTTCAAGTGCTTTGACAAGCCTTTTTGTTATCAATATAATATTGTAAAGTGACCAGCAACGCTGCTACCGTGATTATCTGATGGAAATTAGGGAAGGGAAACTTCAGTCAGAGCTATAACTGGGAAATGGCAACACTGCGTAGTCTTGCACTAACACAAAAGTATTCACATTGGATAATGATGAGGACATCATCAAATTAAGCTTACATGATGAACGGATTCCAGTAGGTAATCTAGAACAGGATATAGTGTAACAAAGGCAAAGCAGGCGTAAAGCTAGAGGGGAAAACAGAATCAGGGAAAAGTTTACTGATAACGCAACGTTTCTTAAATCATTGGTAAGAGGCTACCTGATATGAACGGATTTTAACGAATGCGAACCCTTCAACGACACAGATCTACAGAAGACGCTTCAGAAATTCTAGAGAAGACAAGATGGCCGCAATGGTAAAAGTTGAATCAGCAATGAAAAGGGCCAACAGTTTCGCTGCCACCAGAATATGGTGGTGGTGTGGAAAATGCCACTTTTGGTTTTCATGCCAGTTGGCTTCTAGGATGTTAGTTTACACAATTTGTGTTAGTAATTTTATGTTTTACGCTAGAATTCTTGGAAAAATATTAAAAAAATAGATACCACTCATGTGCGGGCCTGGCACTGGAATTGGACATTTTATCCACAGTGCCAGGCCCGTACAAGAGCGGTGTCTATTTTTTTAACGTTAGAAGTGTAAAAATGTGAACGCCAAGTTTGAGGTGCCAACGAAGGCTTTTCCTCTCATATGGGTAAAATGCAATGCGTGTCTGTCAACTTCTGACATAAACTCGTTATATTTGGCGATGGCATCGGGCTTTTGAGTGACTTTCCCACTATTTTTTGCCACTGGACCCATGTTGTCCACAAACTCTGTGGTAATATAAGTTACGGGACCTTATCCTTCCATTTACCGATGTGAACACCTCCGCGGAACCTTGATTCGTTCTCGCCTTTCTTTAGTGCTTTCTGAGTCACTTCCTTCGGATTCTCTTTCAAATCTTTGCGCAGTGTATCGGTACAGTAGGTCTATTTATCTAGGAGCTGTTTCGCTAAACCGAAGCTATTATAAAAGTTGTCCATGTAGATTGCGTAACCATGATGAAGATTCTCCTCTAGTCACTGCAGAACAACCTTTCCAACATGCCTCTTTCATGATAGTTAGCTGTCCTTACTGCCTGCATATACACGAAACTTCAGAATTAAACCATCTGGTTCAGTAAGCATGTACAACTTGATACCATACTTGTGACGTTTGTTTTTTATAAATTGGCGAAAATTTAACCGACCTCACCACGATATCATGCTCTCGAGCAAGGACAACTCTTTCGAAGGATAATAACACTTGGTCATTTTGTAATTGAAATAATCAGCTACACTCCGAATTTTGTTAGGGTCGTTACTATCATGATCCTCCCCACTGAAATGAAGACATCGCATTATGAGCAGAAATCAATTCCGACTCATTTGTTCACCGAAAACAGGTATAGAAAGCAGCCTGTCTGTTTTCCAACAATCCTGAAGTCGATTAAGTTGAATTGCACCCGTATGAAAAAGCAATCCGGAAAAAACCTTCAGTTTAGGAGTTGTCAATTCCTTCCATGCATTGAGCCTGGATCCTTGGCCACTCCATGCTGCAGAACTAGTCTCCTAGTTTGTACGTTCGTTTTTGCGCAAATCATTGTCAGAAGTTGTTCTTAAAAAAAAAATAAATTAAAATAATCAATTGGAATTATCCCAGGATTTCCATAGAACTCACTCCGCTTGGTATATGGAATTCTCTGAATCTCGCACGAAGTTGTCAACGAGGATATAGATCCTCCTCCTGATGATTCACTTGTTGATAATTCTCGTGAAATTTCAGGTTGTCCGGCACAAGAATGCGAGGTTGGTACGGGTGGTACCTCCTCACTATTTACCAACTGGTCTTCAGAATCATCACTCCCAGATGAGGACGGCACAAAATCATCATCTCTACCACTATCGAATGACATATCTTCGATGTCACTGTCTACTAAATAAGATAGTCTTGTAATCTTCATTCTTTTAGAACTCGAAGGGCCCTCACCGCTTGCCAATTCTGCAGCACGAAACAAAAAAAAAAAGGGGAAAAAATTCGCTAATTCGCAAGTTGGTTTTTACAGAGCGCCAATATAAAGAAACCTGCAACGACCACTGTCAACTGCTAGCTAAACCTTCACCACATGCCATTTCCATGGCACCAAAATTCTAAAGAAATAAGCACGAAAACAAAAAACCGCTACTCTGCACGTACTTTCACAATGTTCATATGCATAGATCATATGAATAGATCAAAGAAACTCAGCCCGCACATACGCGTGGTTGGCATCCGTGGTGCTCTCATCAGCCCGCACATGTGCGTGTTTGGAAGCGAAGCTGTTAAGTAAGCTGAAAATGTCTTCGGACAACTTTGCGATTGATTTAATCAGCCTAACTCGACTAAAATAAGAATTTTTCATTTCCATCGATCCAACGAATATCTTCTAATTATTAAAATTAATTCCACGGTCACCAGAGCTTAAGAGACTAACAAAAACAGGATATCGATGTGACAAATTTCAGTCCCACTCAGAAAGGATTCTGGATTTTACATACACATTTGGATGACATTTTTACATTAATCTAAACTACAAACTCTGGTTAGTAACATCCGCTTCGGCTCTGGCTACCAATAGTCAATCTTTTGATGAAATTTTTCATGATATTTTCGCATAATTGCGGCTGTATTTCGCGATTAAAAGCTCTGATACTTTTTTTTAGTACCTGGATCGTGGGTGAAGCATTGGCATGGACTTTATTTTTAACATAGCCCCAAGGGAAAAAGTCTAATGCTGTTAAATCGCACGATCTTGGCAACCAATTGAAGTCTTCAGTTCTAGAAATCATAGGTCCAAGAAATTTGTCATGCAATAGAGCCATTGTTTCACCAGCTGTGTGAAGACAAGGGGCGTTGTCGTGCTGAAAATAAACGTCGTCCACGTGCTTACCATTAATTTCAGGCAATAAAAAGTCAGTCAACCTCTTTCGTTAACGCAATCCGTTCACTGAAACGGTCGCACCATCATCATTTTCGAGAAAATATGGCCCAATGACACCACTAGGCCATTCTATTGATGCACTAATTTTATTGGGTTTTCAGACTCCCAGATGAACCTCATTCAGAACAATTTTATGTAAAAAATCATGATCTTGTTCATACATATTCAGAACCAATCACCTAAAGTACAGGGTTTGCGTAGTCTGCTGTCTTAAATTTTTGTGTCAACTGGACTTTATAACCACGTAGGCCAAGAGCTTTATGCAAAATGCGATGCAATGTGGTTGCGGATAGGCCCAATTTCTGTGATAGACCCGAAATGGACACACCTGGGTTTTCAGTCACAGTCTCAATTACGGCGGCGGTATTTTCAGCTGACCTTTCCCGACGCCACATCCACATCACTGGCTGTGCGAGAAGGCGCTTGATGATGACCACAAGCATTACGAAATTTACGAAACTTTTCCGCGATGTTATCACTGGTTTTGTTGTTTCGGTTCGGTTGTTCGGTTTCACAACCGAATATGTGTCGATCCATATTTAATAACCTCCAAATTTTTAGTTATCAAAAGTCGTCACACCGATAGTCCGGTATTGGCGGCTCAATAGTGGAATAAAATTTAAAATAACACCTCTTGTTGGATGACACTCTAGAATGTATCTAAGGGCCTTTCTCAATCTATCTCTAAAAAGAATTGACAATAGTCCTAATATTATAGAACTTCCTGTAGAGCAAATGGTGGAGCTTGTTCAGAATAACTTGCTCAGTCGACCGTAAAATGGACGTAGCGCACGATAAGTTTGGCGAACCGAACCATGCTTTTCAAAATAAGTTTGCACAATTTGCACGCGTCGTTCTGGCGTTAATCTATTCATCGTAAAATGGCCAAACGTACTAACCACAAATCAACTTTTAGCCGTCAAATTGACAATCTGTAGAAACAGTGTTGCCAGTTTAAAAACCAAATTTCTGAAAAAAAAACACATTTTACATATTCAAAGTATCTACGTCCTTCAATGTTGATGAAAACAACTCATTATCTTCTTTTTATGTTACACCCGAAGGATTTGTAACAAGTTTTGATAGGGGAACTTAGTTTTGAATTGCTTTCTTAACTCTAGTCCCAGTATACAGTCTCCCCATTTCCAACCGGAGCTGTGAGTCTTCTACTTCCTTCACAGCTTTGTGTCCTTTGCACACTGCTTTTATGTTTTGGTGAAACGTAGAGAAAAGCAGCTGCAGGTGACCGATTTTCAAGCCGGAGAAGTCGAATTTTCTTTCCTCGTAAGTCTTCAAAAAATCTCCGGTCGATCTTTTCAGCGCTGTTTTGGGTTCCTCGCGATTCGTGGTATTCGATTATCAGTTCTGGTCATAAACGCTTCATAACTCGATTAGATAAGACATCGAGGGACTATTGCTTCTGCTGCGACATGACGACAAATTTCCTCCCTTCCCCTTTATTTTGGTATCATTATATCCTCTTGTATATACACGTAGCTAGGTAGCAATTAGAGTATAAATTGGATCCTTGGAATCTAGACAGATACCAAGAAAACCGCAGAACTTTACGACGATAACAAAGTGATCAATTTGAGTGACGAGGTCATTTAGCAGTCCCTTTACGGATGTTAAAACTCCTGACGGACTGAGGAGATGTCGGCATACAAATCACTATCCTAACATAATGCTTCGTACGTTACTCGCATATTTGGCCGATGAACTTAGAGAGTTAATCCATGACAAGAAGCTCCTTCCTGCCTTAGTTTTGGTTTGCATTGTAATCAGTACCCTCAAAAAGCGCGGGCGAAGGAAAATCAGGGAGGATAGAAAGAGAGGCACCAGTGAACGTTGGTTTTAAATGTTTGAAGGTTATAAGGACTAGGAAATATAGAGCTTGGCAAGGCATTCCATAAGCGAGTTGTACACCTTAAAAACGAATCACGATATTTTAGAGTACGTCCGAAAGTGGGCTTGAGGGTATACTGATGAGCATTCATAGCAAGACGGGTGTTACGGTTAAAGGTTTGCAGGGGCGGAATGCTACTGGGGATTTCTATGGACCACTGGTGGTAGAAATAGCGAGAAAACAGAGTAAGACACGAGACCTTACGTCTGTGTTCGAGTGTGTCCATTCTTTGAGTGATATTAGTATCACCTATGAGTTTTATCGCACGGTTTTGGATCCTATCTAGCAGGTGCCACAATATTTTGGGCGCACATGACCAAATGTGGGCCTTATATATTGAGGCCAGATCAGAGGGGGTGAAATAATTCTTACATCGCTTGAGGAAACCGAGACATTTCGCAGCATTTTTGACGACATCGAATATGTGATCATTCCAACGCAAGTTTTCATTGACACACATACCGAGAATGGAAAGTTTATCGCTTTTGACTATGCAAGAGTCATTCATGGATAATGGCTGGATGTTCAAATATCGCTTTAGCGACAGCAAACAGCATTGTGTTTTGGAAGCATTAAATTCTACTCTGTTATGCTGGTAATATCAGAATTTAATGAGCTTAACATACGCTGCCGTTCCCGTTCTACAGCCGAAGAACAGGGGCGTGAGTTCGGGAACGAATATGAAAAGCAGAGAGTACTGTCCAATCCAATGTATTGGATTAAAAGTAGCAGGCAAGAGGTCGTTGACGAAGATTAGAAAGAGTGTCGGAGACAAAACGGAGCCCTGGAGTACACCAGTATTTATTTTACGATATCAGACTTGAAACCATCCAAGACAACTTGAATTGAACGTTCCGAAAGGTAATTTCTAATCTATTGTAGAAGAGCGTCGTTGATCTCAAATGCACACATTTTCGTCAAAAGAGACTGACTCTGACTAATGCCTTAGAAATATCAAGCTTTCGCCAGATTGATGTACGCTTTGGTTACACTTTTCGGTGAGACATGCCATCAAATCACCAGTGGACCTGTTTGCTACGAAAACCGGTCATTAAGAAGTTTTCGTGTTCCGAGATATTTCATGAGCTGAGGGTTTATCGACGTTGACCATGGAATGAAGGGACGTAAGTTCAATGGGTCTGTAGGAAGAGAGGGAAGAAGTTTCGCCTTTTTTAGGGACGGATTGGATAAATGCTGTTTTCCATCTTCTCGCAAAGAGTAGGGTTGATGAAAAAGCTAACGCAGTGGTCTTGATAGCTAAGAAGAACACCTCTTCAGACGAAGGAAATGTTAAGATCTTTAAGTACTCATGCTACTACACGAGTGCAAAAGTGGATTTGTCCCATTGAAGATTTGACGCACTTAAGTGTAGGCGGGAACAAAGTACAATCTGCGAGTGTTGAGCAGTCCGCAAGTGTGCAGCCAGCAGACTAGCCTTGTCCAAAGAGCTGATAGCTGGAATGTCATTATAAATGAGCGTTGGGATGGAGGATAAGGCAGAATTTCTAATATTTTTGACGAACGACCAACAATTTTTACTACCCTTAGGATATTCTAGTATTTTCTGCCTTAGTTGTTGGTCATGTTGGAATTTTACATGCTTCTGTGAGACGTTGAAGTCATTCCTGACCCGTTTAAACTTTTTTCGGTTCTCCTCTGTTGGGTTGGTTTTGAAGGAACGAAAAAACATTTCTCTATCTCTGTTAGCCTCTTTACAGCTCGAGTCGTATCATGCCCTTTCTTTTGGGTTGATACTCTTCATCCGATGAGGGATAAAGTTTCTCATTCCAAAGAGAATGGTGTCTGTGATCATTTCAGCAGCGGCATCGACGTCGTTATCCAGGAATCATAAAGACCAGTTAAAATTAAATTTAAAAGATTAAAATTAAAATGTTAAAACCACTCCAATTGGCTTCTTTTTCGAATCTTTTCTCTAACCGTGTGGTCGGTGTCAATGTACTTGTCAGGGTGAAAAGTTAAAAACAAATTCAGGGTGTTGGCGATATAGCTATTAACGTCCGGTATTCGAATGGGCTCATTTACAAGCTGCGTTAAGTGGTTTTCCGCAGCGAAGATCTCAACACACCGTCCCTCGGGTGTTGTCTGTCCAGAATGTCGAAGCCACCCAGAATTATGTATATTGAAATCGCCAGTAATCACGATTTCAGTATGAGGATACAGGGATACAATTCTTTGAACAGTGTCAGACAGCGCATCGAATTCGTTAGAAGTCCAGTCCAGCTGTCCAGTTTGGGGCTTCTGTAATAAAGCAATAGTGGATAGTTTGCTTACGGAGATGGAATTTCAACCACATAAAATCGAATTCCGGATTGGAACGGGGACTATATTGTGGTGGAGTTTGGCAAGGTAAATTATGTTACTACGCACAAAACGTAAATGGCGAGATCCTTAAGGTATTCATTTAAGGATCCTTGTCTTAGCCTTCCTCCGATAGGAAATTTACATCCCAAATAGATGTTACATCTTTTCATTCTTGATGGCTATCTCGACTATTACAATAGCAGTAAAAGGCCTCAACTAATTTATGGACTGCATATGGTCTGTAAAAAGCCCGAATATTCGACATTAATATTGTAGAAGATGATTTTTGTTCTTTTATCTTTTGATGGGGATCATTCAAATCTAAGGCTGATATGTTATTTTACGTGTACCTATATGTTCACGAAGCTAATGCAGCGGAACAACCCAAACCTGTAAGACGAAGTCCTTCAAAGATAGTCACACGAGCGCACGATTGTACATTGTATAGTCGTTTTATTACCTACGGCTCTATGGTTAATCTTCCGTCACCAGCTCTATTTTAAAATTCTAACTGGATGCCGAATATGTTCCAGTAGTACATATAAAGCTACCCGCGACTTCATTCAAATTTAATTCCTTCTCCGAAACGTTCTAAAGTTCTAAACTGGGAAATGGTGTTGAGGCAACTTAAGTGTAACGTCGGTTAATTTGCCAGAAAAGAAAATGAAGGCAACATAAGTTCTGCATTGCTTAAATTAAATTTAGGTTGCATACAATATACGATGACTATGGAAAGAATGTTTCAATAAGACAGGTATGCTGTCCCACCACAGGTTGCACAGGTAAATGAGCCGGTTGCCATTCATGTTATAAGGGCCGACTATTTCGTCCATTTGGGAAAGGTTGTTCAGAATGAGGTCAACTGTCTTCTCGCTACACAATCCTTTCGAAAGTGTTATTAAAGTGGAGGCATTTAGAAACCCTAATGGCACAACTTTTCGAAGTCATCAAGCATTCCGCACTGCATCACTGTGAAAGAAGTTAGAAGAAGAAGTAACCAGTCGATCAACAAGTCAATCCAGTAACTTAGCAAACAAATGGTGAGGCGAATAGATAATCTAGTTAGCAGGAGATTGTAGTAGATGCACTCCCAGAAACATGTCCACATATTCAAGAGCTGGTTTTGTGGAACTATTGGGAAGATTGCGCCCCCTAATCGTAACGTGTCTGTTTATTATGTATTTTCACCAGCTGGCAGCTTTAAAAAATAAAATCAATTTGAGCACCCAACATTGACCCTTGTGTCCTGGGAACCCCATTTATAAGTCATCGACATGATGATGATGTCATAGAAACGAGTCTGTTTCAGTTAATTGGAAAATATCGAACCTTGCTAGAATCCTTTTACAAGAGTACCCACATTTTGATATGTAAACTAGCATAAACAAAATCCCATCTCTTACCAATTAAGTTCTATCGATTACCATTCATGTGACCATTAAAACCGAGCGTGGCTTTAGCCAGCAACAACATTTTTGTTTGTACACTATGTGGCTTTCGGCGAGAGTTTTAAATTTTCCGGATGAGTAAATAATATCCCGTTGATTAACTGTACTCACATCGGTCGATAGAACAAGTGCTTATTCACAATTAAATAAAGTGTCTACCCTTCCCAACTGGCAGATCCTTCATCTGTTCAGAGCACATTCATAGAGGGCGGTGGTCGATGGTGCGGATACATTGTTTGGATTTTGTGATTATTTTCCGTTGGAATAAGCAAATATGATTATTTGTTTAGGTAACCGAATTTAATTTTGTTTTTTTGCTGGATAAAAATGGGATGTAACAGTTATTTGTGGGCCAGCTACGTCATACTTTGCCTGACCCACTCGTATCTGCGTATTGAAAAAGTGAATTTGTAGCTATTGCCAAAGATAATGACATTGAGCTATTAAAATAGTAATTAGACCGGATTGACTTGAAATTGTTTCCAACTGAAGCGAGGTAATTGATATGTGCTAAAGGATTTGTAGAGTTTTAGTTGGAAGGAGCTAGAAAACAAAATGATTTCCATGCATTGCTGAAAATGCCACGAAATCCATAGAATTTGATTTTCAATTCTATCCTCGAGGCGGTTTGAAGGATAATATTGTATTTTCAAAGCATCGCTTCGTGTTGAAGCGTGCGCAATATTTTTTTTTTATATATGCAGTTTGGATAGTATTTAGTATTTCCATATTTGTAATAGACTTTTTCAACCTTTAGGCTGTAAATGTGATAGCGCAATGGAGAGATTTTAGTTGTTGAAGTTAATATTTCAAAATATGTTAAATAAGTTGTTATAAAAAAGAATTTGATTGGAATGCGACTTACTTAAGCTATAATCAGCAATTACTCCCAATTGATCACATTTAGATGATAAAATATAATTGTCGTAAGGAGTAGAAATTTTTGAAATTGTAAATTACGCATTCTTAATTGTTATCTGCTAAGTGTCGAAAAGGCGTACAACTAAAACTACTTGCATCATGGAGCCGTCTTATGTTAAGAGGCAGTGATTTCTAGGGACGAAAAATTGCGTAACTTAGATAATATGCAGTACGAGGGACAACTAAATTAAATGGACAAATTTGTTGCGAGAAATTTAGCTTGTCGTATACTCGTAAATATGAGGCCGTTTTCTGGTTATTATCTTTAATAAGTATGTAGATGTGCAGCAGGCAAATATCTATCAAATGTACAACCAAGGCCACATAGGTAGCGTATAATATTATAAAAAGCAGCATTAAGCCTACGTGACATGGAAATCCACATACAGTGTTAAGTACTGACGCACTCCACCTACAATCACGGCACTGGACAATAGGACTCTTCTTACTCATGCGCTCTAAAAGAGTGGGACGAATTAATGGACGGTGAACAACTGTGACATCTGCTGTGGGGATGACCACAGGAATCACAAACAGTGCTCATTCGGATGCAGATTTGCCATACGCAGCTGATTTAGTCAATAATTTTCGAATTTCCAACACATAAGAGACCATCTTACGACAATCCGCATCCAGGCTAAAATCCCTAACATAAACCTAATAGCCACCCATGCCCACACAGAAGACAAGAACGACGCCACCGAAGAATGTTTTAACGAGCTCTTCGGCATGACATATGAGCAATGTCCAAAGGAGGACATATTTGGTAGTTGCTAAGCATAGCCTACAACGGAATTAGGCTTATTGTCTTTGCGATGGGATGAAATATCACTATAGCAGGCACACGGATTCCTCACATCAATATACACAAAGGAACACGGCGGTCTTCGGATCAAGAAACACTATATCAAATTGATCACATTACGATCGATGTAAAACATGCCTCCAGTACTCTTGGTGGCTGAACTTTTCGGGCAGCCAAGATTGACTTAGATCACCACCTTCTTCCCGCCAAGGTACGAATAAGGATTTTCCAAGCACCACAGCAAAGAACAACTACTGTGAGAAGATATATGTAACTTCGGAAAGCTGCAATCGCAAGCCAGAATCTTCGCCGAAAGCGTATCCCGAAGTCTCTCAACAGTTTCTATGCTGACAATATTAAGTACTGGCAAGGTGTCATAAGAGACACCGCAACTAATGTCCTAAGATTCAACCAATTCTGCCTGTATCCGGTCTGATGGAGAATTCCAGCAAGCACATGCATTTAAACAAGAAGTATACAAAGCGGCGCTGCAACAAAGGGCGAGAGTCTCTCGTAAGACTTACGAGCAGAAAAGACGGGAAGAACATCGGCTTCTCCAGAAAAAGAAAAAGTGTCACTAGAAGAGTGCGATCGAAAATATAATAACTAAAACGAAGAGAGGTAGAAAAAAACTTTGTAGAGTCACAGTCGGGGGTAAGAATTTGGAAAAACTTCTTCTGTGGACTGCATGAGAGCAGTGAAAACCAAGACTCCGTCGTTAAGCAGAATAGGAAATTCGATCGCCAAAACTTCCGTCGACCTGACCTAATCGAAGTGAGTAGAGCCATATCTAAGTTTTATTCCAGCAAAGCGTCCGGCCCTCATGGCCTCTATTCAATGCTGCTAGAAGTGAGTTTGTGGAGAGCATACACCAATTTATCTGGTCAAGTCTGGTCAGAAAAGTATATGCCTGATGAATGAAGCCTCAGGATTATTTGCTCGTTTAACTGTGCATATTATAGGGCTATACGCGGTGTCACGGAATACTCACCGTGTGGCGCTCCCATTGTTCCGATTTGAGTTCTGTTTTTTTTGTTAACCTGGTAAATCTGTTGTTGACATTCCCTCTAAATATTAGCGTAATAGTTTGACATTTGCAAAAGTTACGTAGCCAAAAGTACATCTATCCCTGTGTGTGTTGGCGATTTTTTACAATTTTAGAAATGGATTTTAATTTGCAACAACGAACTTGTATTACTCGTAAATTTTGCGTAAAAAACGGATTTAATGGTGCGCGAACGTTTGAAATGTTGGAAAAGTTTTTCGGTAACGATTCTCTAAAGAAAACGGTCGTTTACCAGTGGCACGAGCGGTTCAAAAGTGGTCGTGAGTCAATCAAAGATGAGGAAAGCAGTGGCAGACTATCGTCATCGAAAACCGACGAAAACATTGATGAAGTACGAGTAAAAGGAATGTTGGTCAATAACCGCAAATTAACCATCAGAGAGATATCGGAGGACTTGAACATTGCCTATGGATCCGTCCAAGATATTTTGATTAATGATTTGTGTTTCCGTCGTGTAGTAACAAAGTTGGTGCCAAAAGACCTCAATTTCATACAAAAAAGAGACCGTGTTGACGTCGCAAAAGAGATGATTTGCGAGGCTGAATCCGATCCCACATTCATCAAAAGGATCATTACTGGAGACGAGACGTGGCCGTGGGTTTATGAGTACTACACGCAATCCAGATATCAGACAAGTGAATGGCGTTCACCAAATGAGCCGAGACTAAAAAAACAAGTAGTTTTTAGTCAAAAAAAAAGGCAATTCTCACGGTTTTCATGGATTACAACGGTGCATGTAGTGCATCATGAATTTTTGGCAGGAGGCCACACAGTAAACAAAGAGTATTATTTGAACATTATGAGACGTTTGAGTGAAGTAATTCACCGAAAGAGACCAGAATTATGGGCAAAAAACTCGTTCATTTTGCACCATGATAACGCACCGTGGCACAGTGTCATCATTATTCGTAATTTTTTGACGAAAAATGCAACAAATACCATCCAGCAGCCACCGAATTCACCTGATTTGGCTCCCTGTGACTTCTTTCTGTTCAATCGAGTTAAAGAACCACTACGGGGAACGCGTTTCAGCGGCCGAGAGGAAGTAATGGAAAAATCGCAGGAAGCACTGAAAGACATACCGAAAACCGAATATAAAAAATGTTTCGAGGATTGGATCGAGCGCTGGCATATGTGAACGTCTGAAACCCATGAAACAACTTGATTGGCATTAAATCCTCACACTCCGGCACGATACCCACAATCTTTTCTTCGATTTTAAAACCACATTTGATGGCATATATTATGTACGAGTATGTTGGGAGAGGTTCAGTTTTGTCATCCCTGTAAACTTGTCCGTCTGAGCAGTATGACGATGGTGATAGCTCGCTACTCCGCCAACCAAGACCTTTGCTGTCTAAAACAAGGTAATGTGGTCTGTCTGTGTTTGTATCTTCTTTACCATCATGTTTGAAAGATTGTGCGGAACTCAGAAGCCAACACCGGGCGCACAATCCTTCAAAAGTTTGCGTAACTATTAGAATATAGTGATGATATTGACATAATTGGAAAAACTCAGAGGGATATCACCGGTCACCAACAAGAATGAGCACCTATCATCGGCGAATTGGACAAAATGTCAACAACTTTTATATATACTGTCAATAATACCCCAGTAGTAATAAAACGATGAATAAGTCTTACCAGTCGGTATTTCTTCGCGCAAAAAGCAAAGACTCTTCCCCGAAAGCCTAAAAGACTTTCTATAAGATCTTGATTATACTATTTCTACTTTATGGAGCTCGGCCATGGAGTCTATCGGTAGCGGATGAAGACGTCCTCGTTCATTTTGTGAGAAAAATTCTTCGTAACTTATTCGGTCTCGTTTGCATTGACGGCCGTTTCAACATAAGATTCAACGACGAACTATACCAACTTTATGGCCACATCGACCCAGCCAGATCTTTTCTAAATATGTAGAGGAAGGTGTCGGCACTACGATGTCCTTTACCTTATGATCCAACAGAGCGTGGTATATTGATTAACGAAACAATCAATAGACCAGAGGAACCACCCTACGAAGACTTGTTTGAGTATATGAAGTAGATGACAGAGAATGCAGGTCAAATTTAATATTGCTGCCCTTGGTTTAATTGTGTAAAAATCCGTCAAAAGGCGTTTGACCAAGTCATATAGTTTTGTCGTACCCGACAGCAATGATAGTTTTTCCAATTGTTATGTTTCAGCAGATATCAAAATTTTCAATGACATCCAGCTGTCAAAATATTCAGTAAGGTTTGCCATCTCATCATCCATCGTTTTACACTTGCCGAGCGTGTGAAAAATATTAAAAAAATTAGATGCGAAACCTGAATTTCGTCCTGAAGTCGGTCGTCATGATGGCTTCAGTGTGCAGGCAATACATCGCACCGTGGAAAAGTTTGAGCGTAACTACACTTTTTTTGGATCTTAAGCCAGATATTGGTGTGAAATGAAGAAAACAGCCGCCGTAGCGGCCAGTATCGAAGAAGATCCAGAAATGTCGATTCGGCGCCGATCAGCTGAATTGGGCATCGTCAGAGAGTTAACGGGGCTTATTCAACGATTGGATTTGGGTCTGCGTCCGTATAAGATTGTGAGTTCGCTAATTGGGCGCTGGAAATGTTGGCCGGCGATCCGTATTTTGGCCAAAAAAATTATCTTCTCGGAAGAGACCCATTTTGGAGTGAACACAATCCACAAGTGTTCCGCCAACCGTCAATGCATCCACAAATATCGACTTTTTGGTGCAGTTTATGGCATGGCGGCATCAGCGGACCTTATTTCTTTCGTAGTGAGGAAGTAGACACCGTTACCGTCAATATTCTCAGGTATAGAGGGATGTTTACCGACTTTCTGTAGTCATAGCTCGACAACATCGATATATCCGAGTTGTGGTTCCAACAAAACGGCGCTACATGCCATACAAGCGACGCAACGCTCGCAGTTGTGAAGAAAAAATTTGGCGACTGCGTCATCCCACGGCGAGCGTTAATCACGCCGTGATCATGCGATTTGAAACCACTCGATTATTTTCCCTTGGGCTACGTCAAGTCCTTAGTCTACGCTAACAATCCAACGTAACTTTAAAATAGAGCCAGAATCAATGTTATATCTCACACCGTTGTTGTTTTATTTAAACTTTTTTTCCTATCGTTCTTATCTGGTCACCATTTACAAGAGGATCTGAAGGTGGAGTATAAAACCATAGTTTCCGTCGATCTGTTTGGCCTTAAGTCATCTCTTTATTACGATTTTTTGATCATACTAGGTGAAAATCACTCATGTCAAGCACTAATCGGACACAAACATCTAGACCAACCCATATGACCGAGATTTAAACCTCATTTGACGACCAAAGTCCAAGGAGTTTGAAGGAAGTAAAAATTGAAAGCCTCTGGTTTTTTTTCTTATTTTACCCATAAAGTAGAATGACCGCAGCAGTTATCCTATCAACTATAAGTTGAAGAAATTTTGGCAGCTTTGGAAGACCATGCACAGATCACAACCCTCTACCTGGCTTAGCTTGGTATCGACTTTCTTACCTCGCGTAGTGGCTTAGGAATTTCGAGGAATGTTTGACAAGTGACCCTCTTTCTTTTTTTTGTCATTTTACAGTAGTCCTTAAGTACCTTTAGTGGTGCTTGACACCTTTATAATTAGAGTCAATCTGAATCTAAGAGGTCTTTGGGTCGACAGAGCTTTCCCACAAATTTTAAAAAAAATCGAATTTTACTTGGCTACTCCGCTGACTAATTTTACCAAGGCTGGCCTGTTTTTTCAATGAGGTGAATAACCCGAAACTGAGCAAAATACTTACCTCTTTTCGATATACATTGCAAAATAAACAAAGTTTGGCCATTAGTAGGCGTATCTAGAGAACATGCTTAATTTTTTTCACGATCACGGCACCACTCAGTCAAGGTCGTCGGATTTTAATTTGGGAGAGAATCGTAAAAAAGTTGAACAACGTTGTTTAAAGCTTGGGGATTCTGAAGTGGAAAAATTCCGTAAGATTAAAAAAAAGTGTTTGTGGACAAAGTAATGGGCACCACACAGCTAAAGAAGTGGCATAACTGCTTTTGAGATGGCCGATCTTCTGTGGAAACCCTCCGGTGCAACAAATTTTCTGGATTGGAATGAATGGACACAATACTAATGCTCACCTCGTCAATAAGTTCACTGACCCCTACTCGACGATTCTACATCACCAGGAACCTTACTTGATCAATGACCTATTGTTGAGTGCCTACCAGAACGTACTTCAACTCAACTCTCCCTTGAGCCCACGGAACTTATAAAAAAATAAAAAACACGAAGGCCAAAACGCAACAAAAAAATAAAATCAAAATTCAGTTTTAAGGGTCTGAGCTCTGCTCGATACTTTTACGACCCGAAATTGCTACGCATTTTGAATACACAATTCGACTGTAATTAATGTGTTTTTTTGCAATTCAAAAACCACAGCTAATATCTAATATGTACATATTTCCATACACCACCATCTGTCATAGCATAGCCAATTTTGGCTGTAAAATGCGAAACCAGGTCAAACACCAACAACGCTAGAAGGCAACTAATCAAACACCCACAATGGCGTGCATTTTATATTTACTTATCCTTCACTATCACCATGGCCAACGTCAACAACAATATCAGGACCACTTCCTGTTTTTTGTTAGTCTACCGGTCTGCGGTTTATCTATCGTCTACTTCCATGAATGTCAGCTTCCGGGTGTTAATATTTCTAATTAAAAACTAATTTCCAACTCATAAGCGTCATGTTGTGTAGTTACAATGGTGTGTATAGTACAAGTGTTGTAGCCCTAAGTGTTATATCCGGTTAATCGAGAATTTCAAAATGAGGTTACGAACAAAACAATTGAGAATGAGTAGTTTGGCCTATTAAAAAAAAAAGGATAGTACAGTATGAGCCTCATTATTCATTCTAGTGAAGGGGAAATGCAATTCCGTTCGGACTAAGGGCAAAATCCGAGAAGAGGGTTCTAAAGCGTTCTATACATAGAGGTTTGTTTCTTTTTTTTTTTTGGTTCATATTTAAGCCAGCTTAGGTTAGAATCTGTCAAAGGCTGATGGTGAAGAAGGGCTAAAGAATAACGTGACTATATGGTATGTTGATTGGTGGCTCAGATCATTATTTGTTTTTCGTCGCAATGGAACTGTCTTTGCGTCGTTGGGTGGTCCAATCCATTGCCGCATTCTCTTCCGTATAGTAATGTCTACAGGTTCTTGGCCCTTTCTCTGATAAAGCTGTTCATCAGAAATACGATTGGGCCAAAAAAACCCTCAAGATGATTCTGAAACATCTATGTATGTTCGAAGGTTTGCCTATGATAGTGCTGTCCACATTCCAAGTACTGCACCCAAGTGCTGATTCTACGTTAGAGCGGAACAGTTGCAGCTTCGTTCTTAAGCTGAAAACATTTTTTTTCCTGATTTTGGATAGCATTTCGAACGCACCTTTAGCCTTCCCGATTCTGCTGCACACATCCAGTTCGGTGCCTCCCGGGATAGCCGAGACCACACTTCCTAAGTATAGAAGGTTGTCAACTTTCTCGACCTCCTCTCCGGCAGTGTTAAATTAAGCGCGGGTGTTGAAAATACTAAAGTCTTTGGTTTTGGCTGCGTTGCGTTATCAAATGAAGGTGCATTATCCGATGTGAAAGTAGGCAAACATTGTCAGCGTAGGAAAGATGTGATTGTCCATCGAACTCCACAGCTGCCTTCAGTCAATGCTGCATGGAATACATCGCTGATAACCACCAAAAATAATAGTGGCGACAGTATACAACCCTGACGTACTCCATTTTGGACTTCAAAATCCTCAGTAATCTTACCATGTATGTAGCTTCAACAATAAGTTTTCCTGGGATGCCTCTCCTGCGTAAGGCCAATATAGCATCTCGATTCAAACTGTCGTAAGCCTTCTCGAAGTCGATAAAAAGTAGATGTAGAGGAGACCTGTACTACACTCCATCAGGTTTGATGGTTATCCCACTTTTCCACTCCTGCGGAAATTCTTCCCTATCTCACGCTTTGCATTAAGCGTATACCACACTTGGTATGCCATCAATACACACCGCCTTGTTTTTCTTGAGGGACCTGATTGCTGCCATTATTTCGGTTTTACAGGGATGTCCGATGCGAATTCGGGAATTTGTTGCCTCGAAGACCGTAGCAAAATGTTCTCTCCGTCTAGTGAGTTGTTTCTCATCCGAAACCAGTGGATTACCATCTAAACTTTTCACTGGAAGTTGTTTGGAGTTCCGACTACCAGAGAGCTCTTTGGTGATTTTGTCGCTACTGTCGCTTGCTGGCTTTTCCGCCCTTGAAGCCAGTGTGTCAATGTACTGATGCTTGTCACGTCTTATTGTACAGTACGCTGCACTTCGTTCTTCTTCACACGACATTGGACTTCTAGCTCTCTACACCTGAGGGGGCTGCTTTCTCAGCTTTGATTGCTGTAGGCACATCAATCCGTCTCCAGGTTTCAGTCGAAAGCCATGTGCGGTGACTTTTCTGCCTTTTATCGACGTAGGTTTCCCCAGTTGCAAACACATTTTTCACAGCATTCCAATGGTCGTCCACGGTATTCTGCGTTGTGCTGCTGATTGCTTCTGCTTCTAAGCAACGTGATCCCTGAACTGTTTGCGCAATTGCGGATCGCTGGGCCTGTTGGTATTGGATCTGGTTGTTTGGAGCAAGTTTGAGCGGTTGCTGTTGATGGATGCAGTACGAAGGCGTATATGAGCTAACATAAGACAGTGATAGCGTTCTTCTCCAATGTCTGCTCCGCGTCTGTTTCGGACGCCTAGAAGACAATTTCTAAAGCGACTGCTGGTCGCAATGTAGTCTATCTGGTTGGATGTTTGCTGATCTTGCAGCAGGTATTATGCTTAAATAGCGTACCTCTAATGACTAAGTGATAGGTATTACAGAAGTCCACAAACCGCCCATCGTTGACATTCCATTCTCCAAGACCGTGAACTCCCATCACGTGTTTAAGCATAGTGTTGTTGCTACATACCTTAGCATTGAAATCCGACATCACCACTACGATATCCTCATTAGGCGTTTGATTGTGGACGGCCTTTTCATCCTTAGTCGCGTCTTCAGTTGGAGCATAACACTGTGTGATGGTAACTTTTCTTACTCTTCTCTGGAATCTAGTCGTCATCATCCGGTCACTGTGAAGTTTCCAGGATATGAGGCTTCTACGCGCAGCTGGAGTTAGCATTAATCCTACTCCAGATCTCCGAGCACTTCCAACTGGCTTGTCAGAGTAGAGCATGACAATGCTTTTTGTTGGGGACTGGTATTCCCTAGCAACGAACCAACTTATTTCACTCAGTCCCAGGATGTCGATATTATATCGCGTGAACTCACGTTCCAGTTGTAGAAATCTGGCATTATGAGGCCTTTCCTGAAGTGAGAACGTTCCAGAATCCAATCATTATCCTTATTCGATAGCCAAAGGTCGTCAATAAGTTATCCGTCCATATCCGAGGCATTTGCTGCCGATTCGTAGCAGTTATCTTTTTTACAGTTATGGCTCGCTAGACCATAGACCAACCGACACTTATCCTGTTTTTTAGCGCAGGAAACTCGGCATTCGTCCTCATTCTGTTTGCAGTTTCCGAAGAAATCCCCAGATGGCACCACGAGAAGGTGGGTTTTGGACTGCAGCGGCTCTTACTCGCCATTTAGAGGACCAGCACCCATCGTGAGATGCAGCTCCTACGAGGCCTTTGTTAGGCATTGGCCATCCAAAATTTTAAGTTGATCTTGTGGTATGGCAATTATCAATCCTCAGTTTTCCAGATACTGAAACGTTGTATAGAGAACGGAAGAAAACTTTATGTATGACGAAGGTAGAGAAGATGTAGGGTAGGGTAGGCAGTTTCCACGGAAACCATTTATGAGACAGGTAACAGTGACGATAGCTGTTGTAGTGTTAACGTGTATTTAAGCGTGAGAGATCACGCAATTAGAGTGCTTCAGATCCAAATTAGTCAAATCTATTTTGTTGCTAGACATCTTGAACCATTCGTGTACGAAATGCTTCTTCTTAAGGGTGCCCAGCCTTCTAGGAAAAGCTGCAGGAATTTAATGAAGTTTGGCTATAAGAAAAATATAGTACTGAAGAACGGATAGCACTTGATCTTAGGCCACATGATAGTGAAGGAGGTTCCTGATAGACAACGATCGGATCTGGATTATTCTAAGTGAGGCAATCCTCTTAACGTTAAATGACTCCATGATTCGTTTTATTACTTAATCTGCTTACCGATTTATCCGGGATAAAAGTTTACAGTCGAAATGCATAATGAGACGGTTCAAATAATAAACACTTCTCCTGCCACCTTGGCCACTAATAGCTCAATCCATCGTTTGGTAACCAACCTTACACTCCCATTCTTATCTGCACGAAAACTTTCTCCCTTTCAAATGATTACATAACACTTAAATTCCACAGCGTCAAAGGGACGTCGCAACGAGCAACGAACAACGCACAAGGAGCGCCCACTCAGATATCAGCATTTCTCCATTTCATCGTTACACCAGTTCTCCACTCAGCCATTTAAACTTCATCCTTGCACAGATTGTGTCAGGCAATAAAATTTGAAAACGCATATCACAGCGCGTTACTCAAGTGAACCGAGAACCTGCAGCCCCACCTCAGCCTCAGTCGGCACCATTCAGAAACATTTCCCTGTTCGGAATCCATCACCGAAACCACCCAAAAGACGGAACTGACTCTACCACCTGGGAGTCAGAGTCAGAGTCAGAGTCAGAGTCTGAAGCTGGAGTTGATGCTGAGGCCGAAACCTGAACAGGAGAAGCAGATGTGAAGAGCTTTAGGTTCCTTTCATTCAGAGAAACATCGAATAAAGGCGAATACCTTTGTACGGAAAGAAGGAAGATCCACTTGTGCCAGCCAACCCACTATCCTTCAGGGATGCGGCTAAAGAGAAGCAGTGGCGGAAAATATTTTATTGCATTTCATATACGTTCCACATGAATTATTTCTGATTTACCTGAAAAACGGAATAAGTAGAAGTTTGGATGAGCTCCTAGGGCATTTGCCTTTTCGGTCCTATCTCCGGTTGGGCTTGGTTCTCCTTGCACCAGCACCATGTAGGAAATATCCTCTACCATAACTGTTACCACCATTGCTGGTGTTGCTCCTTCTGCTGCTGCTACCCTTCTGAGTTACATGTGTAGATGTCTGCAATTTTTTGATTATACTTATACGAATACAAATGTATGAAGGTAGCTGTATCTGAGAACTTTGAGATATCCCGGTACAATAAAATCGCCATGTAAGCAAAAGTTTTTCGACAGGTAAGCAAGTAATTCCTTCGAGATTCTCCTTTATCCTTTTGTAGGAAATTCTATTTTCTTCTGCTGGCATTTTATTTTTATTTCAATTTTTTTTTTTGTTTGCATGCGTTGGAAGAAAGAAGACGAATACCCTTATCCGGTTTTTGGTGCATGCAGATAGTTTAAGAGTTGCCTCTGAGTACTTTTGTTACAAGCTCGGTATGGTATCTGGCTAGCGAAGCATGGTATGGTGTTAACTTACACAGTATCCAATCTGAGAGGAAGGAAAAAGGATATTTTTATCCTTAGAGTTGGTAAACATTTTGGGATAATAGGTGAGCGTTGCAATTTGTCGAAACACATGTAGGAATGTGAGCATGAGTGAACATTCAGATGGGGATTCGGGCAAGTTGGCTGGAAAATTCCTCCTGTGGCAGATTGTTCACAGCTTGTATCCAGGAAGAGCTACTCGTAAGAAAATAGATTTTAAGAGTTCGTTTATAGTAATATTAGGTTGAGGAAATATTTTGTTGAAACTTGTTCGCATTTGCATTTTGTTTTATTCTAGGGAGGATAAGTTTTTACTGAGAAAAAGACCAGACTTAATGGATGTATTCTAAGGGGATGTAGTTGTATGTAGTTCGCTTTGTTATTGGAAGGTTCAACTCATTTTGAAGTAACTAGATTTCGAATCTAGATATCAGTAGATAGATACATATATTTTATTTGGCTCTACTGTCTTTTCTAAACGTTTCTAAATATATTTTCTAAAAATATTAAGAGCATTAGAAAAACTTATTTATATTACATTATTTTTTGTATATCGAAAAACTGTGTTTTGAAAGTGGTTATACTATACCCTATTCAACAAAAATCTGCAGTACAGGGAAGTTAGGAATATTTGCCGCTCACTGAGGTTACAATGAAATGCATAAGCACTTCGCTCTTGAACTCTTTCATATATGTATCTCGAAGCGGGTAGTAGCAATGTGATTGCCATTAAAGAACACCTTCAACTAAATTTCAACAGATTAACCCGTTGGCCAGATCGCTGTAAATTGGAAGTGTACCCTCATAAAACTGATCTTGTCCTCTTTTCCAGGAAATACAAAATTCCAACTATAGACCCTCCTTCAATAAACGGTATCAGTTTAGTCTTTGGGTATCTGGGTCTCATTTTGGGCATGAATCTAAACTGTAAACCTAACATTCAAGAAAGCTACGGTAGGTTTAATCTCTTGAAAAAAGTCATTGGGAAGAAAAGGGGCCTTAAACCTCGCATAACCCATATCTCAGTCAAAAACCGATACTCACCTACGAGATTGTTGTCTGGTGGACGGCCTTAGATAATACATTCAACTGCAGCAAACTAAGCAGAGTCCAAAAAATAGTACTCGTATGTCTATGCATAAGCGGAGCCCTATGTTCTACTCCCTCCGCGGCATAGGATATTCTGTTTCACCCGACAACCCTCGATATCTGCAGCAGGCAAGTAGCTGCGACTCCAGTGACGACAAAGAAAACATCGATTACTTTTGTTCGACAAAGACTACTGAGTAATCTCTCCCTCTAGATCCTTCTGGAAGGAAGATGCTTGCCATGGTGGACCAGGAAATCCATTTCTGATGGTTGGATCTAAATCTAACCATCTTCTTCCGTCTTCCAAAAAACTGTAGCGTACTCCAGGCGGAAATTTTGGCGATTAAAGAAGCTCTGTTCTGGCTTAAGAAAAACGTGATGACTGCGAAGGATATCCGCATCTTTTCGGATAGTCAGGCCGCTATCAAGTCCCTGGACTCATCTCATTAAATTCTAAAACCGCCCTTGAATGCCGATCATCTCTCACGGAGATGGCAGAGCAGTTCAACCTTCACCTCTGTTGGGTGCCGGTCCACAGAGACGTTCCAGGGAATTGTAGGGCCGATGGACTCGCCAAAATTGAAACCATTCTACCTATTCTACTGGAAAAGGTTATCATAGGTATATCAATCGTTACGTGAAAATCAAATTTAAAGCAGGATGCTAATAAAAGAACTTTGGTGGACTGTTGGACCAACATGTCTATCGACCAAACAGATCTGGCCAAAACTTGATTTGAATCGCTCTAAGTGTCTGATCCTTCTGAATAAGGAACATCTCAGCGCCAATATAGGTGTCATCACTGGAGACTGCCTCAGAGGCAAGAACGCAAGAAGGCTTGACGCCTTTACAAACGATTTCTGCAGAAGACGAGGAAGAGGAGGAGACAATCCTCCACCTACTCTGTACATGTCCAGCTCTCTCCCAGAGAAGAAAACTTTACTTAGGAGCTTTCTTCTACTCGTACAACGACCTAAACGATCTAAAAAGATCCACTTGGCATCACATTGGGCCAATAGGCCTAAGTGGGTTGGTATTTCCAACAGCCACTCTTACCTACTCTACCCTACCCATGGTTTCAAACGTTCATACATTACACTAGATAGGATCTAATAGCCGTCGTTAAGTGAGATATGCCTCGATAGTTGTTATAGGACATAGGATAGCCCTTCTCGTAGATGGAACTGATAAAGCTGATATTCGTCGGGCATGCTTTCGTACTCCCACACCTGGTAAATGATCTGGTGCCTGCTCCTTGTCAAAACATTACCTCCGCATATAGATGTGTTCACTTCTTGCCCTATCACTCTCTCTTAGTCATGTTCATTAAGCAACTGCTGGAAGTGATGTTTAAATACTTCCACAATTCCTTGTTGGTATTGAATGTATTGAAGAAGAGTGTCGTCGATCCTAAATGCACGCATTTTCGACAGAAATCCTGATACCAATCTCTGTCAAAGGCCTTAAAAATATCAAAAGCAATTATCTTACTTTCACCAGATTGATGTAGACTTTGATTTCCCATTTTGGTGGGACGTGCCATCAAATCACCATTGAACCTGTACTATCCTGTAATACTAAACCCTACTGCCGGTTATTGAGGAATTTTCATGTTTCAAGATATTTCACGAGCTAACGATTTATCAGCATTTGCATGACCTTGGAAAAAAAGGACGTAATTGGAATGGATCTGTAGAGATAGAAGAAGATTCGCGTTTGTTAGGGACAGGCTGAACAAAGGCTACTTTTCAATCTGCTGGGAAAGCGTCCAAAAGAAAAGGTTTGATGAAAATGCTTTCGCAGCGATTTTGCCGGCATGGAAGAACACCTCTTTAGGAGAAGGGTAGATAAACCACCTGGACTAGTGGATTTGAGTATGTTAACAACTTTAAGTACTCTGGCTACTACATGAGTGCGAAAGTGGATTCGTCCTACACAAAGCACAATCTAGAAATGTTAAGCTGGCCGCAATGTGTGCACCAAGCACATTGGTCTTCTCCAAAGGGCTGATAGCTGAAATGTCATTAAAAATGAGCGTCGATATGGAGGATGAGACAGAATTTCTAATGTTTTTGACCAACAATTTGTACTACTTTTGGGACAGTTCAGTATTTTTTGCCTCAGTTTTTTGGTCATATTGAAATTTCATAAGGCATTGCTGTCATTCCTGGCTCCTCGTTTGAACTTTTTTCGGTTTCCTTTATTGGTATGGCCTTGCAGGATCAGAAAAATATTTCTTTAACCCTGACAATCTCTTTACAGATCGGGTCGTACTACTTGGTTTTGTTTACAGTTGAAGCAATTTGGACCATTTTTTTAATATTAAAAACTACATCACATTGTTTGACAGAACAAATAATGTCTCCAAAAAATATAGGAAGGAAACGCAATTTTCATTGTTAGAATAATGGTCCGAAAAGCCGCGTTTGCCAGAAGTCATTAACTTATCGAAACACGTATCAAATTGTGCAGCTGCAAAGTTAGTGTCTAGCGTCCCCCAATATTTACAAAAAATCGCGAGACCTAAAGACAATACACTGTCCAAAATGCGCTCGTAAATTATTTGTGTGATGTATTGTATGCAATTTAACCAGCCGTTCAGCCAAATGGATTTATAATTGATTACCTCTCTGTACAATTTTGTAAATTATGCGTGTACCCATATATTATAAATTATGATTTATTTGACAAGGAGACCAATTACGTGAACTTTTTATTTATTCATTTATTTATATTTTTTTGTCCTTGAATTCCTGCCTATTTTATTTATTTTATTTCAAATTTGATTCATTAGTTAATTTATTGTTTTTGTTTTATTCGTTTTGCTACGTTTTCTTTAAAAATATACATTACCATTGTATTGTAAGTATACTTACTACGATACATTGTTCTTTGGTCTTTGGCCGACTGCGGCGATGATGAGAACAAGTGAATAGCATATCTTTTATTTCCCATTTTACTGCAAGTTATTAAAAATTTAAATCTATTCAATTAGATACCACAAAATTACAACTTACGAAACATTTTGTAATTATTGTAAAAAAATACAATAATTACAATTTGTCTCTATGTTAGACAAAATATGTTGAAATAGAATGAAATGAAACAAAAATCTCCCATACTATTGGACAAAAATGCACAACTGACTTATACCTCTCTAATCCTATTTTAAAATCCGCTTTATTCCAATTTGCATGATATTTTAGGAATTCATAATTTGTCATTTAAATGTTCCCACTGGATCACCGAAATCGAGCAGTGTTAGGCGCGGCGGTTAGTGCCTAGCTGCGGGACCACAGGGGAACTCGGTACACCGCGTGCCGTTGAGTAAAAAAATCAGAATATGTTTAAAATTCAAATTAAATCATTTACTATCCATTTGCGTTTTTATATTGTATGAAAAATACCTTGGTGACAATTATACCGCAAGAGTTGACTATTGTGGTACAAATTGGAAATCCACAGTCTCCGCTCAAGCAAGATAGATACTAGTGTCGGAATTTGTGTAATTTCTTCAAATTACTACACTTGAAGAATACCTAAAGCGTTCATTTGTTGAGAGTACTAAAAATTCTTATCATTTTTACTGAAAATGCGATTTGGATACAATAAGTCAATCAACTTCTCCTCTAACCGAAATAATGCGATCTTCAAATTTCGTACGCAATAAATTGATTGATTGATGGGTGCATCATCCTGTTGAAACCACAGATAGTTCACACCCAATTCATTAAATTTTGGAAAAAAAAATAGCCGGTCAACATGTTGCGGTAATGTTCTCCATTCACTCCATTCCATTCATTTTGGAAACGAATTGAGGTGCCTGGCTGGTTTTGAACACTTTCGCTCATCGTGGTGATGTTTTGGCGTGTACGAATTCCGGACACACTAGAGCGATTATGTTGACAAAAATTTACGAATTTTCGAAATAAAACTGAATAACAACAATGCATTATTGCGCGTTAAAGGACCTCTAAGTAAAGTTGCCAAAGACTGTATTATACCAGTTAAAAAGATCAACTACACTGAATTCAATAAATGACAGTAATTAACAGCCAATATCCACATCATCTGTTTGCTCACCCTTTATGAAGTTCAGTAGATGATTGCACTTACTGTTGCGCAAAAAGTATTCGTAGTACTAGCATCTTTGCATACAGTGCCGTTCGAAAAATTTTGATCAAACATTTTATTACACTTTTCGGGCGCAGTTCTTGGAATTTATGCGAGCTACGGGGTTTTTTTGCACCAGGTAGCAAAATGACGTTCAAATAAAGCATAAAAGTCGATGTTATTATGAATAAGAGGTGCAATAAGCTCGTGATAGCAGTCCGAAAGGATCTGAAGTAATTTAGTGAAAAAAAGAATTGGAAAAATCAGATCGGAGTGCAAGGTTGATATTTTGTGTCTGTCACGTCTCAATTTGATAACACGTGAAATTTCTGGAAGATTAAATGTTGCTTAACAAACTGTGGCATGGAATTCATAAAAATATCGTGAGACCGGGACTATCAGCAGAAAGAAAGGTTCAGGGAGGTGAAAAAAGACGACCACAGTGGAAGATCGTTTTTGGCACTGTACAGCCATCGTTATCGGCTCAAGATTTCAGTTGATCTTGAAAACGATCTGTGTCGAGCTACAGAAAAAATAATTTCGTCAAACTCAGAGAGGAAAAGGCTTCTGGAAGCTGGATTTAGAGCACTCATACCGGATGCCGGATTTTACAAAAAGAGTCAGAGAACAACGGTTGCTCTGGGCTCATGAGCCTCTTAATTGGACTCGAGACATATGGAACATTGTTATCTTTTCCGACGAACCAAAGTTTAAGCTAAATGTTGGGGATGGGAGGATTCTTGAGCTATGAATGAATCTTACGGATACCCCCAAAAACTGATGGTATGATGGTCTGGGGATTCTTCTCTGGAGATGAAGAAAGTGGAATGGGCTTCTTAGGATCGAAAGTCACTGCAGAAGTTTACCTACGGGTTCTGAAAAATGTATTAGAGCCCTCTGCGCTGGAGGTTTTTGGTGACACTTGCAGATTCATTTTTCAACAGGACAATGATCCTTGCCATGCAGCCAAAATTGTAAGTGTGAGCTTAATATGAAAGAATAATATCAAGCTTTTAAATAAGCTAGAACTTTAATGACTAAAAATAATATTTACATTTTTTTTTATTTCTTAAATTATAAAGTACTTCGAAGAAAATAATGTCGAAGTTGGCCTCCCTACACTCCAGATCTCAATCTAATTGAGAATAGCTGGTCAATAATGAAACTTATGATTGCGAAGAAGCGTCCACAGTTAATTGAAAACCTAACAAATTTACTTATCCGGACTTGGAACACCATACCTGCTTCCACATTATAAAACCTATCTGAGTCAAAGTCTCGCCGATGTGCAGCTTTAATAAAAGCAAGAGGAGGTCCAACAAAGTACTAAGTAAATAGGAAATGTTTCTGAGAAGCAACAAAAAAAAAAACAAAAACACTGCACCAATAAAGAATTTTTCTTTAATCTCTAAAAATGAGACAGGTACCTAAAAAACAGATTTTTCGGTCTAACAACTTTTTGCTCTCGTGACCGCGTACGAAACATGTTAACACTCTAAATGTATCATGAAACGATTGAAATCGCATAAGAAAACAAATCCTCATTATACGGCACAGTATAATAACTCATATCATCCAGGAATAACAGTTTTCAGTGAGTTCTGCTACAGGCTTTGATGGTGGTGGTAATAACGAATCAAATCGAAAATAAGCTGACACAACGACGAATTTGAGCGTTCTCCGTTTAGTTCTTAGTTTATGCTTGCGAGAACTAATCTCTGTTCCAGAATATCCCAAGTTTAGATGCCGTTTTTCCAGTCGGAGAGTTACAAAATTGCAATCTCATGTCTATGTTTAGTCCTTTTTGTGGTCAGTTGCCATATTTGGGAACATCTAAAAATCCTGAGGAACCCAATTAACTCTGTGAACTCTCATATCAAACGCCCGCTATGAGATTCGTTAATTTAAGTCTCTCGTATTTATCTGGAATTTCCAAATAAAGTTACACAAAAATGGGAATTTGGCTTTTGCATCTTTTCTTAAATAAAAAACTCTCCAAGACCTTGAAAATGCTATGGCATACGAGTTTATCCAAAAGTGTAAATCAGCAAGCATCATAGACCACAAACATTTAACATAGAACATTGTGGATAGCCAAATGACAGCTCGATGTCAGAAAAATGTCAGTCAAATGTCAGTGAAATGTTAATCGTTGCCATTTTGTGAAAACCATGCAAGCAAAGCACGTTAACCGTTAAGTTAATTTCCCCTCTCAGTTCCTCGGAATTTTAATCTTCAACCGGAAACGACAAGGGTTCCAGTTTTAAACCGCAAAGTTGAACAAATTCATTCGCCAAATGGCAATTTAGTACCGTTACCGAAGCCGTGCTTATTCATTTTATTCTCCTTTTAACCTCCATCACCCGCGGAAAGTTCCATTTTTGTGCGTTGCTTCTGCTGTAGAGTTCTCGAGTAATGAAGGAAGAAAAACGGGAAAATAATAATTTCGTCCTCATCGAATTCGTTTTGTTTTTACACAGTGTCAATGGAGAAGGCCTCTGTGAAAAGAGGAACAGAGAAAAGAAGTTGCGGAAGAAGGGAAAAGCAGAAAAAAAAACACCGTAAACTTCGCGGCTGAATGAGTTTTCATCACCAATGCGAATGAATGAACTTACCACTTCCCGCTACGTTTTGCCCTTACGCTACCGTTACCAATGGCTCGGCGGACTTCACTTGAAATGCCGAACAAATCGAAAAGGAATCCCGCCAAAATGGAAAAGTTTCTCCACAAAGTTGTGCAAACCTATACAAGGCTCGGCTTAGAGCACCGGGAGTTGTAGAGGGCGCTTTAGCGATGACTCCACCGGAATGAATGCGGTAGAAGACCGTCGGAAGGCGAATACGAAGGCGCAGCCGACGACGATGAACGCCAAACCGAGAACCTAAATGGAGGCGAAGGCGAAGGCGAATTATTATTAAAATTTAACGAAGCAAATTGAATCGCGTGAACGACTTTAAAGGAGCAAAGGACGAGAGAGAAATTTAACAAATAAAAACAAAGAGGACTGGAAAGTCTGCAAAATTTAATTTACGTGATTTATTTGTGGTGGTAGCTAGCGACAGTGGTGGGTGTGGCAAGGGGGCGTTGAATGTTTTTTTTCTCTTTTGGTTGCGATGCGCTCCCATTTCAGAGCTACTGTCTGAGGTGATTAGTTCGAGTGTGGTTGGGGAGAGTGTGGTTATTTGGTTGCTGTTTGAGTTGTTGTTGTTGTTCGGTTATGTGTTTGTTGTTTGCACGAAAATCGAAGGGACTAGCGTTGTGTTAAAAAGGACGAAATGGCACAATAAATAAATGGAAAATATTTTGTGAATTTAATCGCGTGAAACTTTGTTTGGTTTCTGGATTTCAATTTATTTGTTGCTGCCGAATGGTGCAAGAGGCAGGGAATGATCGAAGGGCGCTTACCATCAAAGTTCAGACGGTTTGAAGATTTAAAATACTTTTCAAAAATTTTAAACTAATAAATTCGAATTAAAGCGTGATTAAGACATCCCTAACATAGGAAAACAAGGAATAGGAAAGAGTTTCAATAGAAGGGTTTGCCCAAGCTAACTTCAAAATCACAAAAATAACCGGGACGTAGTAGATTTCTAAATTTTAAATGAATCTGGAGACTAGCCCGGATTTACATACTCCAGGTGTAACTCGCAGTACTGATAATCTTCCCATGATCTTTTCGATCACAGCCGCAGCACGGACTTTGGAAGTCCAAACAAATATACAGTGGCGAACTGGCACAAGAGTTTCAAGATCTTCTGATTTCAATGACCCCTATGGCTTTTTTAACGACACGTTCGGTATTTGGGTCAGCCTATTACAATCGAAATAAACAAAATATGTGGATATCTCGTCAGGGGACTGCTTCTGATATCTTGACTCTGGAAACCGCCAAATTTTAGCGAACCCATAACATGCACACTGAAGCAACATCATCTAAGAAATTCAGAGAAGAAGACATGAGCAAAGCAAGTTTCAAAGAGACTGCAGTTAACGGCTCAAGCGACGGTAAAGAAGAAGACGGCGATATAAGTGATAGAAACCAAAACTGATCAATCTCTCCTATCTGATGGTGCCAGCTTTTCTGAAGGTTTCAGATGCCTCCTCTGTTAATCATTCCACTCACACACCATATCCAAATGAAACAGGCGCTACAACCTGCGGCGAAGGTCGTACTATAATTCTGATGCGCTCAAATCCATCCACAGAAGTAACCCTGAAAGTGGTTTTCTCGTCTTCAAAGTCCGAATATAACCAATTCCAGAAAATACTGTAGTTTTGGTAGAACGAAATTACCAAGAAGGAGGTGCCCTAATCTCTTCTTTGATGTCTGCGATTTTGAAGGATGGTTGCAATGTTTGAAATGAAATTCGCAGCATGAAGTGCTCTATACATCTAACTCTTAGATGGTTAACTAAGAACCACAACTTTTGAGGTTTTCAGGCCACTTAATCTGACGCTTGCGGTTTAATCAGTTCAAGGTCAACTCAAGAAAACGGTTGATATGCTCACGCGTGTCCATACGCAAAATCCTGGACTTGACATAAGAAAGGAAAATCAATTCTTACCGAAAGAGCAATAATCAGGAAAACAAGAAGCGTTCTTTTCATTGAGAGTTAAAACCGGCAGAAAAACTTTCTATACATCTACCAATGGTGGAGGACTAGAATCATTATAGATCAAAGTAAAAGGACTCCGAAGACTGCTTCTTATAAAGAGGTTTGCGAAAAGGTGGAAACATTTGGTGATCAAAATCTTCAAAACAGACAAATTAGTCAGACTGGAGGTACTCAGAAAATCTGATGATACTTGCGCTGTAAGAAGTTTTGGATCAGAATTGTCACTGATGGTAACTATTATAACTCATTTTAAGACCTACCAGTCTTATTAAGGGGTAGGAGAGATTCGCTGAGCTTTATGTGCGGAAAATTGCTTCGTCGAGGAAGCAACATGAATTCCAACGCCCAAGACCAATCCTGAGAGATTGCGCTGCCAGCAACTTTTTTGATATTGATAATGCCTTCGACAATGCCACAAAGTGTATCACTAGTTCTCTGGATTGCTAGTGGACATAAACTTGATTGTGGGGTGGGGGCTAGCAGGGGTAACTATGAAAACGGGGTTTTATCACAATTGCATGTTGGTCGACTCTCTGCTCGGAAATATTTTTTGGCAAAAAATTAGTCTTGGAACCGATAAGAGTCCTCCAGATCTGTGTTAGCGTGTTAGCCATTTGGTGGAATTAGCATTAATGCAAATTCGTCACTGCTATTTTCATAAGACCCCAAAGAAATACTGTCCTTCCTAGCTTGGGTGTTTTTTCTAGTATGCTCCAAATGCACTGAGGAACCTCCCTTCCCTTGATATTCACATTAGAGGGTCCAATCCAGGCATCTGAAGTGCTTTTGTCACAACTCACTGTAGAGTTTCGTTGACCTTACATGCCGACTGTCATATAACTCCGATGTAATGGAAATGCCACCTGTTGCCATATCATGGAATGAATGTAATCGGATCTTAAGCGACTACTCCGAAACTGATATAGGATGTGGCGCTGGGGTTAGATGTTATTACTCCTTGGGACAGCTCGTATCTGTCCCCCAAGTGGAGACAAACGCAATCTTGATGGCAATGAGGGAAATAGTGAATGGAACATGATACCTGGATCTGTAACAACATCCCAGCTGCGATTATGGTATTATTGGAACCCTTAAACAACTCTTAGACTTCGTTAAACGCAGTTGAAAGATCTACTCGTATATATAATAGGATCACTTGAATTGAGATCACCGATGAAAATGCAAGGCAGACCTCAGATTGGTATTTTTCTGGACCTGAGCTCTGGTCTTTTTGGGACTACCTGTGTCATCTTACAGTTGAGTATGTTATAAGCAGGTATCGTGCCTTTCTAGGTTGCGGGTTATCCTAACTAATGCTTCTGTGGCGAAATGAAGTCAGCGACAACAAGGCATCGTAAAGGAGTACTTCGCTTTGGTAAGCACTTAATTGTTGTAGACTTCCTGCGACGCTTGCTGTAAGATTAAAGACGGCACCGTAGAGTACTTTCCATGCGAATATGTGGTTACAGCCTCATTGGACTGCAGGTACTGATGTGATGGGCGCTGTACTGTACGCACTTTATCTATTACTCATCCTCCTGAAATTTCATTTGCAGGTGTATAGGAGGATGTTTCCTTATCTATTTCTTAGCCTTTGTTCTGGTTGTTAAATTTTAATTGGTATTCTCGTCTTCCTTATAATGACTGGTAAATTGTGTCTCAAAATCCTTCGGATAGTTTTTATCCACAACAGACGAGATTAATACATTCCTCTTCTAACGATAGCTTACGGACCTCTTGATGAAATCAATTGTTAAATCAGCGTTGATACATAGTTCAATAAATAGCGTAACGTTTTGCTGTTCTCCGCCTCAGTTTAAGTATTTATTTACAAAGTAAAAACTATACTCGTACATCGCGCGAATTACTACAAAAACCCTATAGTTCTTCCAGACGCTTTCTGGTGCAGTGGTTTATTTTGCCAATTATTAACCACGTCCAACTCTAAAACCATTTGAAGGAGTAAAGCATTTTTTCTGATATTATCACCGTTCCGCCAGGCAATGATAAACCTCAGCCAAGGAAATCTTCTGCTTATGAAAAAATCTGCAAGAATGCGTTGTACACTCTTAATGTGCCGCCCAAAATGACAAGACGAAGAACAAAGTACAGAGACTAGACCTTGGTCCATACCGGGTGTTGTGCTATCCATTTATTTAATTTATTACTTTCATTTTCGTCCAGATGTGAATCTAATTCTCAACGCCAACTTCAACTATCGGATTCAGATTTTATCTAATTGTTACCCAAAAATCTTTGAGACAAGACCGAGCAAATTAAGCTCCCAAAATGTGTCACGAAGACTTCTTTTTTACCCAGTAAGTCGTTTTGAGGGAAAGAGGGCCGGATATTTATGGGTTCATGTAAAGTGGGAGATGAGCGCTGAATGATTGAAATTGATTTCCCTTTGACTCATGTGGAAACGGCGGTAAATTTTTACTTTGTTTTGCCGAATAGCCGACAAATTAGGTAGAACGAGTCCTATCGTAATTAAAAAGACGCACAGGACCTTGTCAGCGACAACCCCAAATCGTACTCCCTTACACAATAGCTTGAGGGATTTCGAATTGGCCTGGCGATGAATTTCCGGATGGCGATTCATTTTAGCCCTGTAATAGTTGTATCAGAAATTAACTCCGTTTTGGGAGACCGTTTACCTACTCTCATGCAGTGCTATATATTGGACTTACTGTTAGACTAGCGACTCTTAACTCAAACAACTTTCTATAGTGTGACCAGATCAGAAAAAAAATTTAAATAAAACGACAACGGTGTGAGATACAAAATTGATTCTGACTTTATTTTGAAACCACGTTTATGCCATTATATGCGAAATAGCACATCACTGAAATAGCCGCCTCGGCTTCTCTGGCAGTATTTCAAGCGGTCGGTCAAATTTTTGATGACTCGGTCCAATATGTGCGGCGTTATTCCGGCAATAGCGTGTCGAACGTTGGCCTCGATCTCGTCCAAATTGGTTGGCTTGTTAGCATATACTAAGGACTCGACATAGGGCCAGAGGAAATAATCGAGTTGTGTCAAATCGCATGATCACGGAGGCCAATTTATGAAAGCTTGCCGTGAGATGGCCCATTCGCCAAATTTTTCTTACTCAAATTCTAATATTCCGTCGGTTTTATGTCATGTAGCGCCGTCTTGTTAAAAGCACAGCTCGGATATATCGATATTGTCGAACTATACCTGAGACCGTTTCGAAAGAGATTAAGTCCGGTGATGTCGACATGCAATAAACCGCACCAAATAGTCAATCTTTGTGGATGCATTGATGTTTGGCCGAAAACATGTGGATTGTGTTCGCTCCAATAATTGCAATTTTTTGGGCCTCGTCCGAGAAGATGATTTATTGGCCAAAATCCGGATCTCCGCCCAACATTTCCAGTCCCCAATTAGCGAATTCACAACATTTTCTATGGTCGTTCGGCTTCAATTCTTCCATCAGCACAATCTTATATGAATGTAGGCCCAAACTTAACCGCAAAATAAGCCGGATTGACTCTCCGGCGACGCCCAATTCAGCTGATCTGCGCCGAATCGACATTTCTGGGTCTTCTTCGATAATGGCCGCTACGGCGGCTATGTTTTCTTCGCACCAAACTCTATCTGGTTGGTGGATTAATATGGAAAAGATTGTACTAACGCTCAAACATTTTCACGGTGCGACGAATTGCTTGCACACTGAAGCCATGATGACGACCGACCTCACGACGAAATTCATGTTGCGCCTTGACAATTGAGCAGGAATTTCGATAATAATTTCGGTACGTTCGGGATGCGTAAAACGATGCAAGATGAAATGGCAAACTTTTCTGATTGTTTTGACAGCTGGAAGTCATTAGTAACTTTGACAGCCGCTGAAACATAACAATTTGAAATACTATCATTGCTCTCTGGTCACCCATTCTATATAAGAAGTATGACCTCGAAAGATTGTGTTACCAAAATGGTTGGGTACTGCCGAATTTGCAAAGCAAAGGGTTTGTTCAATATTTTGTAATACAGAAACCAAGCCCAGACTGTCCCAATCAAACCTAAAAATATTGCAACATTATGGGTATAGGTAAAGTGACCAATACCGTCACAAGGAAACCTTCATAAATAGATGTCTCCACAACATTTTAAGGACCTTCTGGCCAAATTCACAAACCAGCGTACCAAAGCCAATAGACATACAAGCTTAGGGGAAAAATGTGGCAGTAGATTGTTCGCATTTTTTGGCGCAAAAACGTTGCGAAGCACTCCATGTAATTAAATCAACTTACCCAACCCAGTAGACAGTCGAGAAAGAATCCTAATTTTTTGGGATATTTTGGAAGGAACTCAGTTGCAGTACTCCGAACACGATGGTATGCATGCACTGATGCTTTAGATCAATCGGTGTTTTTTGAAAGATTTTCTGTATGAAAGCTACCTACCCTGAAAGCTTGAAATGTGGATACTCTGCAGAGTAAGTAGCAATTTGTTAATGCATAATGCTATTAATTAAATTAAAGATAAAAGCAAACAGTCCCATGACTCAATCATAAAGAAAACCGATGACAGACGCAAACTACGGTGGGGCCCGCTATAAGCAAGAGCGGTTGCACCCTTGAATGGTTTGGCTTAATTTGACTAATATCATACCGTAGCTTCCCCGATTCGCATTCGTTGGTTTCCCTTATTGCATTAAAGATCACTTCAAGTCAGTTGATTTTCAGACTGTAATGCCAGTTGGATGACCCATCTAATGAAAGCAAGGGTAATATTCCACCTTAAGTTGCACTGAGACAACGAAAAATGAGATACATTCATAGGAAAACCATTTTATTAGAAACATTTTGCAATATTCGCTTCCCAAAATAGTTTCACCATTAAGCAGCTTCGTCGAATCCAAATGTGGATAGCTATATGTAAATGTTCGTAAATGAATGAACACCTGCACAATTGACCTCATTTCCATAATCGCAACTAACCTCAAACTCTCTAAGGATCTCTATACTTTAAGACACTGTACAGTCAAGCTAAAGGACAAGTTCTCACACATGAAGGATTCCCTACCGATGTAAGACATTCCATAAGCAATATGACAGAAATTTAATTAATGATTTCAACTGCAAGTTCTCTGCAGAATTTTGATTGTTGTTGTTGACTCTTGTAATTATAGATTGCATTGTCTGTCGACTCGTATGAGAAGTGTGTCCTCGTCAGTGATGACAGATTTGAAGTGCCTGTTTATATTAGCATAACCTAACAGACCGACCTACATAATAGGATTTCGAGAATAGGAGTGGTAAGTACTTTTACACATCAAGGGTTGGCAGTTGGAATTTGGTGCTTTAATAAACTTGATTATCTACATTTCAAAGGGGGGCACTACATGCCCGTAAATATGTTAACCACAGTCAAAAACGATTTTCTAAGAACTTCTACCTCTCAGCCTTGAAAACGGGGCAACAGCTTTTTCCAATTTCAGTATTAAAGGCCAACCCTTAGCCACTGCATTTCTCCGTTTATATATTAGATGGCTCTTAATTGAAAAAGTCAAACTTTCAACCCTCGAAAACCTCAAACACTGATTACAGTGATCCCCTGATAGAAAAATTCGGTTACCATGATTCCGCTGGCCTCTTTGGAAAATGAAAATTCTTTGGAAACTCTTTTAATGACTTCCAAATCAAACGATTGAGCTGATGTGCCGTTGATAATGGAAGTGTTGAGGGATAAAACTGAAATTAAAAGCGTTTCACTAATTTTTCGTGGTGTTGGGTGTGGGGCGTAAAAACTTTTCCGACAATGATTTACCCTTAGCTGGGAGTATTGCCATAAAGCTTAATACGTAGTCGTTATCAAGTTAAAATTTTCAAGGAGTTCAGATTAATAATGAGGGGAAACTTACCCAGTTCCCCGAAAAAAGATTGGAGTGGGATTACTTGTACTTTGATTTTACACGTAGTACGATACATCTCCGAGATTACAATGAAAAGTCGTTTGTAATAAAATTTTGAATTTATCCAAACTATTTGGTAGGAGATTATACAGATTCCTGTTAATGCAGCATTAGGAAGAATCCTTGTAGATAGGGATATCATAATCTATATGGGAAATTGAGCTTTAGAAAATGCATTTAGTTAGTTTGGAACTTACGAGTAAAATCTGAGTTCCAAAGCAGAGTTTCAAAAAGAGACGTAAGTACAAATTTAATGGAAGTCTAGTCTTATTAGGGGTAGTTTAATTATTCTTCTTTAGCTATTAACAATCTTTGAAAAACAGGAATTTAAAGGTACTTTGAAAAGCGGAGACAAAAAAAAGAGCATGAGAGGCAGCAATCAGCAGAGTCGAGGAGGGCTACTCTGGCAACAATGTTCGGAAGTTTTGCAAAATGGCAAAAGGATCGCTCACAGAAACCTGTCAGGACTTATTGCCAGGAAATTATAAATAGAGTCACAGCCAGTGCTGAGGATGTGAATAAACCGCTTCTACAGTTTACACTGGTCAGCACAAATTTCGAGTCTAGGTTTTGCTTATCTCATTCTTAGTTCTCCCACCCTGTGGCTGTCAGAATGAAAATACGGATTTTAGGAAAAAAATCCTTTTTTTATCTATTTATTGTACATGGTGGGCCATAATTTGTGATCCTAGTGGTGACGAATGTCAATTCGGTTTTTCCTTCTGTGAACACCATACTCCCGAAAAACGCGGAATAATGGTCACGATGTTTCTGATGAACAATTCATCAGTGATTTTGGAACAGCGTACATTTCGTGCCCGTTTTCCTATCCGCCCGGCTCCTACTGGTCGTTCAATGTGGCGTTTAGCCGAAAGACTTTTTGAGACGGGAACAATACGTGACCGAGCAAATCCTGAGAGACCTCGTACCTCTCGTTCGGCCTAGAATATCGCTGCGTGGCTGAAAGTGTTGTCGAGGCTCCATAGACATCGAGATGACGTACGACGCATTTTGGTACAAGACTTGAAGATGTTTCCTTACAAAGTGCAGACAGTCCATCAGCTGTTGGGGTTGACCATGAATAGCGTCTAATCTATGCTCACGCCCTCATGAATCTCAACAACGAAGTGGACGGTTTTGCGTCAAAAATAATCACGAGTGACCAGGACCAATTCCACCTATATGAATGCGTGAACAAAGAAAATTTGGGGTTCTAGGGCACTGGAAGAAATCCTAAAGTAATGCACGAAGAAGCCACAACCTACATTCAGGGACAAACGTTTTGGTCTACCTTGTACTTACAAACTTTTTGCACTGAATTTCAATTTTTTTTACTAACTCAAAAAAACAACTTAAAACAAATAACTATAACAACACAATATATAAAAAATGCAAACAAAAAGTTTAAGGATTAGTACTACTCGTATATGTACTGCTGCTGTGATTGTATCTACGGTCTCATACATATTACCCCCAAATATAATCTCGCCTCATTCTCTCAACGACGTTCAAAACCCATCAAGTCTTTGTCTTTTAAATAGGCACATACCACCTTGATCAAAAAGTTCCAGGGGGACGCCACCTTGTGGCGCTCTCATTGTTCCGATTTGAGTTCTTTTTTTGTTAAGTTGGTAAAGCTGTTGTTGACATTCCCTCTAAATTTTAGCGTCATAGCTTGATATTTGCAAAAGTTACGTAACCAAGAGTACATCTAGAGCTGTATGTGTTGGCGATTTTTTACAATTTTAGAAATGGATTTAAATTTGCAACAACGAACTTGTAGTCGTACTAAATTTTGCGTAAAAAAGGGATTTAATGGTGCGCGAACGTTGGAAATGTTAGAAAAGTGTTTCGGCAACGATTCTCTAAAGAAAACGGTCGTTTACCAGTGGCACGAGCCGTTCAAAAGTGGTCGTGAGTCAATCGAAGATGAGGAAAGCAGTGGCAGACTATCGTCATCGAAAACCGACGAAAACATTGATGAAGTACGAGTAAAAGGAATGTTGGTCAATAACCGCAAATTAACCATCAGAGAGATATCGGAGGACTTGAACCTTGGATCCGTCCCACACATTTTGGTTGATGAATTGGGTTTCCGTCGTGTAGCAGCAAAGTTGGTGCCAAAAGACCTCAATTTCATGCAAAAAAGAGACCGTGTTGACGTCGCAAAAGAGATGATTTGCGAGGCTGAATCCGATCCCACATTTATCAAAAGGATCATTACTGGAGACGATATGTGGGTTTCTGAGTCCGCCACGCAATCCAGACATCAGGCAAGTGAATGGCGTTCACCAAATGAGCCGAGACCAAGAAAACCACATCGTTTTCAGTCAAAAAAGAGGCCAATTCTCACGGTTTTCATGGATTACAACGGTGTAGCGCATCATAAATTTTTGCCAGAAGGGCAGACAGTAAACAAAGAGTATTATTTGGGCGTTATGAGACGTTTGCGTCAGCGGCCGTGGCTCAAGTGGTAGTGGACTGGCTTCCAAATCGAAAGGTTCGGTGTTCGAATCCCAGCGTCGCCCGAAAGACATATCATCTATTTTTTCAGTTAACGAAAATCAAGTAAGACGAGTAGTTGACTAGAAATCAACATCAAGCCAACTTCCAGTGAGAATTTAGTCTCCCCATTAAATGTTGGATGCCACCCATGGAGCGAAATAACCACTGAGCCCAAACATCTTTCTTTCTCTCTCTATCCCATTTTCCAAAAAACTTAACACATGGTGAAGCATTATAAGTGTATTCATACCCACTTAAGTGTTAAGTTCTTTAAAAAAAAAAAAAATTCGCAGAAAAAGACCAGAATTGTGGGCAGAAAACTCGTGGACTTTGCAACATGATAACGCACCGTCGCACAGTGCCATTAGTATTCGTAACTTTTTGACGAAAAATGCAACAAATACCATTCAACAGCCACCGAATTCACCTGTTTTGGCTCCCTGTGACTTCTTTCTGTTCAATCGAGTTAAAAAACCACTACGGGGAACGCGTTTCAGCAGCCGAGAGGAAGTAATGGAAAAATCGCAGGAAGCACTGATGGACATATCGAAAACCGAATATAAAAAATGTTTCGAGGATTGGATCAAGCGCTGGCATAAGTGTGTTGCAGTCGATGGGGATAACTTTGAAGGGGACAATATAGATTTAGATGAATAAACTTGTGTTTTTAATTTTCTGAATAAATTCCGAACTTTTTGATCAAGCTGGTATACTGCAAGGTTAATTCTGCATCGAAAAACAAAATAAATTGCAAGTTGCTTTTAATGGAATGTTTCGATCTGTATATGGTTTTAGAAGACTTCGAAGTATTTTAGGCTGTTCACTGACACAACATCTTGATGCCAGAAAGTGTATTTTCCTGCATAAAATCATAGATTTGAAATCACCACGGTATCTTTATGAAAAACTACAATTTGCACAGTCGAATGGAATTGTATAATTCAACCTTTCAAATACACTCATTCATCGCGTCTTTTCTTTACTTACGTCATTAGGCTATGGAATTTCTTGCCTGAACACACATAAAGCGCGTAACGGGACTGTCTCAATTGAGGATAACTATATTTAAATATTTCTCCGAACAACAGTAGTTTTCTTTTAGTTTTATATTCTCTTTTTTTTTCCTCTCTCACAGCTTTGTTCTAACTTTGTACTAAAAGTTATTTATACTCGTATCTTAAATAAAAATAATTCTTTCTTAGTTTCTTGTAATATAAATATATATATCTATTTGAATTACTAATGTAAAATTATTTTTGTTGGTACTCTAAAAAGACTAAGTCATACTTGTACTCAATAATTACTTAAATAAATAAAAATAAAAATAAATAAAAAATCAACGAGATGGGCTGTTTTGGCTCTTTTGTTATTAAAACTAAGAAATTTGTTTGAGTTATTCTAACTATCTGGATCATTCCAGTATTTGACTATGCATTAGCTTATCCAATGTTTCATTTCTACCTTAAGTCGTTATGACTTAACCAAAGCCTGGACAGGGTCTGATTAATGGACTTCTGTACCTTCCGTCCGTCTTTTCATTGCCATCGTGACCCATATGTCCCGGTACCCATATTAGCTCAAGGTATGAGTGTTTATTTCGCACTTTGCGTATCGATTGATTATTCGAGAGTACACTTATTTTGATTCTATCATGTCGTTTACTAAGTAGAATGAATATGCTTCCCAGAGAGAAGTCCTAAAGACCCTCCTCTGAGCCTTACCGAGCAAGTAAGCTATTTAATTTGCATGATCCATTTTTGACCGGTCTCCCAGACATCTAGCTTTCTTGAACTAGCTTGAAAGTTGATAGAGATTTCAGCAATACTTAACGGGCAGCTTGCCTGTCGCTACAGATACAGCAGTGCGCCCAATTAATCTCCGCTTGAACGAAAGAGTTTTTCACATCAGGGGTGATATCGAACGCTGTAGTCCACCAGAAAAACACAAGATCAGAGTCAGAAGGCAGTAGAATCTGGTAAAAGTAGCACTGGCATATTTTCGTGACAGTAGTTTGTCCAATCACATAACTGACGCATAGAATACAATTGGTGTTACTACAGCCATGTAACATAGGTCGAAAAAATTCTGCTCGATGACAAGACCTTTGCCTTACCGAAAGCTTTTTTAAATGCCCGTAGCGTTGAGCAAACGGTTGCAATCCTGATTCGGCACAAACTGCAGTCACATCAAATACACATGTCTGGCCGTAAGCGTTAGATCTATTCAGAGTATTAAGCAGAGAGTAGGCCAGCATGTACTTTTACAAGAAATTGTAGGAAACACCCTCAAAGTCGATGAAAATGTCCACAGCGTATTCCTTCTTGTCGAGTGATCCTTCAATTCCGCCCACCAGAATTTGAGGAGCGGTTTCATAGGATCTTAGGCGTTGGTAAATATTTTGCATCTTAGTTAGAGAATGCATTCGAAAGGCAGCCTTGCGTATATGGAGCTCGACTACTTTTTCCATGCTCTTCAACATGAAGGAAGTCAGATTAGTATTTGTGGCCATTCTGTGTAAGCGTTTCCTTTATGGTAGTCTTCGTATTCGTAGTTCGCTTCGCCGACATGAAAAAGATTTATTTCCTTGTTGGTTTATTTAAAAGCCCATTAAAGCCTCCAATTCAGGCCTATGTGAAGAGGGACGTAATATGGGTTGAAAGTATGGTAACCCACTTCTCTGGCTACACAATTTTTACTTTTACGGGCTCTGACATGCAAGGGCAAACAGTGCTCAAAAGTTTCTCCCTGACAAGGGTAGCAGAGGTTGGTAGCATCAAGCAGAAAACATAACAATTCAGTCTTTTAAGGGATATAAATCAGCAGTTTCAGATGGTGTTCTGTCTATTAAGGGAAATAAAAGAATTTTTAGTCAGCGTTTCATCAATACCTTCTTATCCCTACTGTTTGGAAAAATTTCGGAGGAAAGATTCCTAGTAACTTGTTCTATTTAAACAGGACCATTCCTGCCATAGCAACGGCGGATATTGTCAAGTAGAGCAATAGTATTCCTGACTGAGTGCTGATTTCTATGGGAAAAGTTGCATGGTGCTGGCTGATGATGGTCTATAAAGCTGCTGAAAGTCAACTTTCTACGTTCTTTTTAATCAGCATACAATCCCCAGTTAATACAATGCAATAAACCGCCATACTGTGGGTTAAAAATAAGGAAATGACTAATCCAATTCAAACAGCTCTTGTCGCTTAGCTTACCAGAAAATTTTTTAATTTACAAAAACGGACATGTACCCGACATCTCTCCGTTAAATAGCTTTAAGTGCTTTAATCGAGTAAAGCAATTTCCTTAACAGATCTCTCGTGTACAGTGTGCAAGCGAAATTTACACCCTCCACCATCAAGTGCGCTATCATTTCGTATTCACGTTGAGTAAACATGTCAGCAACCTTCAATTGTGCAAAGAAAAAAAGTTTCACCGCCGTTCTCTATAGAATGGGAACACTACCAAGTGCAGCCAAATTTAATTCCAATGATCCATCTTTTAACCCGAAAGGAAACTACTCTCTCGTCCATACTCAATCCAATTCAATTCAAACATACACACTTGTACTTCATCCGCCCTGACTATCCATATCTCCGACATCATTCGCATCCTTTTTTTCAAACTTACGAGAATTAAGTGAATTTTTCCCATTCATTTTACCGCCAAAAAGGACAGCTCTGAAGCATCGAAGCACTAACATACGAATACTGTACCGACAGCATCAGTGAGAGGCATCAAACCACCAAGGCACCAGCACACCAAGGCACCAATGCACCAAGGCACCGAGGCACCAAAACACTGAAGCACTGAAGCACTGAAGCACCGAAACACCATGGAATGAGAATTCAATTTAATTTATTCCCGCTGCACAAAAACCCCAGGACTACCAACAAGGACCCACAAAGGGAATCCGCAAACCAAAACCAAATGAATAGTAAAACGAATTTAATCCGGGAAAACTTACTTTTTTTCCACCCCAAACCCAAAATACGCGCACCCATCCACCCCCATCATCGTCGTACACATTAACATAATATTGATCCTCTTCCATTGCACCAAAACGGGATAATTATGAGTTTACTCGAAAATCAAAATCGCACTGTCCCTACTCCATGGCCAAAACCTAAGGACGGGTTGGTAAACTTTTGAATTAAAATGCGATATCTGGTCGGTGTGGCAGTTTACAAGCGTTGCCACCTTTCCAACCGATTCAATTGGTTCGCTGATTATCGAAAATCCGTTTTTGTTTTGCGTTTGATTAATTGATCCTCGTAATGATTTATCTTATTTCAAATGCTCCGTATTTTTGACGAGAGCACGAGTACGTGTACAGTGTGCGCTTTACCAGGTGAAAACGCAATTCGCTACGCAAACTGAATTATTTTCTCAATAGTGAAATAAGTACGCAATACGCGTAAGTTCAGTGCAAAAAAATAAAAAAATAAAAAAAAATAAAAAAAACCACCGAATCCCAAGCTGGAATGCGTTCATTAGGGAGCAGAAGTATGATAGTTAGAGGGTGCATTCAATTGAAAACAAATAGCCGCCGAATGCATCAAATTAATTTGCGTGTGCTCTGCGAGTTGATTTTAGTTGAGTAATTTTGCGCGTTTCTGACATACCATACTCGTATTTAGAATCCATCCGTTTGACTGAAAGAATTAAGGCCGCAACGTATTATTTTCAGTTCACTTGGTTTGAATAGGTTACCATACAGCTGGAAAGGCATGATGCGCTATTTAGGGATGTACGAGTACGACGATGACGCATTAAAAAATTTCAAAACAAAACCAAAAAACATCGGCTTTGTAACGTTCATTAGGCAAAGCTGATTTTGATCCATATAGTAGAGGGATTTTCTACTGTTAATCTGGTGCTGGTTGTCCATTAAATAAGAAAAAAACTTAATGCCAATTCCTTTTAAATAGTGGGCAGCGTTCGCATGCAGTTTATAAGGTAATGAAGGAATGTCCGCAGGATGTAGTCGTATATTATTGCATGACTGTCTCAAAACTTTTAATTTCTAGGCGGATAACGTCGCTGTACTAACTGCTGGACTATAGCGTCTCGTATGTCTCTTTCGATTTAACCCGTACCCTTCAAACTGCCGCCTGACAACTGTCAACACATGCACCTTACCCTAATTTCGGCATCAGAAATGGAACTAAGTATCCTAACTTCATCAGTTCTCATATTTTAAACCCCACTTCTCACATCCTATCTGTTGCACAATCAAACCTTTCTTTTTTAATAACTCCCTCTTCTCGTAACCCTCTTTTGGCGCTCACTGTTAAATTAGCGCAGCAAACTAGCGGTAGGATAAAAAAATTTTAAGAATATACGTCTAAATCTCGTCTATCCACTATAAATCCAATTCGATGTGTTACGAGGGTTAAAAGGGTTTAAATCGCGCAGATAGGCCTTCCTACCAATGTTACCAGTCTCAGAAAATTATTTTACAATATATCACGCCTACCCAAAAAATTACAGACGATCTTGCCGATCCCTATGTAAACACTTCAAACGCAGCCGGGCTGACCACAATAAATTTTTTCGAACTTAACGTGTCATAAACGAGTAAACACATTTTTTCCACGTTCAGTAACCAGAACATAAGAAGTCTGCGTTCTAAGACCCACTCCGTTTGGCGTCATTTGATATCTACGATCTGGCTGAAACTAATCTTATCTCGAACGTAAAAAAGCAGCAGTTATTCTTCCTTCTTTTGGGATGATGACCGCACATCCCCTTTGATTGAATCTCCTTGTCGAGGTGTTTTTTTTTTTATAATGAGCAGGCGCTCAAGCGGTTGGTGTCTCCTTAAAATGATTGTACACAGCAGGGGCGAAGGAAATGTAGGGAGGAAGAAAGGACAGGTACCGATTTACATTGTTCTTAAATGTTTGTAAGTTGTAACGACCAGGAAACACAGAGATCAGCAGGGCATTCCATAAGCGAGTTGTACGGCTTAGGAAAGAATCACGATATTTTAGAGTACGTCCGAAAATGGGCTTGATGGTATACTGATGAGCATTCATAGCGAGGCGGGTGTTAGGGTTGAAAGTTGGAGTGGGCGGAATGCTACTGTCGATTTCATTGGAGCACTAGTGGTGAAAATAGCTATAAAACAAAGTGAGACAGGAGACGTTGCGTCGGTGTTCGAGGGTGTCAATTAATTGAATGATATTTGTATCACCTATGAGTTTTATCGCACGGTTTTGAATCCTGTCTAGCAGGTGCAGAGATGTTTTAGGAGCCCCAGACTAGATGTGAGCATTGTAATCCAATTTTGGGTTGTTGAATGCTTTTCACATATTTTGAGGCCAGATCAGATAGGGTGAAGTATTTCTTATATCGCTTGAGGAAACCTTGGCATTTCGCAGCATTTTTGACGACACCGAATTTGTGGTCATTCCAACGTAAGTTGTCATTGACATACCTGCCGAGGATGGAAAGTTTATCGGTTTCGACGATGCAAGTGCCATTCATGAATAACGGCTGGGTGTTTAAATTTCGCTTTAAGGACAGCAGACAGCATAGTCTTTTGGAAGCATTAGATTCTACACTGGTCCTAGTGGTCCCTCAATTAGTTATGCTGTTAATATCAGAATTTCATGAGCTTGACATATTCTGCCGTTCCCGTTCTACAGCCGAAGAGCACGGGCGTGAGTCCGGGAACGATTATGAAAAGCAGAGAATACTGTCGTCAGCAAAGGAATATATTTTGTGAATATCAGACTTGAAACTATCCAAGAAAACTTGAATTGAACGTTCCGAAAGGTAATTTTTAATCCATTGAAGAAGAGAGTCGTCGATCCCAAAAGCACGCATTTTCGACAAAAGAGCCTGATGCCTCAGAAATATCAAGTGCAACTACTCGTATCTTGCTTTCTCCAGATTGATGTATGCTTTGCTTCCACTTTTTGGTGAGCCATGACATCAAATCACCAATGGACCTGTTGCTACGAGAACCGTACTGCCGATCATTAAGAAGTTTTCGTGTTTTGAGATATTTCATGAGCTGTCGGTTTATCAGCATTTCCATGACCATGGAATAAAGGGACGTAAGTGCAATGGGTCTGTAGGAGGAGAGAGAGGGACGGGCTGGACAAATGCTGTTTTCCATCTGCTCGGAAAGAGTCCTAAAGAGTAGGATTGATGGAAAAGCTTACGCAGTGGTTTTTCCAGCCAGGAATAACACCTCTTCAGAAGAAGAGGAGATATACCATCTGGGCTAGTGGACTTGTTTATGTTAAGATCTTTAAGTACTCTTGGTCCTACACGAGTGCGAAAGTGGATTTGTCCCATTGAAGATTCGACGCACTCAAGTGTAGGCGGAGACAAAGCACAATCTGCGAGTGTTGAGCTGTCCGCAAAGTGTGCAGCCAGCAGACTAGCCTTGTCCAAAGAGCTGACAGCTGGAATGTCATTATAAATGAGCGTTGGGATGGAGGATAAGGCAGAATTTCTAATATTTTTGACGAACGACCAACAATTTTTACTATCTTTGGGACATTGTAGTATTTTCTGCCATAGTTGTTGGTCCTATTGGAATTTTACACGCTTCAGTGAAACGTTGCAATCATTACTGTCTCGTTTAAACTTTTTTCTATTCTCCTCTGTTGGATTGGTCTTGAAGGACCGAAAAAACATTTCTCTAACCTTGACAGCCTCTTTACAGATCGAGTCGTATCATGCCCTTTCCATTGGTTTGATACTTTTCATCCGATGAGGGATAAAGTTTCTCATTCCAAGGAGAATAGTGTCAGTGATCATATAAGCAGCGGTATCCACGTCGTTATCGAGGAAACATAACGACCAGTTAAAGTTCCTAAAGTCCGCTCCAATTGGCTTTCTCGTATTGCCATACGTATTATCAGGGTGAGAAGTTAAAAACAAGTCCGGGGTTTTGGCGGTATGACTATCAGCGTCTGGTATTCATGTGGGCGCGTTTACAAGCTGCGTTAAGTTGTTCTCCGCAGCGAAGATTTTAACACACCGTCCTTCTGGTGTTGTCTGTCTGAATTATCGAAGCTACCCAGAATTGTGTGTATTGAAATCGCCCGTAATCACGATTTCATTATGAGGATACAGGGATACAATTCTTTGAATGGAGTCAGACAGCGCATCGAATTCGTTAGAAGTCGAATTGCTGTCCAGTTTGGGGCTTCTGTAAATAAAGCAAGAGTGGATAATTTGCTTACGGAGATGGAATTTCAACGACATGAAATTGAATTCCGGATTGGAACAGGGACTACATTGTGGTGGAACTTGGTAAGCTAATTCATTACGCACATAAATGTCGAGACCGCGATGAGGAAAGAATAGTGGCACTAGTTCATAGCCAGGTAGATTCAGATCAGAGTGATCTGAGTGGTCTGGGCGGGGATCTACCTCTGTTTCATTGAGTGCCAAAATAGCTGGTCTGAATTTACAGACGTGGACGTACGCAGAAATGTGTTTACTTTTTAGCCCGCTCAAGTTCGCAATGTCCACCCTAAATTCCTGAGTCATTATAAGGAAATAAAAACAAAAATACAAAAAACACAAACACCGACGATGCTAAGCAAGGATGCGAAGTGAAAATTCTGATATTGGTTTACCAAATCCGATTGTTGTAGGTGTTATGCCCTTACAACAATGGAAAACTGTGCACCAACAAAATTCTCACTCACAACCCGCTATCCATCAGTTATTGTCTACACTCAGCCACTGCCCGTGCCGTATGACAAATAAAGCAATGTGCAAGCAACAGTGTTTACGACCAGACGCCGGAGTGGTGGCATATCCGCGCTGTGTAATTTTTTTTTTCGTTCTTCACTGCACTTCTTGTTTTTTTTAACACGCACGCGCGGTTTTTTTTTTTTTTTTTTAACGAGACTACAGAATAATTCAGGAGTGTGCTGGTTCGCATGTGCACTCGGCGGTAGCGGATATGGCACGATACCTTATGTGTTGCTTCATTCTTCCAGTTGAATCCTACAAACTTGCTATTGATGCAATTGACAATGAGATTGACTTATCGGGCTCGCTTGCTGACGGCATTATCTTCAGTGGACTCCATCCGAAGACCCATCTAACTATATGAAAAGCCAATTAGACCTTATCGCCTCAACTGATCCCATCAACTCCACAGTATCGTGTTGTCCCCAATCTCTTTCAACTATTGATAACTTTCATCCTCCCCTCCAGTCGCTTGCCAAGGAAATTCTAATCTCTTATTATTTTCACAAAGCTAATTTTCGTGAAACCAATTCTTATCTAAGCAGGGCTTCTTTCGAGTTTACCAACCTATTGGTAGTCTTATAAATGACCACAATTCCTTTTTTCAATTTGTCAATTGCAAAAGTAAGACCGACGGTTATCCGTCCTCTCTCCCTTTAGAAACCAAATCTTCAATGATCCTTCTACTATTGCCAAGTTTTTAGCTACGTTTTTCAAATAATCATTTGCCAACAATTGCTTCGTACCAAATTTCTCCGTTGGTCCCTTTCTCCCTCAAAATTTCGATGCTGTTTTTATTGGAGAAAAGTTACTAAAACTTAAAGATGAATTTCTACCTGATCCAGCTTGTCTTCTGCCGTTTTTTCTTAAAAAAATGCTCTTCCAACCTGTATATCCCTTATACAGGGAGAATTTCCCCAGATTTGGAAGACCACTATTATAATCCCAATACACAAAAAGGGATCTAAAAATGAAGTTACGAATTATCGCCCCAATGCTAAACTTTCTTGAATTCTCTGAAAGTATTTTATACGAAGTCTTAAGCTTTAAATGCAAGTCTTTTATTTCCCCCAAACAACATGGTTGAATTCTTGTCTTTTGCTCTCGCTTCCTTAGAAAATGGCAAAGAAATCGATGTTATCGCAACCGATTTCTCTAAAAGGTTTTGATACAATCGTCAATTGATCCTCTTTTATTAAAACCGATTTCTTCTTAGCTGGTAAATTTATATTATAGTGTTTGGTTTAGATCCGCCTTTTCGGTTCCTTTCTTGGCCTCATCTGTGGTTCCACAAGGCAGCCATCTTGGTCCCTTTCTCTTCATTTTTACTATTAAAAATCTTGAGAGGACCATTAAATACTCCTCCCTCTACCTTTACGCTGACGACGCCAATATTTTTAAAATTATTTCTTCTCCCCTTCACTTCATCCTTCCTCAAGAAGACCTCGATCAGTTTTCAATGAAAATGCCTCATGATGCCTCAAAAACTGCTTAGAACTTATTTCCTTTTCTACATCGTCAAGATGATCGTTAAGAACAATTTATCACTTGGCTTTATTAAAGGAATTTCCCAACCTGAGCGTAACCAGATATCTCTACGTCGCCTTTGTTCGCTCCCGGCTTGAGTATGCCAGTAAAGCTTAGTCGCCCTTCCAATGGGTTCATGTTTCCCGAAACGATTTGCTTTCCGTGGTCTGCCCCGGAACGACACTTTAATCTTACCTAACTCTCAGGACCGCCCGAAACTCATCATCGGAATATTGCTGACATTATTTTCATTCATCGACTACTCTCACGTTCCGTCGACTGCGCATCGCTTTTAAACGCTATTTCCTTCAACGTTGTCCTCGTCTCTTCTATATACCGGTCCACCGCACCTCTTATGGTCCCAAGGTCAATTCAAACCTCTTCGTTTTTGATTGCAAGCTGAGCACTTTTCGTCTCAAACAAGATCTCCTCCACCAATACCTTCGTTCCTAGCTCTTATTTCTTGCCATTACTCACGGTCCTATTTCTAAATGAGAGCAGATAAAAGACATTTTTTTCCGTTACTGCTACTGCATCCATCATCCGGGTTGAATACAAAATCTTACATAAATCCATACAGTTGTCATGGGTGTGAAAAGAAAACATAAGGTTCAAAGTGTATCCTTTCATTTCATTTCATTTGTTTATTGCTACGTACATTAAGGTCGAAGTACAATTAATTTTAAGCATTAAGAGATTGTGGTCATAGAAAGGTAGTAAGAGATAGGGAAAGGCATTAAAGTGAGGGAAGGAGAAGACGAATATGACAGCATTGTGTTTCTGAGATGTGAGGTATTAGAGACAACACGGATTCGTAGAAACAGCGAATTCCATAGACGTACAGTGTGAACAAAAAATAAACGGGACGAATTTAGATATCTATTACGACACTGGACAAGGTTTAAATTTTTTGGTAGACCGCTTAGAAGATAGTTTTTAAAACAAATATGACGGACATTGCTTGGAAATATGTAAATTCTATGTAATAATATACAATTCCTTAAATTTTAAAACTCAATTATAGAATACAACCAAGTAACCCATGAGCGTAAAAGGAAATATGGTAGGATCTATGCAAGCCATGAATACAGCATACCGCAACATTGAATGCAACCCGATGTTTTCTTTGCGATACAAGATCAAGTGAACTGTAGACTACATCGTAATATGTTATAAGTGGCAGCACTAAAGCTACAACAAGCTTACGACAAGTTTCCAGATCGGTATATAGTAATATGCAGATACCCACCGCTTACGCAAACACCCGTATATATGTTAAGTGGCTATTTATGGCGTATCTTCGTTGCAACATCGACAAACCATATATTTTTATCTGCAAGCCCTAAATCTGGCAAGAGATCAGGATATACATATGTATTGTTCCTTTCTGTTGGAGATCGAAATTATTTGCTAACTGACCACTACTGACCACGAATGAATTTGTATTAGGTCCTCATTTAAAAGAATTGCTATCGGGTAAAACTAGGGAAAATGTTTGATGTATGAATCTGTACACCATCTGCGTAAATATGAACAGAGCTATGTTTGCATGTTGATGGCAAATCATTAATAAATATGCAGAACAAAATCGGACAAAAAATTGATCCCTGTGGTATGCCTTGAGAGCTGCCTCTTGAAACCTCTTACTGTCAGCCGTGCTTATCTCAATGGCTCATCTGAATCAGTCAGCTATGACCTGTCAAATTAGATTCCTAGAGACATTCCGAAGTTAGCCAGTAAAGAAGACACGTATTTCACGTTTTTTTTTGTTCTGTCGGAACAGAGCACTCAAAGAAAGAACTAGTCCATTGTACTCCTTGTGAATTCTTTCAGAAAAAAGATGAGTAACCGCTCCAGTAATAAGGTGCCTACAATACCAGCACCCGCCACGTCGGCGCCGAGTACTTGCAGCCTGATGCAATCGTAAGCCGGACGTTCACAGAGATAGTGTTCCGCGATGTCGTAATCACTTTCACAGCAAGCATCGGAGGATGTTGTGTCACTTCTGCTCAGCACATTTAAGTGTAGTGCCCTGTCACGACGCCAGTAAGCAACCTGCAAACTTTTCTGCAGAGGGACAGCCGCTGAATTTCTAGAGACGTTGAGAAGCATTCGTTTGGTCTGCCTGCAACTTGGGGATTTATGCCATCTGCAGTTGTACTCATATAAGACCCAACTGTTAATGGGAACCTTAACCGAGGACGCCGGCAGACCCAACGTAGGTTGGGGTCTTGAAAAACCGTCATCTGAACCTTGCATGGCAAGTACATAGGCAATTTCATTTCTTGTGATCCGATTGTGACCTGAGACCCAGACAAGGGCCGCTGAATTAAGCGGATTCAGCATGGATGTCCAAAATTTAGTTCGCTGCCTTCAGTATTGCGTAAATCTCCGCTTGAAAGACAGATGCAAGATTCCCTAATGTGAAGTGAAATGTAACATTGTCGCCTTCCAGAAAGACACCAGCGCCACTTCCTATGTTGGTTTTGGAGCCGTCCGTGAAGACCCGACTGCATTCCTTTCCTTGCTTAGATTATGGCCGAAATCAATGCTGGGCACATGGAAAGTCGATTTTATATTCTTGCCGCAACAGGATGTCATTGTATCGGAGGCCAAGGCCATAAGACCAGAGTCATAAGACAGCCGGTACGCAAGGTCATCAAAGCTTCAGTGCGTGTTGCACCACAGACCACTTCTTTTTTAACGGAAGATGGCTATGAGGGTGCAGCCCATGATATGAATATCAAGGGGAGGGAGATTCATCAATGCGTCTAGAGTGGAGCCAGGAGTGCTGGGGAAAGCTCACATGCGTCGAGAGAAATAGTTCTTTAGAGTCTGGTAAAAGTAGCAAAATACGTGATTATTTTCGCGAGAGCTTATTCCACCAGGCAACCGACACATATGATATAATTGGATCACGTTTAGGGCTGCCTGCGCTATAGAGCAGACCGTCGCTAGGCACATGCAATCCTATGATACAAGCCTATGATTCTTCTGTCTCGTCAAGCCACGATTCTGTTACTTGATCCACATTATTGTTACTGACTTGAATTTTCTGTATTTTTCTCGATCAATATGGCATGGCGGCGCTGTTAGATCGCTTATGACTTATGTTATCTACAAACATTGCAAAATACAATATATGAAAATGTTACACTAACACAGACCATACGAATCACAAACGTCAAATGTACCTGTTTAGACGTTTCGCATGTATCCGCTCTACCTCGCCAGCTGATAGTCAGGAAACTATGACATCAAAAGGGCCATCAGCCGCTTCCAGCACAAAATGAAGTTATGAGCGAAAAATGATTTAGATGACGTACAACATTCGTACGTCAGGAGAAGAAACCCGGAGCTTTAGATGTATGTAAGCAAACCCCAGCTTTCCATGATATTTCTATGCTGCTACTTCTTGTTTACACTTGCTTCCAAGGATATTTAAACATTTTTTTGAGACTTAAGAGGAAGCCTGGGTACCTTCATATTACCAAACCATCAGTCAGATAAGTCACACTACGGTCAATGAAACACAAAGCTCTAGTATCAAAAATGTCTCCACGTTCCGAGCAGCTAACATAGTCTCTGGTTTCAGTTAAACTACGACGACAAACTTAGATGCAATATCTGAACTTAAACGTTGATAAGAGTTAAAGTAAAAATTGTTTGCTGATTCGTTTGTGCTAAGCGTTGAAGACTAACTAAGAGTGTTACCCTGAGTTACTATGAACTCTGAACTACGACTACTGCGACGGAAGTATAAAAAGGTACAGGAGATACCACACTGGACGTTCAGATTGAGCACCCAAATATTAGAAGTTTTAACATAGAACAACAAGGATAAGCAGGGTAGCACTGAAATTGATTTGCAGTAGGCACTGATGATCTGGATAGAACCCAGATTCAACTACGACAGGAACACCCAAGTAAGTAGGGCTACCGATTTGTGTGACCTAGGTATTCAAACTAGCGAAATACATATATATCCGTGAACACCACTTATTCATCGACTTATAAGTTGCCCATGATGGCCTTTCCAGATTTCTCACTTCTGCTAAACTTTCCAGAATGTCCAGGACATCAACCAAATAATCTCAGTGATCAATCAAGATAGAAAGGAATACCACTGTGCTGCTGTGGGCCATGATGAAGGCCATTTTTGGATGGATGGGTACATAAATAAACAAAATTGTAGATTCTGGGGACCAGAAAACCCATACGAGGCTCACGAAAAACCAATGCATCCTAAAAAAAGTCACTGTATGGTGCGGATTATGGGTTTGCGCATCATTGGGCCGTACTTTTTCGAAGACGGGGCTGGAGAGACAGTTACAGTGAATGGAGAACGTTGCCGCAATATGTTGATAGACTATTTTTCCAAAACTGAATGAATTGGGTCTGGACAATCTCTGGTTTCAACCGAATGATGCTACCGCTCACACAAGCCATCAATCAATCAGTTTATTGTGTACGAAATTTGAAGATCGCATTATTTCAGTTAAAGCTGAAGTTGATTGGCCTCCAACGGCATGCAATTTGACACCAATAGACTTCTTCCTGTGGGGTTATTTGAGGAGTAAGGTCTATGCTAATAACCCAGCGATACTTCAAGATCTCAAACATAATATCCAAACTGAAATTGCGGCCATTGGTCCACTTATTCTTTAAAAAGTTATTGATAATTAATTGATGGGCAAGGGCCCATCCTTGCAGCAGAAGCTGTCATGGTCACGTGCACGATATTGTATTCCATTCATAGTTGCCACTGATTGAGACTTAATGTGCATTTAATTTAATGAAAACTTCCACACTAGCTGTTGGCTCACCCTTTATTAGTTAATAGACAAAATGAGTGCATTTGGGGCGTAAAAAGTAAAAAAACACATTTCTATCTACAAGGTCTTACGATCTGATATCCTTCTAGATCAGGGAGCATTATCGTATATTATTTCTTCGGAAATGAAGCGGGTGAATCGTGTCAGCGTAACATGATGAAGGCATTTTTGTGGCCAGATGTTGAAGGTACGGATGTGATCTTAACAAGGTTATGGTTCGAGTCTATACTGCTTATTGTGAAGGTACGCGAAGCGAGTTATGATAGGTCTTTCAAGCAGGACTTACTATATATAGCATAATCACACCTCACCCCTTTTTAATTCAGTTACAACAGATTAACAAAACAAAAGAGTCTAATCATTACCTGCAGCCAGAAACGATTTATACGAGTTTTTATTTAGGCAAAATCGGTCTTACAAGGGCTAACGATCAGAATAACTATTTTGTTTTGGTATAAGGACGAATCCAAACCTAAAGATGCAAATTTCTCGTCTGCTCTACAAAAACTCCGCTCCAAGCACTGTTCAACCCAAAAAAAATGCAAAAATTTAATTCGACATTTAAGGATTCAGAAATATTCGCAATATGGTATGCTTCCCCTGATGAATAAATCACAGACATCTGTTGTGAGATATTTATGTTGAAACGACTGTCAGGACAAAGATATCACTTTGCCTTAATCCAGGAATCGAAATACGGATACACATCGAACGAACCAGAGTCTGTACTTAACTACAAGGAGGTACTTCTCGAATTCGAATCAGATTTCTATTCGTATTCTCATCAAAACGAAGGGATGCATAAATTGTTCCAGAAAAATAGAACAAGAAACCAATAAAACCCCACCAAAAATGGAACAAGATACACGACAAAAGGATAATGTTAACTACACCGTACCGAAAAATTCCAATCCCTCTTACTGTGTGCTCCATTGGGGAGCACTTATCCAAAGATGTCTTCGAGAGTACGTTCAACATAGAAAGTGTAATAATAATATTTCAAAAAGGAACAAAGTGCCAGTTGAGAAAGTCGACAAAGAGCCCTTAGAGGGGGAGTGCTTGCCCAGCACGGGTATAGCACAGAGCTGCTCAGAGAGAACAAGGCCAAGACTTACACATCCTTTTCATGCACTTCAATGATATTATTCTGAAGTTTTTCACAGACCAACCAAAACTTATTCGATGGTCTCCCCTTTCGTCTGTCGTTGATAGTAAAAATGGAATGTATTTTACTTACCGATTATTTCAAGGACCTGGAGTGAGTTTGGCCCCAAAAGCAAGACGAAGGAAGTACTCGTATAACGAAGCTAGAAAAGACTTTCATCGCTGTTCCACATGCAATCGTTGTTCAATGGGTTTCAATGATTCATTGACCATGGTCATGGACGGTTGTTCGAGTCCATTAGACTTGTATTATTTTTATTATTATTATCTTTTTTCGTTTTTGGTTTCATTCTCTCTTTCTCTTTTGCGAAAGTGAATGGAAAATCGAAAACTAAAATTTGAGATAGGTAGGGGGATCAGAGAAGCAATGATATATCATCGAAGTGTTTATTGCTCTAAACCTTTTTATCTGTCATTAAAACGTTATTAAGTAGTCTATCGCAGCAACGATATAGGCTTCCGAAGCATTCAAGCAATTACTAGTGGCCTTTCAGTTGGTAGTTAAGCGGATCTTCGTTAACCAGTTGAATCGGATGGCAAAGACAAATTTTTCGGAAGTCCAAACGGGGCAGCTGTTGTCTTTGGATGTTGGGGAAATCGTCGTAAGTAGTATTTATTTTTTTAAGATCTTTGTATATGTTGGCTGATTCAAGGACTTTGCTATATCTGATGATCTGGCAGAATAATGTTACAATATGTTATATGTAAGCATAAGTTTTACCTGACAATTCGGGTTTGACATGTCAAGGCCATACGGATTTATGACGCCATTGACGTGAACGTATAAACTTCACATGACCATAGTTGCTTTCATATCGTTCATATGTACTCGTATAATCTTAACCGTAACGTTTCGACTAGAGAATTTTACTACCAATAAGTCCTCCTACATCGTTCAGCTTTACAGAAAGATGTAGTTGTAACTTTTGCTGTTTCAAATTTCGGAGAGAAGGGTGTTAAGACCGTAGCCTATGCCGTCGAAATAGTCATTTTGATGGGAGAAAAACATCTTCCAAAAATCAGCGAGCTAATGGAGTCAGCCTTGAACACACTCGCGAATTGCACAACACAAAACGGTTTAGGGACAAATATTGTTCCCAATGAAAAGAAATCGACAAAAGTTTAACTTTCCCAGAATCAACGTCATTGGCAGTAACAGGAGCGGTAAGGTCCACTCCTTAAGCTGCGCTAGAGATAATGCTAAATGTTCTGCTTTTAGACAAATTCCTTAAATGCACGGTTTCCAAAAGCTCGATCAAACTAAAAGAACCAGCCCTATGGGTTCCTGCAATTTGCTTCTATAATGCAGGAGTAAGAACCGTCAAAACTGACGAAGCATAGTGACTACATCTTGCCAACCGTCAAAACTGACGAAGTATAGTAACTACATCCTGCCAAGCTAGCACTTCGATACGAGTTTTTCCACATCATTTCCTAGTAGACATGACTAGTTGTCTAACACTGATACCAGCAATGAAAAACTCCACCTCTACTTGGACGGCTCGAAAATGGAGTAAGGTACTGGAACTGGAGTCCATTGTGAAATGCTACATACCCCAAACTGCTTCAAGATTCCGGACGAATGTGGTATTTTTCAGGCAGAAATAAATAGAGATACAAAAATGTCGTCAAACTGTAAGTATAATCTGCCAATCTCACCGAGTGGATATTTGCCGGATACCTGGACACACAAAAGTAAAGGGGAATGAGAAAGCCGATGAGCTAGCAAACAAGGGTGCATCTCTGCACAGAAGTAACACATACAACGGCATGTGGTAAATATAATTGAAACCTTGAAAGGCAAAATGGAACTTATAGCCATAGAACGATCCAACAATGCATGGATCTCCAGTTGTGACTGTGTCATCTCACGCTCCCTTTGGCCAAATCTAAAGAGCGGGAAAACATGCAGAACAAGGAAGACATCGCTACAGGTATGATAACTGGCCATGGCCTCATAGGCAGGATGGCCAGTAGAATAGCAGATTCTTCTCAAGATTATTGCAGGAGCTGTAGGAACGCAGAGGAAATAGAGACTACCACGCACATGCTGTGCGACTGGCCTAACCTCCAAAAACGCTGTACTAAATACCTGGGCTACAGACTTTTTAGAAGAGTTGAGGACGTCAGCAAAACAAGACTGATAGATCTCATTAGATTTAAGCTCTGGCTGGCTTCCGTTCAACATAAGCTAGATAGGACCCCACCGTAATATTGTAATAATACATACAGTACTCCAACAACATCAACAGGGAACCACAATAGACCAATAAGACTTCGTGTACGCTTGTCCCTTAGGGACTAGCACATCCCCTATTACCTAGCCTAACCTCACGTTTTCTGGTAGCAATTCTTCGTCTTTTGAACTAGCAGAACTTGAAGAGCTGTGCTTACGGTTGAGATGTCATTTGCTATAAAGTGATTGCAATTGCACCTTAGACCAAGTACTCTCAAATGAGAACCCAGAAGATTAGATTCTAAAAGACCTTCGATGAAATGAGCCGGGATTGGGGGATTCGAAGGCTTTGCCGGCCGGAGCATTGGTATCCATGCAAGTGAAGCAAAATTTTCTGATTAGGTTAATGTGGGCGTACAGTTCGTACAAATTTTCTCTCGAAACGACCGAGAATATCTTCATCCGCTTTCAATAGTGTTTTGTAATAATCGAATAAACATACAAATTTATTTAATTTTATGGACCAATACATGCATCGCGGGTGGAAGTGATGCAATTGAAAGATAACCAATATTCATATGTACAATACAATAAGAGAATAATGAAAATGCTACTTATCTTTCCGTGGCTCGATTCAGCAAGTTCAAATCTATTGCACGACGAAGATGCTACTTGACCGACATCACCTGTGCTTCCCATAAGCCGTCGAAATGTGGTGCGAAAGGGGGAATGGAATACTAAGCAATAGAATCTCTAGCAAGTTACTCAGCAATGATGGAGTTATGTTGCTCAAATGGAATCACATTATGCATCTCAGATGATACCTTTGCAGAACCACGGAATTTTGTCCCATTATCCGAGTACGTGTGAGGGCACTTATCACGCTATCAAGCGACAGAAAGCTGCGAGGAATATTTTGGTTGTCAGGTCGCTGACATGTTCCAATTGGATTTATATATAACCCTTTGTGGTTTGAACTTTCCCACCTAATTTTTTGATTTTAATAGGGATGGGACCAACGTAGTCACGTAGTGGGCCCATGATTTAAAACATCTTTGATTGTCTCTACCGAAAACATGAAATGCAATCATGGGTGATCTTACGCAGCAGGTTACGGCTTCCAATAATCCAAAACTCCTGTCGAATTGGAGAAAACAGTGCCGATACACCAGAATGGAGAAAACGTTCATGTGCGTCCTTGGCAATGGGTTTCGTAGCAATGTTTAATGTGGAATGAAACGTCGGCCTCTTGAATTCTTCTTCCCACACGAAGGACCTGGTATTTATCAAAAAATGGATTCAAGTTAGCTATCGTGCAATTCTTCCTGTAGCGGCAGTTATGTTATGTATTCTCCAAAGTAAAGGTTTTGTAACCATTTCATAATTGGGCATAAGTTGATAGTCTTGGGTCCGTGATCCTTTGCGACACCTTGAAGCAAACCAATATAAGTAGGTGACACTGTGAACAAGCAGAAACTCGAGATTGCAGGAACTCGAATGGGTGCTCCGATCCAAATTTCTTCCTCTCTTTCAGTTTACAAGTTGGATGCCCTTCGATAGACTGAGCGATAGCCCGAGTCTTCATTTTTCCTCGATCAGTGTGGGCTGGTCCACCATAGGGAATGTTCTAACAAGGCAAAAGGGACTATTCGGCGCGGCGCAGGTTCGATTACTGATAAATATGTCCCACCGATGTTGAGGGCAGGGTGACCACAAAAGGTCAACTTGGGAGTCCCGCCATGCATAAACAATTGAAAGATTTTGAACTGCAGACAACTATCGAGCGAATAGTAAAGTTCCGCACAATTCCAAAGGTGGAATTGTGGGTTGCTTAATCGGAGCGACATAAGTCTTCGCTGCAACTATCTTGGTTTGAATTTCTCCATTTGTAACAATATATCGCGAATAAATGACCAAAGAGTAAGGGGAAGGACAGGCACCGAACAAGCCATGCAATTGAAAGGTAGGATCTATAGCAACGATGTGACAGGGTACGTTGATAGATGCAGTACAGATAGATCCTTTCGAATTTTACTCAATTTAACAGTGATGCAATCAGGAAGTTGATCATCCCAGTCAAGTTTTGATGCCATAATTCCTGTAGTAGAATCCTCAACTGAAGGAGCGAAAATGCGTGCAATGTCTCTGAAGACCTGGCGTTCTGTAAGAGTTTCATCTGACATGAGATGTATACGAAGCGAAAAGTAATCCTGTTTTGAGTTCCAATACATACCGAGTATTTCACCCACGAATTAGTTTCACTATTTAGAAAAACCATTTCACATTGTCCATGATCTTTTTCCGGAAGAAGTTCTGGGCTATTGCTTTGCAACTTACTAAGCTCCAAACCAGCGTTGGGAAGAAGTTCGATAAATTGTTTCCATTTTAAACCCGCAACACTGATTGATGTCCCACCCGAAACAATATCGTCCGCGTAGGTATCATTAAGGATAGCTCCGGTACCTGCAGCAACCGGATATTGGTCGCGATAATCGAATGCCAAAACACGTACCGCTTCGTAGGAAGCGCACCACGTTCCATATGTAACTGCGGTCAAACAATAATATTCAATCGGTTCAGACGGCGATTTTCTCCACACTGTTCTTAGAATGTGACAGTCTTCACCAGCCACCCGTATCTGCGGTAAAGACGAATGTGAACCGAAAAGATATTTCTTTGAAGAGGTGGGAAATTTCCATTACTATCTGCAAACGAGCCGTTGAAGACGACCCGAAGCTTCGTTGAAATAATATTGAGTTTAAAAACCGCATGGGGAGCAAATAGAATACGTTAGACTTAAGCACCAAAGAGGGTGGATTTTATACCTTCGGGTGGGCGGCTTAAATAAATCCAAGTGCAATAGTACTTAGAGGATCCATAATTTATTAAGTAATTTGGTTTCACATACTCGTATGCCATAAGCCAAAAAATCATCCATGAATTTTGAGTAGTTTTGATGGAGTAACCCATTCTTACTAAATCGCCTCTCCAAAGTGAGAGCGTTGGCGAACTCAGGTTTTGTCTCGACGGGAAGACGGATGACCTACCATCCGTCTTCATCTCTCTTGTGAGTTTCAGATCTTGTAACAAAATTTTGACTGATAACGAGCCGCATTATGTCCATCACGTAAGCAATTGAAACAATTGTTCTTCTTCTCAAGAGTCATCGTTAGAAACTCTGTACGCTGCGTTGGTATGTCAGCTGTATTACACTTGGGGCAGTTGTTCGATGACGAAGCATGCATACTTTTCAAAGTCGCAGGCTTTGACCTGTTACGTCACAGCGGCGATCTAAGAATTTCAGAAATTCATCTATCGTAGGTCATTCGAATTTGACACTTTCAATTGGCCATGCTTCTCGCGTTTCTGGATCCACTTTGTTCGAAAACACGTAAATCATATACGGATAGCGTTCTAACGTAGTGAGTACTCTCACAATTTCATCAGCCGCATCTGAAATCTTGCGCTACATTTTTGCATTCAAACTGTTAATCGATGGCAGCTGCATGAATGTCGAACGAATTCCGTTTATAAGGAAACGTGGTCTGTTGTGCCTTTTGGTTTACCTATCCCACGCTTGCTGATAGGTAGCATCCGACACCGGTATGTGATTGTGAAGATTTAAGGCATTAGCCCGAAGACTTCTAAGTAGTTAACCAGTATGACTGAAGATGGATCATGCTTTGAAACATGTCGGGAAAAGGTAGCCAATCACGATAACTGCCATGAATTGGCTCAATTTGAATTTTTGGGAAATAGTCCTAACCGTGCTGATTTAAACTTGTAGACTTCTGCTCAGCAAAAGGTTGTGTGCGATGAGTCTGACTCGGTTCTACAGTTTCTAATTCAGTATTTTGTCGCTCCTAAATCACTATATCATGAGATACTTCGTGTCGAAATACTTAAACTTTTGCTCAAGATCTGTGCAAGTTTCGTCATCCGTGTGTTCATACATTGGCGTTCAGATGTACTTAATTTTTCGCAGATGTTTTCTAGTTTTTCTACAATACAGCACTTGTATTGTCCCTACACCCAAAACTTCTGCAACCTTGTCCACGAAAGGAGCCAGTCTCGTTAGCGAACCTTTCAGATTGCCGCGACCGGTGATTTTATCGAAAATGACTATTAACCGAAGAATTTCGCACACGAAGGCTATGATTATCTTGATAACAGTCAACGTCATAAAGCAGGACTGGGATACTCAAAGACCCACGTGGAGTGCCTACAGATTTTCGGGATAGGGCTTTACTACTCAATCGCCTTCCTTGTAGAAAAAAAAACAGCGGTTGGCAAGAGCTAGTCTCTATTGTATTTCTGCTGAGGTGTTGTTTGCAGAATTAATAGTAGAGCCAAGGTGTTCAGTGTCCCTTACTGCCTCGAAGTTATAGCTGTCGATTGTGACAGTTATCGATGTCGTATGTCCCTAATCGAGAGTATATACTCGTACATACTTGGTATTGCTCTCATTCGCCGCACCCATTTAGGCAGTATTTTGCCAAATACGTCAATATCGTCGGCGTACTCTAGTAGTTGCATAGACTTTTGAAATATAAAACTTAAAGAAGTCACATGACAACGCGTCACTTTACCTGAAACCTTTTTTGACGTCAAAGTTCTCGGTAGAGACCTTGGCAGAGCAACGAATTTTCTCCATTGTCATTCTTCACAGACAAGGAAGTTGGGCAGGGATACTAAAACTACACTTGGCTCCGTCTGTATTGCCGGAGTGTGAAAATTCGGTCGTTTTTGGATTTTCCGGGCCTGGAACCACACTGATAGGGGTCAATCAGGTTGTTGACAAAGCGTTTCAGGAGTTTACACAATAGGTAAGCTCTTGTAACCACTATTGAGAGGACTTATACTTTCATAGTTGACGCAGTTGAGAGGTTCACTTTTCTTGTAGAGCGGCAAAAATATGCTGAGATTTCATTCGTCAGGCAAACACTCTTCTGTCCAGATCTTAGAAGTGAGCTGGTGTATGCTCTTCATAAAGTTGCTTCCAGCAGCTTATAATACCTCGGTCAGTAAGCTGTCCGGTGCATTTGGTTAAGTTGACAAACGTTTTGGCTATCATTATCTAAGCTGAATGATCTAATCTAGCCGAATAACATATCTACCTCGGCTCGTGCGCCGCTAGTATTGCTGAAAATAGAAAATAGCACTTCGAAATAATAGAAGAATTCACACACCGCGTAGTAAGTGTAACTTTTACAAACAACATCTAAGTGGAAGTCCGACAAGGATTATCATTAGGGAAGGGTTTCACGACCCTTAAGAGGGCGAAGACAATAATGCCCTTCAAAACCTACATACATCAGTTGTTATCTACAGAGTAGAGTCTGAAAGTTAAACTGAAAGCCGAAGCTAATGTTGGGGTTCTTGAAAATGAGGATGCTTTGTTGTATATTAAGTCCAATGCGGGAGTAAGACAAACGGAGGAGAAAGCATAACAGTGAACTCTAGAAAAGTACTCAGATATGGATCTTATTGAAAATGCCAGGATGCGGAGATAACATTGTCTTGGTCACATCGGGTGAATGGATGACAATGATTCGTCTAAAAATATATAGAGGTAGCAGGCACCTACTTCGAGACGTAAATCAAGAACGAGTTTTCATTTCAAGAATCAATTCAAATCCGGATCCCAAGGATTATATTATAAAACAAAAGCTACACGTCCGAGATCTAGATGACCATAAAGCGATGAAGATTGGCTAGGTAAAGACATATAAAAAGGTCGGAAGCCTAGTAAGAAAACACAAAGCAGGGGTTTTCTACTGTTCGATATAACAACAAAACCTTTAAGGATTCCGTAAAGGTTAATTCTCATAATCTTAAAAATAAATTCCTCAATTTTACGATAAATTATATTTCTCTTGGATGACAAGCCATAAAGACCCTTTAAGGACACTCTTATCTCAAAATATCGCACAAAACAGATTTTGTCTGAATGAATAATATTTACACATGAATGCCTTGGAGGTGAGCAGCTTGCTATAAATAATTCAAAGTCGTCAAATTAAATCGCTAATCGCTCTTCCACTTGACAGAGTCTCGAGTTTCGAGTTTTCAACCATAAAAAGCGAAAGTAAATTTCCAACTCAATCTACAGCTTCCAATCCTCAATATTTATCTCAGGCCGAAGGTACAAATCACTTACAAACAATGATTTCAACTAAAGTCTCATTAGCGCTCTTGTTTACCTGGGACAAATCCTTTTTGCTATCTTCAACGACCATCATTCTGAAGATGTCTGGCCTGGTTGTCAACGTCGTGGTCGACGGTGTCGTCAGCTCTTAGATGTCATCTTGGATACAATGAACGGTAGACATTTCCAAATATTTGCATTCAAAATAGTAGAGTAGAACCCTCCTCCTTTCAATATGCCTGCCGAACAAGGACTTTGCCCAAACTTGTACGTGATAGGTGAAATGTCTTTGGCTATGAAATAAGTTTCAGCACAAGGACATCACGCACACATAAAAGAATTTTGGATTTCGTGAATCAATTTTTCAGTGTTGTACGGACAATTATTTGCAAATTGCTAAACGATGGAAAAATCTACAAAAAGACAATAGGACGTGTCCTTGTATCGTTATTTTTCTATCGAATAAAACACCGTGGGGCTTCGAAATATCCCCACTTCATTTGTCTGGTAAAGACGCAAAGTGTCCTCAAAAAGTATTCGAGTAGATGAAACCTGATAATTTTGTTGATGGTCCATCATTGTTGACACACAAGGATATCGGCCGGCAGATGGACGGGTTCTACTACTTAGAATGAAGCCTGATACTAAAATGATGAGAGAACCTCAGAGGTGTAAACGTTCCGAAAAGTTATACATCTTTGTTAGGGAGGAATTCTTTGTGTTAAATTTATTAGCAGGCATATTTCTCGTTATCCGCAATTATGCGTGTTTTAAGGATTTACCAGGATATACGATTTTTCGACTGCCTCATGGCTCAGAGTGCGTTCTTTGTGAGATTTTTGGATGTTGGTATTCACCGTGGTAAGAATAGAAATAGCTGAAATGTTTTTGAAAATGATATGCCCGTAGAATATCAAAGAGAATGGAAAAGGACGAATTGTATGCAGAAGGTGAAAGTAAGGACTTTAGCTAAGTGGATTGAATTGTCTTCGTTTAAGATGAGTTAAGGATTTTTCTGATTTTGATTTTTTGTGTGTGTGGGTCCCATATTTCAAAATGGCCGGAGATGCTTTTTTATAAAAAAGGATGATGAACAAATACTTTAAGATGAAAGTTTTAGTCAAATTGTTTCGTAAATTCAGCGAGGTATTGACATTGTTAAGGTCCATATTGAAGTGGGAAAACGTTGCTTCCGACTATTTTCTTTTTTCGGTCATTCAGATCTATAATACAGCTACAATGACCTAACTATACGGAGAGTGAACGAAAAGTAGTCGACTAAGAAACAAAGATACTATTTCAACCATTTTCAATTTTTTTAAATGCTTGGCTAATAAACGTCACTATCATTACGTACATTGAAAAATTAATTATCCGGTAATCGTACCTCCGTTCGTAGTAAGACTGTGGCTCTGTTGAACCAGAACTCTATAATGCTCGGACATATCAATGGCCTCTTGTGAGCGTAGCCTTTACTACGGGCAACTGTTATAAAATTATTGAATGGCCGTGCTGATGAAAAAAAAAGTCTATGCGTCACCTGGAGTTTTTGATATTGCTATTATACATTTTCGGTTGTTATTCTAACTCCAAATACTGGTCTGTGTCCTGAAAAATTTTATTCGTTAATGCTCTGTCCTCTACCATTGTGTCGAACCTGGCAAGCAGTGATGGCAGGGTAAGGTGAATGATACTCGAGAATTTCTGCAGATAAGTTCTGACTGCAAGAGTGGTCACTCGTTCCTAGACCTCTTTCCACGTACTACATTCAATTCTCAAATTACACTTTTACGACACATGGCAAGGAACAGTCGGACTGAGCGCTCACTATAAAAATAACTAAGTGCGCAAATAGGGTACTTGGATACATGGTGAACTCTGAAAAATGAGCCTAATCTATATACACATGATCACTGAATAGATGAACCTTTTTTTCCGCTACTGCTAGAATTCAATAGCAAAGCAACTGGCCTAAAAAACACTATTGAGATCGATTATGCGTTAAAACCGGACTGACGTAAGCGATTATGTTGTCTATTGGGAGGGAGGTTATATCTTCCCACGATCCATTTCCTGTCTTTGACCCTAAGCTAGAGAAACGCCTCCTGGTAATGGAAGAATTGCAGTTAATCGTTGCCTTTCTACTCCTACAAGAAGCTACTGAGCTCATCATCAGGTTCAAGCCAGATCGTTTTACTCTGCACTCGCTCGATAGAACTCGAGTAAAATGGTGTTCGCACTCTCAGAGCCCAGTTCAGATTTTCATTGCATTCCAAAGAGCAGCCCAACAAAGACCTGCAGCAACTTTACGTCAAGGCGCCAAATATCGTTGAAGGAAATTGCTCTTTTTTCCAACAACTCTAAAGCCTCCCAACGTAATTTTTCAAAGATCTTTCGCTGACCTTCTGAAATGGAATATTTCTTTCATGTGTCAGGGTAATAACGGAAACCTGTAGAGATGGGGAAGACTGCTAAACGGCGAAGACGACGCTGTCAGGCAGAGCGAACCATTCAATATTGACGATGCTAATTAAGAATTCCGTCCACCCGACTAAAATGCAGTAAGCATAGCAATATCTAAACTGAAGTCGACAAGGCTGCCAGGCCAGACGGAATACCCACCGAACTATTTAAGGCAGCAGGAGATGACTTGGTAGAGATCATACACCAACTTATTTCCAAGATTTGGTCAGATGAATATATGCCTGATGAATGGAACCTCAGCATCGTTTGCCCGGTTTACAAGAAAGGAGACCCTCTAAACTGCACCAACTGTACAGGTATCAGTCTCCTTAACATCACGTATAAGATCTTGTCTGCCGTATTGCGTGAGCGCCTGAAACCATTTGTCAACGATCTGATAGCGCCCTATCAGTGCGGTTTTAGGCCCGTTAAGTCCACAATTGACAAATTATTCACACTACGGTAGACCCTGGAGAAAACACAAGAAGTTCAGATCGATACTCACCACATTTTTATCGATTTTAAAGCCATATAAGACATGTCTAGTTCTGGCATCCTTGCCAAACTCGTCCGCTTGTGCAGGATAATGATGAAGAAAGCTAGCTGCTGCATCAAGTTCGGTGACGACCTAATCGAAACCTCTGACGTCAAAAAAGGTTTTGGGCAAGGCAACGCGCTGTCATGTGACCTCTTCAACATCGTACTAGAAAAAATACTGCAAAACTCACAAGCCAACACACGAGGTACGATCTTTCAAAAGTCTGTACAATTACTTGGATATGCCGTCGATATTGATATTAATGTTGTGCGTTTGCGAGTATAGGAACAGAAGCGGCAAAAATGGGTCTAGCGGCAAACGAGGGAAAAACAAAGTATATACTCGTACTGTCAACAAGAAGAGGCACTCAACATCGACAAATCAGCCAGACTATCAAAATCGACAGCTATACCTTTGAGGTCGTAAGGGACTTTGTCTACCTCGGCTCTGCTATCACATTTAAAAACGACATCTCTTCAGAAATCAAACGAAGAATAAAGCTTGCAAATCGCTGTTTCTATGAGCTGAGAAAGCAACGGTGTACTAAGGCCCTCTCTAGAATAACCAAGGGAAATCTATATAAGACCCTTGTAATCCCAGGCCTGCTCTATGGTTCTGAAGCATGAACCCTTTCTAAAGCGGATGAAGATATCCTTGGTCGTGTTGAGAGAAAAATTCTTGGTAAGATATATGAGACGATTCAACAATGAACTCAACGAGCTGTACAGTGACATCGACCTGGTCAAAAACTCCACATTGGGCGTTTGAGATGGCTGGGACATGTAGAGCGAATGAACACCAACGCTCCAGCCTGCAGAATCTTCGAATCTAATCCGAAGTGACATCGCATTAGAGGAAGGCCTTAGGTGGCGCCACGTAAGTAGAAGGGGACCTCAAACAACTCTGGGTGCGCAACTGGAGGCTTATTCGTTGAAGCCCAGGTCAATCCTGGACTGTAGCACCGCCTAAGTAAGTAAGTAAGTATTTCTTTCCTGACGACAGTACTCTTTGCTTTTTATAATTACTACCAAACGCATGTCCCTACTCTTCGGCGGTAGAATGTGTAACTAAACTGGGAACTACTAATGGAGCGAAATTTTGCGTTACCAAAACACAATGGTGTATGCTGTCATTAAAGTAAAATAAAGACAGCCAGCCAGTATCCATGAATTGCACTTCTCATTCTCGGGGTGTGTATCAATAGTACAATACGATGCCTTCATCTGGTCAAAAGCTTCTAGACCTAGCCCACTTTATTGGCCACTCTACAATATCAAAGTAATGTCGGATCCCTTACTTTCTGCTATCGCTATTTCTGTCATATGTGCTACCATGAATTTACTCGAATTACTCCCTTCAAACCTTCAATCGTAAGATGCAACGAGCTATGAATGCTCATCAGTTTACACCTTCATACACTTTCTGCCGTACTCTGTAATATCGGGATTCTTTCCTGAGTCGTACAACTCACTCATGGTGTGTCCTACCGAACTCTTTGTTTCCTAGCCATTGTAAGTTGCAAATATCAAAAGCCAACGAATATTGGTACCTTTCTTCGCCCGCGCTATACTACATTTATGTCAACATTTTAGGGGCTGTTGATTAAAATAAAAAGTAAAACACCGGTAACAGAAAAAATATCTCTTCATCAATTTCAGTCTATGTTCAAAATTGATTACGAGTATAATAAAGTTGATTTGGTATTGCAAAGTGCCGGTGTTTTATTTTTTTTTTTTCGATAAACAGGGGTGCCCCAAATACACCAGAGCGTGCTAATTACAAAAAACAGCTTCCCGTATCTATCTATTATAAATAAAATTTCTAAGAAAAATGGGTTTAGAAAAAACTTAGATGCCACATTATTTTTAATTTTTTATAAAACTTAAAACTAAGTCCCTATTATACTTAATCTACCTAAACTACTTAGCCTAACTTAACTGTAATCGGGGTGGTGAGCTCCTGTAGTCTTTCGCAATGGGTGGTCACCATCCCAATTGCGATCTCGGGCGCCTGTCATTCGTCAACAACGTCCAAACGCACCACCGAGATTTAACCAGTGCCATACACCACCGGTCACTTCTCAGGGGTGCGGCCTCATGATAACCAACGTGGCCTTTCCACGAGATCGACTTATCTATCCTTAATCTAACTTACAACTAAGGAGGGGTGTGTTGCCTTAGTAACGTACCGACCTAGGGGAGCGAGCTAACCCTCTTCCTTCTTCAAGCCACCAGAATTCGGTGGACTGTTTTTCGGCATCGATCCGATCCCTGTCCGCAATCGCGGTAGTAAAGCGGAGGAGCTCCTGAGCATTGGCAACATACCCGTCGCAGATGAGATGCTTGTCCCTCTCACCGCGGTGGCGGTGGTATATTACCGGAATACCATCCCTGTTTTGTACTAACCCTTTAGCATCAATATAGAGAAAAGCCTCTGGCGGCATAAAGCCCGATAGAAGTGAACTCTCGTGGTACATTTCATTGGGGTAATAAGCCCCAAATATCAGGCTATTATCGTTGATCATTGCCCTTGCAACGTGTCTTCGAATCGCCTTAATCAGGAAATTGTCAATCCTATTCAGATTAGTCCCATCGTAAAGGACTTTGTTGGGATAATATTTTTTGTACTCTGATTCTGGTGTTCTGTACAAGCCGAGACAGGTTCTAAGACACTGCCTTTCAAACACCCGAATCCTTTTCATCTGATACGGCGCTATGACGTACGCGATGACTGGCCGGATTAGGGCCACATAGCATATGACCCTCACCCTGAAGACAAGTTGACTGCTGTGAAATAGCCTTCTTGTCAGGGCTAAAGCCTTCTTGGTCCCAGCAAGACAACCATCTATATGTTTGTCAAAATACAAATACTTATCGAGCCAGATACCAAGGCATCTCACTACGCTTCTTAGCGCTAATGGGAGCCCGTGCTGTGCAATGATGGCCAAATTTCGCCAGTTATATCTGGTATCCGTAGAAGCCCATCTCAATGAAGTTCTACATAAGATTGTTTCCGACTTTTGAAACTTGATTTTTAATTTCCAATCGTCGCAATACGCCTTAATATGATCGAAATCGCGCTGCAGAATAGTATTGATGACCTCGATTTTTGGACCTGATCTGGACGCCACTAAATCGTCTGCGTACGCTATGGCATAATTGAGGGAACATACTGGATCACTTGTATAAATGTTAAACAGTATCGGAGAAATCACATCCCCCTGTTGTAAGCCGTTTTTAATGTCAAAGATCTTGCTCGAAATGACGCTGTTACATTTAACAACGAACTTCTTTCCCATAAGCATGTTGTAAATCATACAATAACACATTGGCTGAAAAGTCCGTGCCGTTTTATAGTAAAACACAAAATAGTTGTCTCCGAGGGCGATACACTAATTGAAACGATTTTTCAATCTTTCGATACCAGTTTTGTAGTACGATTTCGGTTTAGCCTCAAAATAGACCTCTGTTTCGGCGATTACTTCTTCATCGGTCTTAAATCTCTTTCCGGCGAGCATTCTTTTGAGGTCTGCGAACAGGAAATAGTCGCTGGGGGCCATATCTGGAGAATACGGTGGGTGGAGAAGCAATTCGTAGCCGAATTCTTTCAATTTTGCCATCGTTTTCATCGACTTGTGACACGGTGCATTGTCTTGATGAAACAGCATTTTCTTTTTCTTCAAATGCGGCCGTTTTTCTGCGATTTCGTTCTTCAAATGCTCCAACAACGCAATGTAATAGTCGCTGTTGATAGTCTGCCCCTTTTGGAGATAGTCGATGAAAATTATTCCATGTGCATCCCAAAATACGGATGCCATAACCTTGCCAGCCGACTGTTGAGTTTTTGGTCGTTTTGGACGAGGTTCGTCGCCTGCTCGCCACTCAGCTGACTGCCGACTTGACTCTGGTGTAAAGTGATGGAGTCAAGTTTCATCCATTGTCGCATACCGATGCAAAAATTCGGTTTTATTGCGATTGAACAGCTTTAAACACTCCTCTGAATCATCAACACGTTGTTGTTTTTGGTCGACTGTGAGCAAACGCGGCACCCACTTTGAACACAGCTTTCGCATGTCCAAATATTCGTGTATGATATATCCAACACGCTCTTTTGATATCTTCAGAGCCTCAGCTATCTCGATCAAGTTTACTCTCTTACCCTCTCTTAGAGACGGCACTGACTTTTCAGCCCATGTGTTATATAGGAGAGGTTTCGGCATGCTCATCCTGGTCAACTTATAGAACAACCCCTCTAACCATACGGCATTGAAGGCCTTCTCAAAGTCAACGAGGCAGGCACCCATACACTGGTTCTTGCCTTTATTCCACTGTATGTCGGAGACCAGCTTTAACACAGCATGAATAGTGTCATGCCTCGCCCTAAAACCAAACTGATTTTCTGGAATTATATTATTTTCCTCAACCCACCTTAACAGCGCTCTATTTACCACTTTATCGAATACATTGCTAATATTCGGAGGCAAACTAATTGACCGTAGATTAGCAGGGTTAGTTCTAACTTTATCCCTTTTTGGGATTTGGTGTACTAGAGCTGTTTTTGTTATTGTTCCATTGTGAGTAATCATGGCACCCACCTTGCGCACAGCAAGTGCAAATCTACTAGATCACGCACTTTCAATCGACGGTCATCCAATACCACTTTGTGGATTATTATCAACATTTCTGGTGAACTCACCTCATTTAGTCGATCAGTGCGATGTTCGTCTTGGCGACTCGTTTGTCCTCGCTTAAACTCTGCCACCCAATATTTTATTGTTGTAAACGAAGAAGCAGAATCCCCCAGAATAGAATCCCGTTCTGGTCAAGCAGTGTTGGGCGCGGTAAGTACGTAGGTGGGTGACCACATGGGAACTCAGTACTCCGCGTGCTGTTGACAAAACGCGCCACATGGGCATAGTACCCCGGCGTTAAATCCCGGACCCTACTAATTAATTTGTATCGTTCCCTTGAAATAATAATAATAATCCCGTTCCGTTTTGATATTGTTTTGATGTTGTTTCAAATGAAGGTATTGTATCACATAGCGATGACCAATTTTTCCATATTTAAAAATTCATTGAGAACGTTCATTATTGATGGCTGCCGAACAAATACTAAACAACGTAGCATAGCATCGTCAAACTTAAAATTGAAGCATTATATGGTTCGTACCTTCTACAATTGTCTTTCTATTTAAACAACAACCGCCATCTATACGTCTGGTTGGTTATTTATGGGACTACCGCTAGTAGGAATAATAATGACCCCCTATCACGTTCTGAAGTTCCAGCCGGTTCTGAGGACATAGGCTGAGACAAATCTTCTTCATTTGATCTATCACTCGACTCTTGTATTATCTCGTTATCGACATATTCACCTTCATAGTCGCTCTGCACATTATCTTCTATAAGGTTACTTTCTTCCTCGCTGTCACTTTCCCGTCGTTCTCTTCCGTTCAGCCCAATATGGCAAGAATTTCGTCTTCTTCCAGTGGCCTCCTATTCGACAAGATCACAGCGTAAAGTATGCTAATAAAGTTAATAAAAACACAGTTACACATAAGATAATCATGCGCCCCGCGAGCACATGACATGCTTATATCTGGTGAAATATGGTAGTTTATGCACAAAAACGACTGTCTACAACAGGTTAGACCGACGACTGAGTTCGTTTTGAGGCGCAAGTTAATTCGCGCCCTGAACGAAAAGAGATAATAATATGTTTACGACGTAAGTTATCTTTCTAGGATTAAAATTACATATTAAATGCCTTTGTTTAGGATTAAATCTTGTAAATGTTCGCGTTATTCAACAGTTCGGTGTCCTGCAGACGAACATCAGTACTCTTTTTTGAATGTTACTCTCTTTCTACAATAAATTGGTTGCCATATTGGATTTTTAATGGTAACACACAGTTTTTTGTAACAAATATATTGAACATTCGGAAGATCGTTCTTATTCATTTTTCATTATTCCCCTTAGGTCCTTATACAGAACATTATATGCTGCCGATATATTGGAACTCTTCTGAGTCATTATTATGGCTCCTTGAATCTAAAAAAAAACTAGTTCTTGAACCAAAAGCTCCATAGTCTCATGGTCTTCTTAACACTGCCCACTTAGTCTGGTACCCAGCTTAACAAAAAAAATATTTCAAATCCATAACGACTGATTTGAGTAAATCGTCTTTTTGTTATTTCACTCTGCCAATTACCACCTACCCACCATGCATACGAAATGTGCAGTACTCATCGATGATTTATGAAGTACAAACCATTTATTAAACTGAGCGCCTGTAGCACTAAGTACATACATGACAGCTACACTTTATTCTCTCTCTCTAACAATCCATAAATCAATTTTTCTTTCCATATTCCCATGTTCGATGCAAACAGAAAAAACAATCCGAAAGCAATCCGTTTTACCCCTGTCAACCCTTCGAACATCTTCAATTTCCATTCCAACTTTCATCATTCCAATCCAAAAAAAAAAACAAAAAAAAAAAAAAAACAGAAAAACAAGAACCTCTTAATTGTTTCAGTTTTGTTTGCGCCAACAATTTGTCTTGTCCAAAACTTCTACGCTCTCATAAATCACACAAAATGAACACAATGGCAGAACCACCCCACTATCACGCTAAGCACACCCTAAGGATATCTCAGAGATCTGGAGTACGAAAATAACAAACCCCAACAAGACAACTGCAATTCATGGTCCAAGATGTTATTCTAATAAAAGAATGCCAGAGATATGAGAGCAGTACTCGCAACAACAAAAAAAAAAACCACCAAACGTTTCACCCTCATCCCAATAAAGGGTGGTCTTGGTAGAATAAAAGTTGAAAAAAGAAACAGGACCTTGAGTTAGTTTTTTTTTTTGTGAAGAACAGAAGACTGCGCCTGACACTGTACATGACTCTGCATTTCTACCTCTTGAAATGGCACACCATCAAGACGAATTGTAGGTACTCCTCATCGGAAAGATGTATCATTGACCACCTACCCCTTGAAATGATTTTCCAAAAACAGGACAAAGGAGTCACAAACCCATTATCCTTATCGATAGATGGTGACATTCTTAGATGTCCTAAAAACGTCTGAATCCGGATCGAAAGGGTACTTAGTTAAGCGGCCACTTTTATGACTCCGATTACGATTACTGGTTGCCTCCTCTTAAAGTACATCCCTGATGGGATTGCTTAACCATTAGGAAAGCGTCAGGAACTGGATCTTAGAGAACTAAAAAAAAAAAAGAAAAAGAAAAACAATAAAGGATTGAACCCGGTCAGTTGACGGATTAGAATGGAGTGAAGTGTAAAAATTTTCTTTGATCCCATTTGCAACATTGTTAACTTAGGAGAGGCACATTTTCCGACTTTATTGGCCGTTGATCCAGTAGCCTGACGAGGCAAGTGAAAACTTTTAATCCTGCGAGACAAAAGGGCCCCTTGAAATTGAATCGAAAAATGTGGTTGGTTTGTTTAACATCAAGATGCCTGAAAAGGTTGTCCTTGCTCAGTAGCAAGTTGATCAAATGGCTAATGAAGTCTGATAAAAGGATTTGTCGGGTTTAATCCAAAATGAAGTGGAGTTATGCAAGGACTTGTAGCATTCATGTAACTGGTTAATGAACTGTTTTAATTTTACTTCTTCTTTGAGAACTCTAAGTGTGCTGCTGTTTCAAAATTTAAGTTTGATCCTCATAACGATAGAAAAGTAGTTTACCATCCTGTTAACAACCTAGGAGCATCAGAACGTTCATATGCTTCACGTTTCTTAAGAATCTGAAAGCGTTGGATGCGCTATACATTGTTGTACTCGTATTTTCCTCTGCAAGCATTGTAGAAGTTCTTTTTCTTTCCTTATAAGGGACCGGAATGATTACTGGGTATTTTCTTGCTACCTGTAGAAAAGGTTTCGTTTGTCAATTGCCTTCTTAACATATTGTATATGTGGAAGATATAGTCAACTTAGCAATATATGAAAACATTCTTCGCAGATTCCCATTTTCACAGGTTTCTCCATTGTCGTAGTAACCTGTCTCTAACTTACTTACGTGGTTGTAGTGCTATTTCGATAGCCGTCACTAAAACTGTTGATTAGAATACTACGAGCAAGTCTCATCTTTCTCCAAAGACAACTAATTTGGACGCGCCTTTGATGATTTATGAAACCTGGCGTGCGAAGAGCCCGCAGAAACCCTGGATTAAAAACTAGTGTATCCATGTATCAGGCATGATGAACAAAAGCAATTTTATTCCTTGTTCGATTCCTAAATTGCTAATCAGCGCAGTCCTAGCGGCACCAGGTATCTTAAACGGACGGAGCAACAAGTTTGAGAAAGGAATCAAGTAAGTGACCAGAAGCCCTTGAAAATAAGTGCAAACCTGGAAAACTTCGAAGCCGAAGACACTACGTCCAGGAAACGAGTCCCTTGCATTTTTACTTCGGCTTACTGAATCTGCTTAGCCTATAACAACGGTAGTATTAGCATCTCACATAAGTTACGAAACACAAATCCTTCCACGAAATAGTAGAGGATAGTCCTGTCGTCGCAATTGTGTATTTGACTGACGAATAAGGAAGGACCTGCTTTGGTGAATAAACTGTCATAAAAGACAAAGTGATGAAATGTTTCTATAAACGTGCTCTTCCTGTCCAACTCTTTATCCACTTTTAAGAATGGAGGATGGCAATAGGGTCAAAACTACAGCAATACTGAGATGACATTAACATAGGCTCTTCGACATTGATTGATCACATACTCGGCAGTCGTGGAATGTTCTATTTCCGATCATTATCCTCCCTTATATTATTCATATACACCAAACACAGAAGAAGATCTGGTATATTGCATTTCGCACATTAGCAGGAGGAAAGTGAATGAACTTGTTCGTGAAACAGATTGGGAGACACTACTAAGTGAAACTAATGTTGACTGTTTGTATGAGAAGTTTGCAACTAAAATTAGTAACTCGTATGTTTCGAAAAGTAATCAAACTAAATGTAAGCATAGCCCCTGGATGTCGGCAGGCTTACTTGGAGAATGTAAAAAAAAGGGATGAGCTCTTCCGAAAGTTGAAGGATAACAGATTAAGCAAAGCAAAACCGAGTGTAAAAGCTTCCGCAATATATTAAACCAAAAAATAACAATGCAGAAAAGTAACTTCTATGTGAGCAAGTTCAACGAAACACGAGGTGATCCTGGTAAGACTTAGAGTTTGATAAACGAAATCGTAGTAAGGCGATATTGTTAAAAATTCTCCGGCAGATAAACGCTTATAGACACTTTTCCATGGATATGCAGAAAACTTTGCGGATCAAACTCTACGTATTTTTCATCACTGCAGTGCCATAACAACTAGTCACTGCAGCTCTAGAATACCTAACACAATTTATTTCCAAGAAACAAAAGAATCAGAGGTACAAAAAATTATTCATTTCTTGGACATAAAAAATCCTCCTAGTATCGATGGCATCAGAGCGGCCGATAGAAAAGCACACGCGGATATATTTGACCCTATTATATCTGCATCAAGCTAAGATCCCTCAAACGCTAAAAAACAGCAGTGATACGACCTTTATACAAAGCAGGAAAAAAAAAACGACATGAATAACTACAGACTAATATCGATCCTACCTGTAATCGAGAAATGTCTGGAAGAGCCGAAGAGGTTCTAATGAAACGTGCTGGTACTATTTAGTAATCCAAAACTGATGAAAACACTAGAACGAATCCGAGTACGAGGAGTTCTTGAGGATTGGATTAAGGATTATCATTTCTGTAGGACTTTCTGAGTGAGAATTAAGGACACTTATAGCTGCAAAAGAAGGATACAATACGGAATTCCACAGGGCTCTAAATTATGCCCAATACTATTTGTCCTATGCGCAAATGAATTGCTTCGAGTATCCAAACACATACAGCATTCCATTTGCCTAGGCAGATGTTACAGCCATAGTCGTCCGTCATAGGTCCCTGTACATGGCTACAACAAACATTCAAAATGAATATAATGAAGCGGTGAAGAGGGACCATAACAATGGATTTATACTCAACGACCAGGTTTAACAAGAACACAGCCGATGATACAAATGCAGAATAATGCTTGACCAAGTGCACAGGCTAATCCAACAATAGAATTTGTCAAAAGTTATAAATACAAAAGTAACCTCCTTGCCCGCCAGAGTGCGCTGCTACTACAAAAAAGATTATGGTGTCTTGAAGTCCGTTCATATTTACGCAGACATGCCAAATTTCAGTGCGATACTGTCTTTAGTTTTGTTTTGACAGCTGATTGTTGTTAACGTGTTTAGCATCATGTTGAGCATGGACAAAAACGATTTTCGTTCTCTCATAAAACATTATTTTTTGAGAGACAAAACGGCGAAAGAAACAAAAGAAAAGTTGGGTAAATATTATGGGGCTAATGCTGCGTCAGATTACACCGTCAAATATTGGTTTCGAGAGTTTCGTGGTGGCCGCAATTCCACTACCGATCAAGTCCGCAGCGGCAGGCTCTCCGATGCGGTTACAGAGGACAATGTCAGAAAAATACATGAAAAGGTGCTGGCTGACGGGAAAGTGAAGGTGCGCGAGCTAGCAGATACCACAAAGATTAGTGCTGAGCGCGAACGCCATATTTTGGGCAATATTCTTCATATGAAAAGTTATCCCGCCGCTGGGTGCCGCGCATGACCAAAAACACGAAGGCGAGAGCACTTCGAAAGAGTGTTTGGACTTGCTGATGCGGAATCGGGCGGACTTTTGGCGTCGATTAGTAACTGGATTTAGATCCCTCGGACTATTATCTCTTCCCAAACCTCAAAAGATGGCTCATCAATAAAAAATTCAGCTCACGCGAGGAAATCATCGACGCCACGGAGGAGTATTTTGCAGACCTTCCGGAAAATTACTTTTCGGACGGGATCAAGAAGTTGGAAAATCGCTGGAATAAGTATATCACACTAAAAGGGGACTATATTGAATAATATAAAAAACATTTAAAAAAAAAAAATTTTAATTCCCAAGGAGGTTGCTTTTCATTCCACCTAGTATCCGGGAGAAACCATCGTCAGTCACTTTCTTTGGAATGAACATATTGATAACTTACGTTTGAATCTAAAGGGAGCACTCTTCCGGCGTAATTACTTAAAGAATTACTCTGCTTCGCAGGTTCTAAAACAAGTTTGCTATAACCTGGTTTAGTCAGAACTGAGGTGTGGAATCCTTGAATCGGGCAATGCATGAATGACACAACTACAGAAACTACAAAGACTGCAAAGTGCTACGTTTAAGGGAGTAGTCTCATGTTCGATCTTCAAATTGTTGTTTTTTTTTGCATACTTTAAATGCTTAATAAGTTGAGAAGTCATTTTAAAGTTACAGCAAATAATAGGGCAGAGCGTATCCTGCAGCTGCGGCGCTCATACCTGCGCTATTGTTTGAAAAATTTATACTTGTAGTGTACGACACGTAGAATTTTAGTATTTTAAGGAAAAGTGAATGTCAGTATATGTTTGTATTTCAACGTGTTAATATCTAGCTCTTAAAATTTTTGTATTTTTCGAACAACGGACAAGAAAGGCACGAAAAGAGGCACTCAGGAGAAAAAGCTAAAAAAATAAGTTTTAAAGGAAATCAACATACTGCTGAGGAAAATACTGATTTTGCTAGTACATCTGCAAAAAAAGAAAGAGCAAAAAAATTACTTAATCAGTACGCAAAAGCTAAAAAACAACTGGAAACTGCAAGAATGCAAAAACTTGTGGCGTGATCCGTAGACAATTATCCTTTTTGAAAGTCGAAAACTACCAAAATAATTTTTTGGGTTTTCAAAATTCAACAGTTGACTTAAATAACCAAGTCACAAACCGGATTGGTTAGTGTAAACCCAACTTTTATACCAATCTGCGTTTTGGTATTATCACCGATTGCAGTTGGCTAAATTTCTATTGTTTTCCGAAAGGTATTTAAGGCACTGCAATATCCTATGTGTTCTCTTTTCTTTGCATTAACGCGTTTCACATAACTTTGGACGTTCATTGTCCAAAATTTCTTTTGTGCTGCTAGCATTTTCTTGTTATGGTGCAGTTGGAAATATTCCCAACTTTATAGTTATTCTGCACATAGTGCACGCACAAAAAGTAGCATTAAAAGGTAAGAATTGTTCATTACTAAGTGAATAAATTTATAATCATATCACCAATTTCGCAGTTACCTTAACCTTAGCAGAAAACCTACTCTTGTTCTGTTAAGGTTCATTTTGTCTTTTTTTTTACGAGGCGTGAGGCGACTATGTGTGAAACTAACCCGCTGGTGAAAAAAAAAAAAAAAACAAGTTCTGACTGCCCGTGCAAAGGCACAGACAAATATCGAGCACATGGTTACAATAACCTCCAAGCATCAAAAGCCCAATCGGATTCACCTGAATTCCAACTTAGTATCAATCAACTCCTTGCAACTGCACTTACCATGAAGACAAAATTGGTTGTGCACCAACTCCATCCTGCTTATATTGTAATAATCAAGTTATATTAATTTTATCATGACCTGCTACATCAAATGCCTGAGCTGTAATTCAGTGTTGTTGATCACATACAAAAGTGTTAAATTAATAATTGTACGGATACTCCATAACCAAACTCCATTTTCCTATAAATTTCCTATCATATAAAAGTAAATTAATTTATCTAAATATTATTTGCCTAAATAAGTAGTATTAAAAGTCAGAGAAAAGTGATCATTTTACATATTGTATTAGAAAGGTATTCAAAATTACATCCGCATGCTGAACTTTGTGCACAAATTTCAACGAATTGGATCTTCATTATGAAAGTGAGTACATAACATTTAATTTTCTTTTCATTCGCTTATTTATACTTCTTTAGTCCTATTATATACATAAATTTTCGTAAACGCTGAATACTTAGTATACTACCTACATATATGTAAAATCTAAAACTATCTTAAAATCCTAACATTTACCTAATATTTAAAGACACATTTTGAATAATATTTAACTCACATATCCTATCAGATTTCAATTTGACGTAGTATCCAATAAAATAGTTATCTTACGAGTATATATACAATTTAGCAAAGTAATTTGAAACACTAAATTGTCTTAACTTGCTAATCAATCAGTTATGTGTACGAGTGTATTATCCACATACACACATCCAGAATATTTAGAAATTCAAATCGAATTACAATAAAATGATCTACGAGTATAGTCTTGTTGACACACAGTTTTGAGTACCTTTACTGATTATACACGTGTTATTTTAAAACATGACGTTGTGCTAGGCCCGTTATGATCGTTGGAATGATCGACTAGTGAAGTGTTCGGATAGGGACATATATTCCAACATAGATATAGGTGGGAATAGTTATGGTGTAATTGGTCAGCCAGCTGCTGTGGGAGGATTAATTCTGCTGTTACAACATCTAAAACACCACGATGAGTTTATAAGCAAGTTCATATAACATCCTTTTCACATTTGCAATAGTCTACGACCTTAAGTTACAAGCTTTATTCATTTACCTTTTCTTTATGGCACGATAATTTGTAAATTTCAGAGAAAAGCAGCAAGATCCTACCCCTCCGACGAGCAAACGCCGTGCAACCGCAAGCGTGCCACCCGCTGCTACTAAACAAAGTGTCGATTCTCCTTCCATACACCCCTGAAACCATTATAAACTTAGATAGAAGTAAAGCCAAAAACGATGCTGTTGACTAATAAAATTATGCTGAAATTATCCACTTATTACGGCCTCACAATTATGAGAACTATAAACTCTCTGGAAGAAATGAAAAAAGCTGTGTGGGCAACGTTTTATCACATAACTTCTACCGACGAGAATCCGCAACATCATTATTGTCTGGAACGTGAAACTTCCTGGTGTCAGTATCAGCAACTCAAAGCTAACAATAAAACAGATACATTTACACATCCAGCGACTTTTGATGAAGAAGTTACTAAAGTTTTAAAGCCGATCTACGAAGACGTGTCGGACGACAGAATTTTAAAAAGATGTTTGGGTGGAAACACTCAAAATAAAAATGAAAGCTTCAATTTTACGGGGAAAAATAATTGGAAATTGCAACGCTCACAGCAGTGTGTATTTTCAATGAAAGCCAAAAAAGCGTTTTGGAAATAATGTATGTAATGGGTGTGCGAGCAGGCGCAGAGGCCATGAACTTTGCACAATGGGCCGATGACACTCGCATATTCAATGTAGAGAAGAGGGTGTCTAACGTCGCAAAAAGTGAAAGAATTGCAAGTAGATCAGCGAGATTTACGGATGCTTATTAAGAAACCGAAGGTATACTGTACGCGCCAGGAATAGAAGAATAATGTAAGTATAAATTTTCAATGAAAAATTTCCTCTCCAAAGTTTAAACGCGTTTTTCTCGAAATTACTTTTTATCCGTCGGCCCAGATGACTGAAAAAAAAACTATTGGGCCGATTCGGCTGAAATTTTAACACAATTTTCTACATACACATGAATGGTTCTGTACGGTACCAGAATTCGAATTTTTTGCCCACTTTTTTTTTTTTATCTCGATCTTAAACCGAGAAAAGCAGTCGATTATTGAAAATTTTCTTACAAGGCCACCATTTTGTTATTTTTCACTCAAATCTTTTAAATCTGCTACGGGACAGAATGACAACTCTACTGAATAATAATCTATTTGGAATTTTGATCAATCAGGGGGTTCAGCCACTTACTTTTTTTTGGAATAGACCTACTTTACCTCACCAAAATGACGATAAAATATTTTTTTTTTATTTAACAATTTTTTTTTTTGTATTATTCAATAGCTAAATAATAACATGTATTGGGTCTACAAGTAAGTTTCCAGCGTTTTTTTCCAAAATTTGAAGTTTTATTATGAAAACATAGTTACAATGCTTTATTCAAAGTACCGTCCATCGGAAGCTACAACTTTCCCCCTTTCTTTCTGGCAATTTATGAATTCCGGACCAAAAAAATTTCTCGTCTTTCGAGCCCAAGAACGTATCGAGCCAATTTTTGATTTCCTCTACTAAGCTGAAGCGTATTCCCGTAAGAGCGTTCTGCATTGAACGAAAGAAGTGGTAGTCAGATGGTGCAAAGTCTGGGCTATAAGGCGGGTGGGGCAGAATTTCCCATCCACTATGTTCCAAATAGTTTTTCACCGAAACCGCAACATGTGACCGAGCGTTGTCGTGATGAAAAATGACGGACTCATGCCTGGTCTCATATTCTGGCCGTTTTTCTTTTAATGCCCCCTTCAAACGAATTAGTTGGGTTCGATATAATGGTCCTTTGATGGTTTCACCACTCGGAAGCAGTTGGTAGTATACGACACCCTTTTGATCCCACCATATGCAGAGCATGACCTTATTTATTTCGTTTCGGCGTCGATTGGGCGGGCTCGCCGGGCTTTGTATACGGTTTTTTGCGTTTAGGATTATCATAATAAATCCATTTCTCATCACCAGTGACAATACGATGCAAAAATGATTTATTTTTATACCGCTGCAGTAACATTTCGGACATGCAAAATCGCCGTTCGACGTCTCTTGGCTTCAATTCGTACGGCACCCAGTTTCCAACCTTTTGAATGGATCCCAGTTCTTTTAGGCGCAGGGAAACGGCTTGTTGCGTGACGCCCAATGATGCAGCAAGTTCTTCTTGAATCTGACACGGATCCTCATCCAGTAAAGCGTCCAATTCCTCGTCTTCAAAACTTTTCGGCTTTCCGGGGCGATCTTTGCCTTCAACTCCAAAATCACCACTTCTGAACCGTTTGAACCACTCGCGGCACGTCGATTTACCAATACATTCCGCCCTATAAGTTTCCGAAAGCAAACGATAGGCCTCAGCCGCACTTTTCTTCATATTAAAGAATAAAAGCAGCGCTTCCCGCAAATGACGTTTATTTGGCTGGAAACTTGTCATGATTTTGCTCGATAAAATGTACGACACCGATAGAACTGCTCAAATATAACGCTGCAAAGTTGTTGACAGATACAAAACCTACAAATAAAACACATGGGGTCTGACATTTCTGCCCGGGATCCACTGGTGGCGCCATCTCTGACAAACGCTGGAAACTTGCTTGTAGACCCAATAATTACCATAAGAAGATTGTATTTCATTTTCCGCAAAAAAAAAATCCTTAAAAACCTTCAAAATTTAACCTAGGACATGAGACCGTACGTGAAGGAAAACCTTTTAAAGTGCTAAATGTCCGAGCAATTTTCAAGATGACCGTATTACTGGAATACTACGACGACGTGCGTTTTAAGATGGTTATTATCTACGACCATACCAAAAGTAGACGAGCTCAGGGTATGTTTAGAACACCAATACCGTACAACATACCAGTATATGGCAGAAGAAAACTTAAACATAGTGTTCCCTCAATTTTCAATAAACGTCCGCAAGACCTATAATATATTGTAAATTTTAAAACTGGAAAAAAGCTTATCAAAGGATATCTGTTATCCTAAGTCCATTTATGATTATTAAATTTCCATCAAAATCGGGGCTTACGAAAGGGAAAATTAATAGTGAGATATTCGTACTTCCTCTGTGACTTGAGTTTTGCCAAATCGGTTGATTGTTGGTCTTCATCTTTCACAGTTTCTTTCCTGAGGCCGTAGAACAAACTACAAACTTTCGCTTCTTGAATATCTCTTCGATAGGAATCCATTCTCTGTAACCTGTAAGATTATCCCAGTGAAGGATACCAATGTACCTATTCCATGAACTATGGAAAATACCTACGACTTTCCGTAAAAAAAAAAGCGATTCATGGACTGTGAAAGAATTCTAAAAGCGAATTGGTCAACTTGCTGATGGTCAATCATTTTGCTGGAGATTAGCTTTTAGTAGGAAACCCTATATAGACTTCACTGCTTGCCTCGATTTTCCCCTAGATTTGTAGAGTGACAAGAAGTAACTTTAAACGAAATAAATTTAAGAAAGTGGCCATGTCAAAATGTTGCGGCGTCCCTTTAAGTCCATTGATTTGAAATTGATTCCAATAAAGTTTTGAAACATTTCATATCGCACAGATCAGCAACTCAACATTTTAGGGAACAACTACAAAGCTTTAAAAAAAATGCCTGAATCATTGCACTTAAAAGGTTAGACCGCTCTAGAGACTGTAAAAATAGGGTTTTTTGTGACTTTTTTTTTCAGGAAAAATATAAAATAAATCGAGTTTACATCATATGTATATTGTACATATGATTGACTGTAAAACACAATTTTTATAGAATAATTTATTTAAACACCGGCTGTGCAGCGTTTCTCAGATGACCTCTCTTTTTTGGAAGAGTCTACGGCCGTACCAACAGCTCCTGAAAATTTTAAATCATGATGTGTCACAATGAGCTAGAGAAGTATGTTGAATTTTTTTGGTATATTGATTTTTGGCCGAATGGTTCACTGCCAAAGTCAAACTTGAAAAATTCGCAGAAAAATCGCCAGAAAATTGTTAATAACAAATAAACTATGGGATGTAAAAAAAGTCCTACGTACTTATTTAGACAATATATTTTTAAGGACCTAGTTAAAATTTGAAGTAGATTGGTTGAAAATTATTTAGGTTATGGGTGCGGCCAACTGGAAAAATGCAGTTTGAGATAAACGCTTTTAAAATTATGAGTTATATACTTTCAAGAATGAGTACTTCGAGATATTTCCCGGCCATAATCTTTTGAGATATTGTATAATTTTTGAGGACCTAAGGGATCATTGAAAGCAATAAAAAAAAATCCATTTTTTGAAACTCCCAGATTGGCCTAACCCCTTTTGCAATCCTTAGCCAGCCGACACATTATGTCCCAAATCGCACACCCATACTACTTGACATTGCTTTAGTATCTGACCTTGACCTGATATTACACTATGATCAGCTATCCGCACCCGCTTTTCTTACCATGATGTGGTCATCCTGACAATAGATGTATTTCCTTCGGTCGTAACCGACGTGAGTTTGAAATCTTATCAATATACACGGATCAATTAACATGAACTTTTTCATGACTGCCGGTGCTTGAATTGGTGGCCTATTTACAGCACAAATGATACTAATTTTCAAGCTGAATTCTTTCAGGACAAAATTACCTCGCTTTTTGACAAGCATCTTCCTCTACTCCAAAACAACTAAATTGAAATTACCATGGTTTACCCAGAAGGTTTGTAACCTAGTTAAAACTGATAACTTGTTTAATTCCAGATGGAGGCACTATCAATTTTTGGCAATGCACAGAGAGTTCAAAACTGCTCGAAATGCTGTAACTCTTCTTATACGAAGAAATAAAACTGCATTTTATAAAAACAAGTTTGAATCTTGCAATTCTAATTTCTCGAAAAAACATTCGTCAGTTGGGGCTCAAATCAGAAAAGGCATCGCTTTCAAACAAAGTGAACCTTTCAGAAATCAATGCGAATTTTGTTTTTGCTTGCGAAGCATCTCCTTCATCAAGTTCTTTTGGTTTAATTAATAATAGCTTAAGTTTCAAATTAACTTCTTGTGTTGATGTAATTCTTGTTGGTAACACAATTCTAAGTGCTAAATCAAATGCAGCGGACTCAGATAATGTCGATCCTAAGTTTATGAGAATTTTGCTTCCAGTTATTCTACATCAAATTACTCACCTTTTTAATACTAATAACAACTTCAACTTTTCCAGAACAGTGACAAACTGCAAAAGTGCTCCCACCAAGTTGCTATAGGATACCGCCCTATTGCCATCTTGCCGTTTTTGGGTAAAATTTTTGAAATAATAGTCCGCCAACAAGTTGAAAACCATCTCGATGATAGTAAAATGATAACTACAATATATTGGTCTATAACTTAATTTGTGCGGTTTGCTGAGAGATTGCGTAACTTGTATTATTCTATTGTTATTATTCCATTGGAACATGCGTTGGAAAGCTACTGTCATTGTACGTCATTTGAGTATATGTCATTCATTTGAAGCGTAAACAACAATAATTTTTTTTCACTCAAATATGTCGAACTTTGTGCCTGAAAAAGTGTTTTTGCAGGGAGTTCTTCTTCATTTCTTTAATATGAAGAAAACTGCTGCCGAAAGTCGTCGTATTTTGGTGGAAGTTTATGGTGAACATGCGCTAGCTGAGCGAATGTGCCAAAAGTGGTTTGCACCATTTAAAAGTGGTGATTTTGGCTTGGAAGAAGATGAACATCCTGGGCAGCCAAAAAAGTTTGAAGATGAAGAACTGGAAGCATTACTCTATGAAGATTGTTACCAAACACAAGAAGAGCTCGCAGAATCTTTGGGTGTCACTCAAGCAGCCATTTCAAAACATTTAAAAGCATCTGGATATATTCAAAAGCAAGGAAATTGGGTTCCATATGAACTCAAGCCGAGAGACGTCGAAAGGCGGTTTTGAATGTCCGAAATACTGCTGGAACGCCACAAAAGGAAGTCATTTTTGCATCGGATTGTTACTGGTGATGAAAAATGGATCCATTATGACAACCCCAAGCGCAAAAAATCATATGTGAAACCCGGCCAAGCAGCCAAATCAACGGCAAAGCCGAATATCCATGACGCGAAGGTAATGCTATGTATTTGGTGGGATCGAATGGGTGTGCTGTATTATCAGGTGCTAAAACCGGGTGAAACCATCAATGGACAACGCTACCGAACACAATTAATCCGTTTGAAGAGAGCAGTGGCCGAAAAACACCCGGAATATGCGATCAGACATGAGGCAATAATTTTCCATCAAGACAACGCTCGGCCCCACGTTTCTATTCCGGTTAAGAACTATTTGGAAAACAGTGGATGGGAAGTCTTACCCCACCTGCCTTATAGCCCAGACCTTGCCCCTTCTGACTACCATTTGTTTCGGTCGATGCAGAACACCTTCACTGAAATACGGTTCACATCAGAGCAGAATATCAAAAATTGGCTTGATTCATTCTTTTCTGCCAAGCCGACCCAGTTCTTTTGGGATGGGATCCACAAATTGCCAGAAAGATGGGAAAAAGTTCAGATGGGCAATACTTTGAATAATACTATTGTACATGTTTTTGTTAAATAAACGTTCAAATTTTGAAAAGAAAACGCACGAATTAAGTTATATACCCAATATAATAGTCCGGTTTTCGCGCAAAGTTAAGTTGTACTACGGCACTCTTGAAAATTTGTGAAGACCTACGCTCCGGTTTAAATAGTGACATGTTGGGACTAATTATATTTCTGGATTTTTCAAAAGCTTTCGATTGCGTCAATCATTAGATTCTGTTGAGAAAACTAAAATATCAGTTTCACTTCGATAATTCGCTGGAACATAAGTTTAGTCCTCTTATCTAAGTAATAGACTGCAGTATGTTTTAAACGAAAACGAAAAATCAACTTGCCTTCTAGTTTCTGCAGGCGTTCCTCAAAGTTCTGCCTTAGGGCCTCTTTTATTTACGTGTTTTATTAATGATATTTCTCAACGCTTTACGAACTGCAATCACTATGTATACGCTGACTGTGTCCGGATATATGGTATACACTATTTCCAAAAACCATTAAAAGTCAAACGGTTGACAATCTAAATCAAGAATTAAAAATATTTATGAGTGGTCCTTAGAAAACGGTCTAAGTCTAAGACCACAAAAACAAAGTCTCCTTAGAATATGTTGAAAATATAAAGAATCTTGGAGTTTTTCTCAGAAGTAACCTTAATTGAAGCGCTCATATAAGCAAACCAGTATGTAAAATTTATGGAGCCCTCCGCGGACTAAGCTCCACCGCAAAATATTTTCCAACTAATATAAAATAAAGCTTGTCAAGTCATTTATTCTTCCCATCATTCTCTACGGCTGTGAAATTTTTCCAAATATGAACCATGAGTCAAGTAGAAAGTTAACATTTCCCCATAATTCCTCCCCGAGATATATTTTCTATTTAAGAACATATAAACTCATTTTCGCCTATGCTAAGCAAACAACCTGCTGTTCCTTAACCAGTCTTATGAATTTAGGAAAAGATTTGACGTTGCTGTAAATCTGCTTCTTAATAGATCTGCGGCATCTGTCTGACTTGTTGGCACAAAAATGTATACACCATAAAGTTTTCAGATTAATTGACAACCAGGCAGCAAGCAAATTCCTCGCATCGAGCACAATAAGACCCAATCGAGTTAAAGGCTACCTCATAAATCAATTTCATCTCCCTTGCGGAGTTGACAATTTAGCTAGCCTAAAGTCTCTTAGCACAAAAAGCATAGGACTAACCGATTTTATGGCACCAATAGCATCGGCTAATTAATAATTGCAATTCAATATCAAGGTAATGGCCCGGGTCGATATAGGCTCCTCAGATATTCAGACATCCGTAATACTAGAGGAGTACCATGCTTAGATTGAAATGTGGTCAATCTTGTTGACGGTTGATTGATTTGGAGTTCTGCAAGGACTTTTATGAATATCGAGATGCGGCAACCGCGTGCTAATTAGGAAATTATTTCGCCCCGCCACAAAGTAGATTAGCCTGAATCCATTATCAGAGGAGGTGTCATCTAGAAAATGCTTTCCGACATTACTACCAAACTACTCTCTGCATGAGTTTGCATTAACGTCGCCGAGGACAATTTTAATGTCATAGCTTGGTCACTGATCGTAGGTCTTATATAGGAGCTCGTAAAAACTATCTGTTGTATTGTCATATATTGTATATCTGCTATGTGGGTGTGTGCCCGCATATACGGTTAATGTTGGCAAATTTAGCCTTAACACAAATTGTTACGAAATGCTCTTTAACATGCCGAAAATTCAAGACTTCTTCTTTACAAATCCACATCCAAATAGGCGCTGCTATTGCCGTCGATAACAATCGCCGTAATAATTGTCGCAGTTTTTCATTCTCTTTTGTCCGGCCCATCTGCTGCTTTGCAGCTGTCCAGGGCTTGCACTAGTCGTTCGGCTGTACGAGGCCTATTCAGAGACCTAACATTCTTTGTTTCGTTTGTAGGGGTTATCAACAGTAGATCTGTTCGTATCCTAGGTTTGTTGGTGCTTCGTAACTGGAGATTTTTTTTCCCCATGGCCGAGCATGGAGGACCAGTTCCATTATAGGTCAGAATTTATCGGATTGGATGAAGAGAATATATTTATTGAGCGAATGAAAACTACTGTACTGGTTCGCAGTACCCATATTGGAAGATCAACGCATTAGAGGAAACCCCGTCGTAAGTACTGCGCTTAAGTGAAAAGGGACTGCAGTCAACTTAGTGTGCGCAACTGGAGGTTATAAACGTAAGACCTCACTAAATCAGGATACCTCTTGAGTGACACCCATGCTGGACCGAACCACCTAAAGAAACAACGAAGATCTAGTCGAATTGGAGACGAATTTTATTCCAAAATGGTGCCAACTGGGATTGGAGCGGAATCCTAAAATTATTGGCTGTTGCCTAGATTTCATAATTGTTCTCTATTGCGGCAAATGCACTATACCTACTATCAGTTTCGAAAATTAAATACTCCGTTTCTCATTCCGAATTAATTACTTTGTACTGAATATTGATGTACATCAAAAACAACTCAATTGACATACATAACTCACTAGGGCAACCTTTTCAAATCCAAGCACGGAGGTTGAAGTGCAAACTCAAACAGATGATTCGAAAATAATTTATTTCGACTAATTACTTCACATTAAAAATTATCCGCTGATTTATTGTTATGTCAACAGTAGATTTTCGAAAATTTTTTTGTCGTTTGTTTGTTTTTGATTTTCACAAAATTACAAAAGTTAATTTCCGCCTGATATCCAGTTGTCATCGAAATGCTATTCCTCGATCAATTTGTCAGCCACCTGGGGTTGAAAACAAATAACGACAACCTAACAGATTAATTATTTGTTCTTTGTTTAAATAATAATTGGTTAAAATCAACTAAAAACAACAACGACGAAAACAAATCATAAAAAGTTTTAATTACACGAAAACATTGAGTTGTCAACGCCTCAAGTGGTACAGAGGGCCCATAGTTGTAAAAGAGTCATTGAACTGACAGCTATCACTAGTTTTATTGTTAGGGGTTCTGTCACAGGGAGTTCTGTCAGAGGGAATGCTGTCAGAGGGAATTCTGTCAGAGGGAGTTCTGTCAGAGGGAGTTCTGTCAGAGGGAGTTCTGTCAGAGGGAGTTCTGTCAGAGGGAGTACTGCCATGGGGGGCTCTGTCACAGGGAGCTCTGTCATGAGGGTGAGAAGTTTTTTTCCGGCTCCCAGAGCTGACATATGTACTCAAACTTACCTGCGGTTAGTCAATTATTGTGTTTGCTATTAGTTCTGTTTGTTTTGCTTAGTCGTTTGGATTTGTTCCATAGATTTGGTCATTGCTTAGGGAGTTGAGTCAGTATGACGTCGATGTTATGGTTGCTGGTGATTTGTACAATTTTTTTCGTTGTCTATTTGGTTATTAATCGATATTAAATGATAAAGAAAAATTCAAAAATGCTCAAATGGTATGTGCACGGTTCGCAGGGAGGTCAGCATTTGTTTTTGGATGTCATGGGTACATATTGTTGCGCTAGTTCTGGGGAAAAAAGGTCTTAATACAACTTTTGTGACAACTGTGTTCTAGTTTTTCCTAAAAAGTAAAACAATTTTGAATTTGCTTTTGTCTTATTTTTCAGTTTGTTTTTTTAAGACTGTACATATTGAAATTTATATGATTTATGAATTGTATTTCCTAGCAGCTAAACGAATTCGAAAAAATTATAAAATGGGCAGATGATCACAAGAAGTCTTCTGAACGAGAATCTGAACCGACAACCATTTCCATTTAGTGGCAACTGCTCACTGTTTCCAACACCAGTTGAGGTCCCTTTTCATTTGACTCCACCACGGAAGTATCGGTGCCAATCATGGAAAAAGAAGAAAATCGAGTAGAAATATTTATTTGACTATTTTTTGACATGTCTCAAAAAATGTTTAAAACTCTTTTGTCCCTTATTCCCATCGTCCATAAATTTGTTTTCTAATGTAAAGTGACTCAAATGTATCCTTCAGTGAAAAAAAGAGGAGCTCAGACCAGCTGCACCCTTGTCGTTACTTTCCTGTACCCTCATTCATTCGGCTGGATCAAGTTGTAATCTGAACCGCGCCCACGGCATCAACCTGCCTGGGTTAAAAATAGTTTCCATTTATCCGATGGAATTCCCTAAAATTTAACCACCTTTTCCGTAGCTACTCGTGGGGACACAATTTTGCAATCAAAAGATGAAATAGGGTAGAGAAACCCTATATCAGCGGTGCATGATGCGGTTCACCTGCCAATAATCCAAGACGGGGTCGTCTTGGCGAAGTAAGTCAGAGTCGGTAAGAAGGCGTAAAATGATTGGATTTCGGCAGAGAGGGACTAGTTCTTTCTGTGCCACCAATAAATTACCTACGCCCAAACTTGGTAAACCTAAACTGAACCAAGAACACTGCTAAAAAAAAAACCAACTAACCACGCCTTGGGAAACTCATATACCATATGTGAAGATCGGGCCTCTGACCCGCGAGATCATTTAAGCGGCTGTAACAAACTTCACCCCAATATGGCACGGGTCCAACGAAGAGCTGGCCAATGCCAGCACGAAAAAAGACAATCTTGTAGTTGCTGTTCTTAATGTGTCTGATCTTGATATACATTAAAGGGAACGACTGGATGCTTCTTCCATATTTATGTGCCGCAATGGGAACAACACCCTGCTGAGACAAGGCGGTCATAAGCTGAATTCATTTCATTTCAAATTGCTTTATTTACAGAAGTCGAAAACTGGAGAGCAATTCGACTTTTAACGAGTTTGATGCGCTGTCTGACTCTATTCAAAGAATTGTATCCCTGTATCCTCATATTACAGGCGATTTCAATATACACAATTCTGGGTGGCTTCGACATTCTGGGCAAACAACACCCGAAGGACTGTTGAGATCTTTGCTGCGGAAAACAACTTAACGCAGCTTGTAAATGAGCCCACGCGAATACCAGACGTTGATAGTCATAGAGCCAAGACCCTGGACTTGTTTTTAACTTCTCACCCTGATAAGTACTGCGTTGATGTGCTCTCCCCTCTAGGCTCGTCGGACCATTATGTCATATCAGCTAATTTCTCGTACACCGACCACGCAGTTAGAGATTTCTGAATTTCTGAAAGAATCGTATGGCAATACGAGAAAGCCATTTGGGGCGGACTTAACAGCTTCTTTAGGAAATTTAACTGGTCGTTATGTTTCCTCTATAACGAGATGGATGCCGCTGCTGATATGATCACTGACACTATTCTCTTCGGAATGAGATCCTTTATGTCTCATCGGATGGAGATTATCAGACCAGAAGAAAAGACATGGTACGACTCGACCTGTAAAGAGGCAGCCAGTGTGAAGTGTGAAAAGTGTTTTTTCGGTCCTTTAAGACCAATCCGACGAGCCGGGAATGACTGCAACGTCTTTCCCAAGCGTGTGAAATTTCAATACGACCAAAAGTTGAGGCAAAAAATAATACAATGTCCCAAAGGTAGTAAAAGCTTTTGGTCATTTGTTAAAAGCATTAGAAATTCTGTCTCATCCTCCACCCCAACGATCATTTACAATGACATTCCAGCAGTCAGCTCTTTAGACAAGGCCAATCTGCTTGCTGCACACTTTGTGGCCAACGCAATACTCCCGGATTGTGCTCTGTCCCCGCCTACAATTGAGTGCGTCGAATCCTCAATGGGACGAATCCACTTTCGCACTCGTGTAGTAGCAAGAGTACTTAAAGGTCTCAATATGCATAAATCCATTGGTCCAGATGGTATATCTCCCCTTCTTCTAAGGAGGTGTTTTTCCACGCCGGTAAAACCACTGCGTAAGCTCTTTCATCAATCCCACTCTTTAGGACTGAAAAACAGCAATTGTGCAGCCCGTCACTAAAAAACGCAATTCTTTTTTCCCTACATCCTACAGACCCATTGCACTTACGTCCCTTCTTGCCAAGGTTATGGAAACGCAGATCAACCGTCAGCTCGTGAAATATCTCGAAACACGAAAACTTCTCAATGACCGGCGGTACGGTTTGGTAGCAAAACGTCAACAGTGATTTGATGACATGTCTCACCGAAAAGTGGAACCAAATCGTACATCAATCTGCCGAAAGCAAGTTAGTTGCACTTGAAATTTCTAAGGCATTTGACAGAGTTTGGCATCTGGCTCTTTTATCCAAAATGCGGGATCGACGACTCTCTTCTTTAATGGATTAGAAATTACATTTCGGAACATTCAATTCAAGTTGTCTTGGACGTTTTCAAGTCCGATATTCACAAAATAAATGCTGGTGTGCCGCAGGGCTCCGTTCTGTCTCCGACGCTCTTTTTAATTTTTATCAATGATTTTTTGTCTGCCATATATTCCTTTGCTGATGACAGTACTCGGGCTCACGTCCCTGCTCTTCGGCTGTAGAACGGGAACGGCAGCGTATATTAAGCTCATTAAATTCCGATATCAACAGCATAATCAATTGGGGAACTATCAACAGAGTGGAATTTGATGCTTCCAAAACACAATGCTGTCTGCTGTCGTTAAAGCGAAATTTAAATACCCAGCCATTATCCATGAATGGCACTTACATCGTCGAAACCGAAAAACTTGCCATTCTCGATACGTGTGTCAATGAAAACTTACGTTGGAATGACCGCATATTCGATGCCGCCAAAAATGCTGCGAAATGTCTAAGCTTTCTCAAACAATGTAAGAAATACTTTTAACCTTCTGATCCGGCCTCAATATATAAGGCATTCATCCGGTCAAAATTGGAGTACAATGCTCACATCTGGTCAGATGCGCCTAAAACATCTCTGCATCTGCTAGACCGGATTCAAAACCGTGGGATAAAACTAATAGCTGATACCAATATCACTGAGGTATTGGACACCCTCGAACACTGACGAAATGTCTCGTGTCTCACTTTGATTTATCGCTATTTCCCTCACCAGTGCTGCATAGACATCGCCAGTAGCATTCCGCCCCTTCAAACCTTTAACCGTACCACACGCCTCGCTATGAATGCTCATCAGTATACCATCAAGCCCACTTTCGGACGTACTCTCAAATATCGTGATTCGTTCCTAAGCCGAGCAACTCGCTTGTGGAATGCCCTCCCGAGCTCTCTATTCACTAGGCATTATAACATTCAGACATATAAAACCAACGTACATCGGTACCTATCCTTCTTTCCTCCCTAAATTTCCGTCGCCCGCGCTGTGTGCAAATATTTTAAGGGTACTTTAACCCCTTGAGCGCGCACTAATTTATAAGAAAAATTTCTTTGTTCGAGCAAGTATTTCACCATCAATATTGGTGGTGAAGATATAGCGTTTAGGCTGTTCAAGAAAGAGTAGGATCCGGTGACTGACTCATCGAACACATTCAAGCCGATCGGAGATAAAACAATTCAATCTTCTTCAAACAGCACAACAACAACCTACCAAGTAACTAGTATTGGTACACCCAGCGCCCTTATCCAGGAATCATGGCTTATCTGGCACCAGTTTATAATGTAATCTCTCCTTTTTCCTTAAAACATCACAGGGGACAAGGACTACAAAAAGGCATGGCTCGCAACTGTTGGCCAGGTTAGTACCTAATGAATATGAACTTGCACCATCTAGACACTCCACATAAAGCTGATTGTTGAGATTGGCCCCAGATAATCGTCCTGGCCAGCTGACAGCCTAGAGGTGAGTCAGGCTTTGATTATCTAGTAGGTACTACTTTTTTATTTTAGTCTATAACATAGGCAATACCAGAAAGTCCTTGATATGACTCTTTTCTCAACTAATCTCTCTAATTCCATACACAACTGGAGAGTGCCGGATTAAATGTCTTACTCTGACTATCCATACTTATATCCATTGCAATTGTCAGAAAATAAACTCGAGAAAAGCTACAAGATCGCTCTTGGGAAACTGGCTAGATACAGAAGTCACATTTCATTATCCCAGTTAGAAGTGGAAAAACTCAACAAGAGAGTGACTTCCTCGAAAACTACTGAAGTTCTGTCCAAAATACAACCAATTTCAAAATTTAAGCATCCAGATGGTCCTAGGTGGACTCCAAGGAAGAATTCTGCTTACGAACAAACACCAACTTTCCTGGCTGCAATTGAGCAGTGGGTCTACTTATCTCCTTATGAATGAGCACACACTTTCCTGGCTTTCTGGCACTGTTTGGGAGCTTGCCACCGAAGAGGATCGTTAAAATTTACACGACTATGCTAGATTAGTTTTGGTTTGCGTGGCAGTTCTTAGTGAAATAAGTCATGCAAATCAATCACGTTGTTTTAACTAAACTCCAAAGAACGATTTGTTTCTGATCCTAGACGAACTGCTAAACCTTCCTCCCTTTGACGTTAGTGTCATGTGCTGCACTGTTAAAGCCATCTTGAATTTGATGATGACGACATCGTAATTCTGATCACAGCGAGCGAGAATTGTGACGAACAGGTTAAGGGGGCAAAGTATCTGCGCCAGTTGCACCTTAAGCTTGACTGAACGGTTTTATTATCTCTCCCTTCCTCGGGAATGCGAAGCTCTTGAACATAGTTGATAGGCTGCGTTCACTCAGTATTTGGTGAGATACCCCTAAACTTGTTAGGCAAAACTGAAAGGAGGACTTCTCAGAACTTGAACCTGGCTTGGGACTCCTTATTTCTCGCTTAAGGATTGCATTGGCAGTTAACTATTATATGAGTACAACTATAGGTGGCATGACTGGCATGCCAGAATAAACGCTGGAAAGCATAAAAATAGGTATTCCCTCACAAAAGGATTCATTTATAAGTAACCTTCACCGTCTTATATACTCTCGCGAAGAGTGTATCCAATCCAGCACAATGTTTAAAGAATTGAAAGACAACTTTGAGATAGCAACCACCTCCGAGAAAAACCTAGTGGTCCTCGTAGGATAAGAACGCACAGAAAACGTGTAATAAGAGCCATACAAAAGGGGAGCTCTAACCAATAAATAATGTTATACTAAAAAGGCAAATGGATTACTGGGAAAAAGGAAATAGCATACAGTACAGGAACTACCTGCGGAGTTCTTCAAAGAATGAATTAATTCATCAATAGAACAACAATAGACAGTTGGCAGAAACATTGACATTGAGGTTGTTCGAAGAAAAAATCCTTTGCTGCATACTAACTCTTCTGCGTGAAGAAGGTGAATAAAGAAGGAAATACAATACCAATCGGGATGTTGGCCAAGTTAAATACGAAAACTGTAATACATTGACTCAGCTATAACGGGCGAATACTCCAGCTAAAAGGCTCACCTCAGGTCAGCACTTCGTACCGTAGGCAAAGATTGAATCTGCGGTTCAAGGTTCCGGTTACCTACGTCAGACGTAAGGCATCAGGGTGTCCCAAATTAATGAATACCTTATTGAGCGAAATTAATTTTGATTTGTTGCTTTCCTTCTGATAACAGTTCGAGAAAGCTTGCTCGGCTAAAAAAACACTTAAAAGGGCTCAACCAAAATGGTGGAAAAAGGAGATGAGTTTAAAAAGGAAAGAGATCAGGAAACTCTTTGACAGGGCGAAGCAAGAAAGGATGCAAGTTCCTAGTTCGAAAGTTAAAAAGGGCTTTATGGCATAAAGAAGCGAATCTAAGGAAGCGAGTGTTCCTAGCTACCTCAGGAAAAGTGACGGAACCTGGGCCGAAAGTAGCCAAGAGGTTATGGCAATACTGGTGGAAACCCACAGTATCAGATGACACTGGTATGCTACAGCACACTGAGAACATTGATCTCTCTCTCTCTGAAGAGGAAATAAGTGTTCTTATTAATAAGAAAACATTCAGTCCTTTAAGCCTTACAAATCTCCCAGTCCGGATGGTATTCTACCGATCATGCTACAGAAAACACCGCAGGCAGCAATCGAAAAAATTACATACCAATAGCTTGGAGGAAAGTTAAGGTGGTTTTTATACCTAAAGCTGGCAAACAGGGGCATATAACAGCAAAAGATTTCAGACCAACAAGTCTGTCATCATTTATGCTTAAAACCCTGGAGCGATTATTAGAGATTCGTATTAGGAATATATGCAGTAATGGCTTTTTAACTGAGTCACAGCATGCATACATGAAATAAAAATCTGTAGAAACCGCCATGTACGAGGTGGTGGCGAAAATAGAGAAGAGTCAACACTTCGGAGAGTTTACGATGAGCCTTCATGCACCGCCATTAAAAATGCTCTAGTTGACGCTAATATTGAGCATAGCATTGCAAACTGGGTTTGCAAAATGCTTACAAACAGGAAGATAAACTGTTCCGTTGGGCAAAGCTCGGTCAGAATGTCCGTAACCAGGAGAACCATTCAGAGTGGAGTCATATCTCCCATCCTGTGGGTACTGGTTATCAATGACATCCTCAAAAAGCTTAGTAAAATGCGTATAAGTTCCATAATAGTGCAGGGAAAATACTTAAATATTTTGCGCGACATTATGGAGGTTGCCCTGTAGACCATCAGCACTTGGGCAAAAAGAAGCGGTCTCAAGACCAACCCTTCCAAAACGGAACTGGTTCTATTTCCCAGAAAGAACAAGTTACCGCAATTCAAACTCCCAAAACTCAACAGAGCGGAATTGTCCATTTCCGACAGCGCGAAGTATTTGGGTGTGATTCTGGACAAAAAACCGAATTGGAATCTTAATGTAGCGGAAGGAACCAAAAAGGCATATAATGCTCTTTTTATCTGCAAAAGAACAGTAGGAAGAATTTGGGACTTAAAACCTGCCATAGTGTATTGACTGTATACGGTGGTGGTAAGACCCATACTTACATACGGCGCACTAGTATGGTGGAGAGCAACAAACAAGAAAACGATTTATGGAAAATTAGCGGCGGTTCAAAGAAGGGCTTCCATAGCCATTATAGGTGCGCTCCGTACCACCCCAACGACAGCATTAGACACCTTTTTTCACCTAACACCGTTTGATTTACAGATCAAAAAACTTGCTGCCAACTGTGCGATACGACTCACTAATCTGGGTTACTTCAAGCGCAGTAGTTTCGGACATGGCACGGTCATAGCAGAGCTACTCCCAGGCAATCCAATTCTAACGAATGAAATTCCGTCCCTGATCGACGTCGACATCTCGTATGATATAATTTATCCGGAGAGGGAGGACTGGAAAAAATGCACTAATCAGGTCGAATGAAATTGCAATCTCCACAGATGGCTCAAAAATAAAGGAAAGAATAGGTTCTGGTATCTTCTCAGAAGACCCGGAACCAAGAGTGTCTATAAGACTACTGGACGCAAGCAGTCTCTTCCAATCAGAGGTTTGTGCTGTCCTCAGGGCGGCTGAGCTGATGCAGATAGGATCGGTATCCGAAAGAGATATCGCTATCTATATCGATAGCCCGGCCGCGCTCAAGGCAATGGAATCATGGATTCAACCAACGTCAACTCTGATACAGTCAGGGGCTGTCGCACAGTGCTCAAAGCATTATGCAGTCAGAATCGGGTAAGACTGTGTTGGGTGCCATGACATTGCGGCATTAAAGGAAATGAACAAGCTTACGAGCTTGCAAGAAAAGGAGGGCTACTCAATAATAATGAGGTTGCCAACATCAAACCATCCCTTTGCATGGTGAGGGGCACTAGCGAGGAAAAAATTACAAAGACTGCCAACCTAAGGTGGTCAAGTCTTGAAGGACACAGAGTATCCAAGGTCCTTTGGCCGCTTTTTCACGGCAAAATATCTACGAAGTTAATAAACGGGGATAAGCTTAAGACAGTAATAGGTGTGGCCGTGGCTCTAATGGTAGTGGACTGGCTTCCAAATCGGAAGGTTTGGTGTTCAAATCCCAGCCTCGCCCGAAAGACGTTCACTTTTTTAGTTAACAAAAATCAAATAAGATGAATAGTTGACTAGAAATCATCAACAAGGAAATTTTAATAACCACTGAGCCCAAATATCTATCTTTCTCTCTCTATCCCATTTTCCAAGCAACTTAACACTTGCTGAGGCATTATAAGTGTATTCATACCCACTTACTAAGTGTTAAGTTCTTTTTTAAACAAAAAAAAAGGAATCCTGACAGGACACTGTCAACACGCAAAGAGCCTCAAATTGTCAGATACGGATATCTGCAGATTCTGCGGTTATCTGCAAGCTGTTGAGGACATAACACCCATACTGTGTGAATGCGAGGCAATATCGCGTAGTGGAAGAAAATTTTTAAGGAAATACTTTTTCGAAAACCTAAAGTTCCTGCATAGACGGAAGGATTTCAAAGGCTTTCTTGTCTTTTGCAAGAAAATTGGGCGTTTCACCGAGGCCGTTGTTTAGGTGTTTGGCATTTGAAAACAAATTCAACTGGTTCCACAGGGATCGCGATGCGCCCGTTTTTGTGCCTGGTGTCTGTGTGATAGCATATCCATCACACCCTGTTTACGCTAACCTAACCTAACCTTCCTTCTGGATGTTAGAACTTACTCCACAGCTTTGCACCATAGTGAACTGCTTCTGGAGATGTGTCTTAGCCCTGAATTTGTGTCTTCTCTGACTGTTTTGTACCATGTGTGTCTCTGCCGTCCCGCTATTCTTTTGTCTTGGCAAACGAGGCGTCCCTTTATCGAATACTATTTTCATTGTCATTTTCGTCTTTGTGTAGTGATGTCTTTAGAATTTTACTCATGGAATTCGAAGTTGGAAAATGCGTTTGGACAGAAAATCATTAAAATAACAGATGGAGCTTAATCTTAAAGCTAACATCATTCGCAGTTCAGTCGTATAATCACCAGAAATGGTACTTCCACACGTTACTGTCTCTACTCGTAGTCCTGCAATGCCGACTTGTGAGTTTAAGATAACAACGCTGATGATTTTGGTTTCGGCGGTGTTTACCTTTTACGCTAGTTATCATTCGATGGAGGCCCATAACTCTGTGATACAGCAAGCAATCGCCATCAGCCTGGTGATATGTTGTAATTTTCACATCAACGTTTCTGGAATTCCTCCTTTTCTAGTCAACAGAGCGAGCGAGTAGCACATTGCACATCACTAATAAGAATAATTTTGAATGTAGGATACATCCTTTCGAATTCCTTCGGCAGCTTCCGTTTAAGCGAAACATGACTTTTGGACCCATTATAAGTTGCTTTTGTTATAGTCATGATCATATCAGGTACGGTTCTCCTCGGAGGCCCAACCAACTAATCTCCAAGATATTGCCATCCAAAATCTTTTAAAAATTGCGAAACGATCCACAGATGTTGATGTAGTCGAGACGGGGGGATTTCATTTGGACACTTGGCTACCTAGTGTCGAGTGTAACATCAATGTCATGTACAGAACACAAATTTCTCTGTAGCTTTTAGATTCCATAAAAACCTATTTGAAGGATTGACGGTAGCTCCTCTGTTCAACTCTTCATGAAAAAACTCTGTTCTTATTTTCTCTACCATTATATACAGGAGCTCTTTGAAAATGCTCTTGATGCTGTTATTTAAAGCAATGCTGAAGCACCAGATCCGCCCACCTTATATTTTGGTTCTTTTATGACGGTAGCGATCGTTTCGATCGTTGCGATGATCCCGACGAGATAGATTGTTAGGTTTAGCAGCAGTGGTGAAATGTTATCGCAATTTTCTGACCGTCCTAGGCTTGTCTAGATTTCTGATCACCTATCAGCTCGTTAACGATTCTATAAGTCCTGCTGTCACAGTAGCTACTTCTGCTTATATAGTTACCGCAATGCTGCAGTCACTCCGCATACTACGCTATACTTCTCTCAACTTTAGCCGGTATAATGGCATACTCGTTACTCTTTGATAAGTGACAAAGATTATCTGTCGTCAGGTATTTTCTAATATATTCTATGTCAAATAGTTTTGTATAATATCATGGTTGGCAACTCTGCACCGAGCGCCTTTCGTTAACCCTCCGCCACATGTGGCATATACAGCAAGCTTTGCTAATAGTACTTTCATACGAATATTAGCACATAAATGTTAATCTTCACATATTTGTCTTTACTTATTATCCTCCCCTTCATTATGTATCCAGTAATCACAAAACTTAACAGGTAAATTATCTATATTAAAATGAAAGGACATTCCCTGCTGCGCGAAAGACCCATTTAATGCAGGGCATGTTACCCTTTCAAATCTCAACCTGAAATACTTTTAAATCAAGACGACCTAACTAACTCCCTTGCATGTTCTGCCCCTCGACGAAATTACTCTGAATATGAAACTGAATCTGAATTTGAATCCCTTTTGTGCTGCCAACCCTCTCTATCAGACATGTTTACACACTCTGGAAATATCCCTGCAAATCAGCTTGACAACAATAAAAATAGAGAAAAACCTTAAAACTAACACAAGTACCGAAGCGTGTTAGTTTCTAGGACCTGCCAACTTCCACCCACAAGAAAATTGGCTCTACGTCTTCCAACCAAGGATGTATGTAGGTGAACTATTAAAAAGGACGATTTTTTTTTTTGTTGTTTTTAATCTTTCGTTATGCCAGAGTCAGCGTGTCTTTGCCATTAAAAATGCTAATTTAAATGAATTCCCAAGTTACAAGTACATAATAGTGGAATGTAGAGGGACGCCCAAAAGGGTTTATTTTGCTTTTTAGTTGCAAGGGGACAGAAAATCCCCGCCTTTAGGTTGAATGACATTACAACGTTTTTGAAACCTTAGTGACAAAGCTAAGGGAATTATTTCAAGTACCATTCGTGCACGTACTAAATACATATGTATGTATACGTAGGCAGGCTTCTCATTGAGTTACAAAATTATTTTCGAGTACTGAGGGAGTCGGTGCAAAGATGGAAGACAATTCAGGGGTCAGAGCCTTTGATCTTTGGGTTAAGATTGTTTGAATTACTTGAGATGGTTAGTTGCACTGAAAATTGATTCAAATATGGAAAAGAGTTGCCTCTGGAGACAAGACGTTCCCTGGAAGTTCTCCGCAAATATTTGTAGAAAAATTCCTACTGCTTACGAAAGATATATATATAATTACAGTTGATAAACAGGACATTGACCGTAGTAAGCATCGTATGAACACTATTCTGTTGGTATCTATTTAAACTCACAAACTTGTGCAGAAATCACTTATTGGATAGAGATTTTAACGCTTTGAACTTAGTTCAATCACTTCATTTCAATCCATTTATTTATAGAAGTAGAACGGATCGTACAATTGAGAAACGATTTCTTTTACAAGTGCTTACATAACTAAGGTAAACAATAAGTTAGATAAAAAATTAAATAAAGAGAAATATATGTAAATATAAATATAAAAAAGAAAACACAAGTTAAGTGTTACACTAGCGTCGGTGTGAGATTGTAGTGTGAGTGTGAGATTCTTACTCACCAAAAAACACCTCCCTTATACAGACTACGACTGAGTTCACACTCAACTAGCAGTTCTTCTTTCGCGTTTTATTTTGCTTTAATAAGATATTTTGCAGGCTATTTTCCATTGAAAATTCCTGCGTATTTTAGGAATTAAGCTTATCTGCTGATCACCGCGCTAGATCGAGAGGCTTAGTCCTTTTCAGACGGCGTAATAAGTTTCTCTCGTCAAGGATCTGTTGAACAGAAATATTCGTATGTCCTTGCAGTCGACTTTTGTGCTTTCGCCCAAACATTTTAATTTCGTTCTGAAAGTTTTCGACTCCTAGGTCTCTGTGGATATCATGGTTTCTAATGTATCACGGTGCATTAACAAACCCCCGAAGAAATTTGTTTTGGAATGTCTGTAAGACGTTAACGTTACAAATTTTGGCACAACCCCAAAGATGTATACCATATGTCCAGACCCGTTTTAGCACTTTCTTGTATAGCATCAATTTTTTTCCTAAACTGAGTTTAGAATACTTTTCAAGAAGCCTCGATACTTAATCTCAAGCTCTTCATGCTTTTTCTTAACATGTGCTCTCCACTTGCTTCTTCTACGGTTTTTGCTGTTGCCAGAATGGCAGTCTCATCAGCAAATGTGGCTAGCACAGTATCGTCCGTTTGCGGTGTGTCGCGGGTAAAAAGCAAATATAGCAGAGGGCCAACTACACTTCCTTGCGGCACCCCCGCCTTTATCGTTTTAAAATTGGAATATTCGTTTCCGTGTCTGACACGGAAGAGTCAGTCATCTAGGTATGAAATTAAAATATGAAACAATTGCTCGGGTAGGACTTATCGAAGTTTATATTTCAGGCCCTCGTGCCATACCTTATCAAAAGCTTGCGAAACGTCAAGGAATGCGCTTGAACAGACTAACTTACACTCGGTTATTCGATGCACTTAGTCAACAGTAGAGTGTTGGCTTCTAAAACCAAATTCATGATCGAGCAAGAGGCGATTTGTGTCAATAAACGGTTTAAGACGATTGAATAAGATTCGCTCGAAGACCTTCGATATAATCGGGAGGAGCGTTATTGGTCTGTATGACTTGACTTCAGTCAGAGATTTACTCTGTTTCGGAACCATAATAACTTCGGCAACTTTCCACTGATGCGGTACATACTCGTAGTCTAATTTTATGGTGGCAGTTTATAAGATAGAGCAGCTTTAGCAAACTTTTTTCGGTAGCGCTTTAAGTATCTCTCCCGTAAGTCGTATCGCGGGGTTTTTTCTTATTGGCGCCAAGTGTATTTGGGGCTATCGAAGACTTTTAACGGCTCTCTACAGGGTGAGTTTTTTAACTTGAGACATCCAAATTACTCGAAAAATACGCGATATCGCGAAAAATGTTTCAGACAAAAGTCACAAGGTTCTGAAGGGGACATAAGATGGTGACCACGAGTTTCACCTTGAGACCCATTTTCAAGGTCAAACGAAGATCACTTCTGATTTTTCAAATGATAATTCCTGATTTTCATTGCTCAGTCGTATTGCTCGTAGGCTTGTCATTTGTTTTTTCATACTGCGTTTAGCATAACCCAGAAACGTGGACATAGCAGTATTTTGTTTCCTTCGGGGTGATTAATTAGAGTGGGTCCCCTTGCCTCCCACTGTTGAATCATTGAATTCTTCCCATTTCGACGTTTATTTCCCTAGACTATTTCAACAAATGCTCGAAAATATGATCATTCACTTCAATACACTTGTCTATCCGCGCTCTAAATGAACCAACAGAACTGAGAAGTATTTCTGGCGTAATCTTCCGGCAAGCTTCAGTTATTTGTGTTTTCATGACCTCACGTGTTGTTGGCTTTTTTCTGTAAACCTCACTTTTTAAGTAGCCCCACAAGAAGAAATCAAGTGACGTAAGATCAGGTGATCTAGCAGGCCATTGCCTCGGACCCCCTCGTCCGATCCATCGTTGATGGTAGACATTGTTTAATACGCCCCGGGCTACTTGGGAATAATGGGCTGGACAACCATCATGTTGAAACCACAATGTTTGTCGCAACTCCAATGGCAGTTCTTCTAGTATTACTGAAAGATGGTCCCGCAAGAAGTTTGCATACTTTTCGCCATTCTAGTTGCCTTCAATAAAATATGGACTTAATAATTTATCCCCAATAATTCCCGCCCAAACATTAACATTCCAAGGGCGCTGGCATTCAACTTGTCGCAACCAAAATGGGTTTTCGGTAGCCCAGTAATGCATATTATGTTGATTGACCGTACCGTGATTGGTGAAAGTCGACTCATCAGAAAATAACACCTTGGCGAAGAAAAGGGGGTCTCGTTCAATTTGCTGAAGTGCCCATTGACAAAAGGAAACCCTTCCACTAGAAAGTTCTTGATGCATTGAAACATGATAAGGATGGTGTTTATGCTGATGTAATATCTTACAGACATTCGTTTGAGAAATTCCTGACTCACGACTTATTTGGCGAGTGCTAATGCGAGGATCGTGTGCAACGGCAGCTAACACTGCTATTTCATTGTCCTCAACAGCCACCATATCTGACCGATTCCTTTTCTTTGGTAGCACACTTCCTTCACCAGTGAATTGTTGGATGACCCGATAAAAGGAAGCGCGCGATCGTATCTGGTCTGGGAAACGTTGGGCGTAAAGAGCAACAGTACCATCGATGTTCCTTCCACTTTCTACATATATCAATATCATTTCAATTTTCTCTTGAATTGAAATAGCCTGCATTATTAATCTGGAAAACGTTACTAATAATAATCAGTTCCTCAAAACAAATATCGAACTTCTAACACCCTAGCAACGTTGGAAACCGATTAATGAATTAGACGTGCCAGTGCAGTGGTATCTAGCACTGAATGAATAAGACCTTTGATACAAAGTCGTGTGCCCCATTGAGGAATACGACTGAGCAATGAAAATCAGGAATTATCATTTGGAAAATCAAAAGTGACACCTTGAAAATAGGTCTCAAGGTCAAAGTCGTGGTCACCATCTTATGTCCCCTTCAGAACCTTGTGACTTTTGTCTGAAACATTTTTCGCGATATCGCGTATTTTTCGAGTAATTTGGATGTCTCAAGTTAAAAAACTCACCCTGTATACGGAGTAATCAGTATCTTTTGTCGCTGTGGGGCTGTCTAGGTGGTTATAATAACTTGTCTTTCTATGTGTCTATAGACTGCATATGTTTAATATATTGATGGTCATAAAAGAATTTTCTGGTCTTTCCGAAAACGAAAAACCCAAATACCAGATCATCTTAGGGGATTTTAATTTGAACATTTTGAAAGCTATTGAGATGGTCTCGAGCTACTTGGCGTTATTAGCATCGCATGGCTTAGCTTCTTTTATCAATGAGCAGATGTATATGGCAGATGTTTAGATCACATTTATGGTCGACTTAATAATGTTTCTTTGAGTAATAAATGTGTTCTTGATCTGACGATAACTGATCATTTTTGGTAATAAAAATTCAAAACTCCCTAGTAAGCAATTGAAAATTAACTTCAGTAAGCTTAAAAACAAACTGCTAAATGAGCTCTGGGAAGATGTTTATTTGTGTAGAAATGGACTTTGGTCTTTTACAATCTTTATTAGTTCCCTAAAGAAACATATTCTGAGTTGTTCCCCTGTTTTGCTCTCGAGAAAAGCGGTAAAAAGGCTGAAACAGTGGATCTCTATGTATTTATTGAATAAAGTAAAAGTCAAAAACAAACTTAGAATCAAATGCTGTAAGTACTCAAGAAACATGAGCTTGAAAGGAAAATACAAGAAATTGTGCGGTGAACTCAAAAAGGAGATTCCTATTTGCCGTGATACTTATTACCCTTCCTAATTCAATTCTGCTAAATGAAACTTAAAAAATGAATGGCAGGTAGTTTACAGCATTCTAAATAAATCGTCTTCCTCTAAAATACTCGTACATACAGTTATACGTGTCGATGACTGCGAAATGACCGACCAACTTATTATTGCAACTGAATTGAACAAATATTTTACTGATATAGCTAGCAACCTACAGCCGTGTCTGGTTCAACCAATCTGTTCCCTATGTTCGTCCACTCATATTGGGTCTACAAGTAAGTTTCCAGCGTTTTTTTTTCCAAAATTTGAAGTTTTATTATGAAAACATAGTTACAATGCTTTATTCAAAGTATCGTTCATCGGAAGCTACAACTTTTCCCCATCTTTCTGGCAATTTATGAATTCCGGACCAAAAAAATTTCTCGTCTTTCGAGCCCAAGAACGTATCAAGTCAATTTTTGATTTCCCCTATTGAGCTGAAGCGTATTCCCGTAAGAGCGTTCTGCATCGAACGGAACAAGTGGTAGTCAGATGGTACCAAGTTTGGACTGTAAGGCGGGTGAAGCAGAATTTCCCATCCACTATTTTCCAAATAGTTTTTCACCGAAACCGCAACATGTGGCCGAGCGTTGTCGTGATGAAAAATGACGGACTCATGCCTGGTCTCATATTCTGGCCGTTTTTCTTTTAATGTCCGCTTCAAACGAATTAGTTGGGTTCGATATAATGGTCCTTTGATGGTTTCACCACTCGGAAGCAGTTCGTAGTATACGACACCTTTTGATCCCACCATATGCAGAGCATGACCTTATTCACGTGAATATTTCGTTTCGGCGTCGATTGGGCGGGCTCGCCGGGCTTTGTATACGATTTTCTGCGTTTAGGATTATCATAATAAATCCATTTCTCATCACCAGTGACAATACGATGCAAAAATGATTTATTTTTATACCGCTGCAGTAACATTTCGGACATGCAAAATCGCCGTTCGACGTCTCTTGGCTTTAATTCGTACGGCACCCAGTTTCCAACCTTTTGAATGAATCCCAGTGTTTTTAGGCGCAGGGAAACGGCTTGTTGCATAACGCCTAATGATGCGGCAAGTTCTTCTTGAATCTGACACGGATCCTCATCCAGTAAAGCGTCCAACTCCTCGTCTTCAAAACTTTTCGGCTTTCCGGGGCGATCTTTGTCTTCAACTCCAAAATCACCATTTTTGAACCGTTTGAACCGCTCGCGGCACGTCGATTCACCAATACATTCCGCCCCATAAGTTTCCGAAAGCAAACGATAGGCCTCAGCCGCACTTTTCTTCATATTAAAGAATAAAAGCAGCGCTTCCTGCAAATGACGTCTATTTAGCTGGAAACTTGTCATGATTATGCTCGATAAAATATACGACACCGATAGAACTGCTCAAATATAACGCTGCAAAGTTGTTGACAGATACAAAACCTACAAATAAAACACGTGGGGTCTGACATTTCTGCCCGGAATCCACCGGTGGCGCCATCTCTGACAAACGCTGGAAACTTACTTGTAGACCCAATAGATGTATGGAACAGTCTCAAGTAAACAGTTTTGTGTTCAATCTATATACTCCTCTCAAAGTATTTAAAGCTATTGGTACTCTAAAAAATTCAAATTCGTGTGGGGTTGACGATATTCCGAGTTTCATTTTTAAAAGAATTGCATGCTTTATTTTGGACGTATTGGTACATATCTTTAATTGTTGCGTATTTGCGGGTGTATTCCCGGAAGCACTAACATGTGCAGATCTCTAACTATAATCCCATATCTCTTCTTCCAGTTCTCAGTAAAATTTTTGAGAAACTTGTAAGTCCAATTTTGTTCTTGATATACATAAATTCACTTTTTTCAGTTAATTTCAAACATACACCAACTGCTTTTGCTGAAGATATTGGCTTTTCCTATAGTTGTAACAGTCCTTTGGATCTGCTTTCGGACATTAATTGAGATCTCAACTTACTGAAAAAATGGTTTGCAGAACATAACTTTGATATAAGCTCACAACTTAGATGCAAATGTTTATTTTCATGCACCCGAGTGCCAAAGATACAAACTATCCGTTTGTAATTGTGAGTCTGGTATTTCTTCTCAATCTTTTTGTAGCAGATTGAACTGTAGTGATAAATGTTTTTTAATTGAGAAAGTTAAGGAATTTAAATACTTGGGGCTCAGTATTGATACTAGAATGAGCTTTTTGAATCACGCTGAAACATTGAGAAAGTATTTTCGATGGACTCTCAGACACTTCTTTTATTTGCGTAATATCTGTTAGAAAATACTCCTAAAAACAATCTATTATGAAATTTTTTATTCTATGTTGCAATATGGAATCGCTTGTTGGGGAGGTGCATATTTAAATAAAATTCAACCCTTGTTAACCTTGCAGAAATATGTAGTAAGAATAATATGCCATAAGCCTGGCTGGCAGACATCCCAGTTATCCCTTGTTCTATGACCTGAACATTCTTCCAGTTCGTCATTTATATTGCTTGAAGGTTTTAAAACCTTTTTTTATGAGGTCTGGTAGTAGTAACTTTCATTTAATTTCATCTCATAACCTACGTGGAAACTTGTCTAACATGTTATCTGCACGTACTTTTCGTACCACTGCTGATCGTAATTTTTACTCCATTTTATGGTTTCGCTTATTTAACAAACTTCCTCGCAATTGCAACATCTGGTTTGTTTATAAAACATATAAAACTCTGGCTCTTCAAATTTAACCACGCCAGTCTAGAATCATTTATCCACTGATGCCCGACTACTGACATTCGGGATAAATCTTAGCTCATTAGTATATTCTTCCTTTACAATTGCATGTCTAGTTCGCTATTTAACTAATGTGTTTTTTCCTAAAACAAATATGTTTCTGTTGCACTCTATTATGCTTACTTGAACTTTTTCTTAGATATTCTTAAATTGTTTAAAATACTAATCTTATATTTTTTCTTGGCAATTTGCTTCCTACACGGAATTTTTATATTGTTAAAGTCCTTTGATGTGACATTCAACACTATTTTCTTTACTTTTGTAATCTAAAATACAGAATGTCACCAATCTCCTTATTTTCATATAATATGTAGATATGTCATTGTTCTATGTACAATTAAGGTTTTTATTTACTCATTTTAAGATTTGTGAATTATTATATAATGAATTTATAAGAAGAAATAAAAAAAAAAAAAAACTTGGTTATTGAAGTACTTGATCGCTCTTCGTTTCTTCCTTATCATTTCCCTGTTGTCCGGCGGGTATTTTACGCCGATACTGGCAACTTTGTTCGATTCGCGTGGAGTGTTATTCAAGGCCACTTGCTGCATGACTTCAACAAACCGTTCAACTTCGTTTTCAAGTTGATACGGCGTTCTGAGCGGTGCTTTTAATTCCGTATTTTCGACAACCTCTATTCGGAAATCTTCCCAGTGAGTTTTTTGGTTGGATAATCTGGGTGGTGTTTGTTTCTTAATTAAGGATTCGCACAATGAAAGGATAATTCGAGAATGATAGGAGGAAAGATCGTAGCCTTCTTCAACTTTGACGTAACTAGCGTTTACTCCTTTTCCGATAAAGAAGTCTGTCGGATCGGATGTTTTATCGACATCCGAGGGCCTCTACGTCGGTCTGCCTGTGGAGTATAATTGGCAACCACATTCCATACCAGCCCTATAGATTTGCCTTTTCGTGAGATACATCTTGAGCCCCAAAAGGTGTGCTTCGCATTAAAGTCGCCACCAATAATAAAGATTTGTCCGAAAGAGTTAAGTAGGTCAATAAATTCGTGCTTTTTTATTTTGCAGCGTAATTTTTATTTTTAGCGCGCACCATGGTCATTTGAAATATAGTATTGCATGTCAAATTCAATTTATGCTTCCAGAGAGTGTTCAATGCAGTCTTTTATAAATAGGGATGACCCGCCTTTTGCGTTTCCCGATGGATGATGGGCGTGGTAGTCGCGGTAAGCTTTTAGTTCCACGCGCGGTTGTCTCGTCGGTTGGGTTTCAGAAATTAGACATACATATATCAACTGTTTTTTCCTGAATAAAAATGTTTAGTTCAACAAGCCTTTTCTGTAGGCCACGCAAGAATATTGAGCTTCTTTGTCGTGATTAATTACACAGATCTGCTTTGAGGTTGAGAAGCCGTTCGACTATTATCTTATTTGTTTTCGTTAGTTCTTCTAGTATCTCGAGCATTACTGAGAAAACATTGGAGGCAGGATCAGGTAATTCACAGTTGGTCGTATTTCCTCGCGCCGCTATTTGCGCATAAGATTTTCCACTTTTCACTTGCGCATTGCTGAAGGCAATCACCATTTCATTGATGGCAGGTGCGTTGTATCGTCTGGCATGCTGCCCGACTAGTGTTTTGTCGGCTCGTATTTGGATTGCGTAATTATCCCCCGACAATTTGTTAATTGTATTGGTGGAAAAATGTTTGCAAATAGGATATAATAATACGAGTAAAGGGGTAGAATTGCACCAAGACGGCGATATATTTGTTCTTGAATTTTGAAAGTAGGCATATACTGATCTTGCGTAACTTTGTTGGCTCCAAAAGATGTCATTTAAAATGCTGAGTTATATTTGCGAATGTTCTGCAAAAAGTGTTTGAAATTAGATGAGTCGCACGAAAGCAATTTAACTTTGCCATTTGCGGAGCACATTCCTGATGTTTCATTGTTGAACTTACGCGAACTTAAATGACCACACAGTTTACCCATTTTGCCGATGTTTACACTGAGATGCAAATTGTAATCGTAGTTAACATCATATTGAAATGCAGCAAGGTTCAAATCAACATGTACTGTTCGTGGAGATCGAGTAGCTCGTGAACGTTCTATTTCAATTCTTGCCGCATGTTGATCTTGAAATTCTAATGCAGGTGTGTATGCAATTCGTAAATGATCTGCTTCATTGCTCGCTTATCATTCCTCATTTGTTTGAGAAGCTCGATTTCGCTTATTTCTGCGTGCTTTACTGATAGATCTGGTTTGGGAGGCATATTTTTTGACGAAGCAATTAACACGCCTGTATTCACTGAAAAAAAAGTATACTAATCCATCACACTCACATGTATGTGGGTTCAAAACAAAAGCGTGAAATTTATTCGAAAGAAAAAAAAACTGAAATTCAGGTAAACTTTATTGAATATGTTAAATGACAAAAAACAAAATAAATTAGAAGGTTAGGATAGTTTAAAAGAAGCATTCGTGACCGTATTTATTCAAAGTGGCCAGTTGACCAGCTATCATTCAGAAACATAACTTTAGTTCTAATTGCAATACATTCAAATTGAGTATATTCGAACTAAAATAGTCTCTTATATTAAATAAATTTTTTTTCATTTTCACTATATGTACATTCTATAAGATTGTTCTCAGTTATACATAATAATGTAGTAGATCATCATCGGCAATTAAAATTAATTCCCCGTGTTTAACTAAAATACTTTCGGCACGTCATTAACATACATATATAGCAAAAATAACAATGGACCCAGCACAGATCCTAATTCGATGTTTAATGGTTTCGATAATACATTACTAGAATTGTTTATGTCTTCTACATTTTTAATAAACAATTCATTGAAATTGTTCGCTATAGTTTTACTACATTTATACTTTATTCCTTCAAACTTTATTTCCATTTTATTATCTTTGAGCTCAAGACCTTTTATACCTTTTGACCACTGGCATTATTTCTATTATTTTTAATATAGCCACTTCCTTTGAAGGACACTCAATCTCTTTTTTATAAATATTGCTATTCAACCGATCAGCTGAATTGTTCATCGCCAGGGAGTCAATCTGGCTTATTTTGCGATTGGATTTGGGCCAACATTCATAGAAGATTATGCTGACGCAAAAATTGAAGCTGAACGATCATAGACAACGTCGGGAGTTCGCTAATTGGGCGCTGGAAGTGTTGGCTGGAGATCCGGATTTTGGCCAGAAAATAAGAAATCGACTTTTCCCGTCGGAATTGTTTCGGTAAGTATCTGAGCCAGGAAAGGAAAGGAAAGGTCTTCACGGAGTGCTCCAAAACCGATTTAGGATTCGGCGCTGGTGTCTGTCTGAAGGGCAACACCGTTATAATTCACTCCTTGTTAAAAAAGTCTCTGTCTTCCAGAGTTCCTGTTGAAGTCTATGTAAATAATCGATGAAGAGGGCGACAGACAGATTGGTTAAAGATTTTCTGAACACTCTCACAACTTCAAAGGTAGTTCAAGGAAGCAAGACTGCACTGATCAAAGTGGGACAGTGTATGACAGCCCTGTTGCACCATAAATTGGAGATCTACATCACTTTTATTTCGCCTTCCAACTTTAATTTTCTACTTGTACCTCAGACATGTCCAGGGCGAGGTCAACTACACTCACTACACTACTCTAAACTCAGAGGATTGACATTCTACTTGGAAGAGGTGTCACTTACCACAAAAAGGCAAACTTGCCAAAGTTCTTTATAGCACTTTTCCACGCTGTCATAGGCCATCTTAAAATGAATTAAGAGTATTTTTTTTTGAGGTTATTGATTTTGAAAGCGTTGGTTTTATCTAATTCTGATGGAAACCGATCAATTTCTCAACAAAACGGCTTCAGGAGTTCACATAATACACAGATTTTGCAAGGAGACCAATACCTTTATAGCTGGCATAATGCAAGCTGTCACTATAAGAATCTTGCAGATGAGCGTATTAAGTTTCGGTATTCAATTCTTGTCTGATGGGAGTTGAAAGTCTGCGTCATCCGTGTGGTATATAAGTAATGGTTTGAACATCCTTCCTCTTATTGGTTGGGTGAACAGAATTGTTGGTTGGCTGTCATCATATTATATCATATTATACCTTACATTCTGCCTACCAGGGGGATTTTTGGTCCTTTGTATCATTGAATATCATCCTTGCTAAAGCACCTCTCAATGTCTTTGAGAACTATTTGAGGAGTTAAGAAATACACTACCGGCAGACCGTTTTGCTAGCCGTCCAACTCATTGTATTTGGAGTGTTTGTCAACAATCCCAGCAAACGAAAATTGGACAACGACTTTCGGTAAGCACATGGAATCGGCATCTAAGAAGTTCGATTGGACTAGCTAGCCCAGCCAGAGCACTTTGTTAAAACATCACTGGAAGACTTGGGCAAAGGTCTTCAGTTGTTCGAATATGATGGTATTTTGTGAATATAATGCCAAGTTAAAAAAAGGGAGAACATTTGAATAATGGCAGCCTATACGATCACAGCTTTAATACCTACGAAGGGACCTGACAGTAACCCTCACTCAAATTGATTACATCGCGATCGACCAAGAAACAGGTCTTGTGTTTTGGATATCCGAAAGTTTTGAGGAGCCAATTGCCGTCCTATGGGCAAGTTGCGAATGCTATTGTTCCGGACGACATAACAACGAAGAAGTATTATGAAGAAATTTAATATGAGAAGGCCAAAATCGTAAGAGAATGCTAAAGTCTACTCTGATGGAGTTTGCCAAAACCTCTCGATAAGTTCTTGTTGTCGGCATCAAACGCAGAAGGGAAAAAGGACACAGTTTCACCCGACAACCGCAATGAAATTCTTGGTTTGAAAAGGACTGTCAAGCAGCGAAACAGGAGCGATAAAAGCCGATGCGACAAAGTAGGACGAGAGCTCCTCACGAACTCAATAAGCAAAGTAAGGAGGAACATCGGCTTCTCAGAAAGAAAACGGAAGAAGCAGGAAAGCTCTCGATTGAAGCCATGGGGAAGTGCTTCTGCAGAAGTGATGTATAGAGGTTCTATCAATGACAAAATATGACAAAAACTTGACAAGGATGCAAAGAGGAAATAGCGGAGGCATGCAGGGAAAGGCTCTGAATATAGTAGATTAATAGTTGGTTCTAAGAATTTTGAGGATTACTCTCGCAGCCTATTTAACGGCGAAGGTGGCCAATATTTTGCTGCTAGACAGAATGAACCTTTCAACATGGGTGATGGTCGACTATAAATTCCTCCACCTAACCATGAAGATGTCTGGAAAGCGATGTCTAAAGTTAAGACCAATAAGGCTTCAGAAGTAGACGGTCTGGCGAATTGTTTAAAGCAATGGGCATTGAATTGGTGCATACAGTAACTCGGCCGCAAAATATTTTTAGGTAGAAGTGTGACCGGTGCCCCGGTGAATGGAATTTCAGTCCTTTGCTTCTCAATCCATAAAAACTATCATCTTGAATCTTAAAAAGACTTTGTTTACCTCGGCTCCGCTGTAAGTTCAACCACTGGCGTAACCGTTGACATCAAGCAAAGGATCACTCTTGGCTATCGATGTTTCTTTGAACTAAGAAGCCAGACGAGATAAAGCAGTTAACAAGACCTTTATCGTCCCAATCGTAATGTATGGAGGCGAAGGCATTGTCTATATCTAAAACGGATGAAAACGTCTTTGGTTGCTTGGGTAGAATGGTTTTTGGAACGATTTTCAGCCTCATGTGCATAGACGGAATCTGAAAATAAGATATAACAATGAGCTTGTTGGGCTATACGGCGACCTTGACCAGGTCAGAACTGAAACATTGTAAAGGCCCAAATAGCTGAGGCATGTTGAACAAATGAAAACCAACTCTGCAACCAGGAGTCTTCGAATTTATAGCAAATGTACAGCGCGGTAGACGTCGCCATAGGTGATACGATCAAGTGGAAAGGGATCACAGACAATTTGGTGTATGTAACTAAAGGTGATAAGCGCAAGTTAAAGCTGCCATCAATCTGTTTTTTTTTTTTTGGGGCCAGTGTCTTGTGGAAGACCTTTTCATCAGTGACAAGGTGATTGTATTCTTTCAAACACTAACAAAGTATCAACTGCAAATACCAGCATTTTAGTATTTATCCCGACAAGGCTTAGAAAAGTTAAAACATAATTTATCGAAGCTCGTCAACCTATAACGTCAATCTTAAATGACTTCCAGAAACACTATCAATATCCTCACACCCACTGAACAAACTCGATAACATCAAATGCATACATACTCGTATGTATTTTCAATATTAACCCTCCAATGATATGAATGTAGCAATGCAAATTAGCTAAACTCTCTGACACAACACCCAGAAGGATTCAGGTCGCAAACAATCGCAAATCATGCGGAAATCTCACATATGTGTGCACCTTCGATGATTCGAGATAATCAGCCACTAACCGACTCAACTGTTTAATTATTTGAGACATGAAATCACTCAAATCAGTTATCGATTGCTAGCAGACAAATGTCCTGTCAGTCATATGCCTCTTAGTACATTCACCGACCGACATTCCATTCATTCAGGCCATTCACCTCCTAGGTCAGTGGTGTAATAAGGAAATCCAAAGAATGGAAAATTGTTACTTGGCAACACTGGTCCGTGGCATGGTACTTGGAAGTGTTTGAGAAACCCACAAGAGTTCCTTCACACACCGGAAATGAGCGTATTCCATGGTAACCTGCTGGAATTTCTCCACTAAAAATACTCATTAACAGGAATGTTGGTTATATGGGTATGAGTAGGCGGTATAGGAGCACTACCAGCGAAAACAAACATCTTGAAGGATTAACACTTAATTCCGTAATTTATATTCGCATAAAATACCACGTTACGGACTACCATACTAATCCTTACACCGTTGTTGTTGTGGTTGTAGTTGTCATCGGGAGCTAGGTTCTTGTGGAAGTTGGAGACGCAAAACAAAAAAAAAAAAAAATCAGCTCCTTGTTCCATGTGGTTTGTGGTGACAAAAAAGGACATCACACTAATTCCTCCTGTACGACTCCTACTTAACGCAAAGACTGATGAGATTCGTTGCTTTAAGTATTATAAATGTGTACTCCAACAGCCAATACTAATATTGTTGGGACTCCATTTCGAGGTTCTTCTTTACCTTCTACCATTATTCCTCCCTACCTAGATTTAGGTCTCGATGTTAACCTGGTATAGGTACGAGTACTTCTTTGTGTTCGTGATACTGTTGGAGTTCCCTGGTACTCATGATGCCACACAAAAAACCTCAACCTCATTAGGCTCCCAAATTAAAACAATTCCACACAGAATAAAGAAGAAATGCACACCCGCACTCTAGGCCCTGGTAGACGGGGATTCTTAAAAATTATTCCAGCCTCAGCAAGGATAAATTCGTTTAATGTGGCTCCGGGAGCCATTATTTGCACAGTTTCCACTTCCTTCACTCCCTCCAGATCCTATAATTCCTCAGAACTTCCTCTAACCTGCTCCAAGACTCGTCAACTTAAATTAAAGCACATAATTTAGAGGCGCCACATTAAAGGTTAGTACACATTAAGGGAGTTGTGCAAATGGCATAGTACCGTCGGCGTTAGCGTTGTTTTCACCGAATATTATCCTGATTTAGGTGTTCCTTTTTTTGTCACAGATTTTGTCTTGTTTTGACAGTGAAGCTGCGGAGTATCGGATCTGTGTCACACATTGTTGGTTTAGTTTGTTTTTTTGATAGTTGGGTGGAGACGAATTTCGACAACTGGGTACGGTGTGGAGTGGCCTATGTGGCCTGTGATGGATTTAGAGGAGGTTTTATAGGGAATCCACTATGAGTTATTGTTTGCACATTATGTCGTTGGGTCAATTTGATCAATTAGTCCTTGTATTTCACTTGCTTTCTTATTCCAAAGAAACAGTGATAGGTAAACGAATTTGAGGTGCCATTATCAGAGTTAAAGCCACAGCTAAGGTAGGCAAAATCCCTACATACCTGAAGATTAGGTCTATCTATTGCCGTGGTCTGTCTAATTTATTGACGTTGGGATTGCCTTCTTCTTGACATATTATACTTCGTATTAACCTTATTCACACCTAAACCAATTTGTTCACCTTATATTTCAATACTTGGTCGCCACGTATTGCTAACGATGTCGACGTCATCATGCTTTTGGAAACTGATGTTTCTGGTTTTGGCTTGCGAGTTTCACACGACTTCTTCAACTAAGATATTAAAGAAGTCTATACAAGACAAATCACTTTATTTAAAGCCTTCTTTGATGTTATATGTCTCGTGGAGTCTGCTTCCGAACTTTACGGAGCAGCAAGGGTTCTCCGTCGTCCTTCTGCATCATCGGACGAATTTGCCATGAACTCCACAACTAGCCATGGCTTCATATAGTTCGTCTCTATAAATGCTGTCATTTGTGGCCTTCCGATCGCCGAAAAGGTGATCATTATCGATCTGGACTTACAAATCTGCATAGTGTTGATATCTGGTCAATTGCGAATTTACCTGGCCTTAAATCTGACTTAGTGAGGCCATTTAGATCGGTGACAAAAGGTTTTAGTCGTTCACACAATATGACAGGTAGGAACTTGTATTCCATGTTAAGGGGACTGATGCCACCAAAGTTGACGCAGTTTAGAGTGTCTCATGGTTTATGAAGTGCATGAGGTGGAGATTCTACATATTCACCATACATACTTTCCCCTGACTAAGTCTTGAAAATTTATTTATGTATGCTCACTACCAAGCCACCTTCAGTGACGTGTTCAGTAAGTTGAACATCCTGTAGTCTTGATAAAGTGTAGACCTTTACCTCTCTGCGGTCTGTTGGACGGAAATCTTAATTTGCATCACCCATGTTGCATTGTTCGTTCTGTCTGGCTTTGGAGGTTGGGTCGTTCCCTTACAACCACTTACAGGAATGGATACTGTGACAACACGTTCCTTTTGGTATAACTTTTGAACTTTGTTCCTGTAGTAAAACCTCTCGCTTTCCTCTATGGCTTACTTCTCATGGACTTCATTTTGTCTCTGGAGAAGTTGATGTCGATGATCCCTGTAAAGGATTTCGTAGTCGTGGTTGGGTGAAAGCCAGCACAGTATTTTTAAGGGGAACTGACCTGCTGATGGTTGGATGATATTGGAATAGAGTAGACACTGACTGGCATCAACCTGGCGCCTTCCAATGTTGTAACTCTTATACATCAATTGTACAATTGGATTCGAACTGCTTAACTTATAAGCACGAGTGTTGAATAAGAGACAAAACAGCAGTACTACGTATAAGCCCAACGGAGAAGGAATTCCCTAGACAGTATCAGCGGTGATGCCGCAGCTTCAAATGGAAGCAAAAAATTAACTTTATCAGTGCTACTTCGAGTCGGAGTTCAGGCCTATAAAGACCTCCACGAATAAGTCGGGTTCTTAGAAAAGAGATGGTGGCGGATGAGCCCTTAATGGGCCAACAGCAGCGTTCACATCTACCCAGTGGATTACTGACATCGCTTCAACCAGCTCCTCGTCCAAAGGCTTTTCACAATGATACTGGTCGCCCAGGTTGGAGATTGTGCCGTCGGGGTACGTTCCCTAACACGCACAAAACAGATAGTTATGAGGATGCCAACAAACCCCTTCCATTATGATCACGCCCCGGAACGTTCACGGACTACGAATTGAGAGCATACATTAGGAACGCTTGGCTGTGATCTGCATCAAGGCATCACTCCAAAACATCAGCGTAATATATGCACACACCCCTACCGATGAAGCTGAAGACTTTATCAGAATGGAGTCCTATGACCTCCTGGCCGGAGCCCACGGAGCCTGTTTGGAGTATGATGTCAAAATTCTGCTTGGGGACTTCAATATCAAAATCGCTAAGAAACCAACCATCTTCTGCGGACTAGTTGCAAAGCACAGCCTATACGATGCGACAACAAACATCAGCTTCCGACTAATGGATTTTGAAGCAGCTGGTAATATGGTTAAATCAGCTCTAGGTTTCCAAGACTACGAAACCACACAGCAACATGGCGCACTCCAGGTGGTCGAACTTCCATCCAAATCGACCACATGCTGATAATACGAGACACGCATCAGACCTTCTGAATGCGATTCTGACCACTTTCTAGTTGTATCTATGTTAAACTGATTAAAACGAGATGATGTATGCGCTAATGTACCAAACAAGTGTTATGTACAGTGTGGCTCAAAAAAACTAATTCATGTTAATAATACAATTCAACAATCTAAATTCATAGCTCGACTATCCAACGAGAAGAAGCTGCGAAGCGCCCAGAAAAAAAAATTCAACATTGAAAACCTTAGCACGACTGGAGTAGCCAGAGCGTACAAAGAGCATCTAAGCGTTAGACTCTCCTCTGTGCATTGACCATCCATAACATCATCAAAGAGGTAGCCGAGACCACCGTAAGATTACCAGGTTCTACTGAAAAAGAGCCACTGGTATGATGATGAGAAAAGCTGACATAAAATGAACACCTGCATACTCTCCAAAAACAAGGGCAGCGAGTTTCGAGCCAGAAGAAGTGACGAGAAAATGATCTTGAGTAAAAAAAAAAGCACTAAGCGCTCTCCCAGCTCATGGATATCGAAGATCCCCGAAATAGAAACAACATCTGCATATTTTTCAGGAAAGTTAAGCGACTAGCAACCGGCTTCAAGCCTGGTATGCAGGCTTTTCGAAACAATGACGGAAACCTAGTCATCTAAGCGCGGGGAATAGTAGATGTGTTTAAGCAGCACTTCCAGAAGCTACTTAGTGGACTTCAGGTAGAGAGAGTGATAGGGCAAGAAGGGAATCCACAGTCACAGTATATGTAGAAGAGGCTATATCAGCTATCAAAAATATGATATCAATCAGGTATGGGTGGATGAAGCCATGGCCAAAGACTGGACTACCAGCTTTATACGCCCCATCTTCAGCGAAGGCAATCGTATGTCTGGTAAGAACTATCGAGGCATATCCCAGCTAAATGCAGCATACAAGATCATATCCAATGTATAGGTTGAACATCTCAAGCCTTTCTGCAACACACTAATCGACAAGTATTAGTTTGGCTTCCGGCCGGGCAGAGCAGTATTCGACTAAATTTTCACGCTAAAGAAAATCCTAGAAAAGACGACCAACGAATTTTAATTCGAAACTAACCATCTTTTCGTCGACTTCAAAGCCGCATAATGACAGCACTCATCGCCTTGAGCTCTACACGTCGGTGACTGAATTCGGGATCCCGGAAAAATTGATCCAGCTGCGTCGCGTGGCACTAGAAAACCTACGGTGCACTTTGAAAACAGTTCCCCCGAACTATTCCAAAGCTGTACCGGATTTCGACAAAGAGATGCACTGTTATAAGATTTCTTCAATTTAGTGCTGGAACAGATAGTGTCCAGCTGCTGGGCGAAACGAATTGGCCTTGAAGTAAATGAGGACAAGACCAGATGACAACGAACATAGAAACATGTGTCCAGCGAGTTGGATAAAACGTTACTATTGGCAATAGTAACCTCGAAGTGGTTAAGGAGTTTACCTACCTCGGAGTAAACGTCAAATCCACGAGTGACACCCTAGTGCAGATTCAGCGATGACTTACCCTAGGAAACCGCTGTTACAATACTTTGGTTTGGTCAACAAAACATTGAACAATCAGACATTACGTACTTGGGTATATAGCTTGCATGATAATGAACAAGTCATCGAAATAGTTAATGGTTTTGCAGCCTCGTTTGCCTCGTAAGACGTCGATGAAAAGTGTCCACAGAAGGATTGCAAGAACACTTCCTTGTGGACACCCTTTGACTGCTGAAATACTAAATAATATCTAGGCAGATGTAGTAGTTATTCTTCGGCTTTCGCGTATCGCTCTTTCCCATCTGCGGGTAGGATAATTGCAACTTCTGAGTTTCATGGCTCAGGCCCGGTTTTAGTTTTGGTTTATTTTGTTAAAAAAAACGATGTCAAGCTTAGAGGACGGTAAACGCGAGGTAGCTCACTAGGTTTGTTGCCTGTCTGGGGTATAGCAACTACGTTTACCTTCCTCCAGGCTTATCGGATGTATCTCCCAGATTAAACGTTGACTTAAATAAGGCCACCATAATTAGTAAAATGGAAATCTGATCCTTTTACAATTTTATTGTTTATGTGCACCTATGGGTTTTAACTTTGTTTTGACTGATCAGTTTTCAACACAAACTTTTACTTCTTTTATCGTTATGATAGATACTAGAATTAGAACTAAAATTTTGTGTATCCTGAATTAGAATCGAGAATGGTTCTTCGAATTACTTCTTGACTACAGGCGAACGTATTATACGATATAAGTAAAAGACTCATCTGCTATGAAGGGTTTCTAGGAGACGTGTAATAGCTGAGAGTTCTTCCAGTCTTTCGAAATTCTTTATCCAGGTTTTCCTATTTGATTTTCTTAACTCGTTATTGAATTCGGTTAATGTGGTGTCCCATGAACCGGTGCGTCCCAAACACATTATCAGTGTGCCATTAAATACTGCCCGCCCCGTGAAAGAAGAGAGCCTTCTCATGCCGGTTACTAGTGGGGACCGTTTTTCAACTTTACCACATGAGACAATACCTGTACGGTCAACAAACTCAGCACATTAGTTGCGTCATTTCTGTTAGCTATTCGTATTCAATGCCACTGATCTTCAGAACTTAATGTACAAACTATCTCCTCGGCTAATTGTTCAATTGCAAGTGGCGTTTCCAAATGTCGTAGTCGTGCTTTTTTTCGTTTTGAATTATCCAACGGTGTTGGTTTCTTCGGAAAATTTATGATTTGAGGTGGCCAGGAGTCACATATCTTTTATGGGCCAGATCTTACGGAGCCACTAACCCCCTTGGGAACATTAGAGTTGCCGTTGACCGTAGTGCTTATCAACTCCCATCCCTATTGCAGCGCCCTGACTAGGCCTTAAATATCCTTATTAATTTAAGCTCCAAATACGGTTACTTACTAGCTGCTGGGGCCACGAAAAATCAACCTTCGTACGTTCTCCTTCTGAGTTTTGTTCATCTCTGATAGGACATTTCAGTATTGGTATTTTCCCCAGCTCAACACTTGCGCTTATAAGTTGTACAAATCAAGCACTGGTGGACGTCATCAGTACCCGGTGGGTACGAGTAAGTAAGATGTTATCGATCAAATTTCAATACTGGCGAAATAGAAAATTGAAGGTGTCAAATTCCCAATACTAAAAATTTCCAGAATAATCCTCAAGGCTCATTGGAAATGCTTGTTGCTTAAGTCGTGAGATATTAAGTGCATCGGGTTGCAAATGGCAAACAATTGCATCATAGAAGCAGCACCTTGCAACTAATATTTTGTCGCCAGCTAGAGGAAAGTAAAATAGTAATTATTTCAACTTTTCCTACCTACATACATAAAGGTACTCGAATATTTTCAAAAATTTCAGAACGTAAGAGGCATTGTGCAACATAAAGCTATCGTTCGATCGGTGGATCAGTAAGCCGTAAAAATTAATTGTTACGACATGCAATATCATTCCCTTATGACAACACTGTTTTAGGATATTCTAGCAAATTGTGGGTTCTTAAAAATTCGGCGTTGATTTGTTGCTCTACGCTCATAGCCTTTGAACTTATCCGAGATCGGACGTTGACTTTAGAATGCGCTAAGAAACCGCTTATGGTGATTAGTTACTTCAACATTCAAATAGAACACGAAGATATGTGCACCCAGTATATATATATGTACGTAGTTCAAAAGATTTTGAAATTGGCAATAGTTTAGTCCTTAAAAAAAAAGGTTTATTCAAAACGGCTGCTAGAAATATGTCTCCAATGGACCTTATGAAACATCGAATAAGATTTTATACACTGACCAAGGGAAAGCCTTATACATCGTATGTCAAACGTTGTAATGAGAATTGGCATCGGAGTTGAGAGCTACTACAAACTTCTGCCCACACTTTTATGAGACTGCATCTGCCAGCCGAAACCAATGAAACATGCTCGGTTCCAGCAGCTTTGAAATGTAAGAACACGGTATTGAGTGGCATGATAACCGAAATAGTGTCAGCATTGCTGTAAAAGCCTATGCGGCAATTGCAGATTGTAGATTACTTGTCTGGATTTGGATATGACTAATATGATATTGTTTGATTAGAGCTCAACCATGATTTGGAATTAGAGAAAAATACGGCCACCTAGTCTTTTGGGTAGGTGGAGGTTAAACAGATAATGAGATCGTGTAACAAAGAGACATCCTTCTTCTTCGTATATGCCTTCCTATCTTATCCTATTCTCAATGTTAGAAGATACCTTTTGGCATGATTTCTTGTATAGGGCTTTGGCATGAATATTTTGGGCTGTATGTTACCAACAAAACTTGTTGGGTGAAGCACAGACAGGTACCTGTTATTCATATTCAGATGTACATGAGAGAAATTGTATCGTTTTCGCTAGGTCCTTGTACTCGTTTTGAGTGGCTAAATTTGAGAATTTGAACAATATAGTTAAGCAGAGGCAAACTTGGTGTTCGACTCTCATTGATAACACTCATAATGTGCAGAAACTAAAGCCGAGAAACACGCATTTCGTTATTACCTTATTTTCAAAGAAAATAATATAATATTCTGCTGTTCCACAGTAGAAACCTCATAAAAGTTATACCTAACTCGCTACAGCCGAAGCATATATCACGCTTATATTGGGGTCGTCCATCATCGATGACTATATCACAAGGCTGTTTCATCACATTTTGCATATCAGACTAATGCCATAAATAAAACAAGAGCGTACACCAGCTGGACACCGATGACATACGTGAGTGAGCGAATACACGTTGATTCAGCTTATTCTCCTTAGAAGCAGATGTAGTTGGGTGTAGTTCCTAAGTATTACTAGAAGTTACCTTTGTCGTTCATATATCTTCTACCACTGGTGGCGCATTAATTAAAGCTTGGCGACCAATCTTTGCAACAAACGGACTACTCAAAACCTTCGTGTCTGACACCAGTTTACTTCCAACGAATTTCAACATTTTTTCCGAAGTAACTCCTTCAACGTCCTGGAATGCCGCAGTTATAAGTGTCACCAAACAAAGAGAGACTCAATGGGCCACCATTGGACAAAAGGATATCGATCCTACTGTGATAATATCATGCCCAACTGATAAGCTCTACAACAAAGTGGTCAGTCAAACAGCAGGGAACGATGAATGAATTTTAAGTTAATTTCGACGCATACACTTGCAATGTTTCGCGATCTCTTAGGACCGAATGCCACCTGTGATGTACACGGGAAGTCCAACTTACTTTTCTCCACAGTGGTATATGCTATAAATGAGAAAGGCCTGTGTTCTTACCTAAATCTCTTCTGATATATGTTATTCTGCAGACCGAGCATATTACCACACTAGCCAGTCTGAATGAATTTGGACCCATTTTCACTGAATAGATCCATCGTTTGTCGCATGCAACCACAACACATACACACTGATTCCATAAAGGACTAATGCAACAAATTGAATTGATGCAATGAAAGCATCGTTCACGCACCAAGCGTCATTCAAATTAGAGAAATTAGAAAATTAGTTCTATTTTCAGTTAGACACGAAATTTTAATTTCTCAAATGATTGCACCAACTAACGGGAACATAACAGAAAAATATGCAAAAATGCTGACGACCGCATGACAAATGCAACATGAGCTCTGCATATTTACTTAGCACTTTGCACTCTCAATTGCCATGCTAATGCAATTGCTGTCAATTCATGACAACTGGCGACTGTTAATGACATCTGCGACTGACTACAAAGTGCATTTTGAAAATTTCCCCCCGTTGAATATTTCCAAACTGATGATTTCCGGCACCAAAGAGGGACCCAAAAGTCTCGGTCACTATCATGGCCATCATTACGCCAATGCCATATCCAGTAGGTGCTCCCAGATGACAGCTCATTAACAGGAAACGCATCACTTTGAGTGCGTGCCTGGGTATCTGTGTTTCAGTTCTCTGAATTTTGGACTTTGCTCCCTCCTGAATTAAGAACGAAATGCAAAATTTCCCTCTATTTATGAGCCTAGTTCCTCACTTCCAATGAAAAACACACAGAAAATCGGATGCCCGGACACTCAAAGAGAAAAGGACGATTGAATTACAGCATCAGCTACTTATGGTAATGAATTCACACTAGGGGCAGGACCAGGATGAGGACAGACTGGAGGCGGTAGGCTCAGTCCTAATTGCATTGCGTGTCCAGGCATGCCGTTTCGAGAACCCATCCGTACCACTCCAGATATATGTGTGCATAATGATGGCTATTTGTTTATTTGCATTGACTAACCAACACTTTGGACGCCCACATTCGACACTATCTGACAACAGAGTAAGAGAACGGATAGAGTACACAGATGAACGGCCGGCCGATCGGAGTGTCATTTTGGACTGCCCACGGCGCCAGCTTAAGAACAATAATCAACATACCAGCCGGAGCTAGATTTGGAACATTCTACAGCAGGGGGTTGGATGGATTGACAAATTATCTCCTGCTGCTAATCTAGTGCTGGTCAGGAGGATTAGAGGGTAGATGTTTACTGTCCAGTGTCCACATAGTGCACATTACTTGCATATTATTGCAATGCATTGCAGGAGATATTGCTTGCACTTCCACCTATCACAACGATAATTGGATATTTGCACAAACATGCCATCGTGCCATACCACTGAGAGGAAAACCTGAACTTGGAAAGACGACACTACGGATGCTTTACACTGAGCCATATTGGGCACACCAATCATGATGATGAAGACGGTGGCTAATAGAGGTCTTGGGTTACCGTATCGATTTGCCCATCTGGGCTCCCGGTCATCTGTGTTTTTGTGTTTGTTTGTATTTTTGGGGTACTAGTGATACTGATACTGATGCCTCTCCTTGGGCATATCTTAAGGACTCCTTCTCTCACATTGTTTGCATTATGCATACGAATAATTGCAATATCTATAGTCTTACAATCCTATTATATTCTGACAGTTCTAAAGCCCTCCTAAAGGACTAGTCAAGTTTGCAGCATTAAAACCGATTAATATTACAGAATATTGAATTCAGGACCCTAATGAATTATTTCGAGCTGGTAAAGTTCCTTCATTGTAAATTGTGGCTAAGTGAATTCGGATTGTAAATTATGCATAAGATTGTCCTTACAGACTGCCTTATGACTGTCAAGTAATCAATGAAGTGTGGCAAATAAACATTTGGTTATGAAAGAAGAGCCACCTTAGTTGAGTTCAGCCTGACCGGAATGCTAATTTATTTCTGCCTTAAAGTGATTGAATGATAATCCTGAGACTCCTAATTGTTTTAGAATTTACATAACACTAATAGGAGAAGCAAAGTATCGTAGTATGCACCTCCTAGTCGTATTCTGTCATGGGTCTTATGTTATGCATAATACAGTGTTGACCTGGTTCTGAGGCATCTTGAACTGGGTATCTAGATATCAGTTTCTGTTTAAAGGCAGTTCGTCAGCTCTGCACTTGATTCAAATACGCCTTCGCTCTGACGCTTAAATAAGATTATCACTGACAATATCAGTGTTAAAAATATATCAGCGCGCTCACTTTTGATGACTTATGGTACTCTTGTGGCCGTGATTTTGGGCTGATCATACCAAATTTGGTCTTGGTATCATTCTTCATTAACAAACCAGGGACTACCGTATGGACGAAACTAAGCCACACTCCCGGTGATATTGTAAACAAGGATTTTTTAATTTATTGCAAACATACGAGTATATTGGAATTTAAATGAAGCCAGCGTTGCTACAAAATTTGTTCAATCTTGCCCTAGTTTAGATATATTGCAGGGGTAATAGGTGGGGCAAAATTAATGTGATAATATGAATTGGCCGACATTTTGTTAAATATGAAAAAAATGGGCTCTGTTTCCACAAAAAGCTTATCTGAAGGTGTAGGATTGATGAAGTTAAGTTGAAAAAATAACCACTCCCTGAGTTGATGCACATTTGTTGCTCGCAAAACATCTGCCTCCAAATTGGTGATTTCTTCTGCAATGTTTGCTTCAAGACTTGTAAAGTTTGTGGTTTATTGTGGGAAACGTGTGATTGTAAAATGTCCCAAAAGAAAATGTCCGGCCTGGAAATTGGTGATTCAAGATCTCCATCGCTGCCCGAGCTCTGTGTTGTCCTGCAGGAACCAACAATGCTCGAGACCGAATTCAGCAACTAGCCGCAAAACACTCGTTTGACATCTGTCTGCTTGTGTGATCTTAAACAGGTGCAATTTCCTAGCTCGGATTCAGGCTCAAGCTAGGCCTAAGTACAAAGAAAGCCCGCAGCAACTCGATTGCTGGCGTTATTGCGTCATATAGTGTGCCCATAAGATTAGAATCAAACAACAGTCAGGTGAAAAGTCAGCGAAATTTCAGTTTGGGTTTCAATTTTTCTATTTAAAGGATAGGTGGCCTTGAGATGCGAATTGATAGAGTAAAAAGATTCATCAGTATATTAAGAGTAGATCCTGATGTGTTAGGGAGCAGTGTTAGGAGCAGTGATTTAATTGCATGAAAGCCCATTCCATCAAAAAATTAGTTAACCAAAAATTAGGCCACATGCTTTGCTATGCGCTCTATCATACTTTCAGAAAGCCGATAGCGTCTTGAAGGTTTTTGAGGTGACATTTTCAGTGCAAGGGAGTTTGCTATCGAGGATAACACCCAGATACTTAGGTTTTGTTAGATATGAGACGTTCCTGTCAACTTCCCCATTCTTGTGAAAAGAACAACTTCAGTGTTGAAAAGCTGCGCTGAAACTTTTAAACTTTCAGCCGTAATACCTATCTCGATGTGCATGCTCATCAGTTTACTCTCAAGGCAAATTTCAAATGTTTTCTTAAATACGTTGTCTGTTCAAAAAGTATCCGACCATAATTCTTATTGGAAGAAACAAACAAAGTTTGGTATCCATTAGTAGGCATATCTATTGCGTATGCTCAATTTTTTCCACGACCACAGCACCATTCAGTCACGGGAACGTTCTGCAAAATTAAAAATGTGTTTGTGAACGAAACAATGAGCACAACACAGATAAACGAGTGGCTTAACCGTTACAGAAATGGCCGCTCTTCTGTGGAGAGATAAGCACGTTCTGGTAGACCCTCAACATCCAAAAATGAGGTTGTAATGGAATTAGTAAGACCCTGATGCGGAATTGTCTAATAACGGCCAGAGAACTTGTCGACGAATGGAGCACTGGTGTTGAATCCATTCAATTTAACTGAATATTTCGCCCTCATGAGCGTATTACCAAAACTTGTGCTTAAAATTTCTGACAATTGAGCTGAAGCAACTTCGTTTGGAGATCGCAGAGAACATGTTAGAGAACTCTAATCCCAACTTTATCAATATAGTGATCATTATTTATGGGTTTTTGAGTACGACGCAGAAAGAAAGTTCCAGTTATCACAATGAAGGTATGGAACGTCTTCGAGGCTCAAAATAAGAAGGAAGGTTCGCAGTAATGTGAAAGTCATGCTGACCTTCTTTGACTTCTGTAGCAGTGTTCATCTTCAGTACGCCCCACATGGTGCTATTATCAGCAAGAATGCAACCGTTCCCGCTCCTTCTTCACACGTGATTCGGAATATCTTAGCCAAACACAACACACCTTTGGTTTGCCAACCTTCTTACTCTACTGACCATGCTCCCTGTGACTTCTTACTTTTCCCTAAGCTGAAAATACTCGTATCATGCAGATTGGGACGGACCAACTACATTGCAAACCTTCTAAGATCTTTTATAATTCTTGACTGGATGTTAGTTATAAAAAAAGGATCCTCGATGGAGAATATACTCGTGAGTATTAGGTGCGGAACTAAGTTCTCTAAGTCAATAGATGGCTCCAGCAATAAGTGCTGGTCGATTTTGACATATCCAGAACGTTATGAACGAAGCTTAGGCATATGGTAAACAAATCTTTTTGACACATTAGTGATTTTGTTTTGGCGTCACATACTTTTGGTTGAGTGAAAATGCCTGATCTTGTGCAAAATATCCGTCATTTGCGGGAAGTGTTGATTTTCTTCTTTCATTCGAAGAAAACGGCGGCTGAAGTGTATCGAGAGCTCCAAGAAATTATGGAGATGCTGCTCTAAGTGAAACAACGAACGTGATTGGCTTCGTCGCTTCAAAGACGGTGAATTTTTATGTTGACAACCGTCCGTGTAAAGGAAGCCCAAAATCCTTCGAAGGCGCTGAATTGGAGGCGTTGCTCGTGACAAACGCAAGAAGAGCTTGCTTCAGGATTAGGAGTTACCCGCTAAGCCATTTCCAAGCGATTTCGTGCGTTGTAAATGATTTTAAAACAAGGGACTTGGATTCCTTATGATGTGAAGCTAAGGAGTGTTGAGCGTCGTTTTTTCGCTTGTGAGCAACTGCTCCAGCACCAAAAAAGTAAGGGGTTTCTTAATCGCATCGTAAGGGGTGATGAAAAATGGATTCATTATAGCAACTCAAAGAGAAAAAAGTCATGGGGACTGCACGGCCATGCGGCTCGGCCGCATGTTCACGCTGCGAAGGTTATGCTGTGTATTTGGTAGGTGTTATTTATTATGAACTTCTGCAAACGAACGCAACCATAACTGGGGAACGGACGGCTACAATACAAGCAGAGGCACGAAAAAGTGATTCTACAACATGACAATGGTCGGCCTCACGTTGCCAAGCTCATTAAAACCTACCTGGAAACCCTTAAATGGGAAGCCCCGCACCACCCGTCATACTCACCAGATATTGCGCCTATCGAGTATTACTTGTTCCGTTCAATGGCACATGGTTTTTTTTTTTTTTTTATAATGAGCGCGCGCTCAAGGGGTTTTTGCACCTTTACAATGTTCGTACACAGCGCGGGCGAAGGAAATTTAGGGAGGAAGAAAAGACAGGTACCGATGTACAATGTTTTTAAATGTTTGTAAGTTATAACGACCAGGAAACACAGAGATCAGCAGGGCATTCCATAAACGAGTTGTACAGCTTGGGAAAGAATCGCGATGTTTTAGAGTACGTTCGAAAGCGGGCTTGAGGCTATAGTGATGAGCATTCATAGCGAGACGGGTGTTACGGTTGCAAGTTTGAATGGGAGGAATGCCACTGACGATTTCAATGGAGCACTGGTGGTAGAAATAGCGATAAAACAAAGTGAGACAGGAGAAATTACGTCGGTGTTCGAGGGTGTCAATTGATTGACTGATATTAGTTTCACCAATGAGTTTTATCGCACGGTTTTGTATCCTATCTAGCAGATGCAGGGATGTTGTAGGAGCACCTGACCAGATGTGGGTATTGTACTCCAATTTTGGGCGAATGAATGCCTTATATATTGTGGCCAGATGAAAGGGGTAAAATATTTCTTACATCACTTGAGGAAACCTAGACACTTCGCAGCATTTTTGACAACACCGAATATGTGGTGATTCCAACGTAAGTTGTCACTGACATACAGTCGTTCATAGACCTCCGCGGAGTGCAAACGTGTTTCGACTTGTAAGTGTGAAAGTGAGTCGCTTAAGTAAGACATTGTTCAACTTGGATTTAGGCTCCAATTAGCGCAGAGTGAGTGTGTTCGCTTGAGATTGCAAAGGTCGTGGGTTCGACTCCAAGCAGTCGGCAGACAATTTTTTTTTTTTTTTTTATTTTTTATATAAAAATAAATATAAATTTAAAGTGTGCTATTTGATTAACATCAAGTAATGGATTGTGGTGAGCGGTCCGCTATGCCTATAGCGGGACCTGCTGAAATGTCGGGTGAGGCTTCGAGTGGTTCGAGCCAAACTCCAAAGATAAAGAGAAGGAGGAAACTACCAACGGCAACTGTAAAGCTGCTTGGCGGCGGAGTGAGGGAAGGAAACAACTTCGCTTCATTGGCCGCAAGCGAATCGGATGATGAAGAGGAAGAGATGGAGGCCATTAGTAGTAGCATCAAAATGCTACAACAAAGAGTGCTGGCCATAAAAGAAAAGCAAATGGTAAGAAGGAAGAGGGAAGAGCTAGAGCAATCCCAACAACAGCAGCTTGCTCAAAAGCAGGCACAACAACAACACCAAACTAATAAAATAGCACAAGTGCTACACCAACAAAAGCCTAAGAAAGATCAGCAACAACAACAACAACAGTCACAACACCGGTAACAGCTCAAACAGCAGCAGCCACAAAAACGGCAACAGCAAAAACAGCAGCAGCAGCAGCAACAACAACAGCAGCAGCAGCAACAACAACAACAACAACAACAACAACAACAACATCAACATCAACAACAACAACAACAACAACAGCAGCAGCAGCAGAAGAAGAAGGAGAAGGTGCCTCCTATCAACACCTATAAACTAGAGGTAAATGCTACCAAGGACCTGTGTAAGTTGGTCATTGGTAATAATTTTAATATTAAGAGATTGGGGAACGATCGCCATGCCATCCACTGTAATACAGTGGAGGGCTACGCGAAAGTGAAAGAGCTGCTAAAGGAAACGACGACGGAGCACTACTCATTCACACCGAAGTGTGAAAAGCGGCAATCGATGCTGCTGAAGGGGTTGGAACCGTCTTCTGATCCTGAGGAGATCCTGGCACTGCTCAAAGAGAAGGAGTGCGAAGGACTCAAGTTCGTGGGGGTAAAGCCATTTACCACAGCTAGAGCCAGGCGGGAGAAACGGAGTCTGCCGTTCTTCCTGGTGCAGCTCAGTCCCGAAAGCCGTCTGGATAGTCTAAGGAGTATCAATGTCCTAGATTACCAGGTGGTTCACTGGGAAAAATTAAAAAGGAGCGAAGGCGTTATACAATGCGTTCGCTGCCAGAGGTTCGGGCACGCCGCGTCGAACTGCCAAATGCAGCCTCGATGCGTGAAGTGCGCAAAGAACCACAGTTCTGAGGAATGTGCTCTGGGTAGGGACGGAGCATCCGATAGGACGCAACTCTCGTGCGTGTTATGTGGGAACGTAGGACACACCGCAAACTATCGGGGTTGTCCTAAGTTCGCTGACATTAAAAAAGCAAAACTGGCTCGGCAGCAGAAGGTGGAGGTCAAACGTTCACCTGTTAGGTTTCAAACACCAGCCGTCACGTCCCAAATTTCCTACGCCCAAATGGCGGCAGGTAGGGGGGCTACGGTACAGCAAGCCACTGTTGCTTCTCCGGCGCCAATGCCGAGAACAACGGAAGCTGCACCTAACATGCTGGCCATCTTGCTCGCAATCCAAGGGCAGATGGCTCAGCTGCAAAAGCAGGTGCAAGAACAGGCCAAGCGGGTGGACCAGATCTACGCGCTGCTGCCGGGCCTAACGCAACACATGTCGTAATGGGTACGCACATGGTGGAGCAAACTTTGAAGGTCCTTGCGGTGAATGTTAATTCACTGATTAGGATCGAACGAAGAGCCGCGATGTTTAAATTGCTACAAGACCAAACTCCTGATGTGCTTTTCGCTAGCGAAACCAAGCTAACCGATAAGCACAAACTGGAGTACAACAATTATATTGTTAGAAGAAGAACCGGCCCAGATCCAAATGTGGAGGCGGGGTCGCAATTTTCATTAAACAAGGTATAAAATTTCACAGAGTGTACAAGGGAGTGTTGCGCAGGTTTCGTTTGTTGGAGGCAGTCGTCATTTACATCCCGCTCCGCAGTGGAAAGCGGCTGTACTTGGCCTCGGTTTATGCACCTGAAACTTCACAATCCACTTTATTTATCACAGAGCTCGACACGCTTTTTCGACTTCTGAGGCTGGAATCGGGGGAGAATTATTTTATAATCTGTGGGGATTTCAACGCTAGACACAGAGATTGGGGAAATAATTTGCCGAATACTAGAGGGAACCTACTACTTGATTGGTGGGGTCAGCACGATGTCATGTACAGACTCGGTCTTAAAGCGACGGATAACCCGTCGTTTCCCAGAGGCGGGTCATATTTGGATCTACTGCTGTACGACGAACGTATACGACTGACAGGTACGAATTTACAAACGCTAAACTGTCTGCGCACATTTGTGTATGACAGTGACCATTGCGGTTTTAGCACCGAAATTACAGTTCCCAACGAAATTGCGGAATTGGAGGAGTTTGTCCAAAGATATTCTTACAACTACAGTAAGACTCGATGGACACGCTTCTCCGCAACATTGACAAGAGCACTCGTCTCGAACACGCTCCACCGTCCACCGTCCAATAGGAATTTGTCAAACGAGGAGATCGACAATTACCTAAAACAAATGGACGAGACAATTAAACAAACTATGGACACTACAATACCGCGCTATCGACATACGACTAACGAAGACCTGTTCCGCAATCCTACTATTGACGCACTGAACCGACAGAAAAGTAGACTTCTGACAAGACTCAAAAACTTGTACAGACAGTTAACTGACAGACAAGACCCGGAGATTAGGACACTGAAGGCGTCGATTAAAAATATTCAAACGTTAATAAAAGAGAATTACAGAATTTCTGTAAGTTTGTATTGGAACAACAGGGTTCGGGCTGTAAACACCAGCAACCCGAATATGTTCCCTCAAATAAATAAACTATTTCGTAGGAAAAATCAAAACGACCTTCAGTGTCTTAAAATAGCCCGGACAACAGACAACGAACGGTTACTGACAATAGCAGGTATTGATCCAAATGAGGCCGCTGATGATGACGACTTCTTTGTGATCGAGGATCCACAGGAGAAGGTTGAAGCCATAGGGGCGACTTTCCAGGAAATATACAAGGCCACTGATACCATTGGACCTAATTATGACCTGGACAATCGCGTCTTGGTGCACGGCCTCTACATTCGAAATGAAGTAGAGAACTGGCGATCCGAGGGCTCTGGTTTCACCCGGTTCAGCGACGAAAATATGGCAAATAATGTCATTACCAGAGAGGGTGACCTACCTCCGTTCATTTCGAAGGAAGAGCTCCATGAGATCTTCGACACAATCAGGGCTAAGAAATCAGTGGGGACCGATGGTATTCCGAACATCGTGCTGCGACATCTTCCTCTAGAAGCGGTGGACATTTACACCACCCTGTTTAATAATGCAATGAATAATGCACATTATCCAGCGCATTGGAAAACGGCGGTGGTGCAACCTATCCCCAAAAAGGGAAAGGATGTATCCAATCCAGCGAATCTCCGGTCGATAAGTCTCCTTCCGAATATCAGTAAGGTGTTTGAAAAAGTAATCAATAGAGCTCTGTCTAGGTGGGTTGAGGACAAACATATAGTTCCGGATAATCAATTCGGTTTTAAGGCGGGACATGATATCTCACATGCCGCGTCTAAACTGGTGTCCGATATCCAATGGAATAAAGGCAAAAACCAATGCACTTTACGAGCAAGCTTAATGGAAAAGATTCGGGTGTTTGAGAGGGCTTGTCTTAGGGCTTGCCTTCGCTTGTACAGAACACCAGAGTCGGAGTACAAAAAATTTTATCGTAATGAGGTCCTTTACAACAGGGCGAACCTAATACGAGTGGACAACTTCGTAATTAAGCTGACTCGAAGACACATCGCAAGAGCAATGACCTCGACGAATAACCTGATATCTGGGGCTTACTACCCCAAGTACCTTTACCACGAGAGTGTGCGCTCTGACGGCTTCGTTCCACCGGAAGCATTCCTCTACCTAGATCAGATAGGGTTGATCCAGGATAGATCAGCGGTCCCGTTAATCTACCATGTCGCTCGGAAAGCTGGGGACAGGCGACTCAACTACGACAGAGACGTCGCATACGGCAGTGTGGATCGTCTCAGGTTCAGTAGGGCGGTGGGGAATCGCGATAAGAGCATTTCTGGTGGTTGAATGATGGAGAAGATGTTTCGTCGTCGTCGTTTCCGTCAATTACTGACCAGCCTCACTAATGGGGCAGAGCTGACAGATCTATTTGCTTTGTGAATAGCGATGGCCAGCTTACATAGGTTTAGGTTAGCATTTAAGAAATATATACATATATTAGTATATACAAAGGTATATACTAATATATGTATATAATTGTGTATTATATATATGTGTGTATATTGTGTATGTAGGTTAGGTAGACTAAGGTATATTTTAAGTTAGATATTAAGTTTTATAGAAAATTAAGTCCATATGCTAAGTTTTTGTTAAAAATTTTTTTTCTTAGCCTTAAGTATACAAGATATATATGTAAAAAAATAAATGTAAATAAAGTCGAAAGACATAAATACAAGAATTTAGAGTAGCTTAGAGTGCCTGTGTGGGGCCAGTAAGTTAGTATAAGATTGTTAAGTAATTTTAAGCTAGCATTTAAGCATTTTTTGTTAGTATGTAAGGGTTAATGATTAAGATAATAAAATGCATTTAAAACTAAAAAACTAACTGTCACTGACATACATAACGAGAATGGAAAGTTTATCGGTTTCGACGATGCAAGTGCCATTCATGGATAATGGCTGGTTGTTTGAATTTGGCTATAACGGAAGCAGACAGCATTATGTTTTGGAAGCATTAAATTCCACTCGATTGATAGTTCCGAAATTGATTATGCTGTTAATATCGGAATTTAATGAGCTTAACATACGCTGCCGTTCCCGTTCTACAGCCGAAGAGCAGGGGCAGAGCAGAGTCCGGCAACGAATATGAAAAGCAGAGAGTACTGTCATCAGCAAAGGAATATATTGGATTAGAAGTAGCAGACAAGAGATCATTAATGAAGATTAAAAAGAGTGTCGGGGACAGAACGGAGCCCTGGGGCACACCAGCATTTATTTTGTGAATGCGAATGTGACTTGAAACCGTCCAAGACAACTTGAATTGAACGTTCCGAAAGGTAATTCCTAATCCACTGAAGAAGAGAGTCATCGATCTCAAAAGCACGCATTTTCGACAAAAGAGCCTGATGCCAAACTCTGTAAAATGCCTTAGAAATATCAAGTTCAACTATCTTGCTTTCGCCAGATTGATGTACGCTTTGATTCCACTTTTCGGTGAGACATGCCATCAAATCACCAGTGGACCTGTTGCTACGAAAACCATATTGCCGGTCATTGAGAAGTTTCCATGGCCTTGGAAAGAAGGGACGTAAGTGCAATGGGTCTGTGAGTGGAGAGAGAAGAAGATTCACCTTTTTTGGGGACGGGCTGGACAAATGCTGTTTTCCGTCTGCTCGGAAAGAGTTCTAAACCTAAAGAGTAGGATTGATGAAAAAGCTTACGCAGTGGTTTTGCCAGCAGAACACCTCTTCAGAAGAAGGGGAGTTATACCATCTGGACCAGCGGATTTATGTATGTTGAGATCTTTAATTACTCTTGCTACTACATGAGTGCGAAAGTGGATTCGTCCCATTGAAGATTCAACGCACTCAAATGTAGGCGGGGACAAAGCACAATCTGACAGTGTTGAACTAGCCGCAAAGTGTGCAGCAAGCAGATTGGCCTTGTCCAAAGAGCTGACAGCTGGAATGTAATTGTAAATGAGCGTTGGGATGGAAGATGAGGCAGAATTTTTAATGTTTTTGACGAACGACCAAAAATTGTTATTGCTTTTGGAACATTGCAGTATTTTTTGCCTCAGGATTTGGTCGTATAGGAATTGCACACGCTTGAGAAAGATCTTGCAGTCATTTCTGGCCCGATTGAACTTTTTTCGGTTTTCCTCTGTCGGGTTGATCTTGTAGGACCGAAAAACCAATTCTGGCTGATCAGCAGTTCCGCTCATGTGAAAACATCAAAAAATGGCTTGATTCGTAGGTAGCCTCAAAAGATGAACACTTTTACCGTAACGGTATTCGAGCTCTGCCAGGAAGATGGGAAAAAGTTGTAGCTAGCGATGGGCAATACCTTGAATGACTCATTTGTAACCATTTTTTAAAAATAAATTTGCATTTTCATCAAAATAACTTAGTTGCGCACCTTAAGCACAATAAGGAAAGAAGAACGATTGAGCCGATACAATGGTATCTGGAATAAGCTATTCTTGAAGCCCTTCTTGAAGTCCTTCTTAAACGCATCCACCCACGTGCTTATTAGCGGCTCAAAAATAACAACCTTCTTTCATAACTGGATAAGTGACATTTTCAAAAGTATTAACTTTACGTTCATTGGCAATGCATCTTTTATTATGTTATTCGATTGCACTGTATTTATGGATGGAAAATATTTGTATATATTTAATATCAATCAATCAATCATCAATTAAATATTTCAATAGAATATCTCTATTGAATTGGGTTTCCAGGATTGGTAATAGTATCTACGTAGGGAATTTGAATAAAATTTATTTAATGGAACTAAAATGGAATTTCTGATTGAAGTCACAGCAACAATTCTATCAGAACCAGATGGGCATACCAAAAGATATTTCAAATAAATTGTGAAATACGAGGATCTCCTTGTATGTACTACCCTTGAGACAGGTAGTATTCTAGTTGAGTTTAAGTCATAACCAACATTCAATCAATTTCACATGAAACTGGTCAGTGGTATGATGTGATTGCAAAACTTCTTCGAATTGGAACCACAAATCCACAATGTAACATTGCACTCCCGTTCTTATGAATTATCTACCATTGCCCTTTGGGTAAAGATAAAGATTAGGGATCCAGGTACTTTGTCAAATTGCAACTGAAAGTGACATAGGTTATTTGGTGAGTGATCAATTGGAATTTAGATCAAAGGCTTTGATTGCCGCATCAAAAATGAGAAGCATCTCCTCTGTGGAGTATCCATAGGTGACTAAGATATTTGCATATGAAGACAAGTATGTAAGTACTGGCATTTGGGTATCCAATGGATAGACAATATGTGATTTTATCGTTTGCGAATTCAGAAATAATAGTATTTGTAGATATTGTGAACATGACATATTTCAATCAGGATGTCATTGCAGGTATTTCTTAATGGTAGTGTCTATTTAAAGAATACTTGATACTTGAAACCCTGGCATTATATATACGCCGCTTTGCCATTCAGGCGTATTTCAGAAAATATCTTTCCCAAGTTATAAACTTCTACAGCATAGAATTTTAGCAAGATGTTCAATGGTGAGTATTCGAAAAATATGAGAAGGCCAGACATTAATTTAAGTATTCGAAAACTTTCAGAATTGTGAAGGCTTTTCACAATTTCACACAACCGTGGTGCTTCCAGTGCGATCGTTTCACAAAGCATCACACTACAGAATAACGTAGTCCCAGTGAAGGCTGCTTAGAGTACGAGCTCAACGATGGCCAATTTCTTTCCTTTTGTAGCGATATTGCTCACAACGAATTCGTTACTACCGCCCAAACAGTCAACGCAGTGGTTCATAAAGATATATTTTATCGACAAGTTTTCAATGGTGGTAAAGCATTTTCTGAAGACATAAGCGTCGATACTTAAGCCTCTGCCCAACAATTTCTACTCTCATCTCTATGTGGTGAAGCCTGGGAGCCTAGTACCTGAAGGTAGGCTACCACCAGCAGGGCGTCATTGGTGTCTGCTAACGAGAGACGGGGGAGAGTATTCGCACTAAAATACTTCTATTTCATTAGGACTGCGGAAGAGTAATGCCGTATGCAGATCAACGGCAGGATTCAAAAGCAGCTTTAGCTACTTGGTGCATAATCCCCTTTAAAGCTGCTTCATTGAATTCGGAACCCAATTCTAAAGGCTCAAGAAACTTGAACAAGCCAACGGCGACTCTCATAATTATTGCGCATGAGAGTAAACCCCTTACCGTGGAAAAAACAATAGTTCGGAAACGACCAACAGCCTCGAATGCGGACGGATATAATGTTGATCACCAAAGCAAGAGTCATAAGGATCGTTTTCCTTCGGGTTTGCAGACGGAATTTTAGGACTTTTAAAAGACCACATGCTGCCACTCGCAGAGGTCTTAGACTGGTATAAAGCAGATTTTACCCCAATCCAAGAAGAGCGGAACGATGACCTGCGCAAAAACCGAATGAAAAACTAGGACATCTACTAGGGCGACTGCTACAAGGAAGGAATATAACGCTTATATGGATGTGGCTTTGCTACTCGAATGAGATTCATGCGAAAAGCCTTAAACTTTCAGGATATAAGCGAACGCCTCATAGCAATCGGGATCATGGCCAAATTTAGAAACATAAGCCTGACTTGAGTTCATGCTCCTACAGAATATAAGGACCATACGGTCAAATATGAATTGTAAGACCTCCTAGCATGAAAGGGTGTTCACTTCCACACCTTTGAATACAAAATTGTCCTAGGAGTTCTTATTGCAGGGCTGAATAAAAAAAGCCATCTTCGAGCGGATTTTCGGAAAACATATTCAACATAACACAAGGACAATGTAATCCGGTTTTTGAAACTTGTGACGGGCGTAACCTTTTAGTTGCCCATACGAGGTTCCCACATCTCAACATCGATGCCAAACACTTTGCCAGCATTCCGGATGTCCGAACTTTCCGAGGAGCGGACATCGATGCTGATGTGATAGCCACAACGGAGTCAAGTAAGACCACTATAGTTCAACGTGAAAAGTTTTAATCGCAAAAGACCGCAACCATTTTTACCGATTGCCTTTCCCTCAAACACTCCCAAAATCCTAGCCCCCCTTCGCAAGCCGTTGAACACCAATGGGAATGTTGAAAAGAATGGAAGCCTATAAAGATGAACATGGACAACTAGGAGTAGAGTTGTAGTCGGTGCTGAAAATATGGGAAGACTACTTCTGCAGACTTTATAATGGCTATGATGGTTATTTTGACCTGCAGTTAGGCAGAATTACGCCATTCACCTTGGATGAAGACGACAAAGAATTCTGCATCCTTGACCTAGACGAAGTTAAGGTAGCAATACCGAAGCTAAAGTCTAATAAAATTGCTGACCCAAAAGAGCTGCAAATGACCTGGTTGGCAACATGCAAGATAAATGTCAGAAGAAAGCATGGAATCTTAGCAAAAAAGATTCTTTTGACTGCGCCACCTATAGAGAAATAAGTTTCCTAAACGTCTTTCCTGCCGTATTATGAGAGCCTCATAAACCATGTATGATCCAGACCAGTGCGGTTTCAGGATCATCATCTCTTTGCCACATATGACAGCGTGCAGGGGGATGAGCTATAGATACTGCAGGATGACTATTGAATTAATCGATACCTTGAATGCCACAAAAGGCGCCTTGTCATGACTTTTTAAATATCGCCCTAGAAAGAATAGTACAAAATTCACTGGCCAAGAGCTGGGGAAAGAACAAAGTACATGTCATTAGATAATGATGCATACAGCTGAATTCTTAACCAGAACCTCACTATCGACAGTTATAGCTTTGAGGTAGTTGAGGACTTCGTCTGACCTAGCTTCGCATCTACAAACAGCAACAACATCAGCTCAGAAATCAGACGCGGCCCTCTCGAATACGAAGAAACAATTGTCCCTGATTTTCGGTCTTGTTTGTGTTAACGCGGAATGGAATACAGTGACATCGGTCTAGTCAGGCGCCTACGGAACAAACGTCTGAGGTGGATGGGCCATGTTAAACGAACGGATGCCATAGCTCTGGCTCAAGGATCTTCGATGCATCTAAGGTGGCATTTGTAAGTCAATCATGTATATACGAGAGTGAACAGACGTGTTAATTTCCCGCTCCGATAATATTCTCATTGTAACTATAGTTAAATCGTTAATATACAAACCCCCCCCAAGTGTGCGAAGATATTAAGCTTACTATTTCTGCTCGAATGAAACGTATTTAATTATCAAATAACAAGTGGCGCGAACACCTGTCTAAATTATAAACAAAAACTACATCTTGAATTACACTCCAAAGCAAAATTCAACACCAACATCTAAACAATGTTCAACACCAATATCATTACCGTCTGCAGCTGATAATGGAGAACCTATCCTCACCACGAAAGCCTCTCAAGTGCGTGTTCTCCCAAATATGGAGCAGAGACCTTCCTTACTGACCGAGGAAATCGTAGATCGAATCTCTGTGGAAATGAAAAATCTACGAAGTGACGTCCTTCAGCGTATTGCCTTAATTGAAGAAAAGCTTGAAACGCACATTAATGCAACTGAAAAAATCCTGTGTGGCCTCCAAAAGCGAGTTGAGGAAATCGAAATGCACTTAGGTGATATACAATTTCTGTCAGGAGAAGTTGCTGCCTTGCAAAACAGATGTGATGAGCACGAGCAAAGGGAAATAGCTGCTGATGCCATTCTATTTGGGATCCCACAGCTAGCCGATGAAAATTTGAAATCTACCTTTAACCACCTTTGCTGTACCATCGACTGCATGCCACCCACGCTGAAATGTATTTTTCGATCCCGGCAGCGAAACAGAAATAATGACAATAATAACAATATACAGCATGATGCTCCGATCATCTTAAAATTCAACACTCCCCACGAGAGAAATGACGTACTAAGATCAGTCACTCTCTTTTGCAAAAACATGAAGAGACAACTGTGCCTCGATAACGTTGGCATTGCCTCCATTAAAGAAAACAGTAACATCCACCTCCGCGGGAGCCTAACAACGAAGAATCGCTTCTTGTTACAAGAAGCATTGCGTTTAAAACGTAGAAAACAGCTGTTGTCTGTTTATACCAGCTATGGTTCCGTTTTTGTTAAAGAGAGTGCAGATGGAGCAAGCAATCGTATTGAGAACGATGAAATTATTAACACTATTGCAGCGAGGAACTACGGACAAGTAAATGCTACGACCCATGATGCGCGTATTATTATATAGTACTCTTATACTAAATCTCTTTTACTTAAGAGTATATTGATTGAATCTTTTCTTTACCCATATCTTTTATTTATATCTTTTTCTCATTCCTTTTGCTTGCTTCTATATAAGTTTAAATTCATTTATAATTGCTTTAAAATAGAGAAAATGTCAAAGCAGCTAGGTGAATTATGTGTGCGTCCCTTCCTTGTTTTTTCAGTAATTGTACTCCAATATGGTTGATGTAAATGCAGGGATTGTCGGTTCCATAGCTAGTGGTAGTAGTGGTGGAATTCTGCGCGCGATGGTTAATGTACTTAGTCGTCGAAGAAATGGCTTTAAAATATCTCATATAAATGCACAGAGCCTGTGTCCAAAACTTGATCAGTTTAGAGATGTCTTTGAGAAGTCGAATGTAGATGCAGTCTGTGTACCAGAAACTTGGTTTTCACCAGGGATAAAAGATAAAGTTTATTCACTTAACGGCTAAAAACTCTTTCGTGGTGATAGACACAATCGTATTGGTGGAGGGGCCGCACTTTACCTTAGAAATAGTATTAGTTATGGGAGAAGGTATTATTCACCTGTTGGTTCTGCTATTGACTATGTGTTTGTAGAAATTATCGGTGGTGACAGCAGTCTGCTTTTGGGAGTAGTCTACAGACCCAACAACTATGTGGATTTATTACCATTGTATGGTAATGTTATTATCTATGGTGACCTTAATTGCAATCTCATCACTGACAGGCATTTATGCGAAAACATGATTTGCTATGATCTGCATCCTGTAAATAATATTGTCCCAACACATTTTACTGGAACTTCTTGTACCCTGATAGTGTACTATTATACGACCAACTTTCTGCATCAGCATTCTCTAAGCATGACCTATTATTTCTCACTTACGATTTTATTGTTGATACATGTCCGAATTCATTTTACCATTTTCAGAGATTTTAGAAGTGTTGATAGGCTTTCTTTGGAGCAGCATATACAAAATATACCATGGGACTCTGTTTATCGCATGCCGTCACCAGATGACCAGGTTGAATTCCTGCATAATAATATAAATATTCTCTTTGATACCCATGTTCCATTAAAAACTAGGGTATCTGGAAGAAAGTCAACATTATGGTTCTCTCGGGAGATACGGGAACTCATCGCGCAGCGTGATTAGGCCTATTGTCGCTGGAAGCGTTATCGGGTTGAAGAACTTTACCAAGCCTATAAAATTTTGCGCAATAATGTCGTACGAAAGATTAGAGCTGTTAAGGTCCAGTTTTATGCCAACCGTTTCCAAACAAATGCGGGAGGTCGTGTATTGTGGAAAAACCTACGGGATTTGGGCATAGGAAAGCAAAATCCAGGTTTTTCGTGTAACATAGACGTTAACGATCTAAACCGCAAATTTTTATCGCATCCTCGGCCTGAACTTACGAGAGTGAATTACTCTTTCTATTGTGCTGCACCCTCAAGAAATACAGGTCTTGGTTTTGTAAATGTTGACAGTCGAGATGTTCTTGAAAGCTTTCTTTCCGTAAAATCTAATGCAGTAAGAATTGACGGAGTACATCCAGTGTTTATAAAAGCTATACTTCCATTGCCATACATAACGCATGTGATGAACACGATATTGACAACTGGAGTTTTCCCCCAATGGTGAAAAATGGCAAAAATAATCCCGATCCCAAAAAACTCCATAGGTGATGAGCATAGACCTATTTCTATATTGCCATATCTCGAAAAAAACTTGCGAACATTTAAGCCGTAACAACTTGTTGACTGCTGTCCAATCTGGTTTTCGTGTTAAACATAGCTGCACTACTGCTTTGCTTAAGGTCATAGATGACATAAGGTCAAATTTAGATGATGGTCATATTACGTTCTCAGTCCTCTTAGATTTTTCGAAGGCTTTCGATACGGTCGTCCACACAGTCCTGTGTCATAAACTACAACACTACTTGAACGTCTCACAGGTAGCAATAAGATTGATATCTTCCTACATCTCCGGGAGATCATAGGCGATGGCCGTTGATAATAATTTATCGGAATTTCTTCCCCTGACGAGAGGTGTCCCTCAGGGGTCAATTCTGGGTCCTCTTCTGTTCATGCTGTATATCAATGAAATCTCTGGTGTCATTAAGCATTCGTCGATGCATATCTACGCTGATGACGTACAAGTTTATAAAAGTTGTGCCCTTGGCCTTATCGAAGACTGTGTCTGTAAAATAAATGAAGACCTCAAACTGATTTCAGATTGTTCAGTAACAACGGTTTGACCCTGAATCCAGTGATAGTGACATCTAAGAAAACTTTAGATTTAACACATTTCCCACCCATTAAGGTAAATGGCTTGTTAATAAATTTTGTCAATTCCTCAAAGAATTTAGGCGTGGTGTTCAACAGAACGCTTACATAGAACGATCATATTAATGTCATAGTTGGTAGGACATACGGCGTTCTCCGTACTTTATGGACAGCACATCAATTTACTCCCTTGAAAACACGCCTATTACTTGCAAAGTCTTTGGTAATTCCAGTTCTCATTTATGGTTGTGAAATCTTTTATAATTGTGATGCTGCCAGCAAAAGAAAGTTACAGGTAGCATTTAATAGCATCATTCGTCATATATATGGTCTGGGGAAGTATGATCACGTTACCCATTTATCTAAAAATCTACTGAGCATGACTTTCGAAAACTACATCAAGTTTCGGACGCTGGTTCTTTTTTTCAATATTTTGAAAACACGTCAGCCATCGTATTTGTTTAATAAGCTCCGATGTCCAGTATCAAACAGATCTTCTTGTTTAATTCTGCCGCAGTTCTCTTGCCTGAATCTGAGAGACAATTTTTCATTGCCGCTACTCGTCTTTGGAACTCGCTCCCTCTTCAATTATAGGGAATAAACGACGCACAACATTTTATAAAACAGTTAACTATCTATTTATCAAATCTTAGCAGTTGAATTCTCTCTTTAAAAGCAAGCTTCTTCTTCTTTATCTTCACCTTTTCTTCCTCTTCTTTTCCTTAAATTTACATGTTCAATATTTTTTAAGTTAAATTTATATTTATATTTACATTATATTTATATTTTTATTTATAGTAACAATATCACTTTGAATTCTATATCATCATTTTTACTATTCTCATACTACTTCCATTTTTGCTTTTTAACTTTGATATTGTGAACTATCTATGTAATTGTAAATCTTCCACAACCTTATAAGCTCTGAGCTTACTGTGTAAGAGGTTTATTGAAATAATAATAATAATAATAATAATAATAATAATAATAATAATAATAATAATAATAATAATAATAATAATAATAATAATAATAATAATAATAATAATAATAATAATAATAATAATAATAATAATAATAATAATAATAATAATAATAATAATAATAATAATAATAATAATAATAATATTTACATTATATTTATATTTTTATTTATAGTAACAATATCACTTTGAATTCTATATCATCATTTTTACTATTCTCATACTACTTCCATTTTTGCTTTTTAACTTTGATATTGTGAACTATCTATGTAATTGTAAATCTTCCACAACCTTATAAGCTCTGAGCTTACTGTGTAAGAGGTTTATTGAAATAATAATAATAATAATAATAATAATAATAATAATAATAATAATAATAATAATAATAATAATAATAATAATAATAATAATAATAATAATAATAATAATAATAATAATAATAATAATAATAATAATAATAATAATAATAATAATAATAATAATAATAATAATAATAATAATAATAATAATAATAATAATAATAATAATAATAATAATAATAATAATAATAATAATAATAATAATAATAATAATAATAATAATAATAATAATAATAATAATAATAATAATAATAATAATAATAATAATAATAATAATAATAATAATAATAATAATAATAATAATAATAATAATAATAATAATAATAATAATAATAATAATAATAATAATAATAATAATAATAATAATAATAATAATAATAATAATAATAATAATAATAATAATAATAATAATAATAATAATAATAATAATAATAATAATAATAATAATAATAATAATAATAATAATAATAATAATAATAATAATAATAATAATAATAATAATAATAATAATAATAATAATAATAATAATAATAATAATAATAATAATAATAATAATAATAATAATAATAATAATAATAATAATAATAATAATAATAATAATAATAATAATAATAATAATAATAATAATAATAATAATAATAATAATAATAATAATAATAATAATAATAATAATAATAATAATAATAATAATAATAATAATAATAATAATAATAATAATAATAATAATAATAATAATAATAATAATAATAATAATAATAATAATAATAATAATAATAATAATAATAATAATAATAATAATAATAATAATAATAATAATAATAATAATAATAATAATAATAATAATAATAATAATAATAATAATAATAATAATAATAATAATAATAATAATAATAATAATAATAATAATAATAATAATAATAATAATAATAATAATAATAATAATAATAATAATAATAATAATAATAATAATAATAATAATAATAATAATAATAATAATAATAATAATAATAATAATAATAATAATAATAATAATAATAATAATAATAATAATAATAATAATAATAATAATAATAATAATAATAATAATAATAATAATAATAATAATAATAATAATAATAATAATAATAATAATAATAATAATAATAATAATAATAATAATAATAATAATAATAATAATAATAATAATAATAATAATAATAATAATAATAATAATAATAATAATAATAATAATAATAATAATAATAATAATAATAATAATAATAATAATAATAATAATAATAATAATAATAATAATAATAATAATAATAATAATAATAATAATAATAATAATAATAATAATAATAATAATAATAATAATAATAATAATAATAATAATAATAATAATAATAATAATAATAATAATAATAATAATAATAATAATAATAATAATAATAATAATAATAATAATAATAATAATAATAATAATAATAATAATAATAATAATAATAATAATAATAATAATAATAACAGGAATTTCAATAAAATTATTGACAAGCAGCAAGAGCTGCCGGGATTTTTCACGAAGGGAAGAACTTTCTTAATTCCGAAGGATGGAGATCTGGATAACCCAGCAAACTACAGACCGATAACTTGTTTGTCAACCATGTACAAGACCCTGACGTACATAATTAGCGATCGAATTTGGGAGCACTGTGAGTCAAACCATATCATTCCAAGTGAACAGAAAGGATGTGCAAGGAAATCGAGAGGTTGTAAGGAGTTGCTCACCATAGATGCTATAATTACCAACAATGCAACTCATAACCAACGCAACCTTAGTGTAGCATACATAGACTACCAAAAAGCATTTGATACGAGTAGCATCCCCCATTCCTATTTATTGGAAACACTAAAGATGCATGGTGTTGAACCGAAATTGGTGGACTTTTTCGGAAATGCGATGAGGCGATGGAAGACCACTGTGCATGTAGGAACGTCAAAAACTGGGGAAATCAACATCGAGACAGGGATATTTCAGGGTGACTCGTTCAGTCCTCTTTGGTTCTGCCTATGTTTAGCACCACTCAGTAGAATCCTAAATCAGTCATCGGATGGGTATTGCCTCGAAACTGGGAACCCAGAAGTTAGCATAACTCACTTGCTATATATGGATGACCTAAAGTTATTCGCAAGATCTAGGCAACATCTGGCTAGTCTACTCAATATTGTCAGAAGGTTCAGCAATGACGTGCACATGAATTTTGGATTCGATAAATGCAAAGCAGTGGAATTGGTTAGAGGAAAAGTGGTGCGGACGGAAGGAGGATTTTCATTCAGTGATGGTTTGATAGAGATCATAGGCGACGAAGATTGCTATAAGTATCTAGGTCTCAATGAAATGCGGGGTATTCAACACACCAAGATGAAAAGCGACATTAGAACCCGCTTTTGTCAAAGAATAAAAAGGCTATGCAGGACCAAGCTAAACAGCGGAAATCTTACGAAAGCGATTAATATGTATGCTGCGCCTGTCCTTATATACTCGTTTGGACTTGTAAAGTGGAGTCAGACAGATCTTGAAGAAATTGAAAGAAGTCTCAGGTCTTTGATGTGTACATATTGCTATCATCATCCTAGAGCTGCAGTAGAACGAACCTATCTACCGAGGAACGAGGGAGGTCAGGGTATATCCGATATATGCAGCCAACATTATATTCAAGTTGACAAGCTCAAGCAATTTTTCATAGACAGCAGTGAGAGTAATCATAGATACCAAGTCTATATGCAGCTAGACAATAATTTTACCCCGCTTAAGTTAGGCAACTTAGAGTTCCACCCGAGCAATAGCATCCGCTCTGCTAGTCCTATCACTGAACAATGGAAAAGCAAAGCAATCCATGGGAAATACCCACATCAGCTTGGTGGTAGCGAGATTAACAAACAAGCCTCAACAGTCTGGTAACAACGAGGCCAGTTGTTTCCTGAAACGGAAGGGTTTGCCATGGCAATTCAAGACGGTATCATTGCGACACGCCAATACCGGCGTGCTATTCTACATGAGAATATAGAAAACGCTTGTCGCCGATGTAGACACAGCCCAGAATCCATTGAGCATATTATAAATGGCTGCACATCACTAGCAAATAGCGATTATCTGCATAGGCACAACAACGTAGCTAAGATTGTTCACCAGGAATTAGCATTAAGGTCCAGACTGATGGAATCGAAGCAACCACACTACAAATATAAACCCAATGATGTTTTGCTAAACTCCGGCTACAAGCTGTATTGGGATAGGCCGATGACAACTGACCATACAATAATGGCTAATAGACCCGACATCGTATATATAGACAAAGCGAAAAGAAAGGGATATCTAATAGACGTAGCAGTTCCATTAACGGATAACATAATTCGAACCTCTGCCGAAAAAATTGCAAAATATGTTGAACTTGCTCACGAAATCAAACAACGGGAAAGACTAACATCAATACGCGTGGTCCCAATTGTCATATCCAGCACCGGAATTATTACAAAAACTGCATTTGAGGAGTTAAAGAACATAAAGTGCGAACATCTACTACCCCAAATCTCGAAAGCAGTTATCTTAAGTACATGTAGGATTGTACGTAAATTCCTGCAGCAACCGTAGTGCAATAATTAATTAATAAATAAATAAATGTCAGTACCGATACGACTTGCAGTCGCAACTGCCGTCGTGCTCGGTGAAAATGGACCCCAGCTCGTGCGGTATCTGGGGGGGAAAGAGGCGTGGGAAATAATAATAATAATAAATAAGTCTAAGGGGACCTTAAGCAATTCGAAGTGCAGCTGGCGAGAGATTATGCTAACTGAAGAGGCTTGTAGGTTGAGGCCCAGGCTCAACCCGGACTGTAGCGCCCAGGACCTAAGTAAGTAAGTAACTAAAATAGTTGGTCGAAACGGATACAGCACGTGCACACTGAATCGTACCACACCCTCGACTTGTTCCTGCGACACAATAATACTCCTACACATTTGTCGTTACTGGCAACTCAATTTTTGACTCAAAATCTATTTCTGTAGTTAATCACCCATCATCTGACTCCGGTTGAATTTCTTCGTTTTGATGATGTGAAAGGCTGTCAGCAAAATGTGACGAGATTGCTGCGAAGCATTCCGAATGCCGTCCAAATGCTCTACGCCCGGTTAAAAACATGTTTAGAGAGGACTTTGGATGTTGGAAATTGAATAAATGTTGTCCTTACTCATTTTCTTTTATTTTTTATTTTTAAGAAGTGCCGCAACTTTTTGAATAAACTGTGTATAAATGGGTTCCATCAGTATTTAGGAGTTCTTATGCCAAAAGACTCATCCCAGTCCAGCGGAAGAATTGCAAAGTAAATCGTTCTTCATCTACTAGGCTATTTAAGAGGATTTCTTAATGTTGCAATGATGAGGGCATAAGGCGTCAATGCGATGGATGACGGAGCATCATTTTAGCCTTGGAAGAATACATTTTAGGCGCTAGTGGCTACACACTTTCTCACTAACTTAGATAGCGCTTCAGTTCGGGGTAGACTAAGCCCTCACCCAACATGCCTGTCTAGCTAGTGCGATCTTTGTCAGATGCCTCCAGTTGCGCACGTGATCGGCTGAGGTCCCCTTCTACTTGTTTGAGCCATCGAGAATAGGTTGTCCTCTACTGGGTTGTTCTTCTTGTTTTAAATCGAAAACTTTGCGCTCAAGGTCACCCAGCCATTTAAGCCTTATTTTTCAGGATTTTCTGAAGAACTCGGCATAGCTTCGCCCGCACAAACGAAACGAAAATTACTCGATGAACTTTTCTCTACAAACGCTCGAGACCATTTTCATCAATTTTCGTCAGAGTCCAAGCTGAGATATATAACAGCGTTTTAAGCCCAAAGGTGCATCGATTAGTTAGAGATATTTTTCGGTTCTATTCTTCTCTTTTTTTCTTCTGAGGAGGCTATGTTCTTAGGTTCGGTACTTCTCGTAGAGTTCGCGAGTCCTTTTCGTTCTCTACTGCAGAGTCGCAGTTTACATCCGTTGTTTTCCGGATTTGGCCCATTGCATTCTACATCGAACCATGGATTTCTTTGTTGGGGTGGGTTGAAACCCAGTTCATCAAAGGCGGCCACTCTGATTGGTCTTTGACAGTGATACTCGGTTTCGAAGTTCATTACTGGTGGCATCGGACTCCTCGACAGGTTAAGTAAACTCCATCGGAAAGAGCCCCAGCCGTCTTTTGTGATTGTATCCGTTCGACGTTTAATTTACTCACAATAGTTTCCTGCCTTTCGGCTGTTATGGTTGCCAGCATCCGTGTCTTGACGCACAAACCCTTCAGACGTTCAAAACACTGGAGAAATATGTTAAGTCGATTGCAATATGATCAATTTGGTTGACAGCTTGTTAATCAGTAGCTCTCTACTTTATCATATCGAAGTAGGGAAATCGTGTCCTGGCTATAGTTACATCAATTCCCGTCTCAAAGTTAAGAAGCCTGTATCTGCTTCCGGAGGTGATGGCATGCATGCTAACATTCACTACCAAAACTGTCAGTTAATTGAAAACCCTTAAGGACGATACTCTCTCCGATCATTCTGATATAAGCTGTTAAGAGATAAGACCAGAAATAAAATATGTATAAGCCGCTGGATGGAGTGTCCATAGGAAAGATTGCGGGATCAGTCTGCGCCAAATCTACAACTATGCCCTACTGTACAAGATACTCAATCTAAACGGGGTGCTGTTCTTTGAATCCATTGATTTGGGTGTCTAGAAGATGTGCCTTCTTTAAAATACACAGGCATACTTGGAGGGTCATAAGTGCTTAATATAACGTAGAGATCTATCCTGTCTATTTCTAGAATGGCAAAGACTTAATTCCAGCTTTAAACCCTTACTTTCTCGTTCACTATCGATTTACAAAACCAGCATAGGAAGTACAAACTGTTAAATTATATCGGCATGCTCTAATATTTTCAAAATCGAATTCCAAAATACAAATACACCCCTGCTGTTATCGAAAATATCTATCTTTTGTTCTATCTCGTAGTGATATCCATATTACCCATCCAGTAGTCATTTTCTCTGGAAAGATAAAAATAGAACACCTCCTCTCGGCAATAAGAGAACATCACAATTGGCTATCGAATGCATTCATAGCCATGACCATATCGAGCGAATTCTCTAGCTAACACCATCCTTGAAGTGGAGCAGCGGGTAAATGAAAGAATATAACTCAACCGTTGAAGTCTCAATGGAACAGCTGGTCGAAAAAAGTAGATATCCTTCAAAATGACATCGAACTGAAAAAGGATTTGAGATATCAGCTAGCAGTAACCAGTTACCAGTTTCAGGCTGCCAGCTCCCAGATAGCAATATCAGTCGTCAATTGACATTCGAGCAGAAGATGACATTTTCTTTGAGAATGAGTTTCCTTACAGGAAACGGTAAAAATTTGTCACTACAAGCAACACATTCGAAGAATTGGAACACCATTCACCACCCGTGCGCTCAAAGGCAATGCACTCATACCGCCAAGACGTGGGCACCATCTATGTCAAGCCAAGCTAAGCGAAGGCAGGACTATGGAGGAAACATTTTTATATCTCGTTGTCGTATCCTTGTTATTTATTTATTTTTTTTTTTTACTCTTCAATTCCAAAGATGATATTGAGAGATGAAATCGATTGCATTTTAAATTGGTTCTTGCACTAGAACATTTGCGATAGAGGTGACGGGGGATAACAGCGCAGCACTGATATCAAGTAAATACCGAAAGGGATTTATCCACAGATTTCTTATCCCTTTACTGGTTAGTGCCGGTTCTTAGTCCTGGATCCCATTGCGTACTTTGCTTCAATTTTAAACATTTTTCTTTCGATGTCCTTGTCATAGTTTTCCTGATGCCATCCATCTGCCAAAGGCGATTCCAATTCGATTGAAGCATACGGATGTACGAGTCCTTATTCCTCACCAAGAACGGAATGGCAACGAATGGATTTAGAATGCATCCAGAATTGAGAGCACGAGATACTTACAAATAAAATTTAATAAGACCATGTTGGGACATTTAAATACCAGAAGATGATGTACATGAGGAGGTACGAGTATCTTCCTAAAAGTCCAAGGCAGCAAGGCATAAGGAAGCATCTGCCTTAGACTTTGACTATTATTACTCAAGGATGATTGACTTATAGTTGAGTTTCTTGGTAAATTTTCTGGTGTTGGTTTGGAAAGTTTAAGTAATTCCCAAAAGCATCATGAAGATAGGAGAAAGCTGATGCAGTGATACTATGTGGTTTGTAAATAGAAATTGTTTTGTGTTTGATCTTTAATTATCCTTTGAATTTCGAATGAACGATGGATTGATGTACGTACGTTGGTATCTCGGATTAGTTACAAATGATGGATAAATTGAAACTCTCTTGGGGGAAGAATTCCAATGAGCTTGGCAGATCTGAATAGATTGATTATAGAGTCAGGAAATGGAATATAGTTATTTTGGAGAGAATGTCTATTAGGTATGTGTTGGAAATTTAATGAACTGATACATGAAACCAGGCATGGAACTTTGATAACCTCTTGGGAAGTTGGATTCGCAATGCTTCTAAAGAACTACTCTCTCAATAGGAATTCATTTTATTCCGATTTATTTCTATTCAGCCTTTGTATGAAATCAATCAATTTGCTTGGTTCAATTTAAAATTTGTTTATTTCTTAGGCATATGGTATGCTTTAAAATTGCTCTCGAAACGTTGCGACATCGTTAGGATAATTTTGGTGGGGGCGAAGGCCCCCATTTATTCGGCTTAATACAATCTATAACTTAAAATTAAACCTAAACTTAAAACTAAGGTTGGTTAGAGTGGTGAAGGTTGGAGTGGTGCGATGAAAGTCAAAGACGATAGGGTTTTAATTGATCTTTCGTAGCATACGGGAGATTGGTTTGTTCGCGCCATAGGTGAATTGATAGAACGAAGAGACGAAAGATACGTAGCTTACGAGGGTTAGTGTTGAGGAAAATGGAGTTGTGAAGAAACACGCATTCAACGTGACCTGACAGGAGTCGATAAATGAAGAGAAAATTAGCTGCATCTCTGCGCTCCTCTAGGGTGTTTAAGTTAATAAAGTTGAGATGGTTTTGATAAGGGGGCAGAATAAAAGGATCGTCCCGGGGGATACCTCGAATTGCAAATCGAAGAAAACGGCGCTGGAAGCTTTTGATTCTCGAGATATGAACACGATTATATGGGGACCACGCTGGACGGGCGTACTCTAGTAGGTCTTACATACAAACCCTGCCGAGGAACAAAAGATCACCATTTGATAAAAAATTTACGCAAGAATTGGCTGTTACAAGAGCTGGAAACCAGTTGAACATAGGATCGACAAGTAATTCTAAGTGTTATTTAGATGCGTAACTCACATATTTCGATAGTAAATTAAGAAAACTGGGCATACGATATGCTATGGCGACCAGTACACATATTGCTTTTCTAGGCAAAAGGACCAGTCAAACCCAAGAATTCAAAATCAGCTAACATATTTCTATTCCTGTTTTTATTACTGAGCTGTAAATGAGCATGCACTTCTCAGCATATTGTAGTATCCAGTCAGGAATAATGGGTGAGAAAAAACTGCTTTTGTTAAACGGATTTACATTACCATCGATGACTGACCACACCGCTCAAAAAAGGTCATGTTGAACTCGTTTTGATCAACTTAACTTGCATAATTCTGAAACAAAGATTTAGTTATTATGAACGAAGAATAGTTTTTTTTCCCATGATTTTGTACTTTCACCACCACCAATATCAGAAGCCAAATTCAGTAAATAATGTGATTCCAGGATAATCGGACTATGCTAGGATGCTAATGCTCGCAATACTTGCTGGGGCAGCAAACACAGAGTGAAAGTCAATCGCCTTCCAGACCTATTATGAAGCCAACATTCATTATGAAGGTAAGCCAGCAATTCATTGACTTGGCCAACAGGTACCGTGAGGAGATTACCAAATGAAGAGTGTTGCAGGATTCCGTGTCAGACCGTAGGGTCATCGAATTCAGAATCGAATGCGTGATGTCGACTTTATTGAAGAAATCCACGAAAGCCAATTTCAATTCAATTTTAATTTAATACAATTATTATGGTACATTAAGATATAGATCCTTTATAGTATTTACTTAGATGCAACCACATTCAGCACTAAGAAATAAATAAACAAGTAAATAATATTATAGAATTTAAAACTAAAAATATAATTAAAGAAAGAAAAAGCGGGTGGTGTACAAAATAAACAGGGATCTAAGGAAGGGAAGATAAATGGCGAAGGACTTCATTTTTAAACCGTGTAAAATTATAAACAGTTCTTATAGTGTGTATAAAAAATAAACGGGATGAATTAAGGTAAAGGTGTTAGAGTAGGTGCTCTAAGCGACTTCCCTTTTAAAAATTTATGCAGACAAATGCTATTCCCGGCATCAATATAGTGTTTGAGAGACATTCCTAGCAAGCATATATGACCATCATGTAAGCCATGGATGTAGTAGTAGTAGTAGTATTGTAAAAGACTATTTATTTCATCTTAGTTTCTTAGTATTTATGGATTGGTTATAGGCCGTCTAAAAGATCGACATACCAAATTTATGTATAGTGCTTCTTTTTAGTTAATTAAAATAAAATTTCATTTTCATTCTTTACAAGTTTTCTTCGATAATGCGATTTTTGAAGCGTAGTGCAGATACCGCGTAGTTATACAATACGAGTATATCCCAGCCTCGGTCTCTGTTTAGTACGCTCAACTCTTCCCCTAGTTGAAGTATCTGCGATCGAAGGAAATTTATGCGGAATTCCTTTAAAATAGGACATAACGCGGCGAAGTGGAGCGCATCCTCTCTCACCTTGAGGTCACAAAGGCTAAACAAAATTGGTAGTTCCGTTCAAATAAGTTGTTCTCCTCTTATTTTGAAGCTGGTGCTTAACATATGCGATATGTTTCTAGCCAAAAAAATACGTCTTGTAGTCCAAATTAGGATTCATTTTGCTGCAGTGTTATCGGTTTTGTGATAGCTGGGTCTCATTTGTAAATTTTTGGTACATACTTTGACCAGTTTTAACCAGCGAGGTGTTAAACTTTTGTTTTAAGGAAGCGGCCTGCTTATTTGGTGTAACTAGCGGACTAAAATCGCAATTCGATGCTAATTTACCCCCATGGAGTATAATTTGCGAAAATATTAACTTGGTATCTTTTTTTGATTCATTGTCATGACTCTCACCACATAACCAAGGAGAAGTTTGAAGGTATCCATGAGCTGACGTGCAATTTCTGTGGGAACATGTAGTTGGGTGTACTGCTCGGAGGTTTAAAAACTCGCTATATGAAGTAACGCAGGAAGTTTTCCAAGATTTCAAGAGAGCCATCTCCCCATACTTCCGCTGCGTAGAAAAGGATAGATGTCGCTATGGCACGAAATATTTTCTATTTCGAGATATGCGGTATACATACATATATTTATTATTGTTACATCTAGCCCAAACTGCACATATCGTCCGCTTAGCTTCACAAAGCTGGAATTGCAGATGGTTCTTCATATTTAAATTAGATGTTAACAAATCTCCAACTTATGCTCCCCCCTTTCCATGGACTCTTATGTATAATATGAATAGCAGTGTGCTTAGGACGCAGCCGTTAGCATATCGATACAACGTGAAATATTCAGCACTTCCAATTTAACGACCTCTCTATTAAGGCAAGACACGAGATACGAGTAGAACAAATTTTCATGAAAATACATCACTTCTGCTTTTACCAGACCCCAAGGAATGGTCTATCTCGGCTGCATTGGATCTTTTCTTACCACACTTGGGTCTGTTCTAGACACACAGATGAATCTCCCTCACTTTAATATTTAAATATGGGCTACACTCTCAAAAGCATCTCCCGTTAACAGAGAGGTAGTCTTTGGTACAACACGCATTGAAATTTGAGGACAGTTAACACAAACTGCATTTTAATTCAAGTCTTATGGACATGCCATATGATCCGTAGAACTCATATTGCTGCGAAAATATAGCTCGGGTATGGGCCCATATGGAATATAAAACAGGAAAGGAATGCAGTCGGGTCTTCACAGTTGGCTGCAAAACCGGGCCAAGATGCGGCGCTGGTGCCGGAGGATGACAATGTAAATATTCACTCCTCTTTAAGCAAATTTGTATCTGTCTTCCAAGCGATGATATACGAGTATGCAGTCATAATTATTATGAACTATTTTCTGGAGATTCGGTATTTGCAGTGTCAGCATTTTAAAGACTGGTTCAACTCCCTAACTACTTCCAAACTAATTCAAGAATGCAAGGCTCCTCTGATTGCATTCCGAAAGCTGAATTTGCCAAGCCTTGCTTGGACCCCAGAAGATCATCGATAAAATTGTTAAGTAAGACATTTTCTTAGGCCCCGAGCTTACATTTGGTTTGCTTATGTCTTCAGACAGGCTTCCGTTGACAGTATGGTTTCATGTGAGCAGAGCATAGCTGCACATAACATCACTCTCCAGGACATAGACAGACTAAACGAATGCTTCCCGACGTTTGTGGTAAGCTAACGATTTTCGTGCTATCCTTAAGTTAGAAAGATGTAGACCGCTTGTTGGCATCTTAATAAGATATTACGCTGTATGTGCAGGCCATAAGTTACACTGTGGGACTGATGGTGGCATTCGGCTTGGATGGGACACTTTGTCTATAATTATTGCAGACAGTTGGTATCTCTGTGGCACAAACTTCAGGTAAGAGCCAACGCTAGGATCTAGAAACTTACTTTCCTGTAAAAGTTCGAAAACGAGGGCACCAATTGCACATGAATATCTTGGACAGTTTTTCACACAGTTTTAAGAGAATGCAGCTAAAAATGTATTTGCATATGCAGTAGAATAAGATGATTGCTTATCCCGGTGTGTTTCGGAAAGGATATGTGAATTTAGAGCAAGAGCTCTTGGCAACCATATGAAGCTTAACTTTAAAAGACTAGCGACTAACTCATAATACATGCGCTTACATCTCGTCAGGCATCGGAACTTAGCAGGTAAATAGGAGACATATGTATATTAAACATTTTTGTATAATGATCTACGTGTTTATAAGGTCGGTATACTAGTACATAGACGCAGACCGTTTGGTGCTTATTCGACATCGAAAATTTAATATATTCTAGGATTATCTTTGCAACTGCGAGTATAATGGAAGAATATACCCATATACAAGTTGTTTAGCAGTTTCCGCAGTTTATCAGATAATCTTTTTTGTTAGCCTAACGACCATCCTTTACACCAATTCATAAAGGAGCCCTTATTTTCGTTGGTATACCATACTCGCAAATGTCACCGTGAAAGTCTACCGTGACTCCATCCAAAGAATTGTATTCCTGTATCCTCATACTGAAATCGTTATTACGGTTCCAATATACACAATTCTGGATGGCTTCGACATTCTGGACAGACAACACCCGAAGGACGGTGTGTTGAAGTCTTCACTGTGGAAAATAACTTAACCCAGCTTGTAAATGAGCCCACAAGAATATCTGACGTTGATAGTCATACCGCCAATACCCTGGACTTGTTTTTAACTTCTCACCCTGATAAGTACACCGTTGACGTGCTTTCTCCTCTAGGCTCGTCGGACCATTGTTTCATATCAGCTAAATTCTCGTACACCCACCACACAGTTAGAGAAAAGATCCCTAAAAGACCCATATGGCAATACGAGAAAGCCAACTGGAGCGGCCTTAACAGCTTTTTTAGGAATTTTAACTGGTCGTTATGTTTCCTCGATAACTACGTGGATGCCGCTGCTGACATGATCACAGGAACTATTTTCTTTGGAATGAGATGCTTTATCCCTCATCGGATGGAGTGTATCAAACCAAAAGGAAAGGCATGGTACGACTCGAGCTGGAAAGAGGCTGTCAGGGTTAGAGAATTGTTTTTTCGGTCCTACAAGACCAACCCGACGGAGGAAAACCGAAAAAAGTTCAAACGAGCCAGAAATGACTGCAACGTCTTTCTCAAGCGTGTGAAATTTCTATACGACCAAAAACTGAGGCAAAAAATACTGCAATGTCCCAAAGGCAGTAACAATTTTTGGTCATTCGTCAAAAACATTAGGAATTCTGCCTCATCCTCCATCCCAACGCTCATTTACAATGACATTCCCGTGGTGAGCTCTTTGGACAAGGCCAATTTGCTTGCTGCACACTCTGCAGCTTGCTCAACACTCCCAGACTGTGCTTTGTGTCCGCCTACACGTGAGTGCGTCGAATCTACAATGGGACGAATCCACTTTCGCACTCGTGTAGTAGCAAGAGTACTCAAAGATCTCAACATGCATAAATCCGCTGGTCCAGATGGTATATGTCCCCTACTTCTGAAGAGGTGTTCTTCCACGCTGGCAAAACCACTGCGTAAGCTTTTTCATCAATCCTACTCTTTAGGTTTAGAACTCTTTCCGAGCAGATGGAAAACAGCATTTGTCCAGCCCATCCCTAAAAAAGGCGAATCTTCCCCTACAGGCCCATTGCACTTACGTACCTTCTTTCCAAGGTCATGGAAATGCAGATAAACCGCCAGTTAATGAAATATCTCGAAACACGAAAACTTCTCAATGACCGGCAATATGGTTTTCGTAGCAACAGGTCCACTGGTGATTTGATGGCATGTCTCACCGAAAAGTGGAACCAATGCGTACATCAATCTGGTGAAAGCAAGATAGTTGCACTTGATAATTCTAAGGCATTTGACAAAGTTTGGCAACAGGCTCTTTTGTCGAAAATGCGTGCTTTTGGGATCGACGACTCTCTTTTTCAATGGATTAGAAATTACTTTTCGGAACATTCAATTCAAGTTATCCTGGACGGTTTCAAGTCACATTCGCATTCACAAAATAAATGCTGGTGTGCCCCAGGGCTCCGTTCTGTCTCCAACAGTCTTATTAATTTTCATCAACGATCTCTTGTCTGCTACCTCTAATCCAATATATGTATTCCTTTGCTGATGACAGTACTCTCTGCTTTCCATATTCGTTCCCGGACTCACATCCCTACTCTTCGGGTGTAGAACACGAACACCAGCGTATGTTAAGCTCATTAAATTCTGATATTAACAGCATAACCAATTTGGGAACTATCAACTTGCATCGTCGAAATCGAAAAACTTTACATTCTCGGTATATGTGTCAGTGACAACTTACGTTTGAATGACCACATATTCGGTGTCGTCAAAAATGCTGCGAAATGTCCAGGTTTCCTCAAGCGATGTAAGAAATACTTAACCCCCTCTGATCTGGACTCAATATATAAGGCATTTATACTCCAGAAATTGGAGTGCAATGCCCACATCTGGGCGGGTGCGTCCAAAATATCTCTGCACCTGCTAGATAGGATTCAAAACCGTGCGATAAAACTTATAGGTGATGCTAATATCACTCAAACAATAGACACCCTCGAACACCGACGTAATGTCTCGTGTCTCACTCTGTTTTATCGCTATTTCCATCACCAGTGCTCCATAGAAATCGCCAGTAGCATTCCACCCCTTCCTTCGCAACACCCATCTCGCTATGAATGCTCATCAGTATACCCTTAGCGCACTTTCGGACGTCCTCTAAAATATGGAATGCCCTGCCAGTTCTTTATTACCTAGTTATTATAACCTTCAAACATTTAAAACCAACGTTCAGCGGTACCTCTCTTTCCATCCTCCCTGTGCAAACATTTTAAGGGTACTTAATCCCTTGAGCCCGCGCAAATTATAAAAAAAAAATTTAGTTTTGCTCTGCAGTTGTACTAGCAGTCTTTGTACAGGGAAGAGAAACCGGTGGGTGTTTGGAAATTTGGGTCTGACGCGACATCATCGCTATTGCTCCTATCATCTTCGAAGCTCATTTTCATCCGATATTAGTAAGGAACTGCCTAGACAGTATTAGGTCTTAGGTATTAGGTATTAGGTATTAGGACAGTATTAGGTCAAAAGCCTTGGCTACTTCTTCTACAGCTAAAGTGTTAATTTGACGATGCCATGTCTTACACAACACTGTACTTCCGATGTTACTATCCTTTAAGTTCAGATCGCCTTACCGCTGAAGTTTACGCAAAATTTGAGTAAAACACTATTATTGATCCGCCTCCAGATACCTATTAAAAGCCATGCATGACACATCACGATGCCTATCTCTGCGTTTTAGGTGTTAAGTTAAAGGCGTTACCTACCTGACCATAAAGCTTATCCTTATCATCAAGTCGAAGGATTACGTAGGGGCTTCGTAATGTATGATGATGATCTATTTCACTCTTTTCTTGGAATTTGCTCTGCGTATCTGCTTCTTGTATTGTACAAGTATTACAGCTTCCAGTTCCAGGTTCCATGGTTCCAAGCTAACAGAAGGACTTAATATAAACAGCTGAGGCTACAGTAGGGAAAGTGTAAGAAGCCCTGCCATAGAAGTTATTCTCGGCTTACGAATTCGTGTCCAAAATGTGCTGTCATAGATTTCTTTCTGTTTGCTCGAACTTCATGCACTTCATGTTATCTGCGGCGAAATAATGGGTGAATTGTCATAATAACTTCTGCGGTTATCGCCAATTCACACCACTTCCACTTTTTTGCTACCGAAGTATGCTGCGTTCCCTTCAAATTTAAAGCAGTTAAACTGAGTCCAAGCATAACCACTGATGTCAACTTAATTTGAAAATGCATTAATTAATAATCTCTATAGCCCACCTCACCTCTATATTACTTTCTGCCAATTACTTTGACAAAGCTCTGTATAAAGGAAGTTGTAATTTTTTAATTGGCACTTAAATTTGGCTCCGTCTCCTATGCTGGCGGCATGAAATGACACATTCACTGTCTTGATGTGTTACCCCGGCATATTTCACTGTCACATATTCGTGATCGCAAGTGTTTCACGGTTTACATCTGAGAACTGGGGGAACATTTTCACTACTAATCTCATGAGAATTCACAGGAGCAAAAGCACTAGTAATTTCCACCTTCATCAAGATATCGTTAAACATGGCATTATGACCCATAAAACTCTATCATGTGTCGGAATACGAACAGTTGGCACACTCTAAAGTTCTGTTTAACCTCAAAACACACCTCTAAAACACTACCGCGGCATTGAAAGAATCTTGAATCGACATCGTTTCCTATATCCAGATGCTTTGTTGGGGTAATTAGTTAACGTTTATGGTGGTATGCGAGGATTCTCGCGATAACATTGATTACCACCATTGGCATTGAGGAAGTCCTCCATGAAGACATCGCTCCGATCAAATGTGACACGGAGTTAATTAGCCTGTGACAGGTGGAATAGGTTTAACTGTCACGAAGTCATCTTCCGTTTGTCAAGGCTTACGTTTTTCTCTACCTCTGAACTACCTTTTATATGTGAGTGGAGGCATAGAGCTTAAGCCATTCGTAGTCTGCAATGTCCCTTGAGCATGCAATTATAATTTCAACCCGAACCCACCCCCTAAATTGCTGCGCCTTGATGATGAGAGTTGGTTATGATGCCAATCTAATTGATATGAAGTCCGTAATCGCATTATGCGTTTCGCTACGGCGCGGTGTAAGGAATAAGTGTCCCCTAGAGGGAGACCCCAATAAGTGGTGCTGTGCTGGGCGATGTGGTGAGACGCGTTTTATTGAAAAGTTGTTTACGGCGCGCGGAAACATTTTGGTTTTATAGTCACTAGGAAATTAAATACCTGTGAAAATTTATGGAGCAATTAAGGCATAATTTGAGGTAATGCTGGAGTTTTATTTTGCGTTCACTATCCGTGCAGCTGTTCGCTGACGGAATGCGGTACAGAGTGGGTAATCGTTGAAGTACTCGTAGGTTGGAACAAGGAAGAAAAAATGACGAATAGGGACAGGGATATGGATAGTGGGTATGAGTATGGACACGGATATGTAAAAATATGGGAATCATTAAGTTGGCAGGAAAACATGTTTTGATTAGTTTATCGTTTCCTTTAAGGAGCATGACCTATATGAGGCCTTCTGTCGCTTGGTAATGAAGGAAATCTGTTTGAAAGAAGAACAACTGAAGTTTATTATGGATGATGACATGAGTTAGCAGCAAGGAGTGACTCTAAAATTTAAAACAAAAGTGTTGTAACCAAATTCCATAGAGATGGAAGATGGTTAGAACAACGGAAGTGAAGCTCCTCAAAATGCCAGATTCCTCCATTTGGGGAAGGAATTCATGCGGTATAAGACGGACATCTTAAGGATTAGTGAAGTTAGATGGTTGAACTCTGAGAAGTTTAAGTCTCCAACTCGTAACACTGTACTACTCTAATCCGGAAAGGCACCTGGAAGTTATCGAGTATCTGGCGTTTAATTGCTGCTTTCCAAAACAGCTCTCAAAAGCTTAAATTCCTGGGAGCCTTTAGACGACAGGATCCTGAAAGCCAGGTTCCGGACTAGAGTACATCACGTCAACATCATACAGTGTTGCGCTCCGACGAAGCTCTCTTCCGTCGAGGAGAAGGAGGCCTTATATAACCGGCTGAGTGCTGCTTATGATAGTATACCCCGCGGAGTCATCATAATGGTAGTGGGAGACTTGAATGCCAAGGTTGGCAATGACAATGATGGACTCAGGCATATTATGAGAAGCATGTTGTTGGCGACCACAACGACAATGGCGAGAGTTTTATCGATTTTTGCAACGCCAACCGCTATGTAATAGGAGGGACCATGTTTGAGCACAAGACGCGCCACAAAATAAGTTGGGTGTCGACGGACAGACAAGAAGCTTAAAACCAAATTGATCACTTTACGATCTGCCGGTGATTTAGGAGCAGTCTCCAAGACGTTCGTAGACTTGAGAATAGCCCGGGACCACCTTCTGATGGTTGCTACCGTAACACTACGTACAGCTGCAGTTGGGAGATCCCAAGAAAATACCCGAATGCCTCAGTTTAATACCGATGGACTAAAGCATCCCGCAGACCGCCAATAACTAGGGGACCACCTTTCGCAAGGATTGAGAGCAATCAGAGGCACGGTACCCATGCTTGAAAAAGTCTTTACATCCGGTGCTGAAAGTATAGTCGGTTGGTCGCAAGAAAGAAACAGTATTTAGCTTTCCGAAGAAATTTGGGCTAGGATCGAAGAGAGAAAACATCTCAAAGCTCATATCCCAGCTACTCTAGCAGCAGGGAGAAACGAGCTAGAGACTGCGCACGGCATGAAGATGAGAGAAGTTCACCCTAGCATGCGACGCCATAAGCGCAACTATATCAACGCATTGGCTACAGAAGCAGAAGAAGCCGCTAGACGATGTAATAGTAGGACCGTCTATAGAATTACCAAAGAGCTCACAGGTGTCCAAAGCTCTAAACAGCACTTGTTAAAAGACACAGACGGATCTCTGCTAGTTTCGGATGAGGGCCACTCAAAAGGTGGAAGGAGCACTTTTCTGTGGTTTTAAACCGCGTTTTTGCCTAACACCCAATGGCTTATCCATAGTAACAGATTCCCGAATGCGCACTGTATACCCCAGAAGAGAAGCTCTTTACCGCAATCAAAGCACTGAAGAACAACAAAGCGGTTGGATTTGACGGTATTCCCGCAGAGCACTTACGAGTAGCGCCAAAAACATAGAGTGAGCTCCTGCACCCATTCATTGAGAGAGTTTGGGGAACACACTCGACGTTGAACAAGCAGGATTCTGCACAGGCTCTTCCTATATGGACCACATCAACACCTTGCGGATCATCATCGAACAGTGCGTTGAATATCGATCACCACTTCACCTGCTGTTCATCGACTTTGAAAAGGCGTTCGACAGTGTCTATAGAGAATTTATTTGGCTTGCTTTGCGTAGGAGGGGCATCCCAGATAAATTGATTGCTATTATGAAGGCTACATATGATGGATCCAAATATCCCATATCTTGGGAGTATTATCTCTACTGACAGCGGGACCGAACTAGGTATAATCAGCCGAATTGGGAAAGCAAAGGCCGCATTCGGAATGATGTCCAAAATATGGAGAAATAACTGTATCAGGCTAAAGCCCAAGCTACGACTGTTCCGCTCCAATGTTGAATTCGTGCTTCGTTATGGGTGCAGCACTTGGAAAGTCACACCCGCTGTTACAAGACAGGTGCTGACTTTTGTGAATAGATGTCTGCGAAATATCTGGAGAATTTTCTGCCCCAACCGTATCTCAAATGATGATCTTCATGCGAGAACAGGACAGGAACCCATTGACTCTATCATACGAAGACGTACGTAAGTGGCAGTGGATTGAGTATACGCTTTGTATAGGTTTCGAGGCAGACGAGTTTGCCGACCCAGAAGTACAATACTTCGCAAAGAACAGTCGAAGAGGAAGCAGTACAACTGGGGAAAAATTTTAGAAACCTGAGTACATCTCCAGAAACCATGCACGATGGTGCGTAGGAATTATATTATATCCCTAACTTCATGGATATAATAGGTCCGAGGACCTAAGTAACTAAGTGTAGCATGCTGCACCCTTTAAAGATGCTTTACAGGCAGGATGTTGATATTTCTAAATAGTTCCATGGAGTGAGCTAACAGATCCGATTTTGTAGGATAACTAGCTGTAGGAGTTTATTAACGTAAGCACCTCCACAGCACCAGATTCTGTACTGTAATCTAAAGTGGAAAATCGAAATCTCTGTGGAGCAGTATTTCCCAAGATGGTAGAGAATACCGAGAGATATTGCTTCAAAATTGGGATGTGTTCGCGCCAGCTCAAAGTATTGTCAATAATGGCACCTAAGTACTTATAGCACTCAGCTATTTAAATTTTAAAGCAATTCACATTACAGTCAAGATGTCGGCACTTTTTCGTTTCTGTTTCCAGGATATCAAGATATTTACTTCAGAAAAAATTCAGATTAAAAATATTTTATGTATCAATATATCAGCAACATTAATTGGGCACAAGAATTTGAGTTGTTGAAGTAGTTTATTGTTTTCAGTAACTCAAACATTGTAATGGGTTCAAGAAAAAAGCTGTAATTCACAGAGGTACATACAACAAGACTAGTTGCAAGGCCTTGGTGGATCATTGGTAAAATATACTTAACCCATTGTGGCAAATTTCTTATTGAACTCGTCAGCTACTTCAGCTATTCTGGGCTATTCTTTTGGGTCTGGTGTATTATCTGTCTGCAATTACGCCCATCTTGAAAGTTTGGTCTTCTCTTGATATGAACTCGTTTGGATATGCTTTTTCGTTGATAACGATACTAACTGGTCATTGACAACCTAAATCATTGCAAGATTCGCTGGTTCAGTTTATTCAAGTGAGCGAGTGCAATGGGATCAAGTGGTATGCATACTGCACCGGACATCCTACACGCGCCTTGACTCATTTTGCCGATTCAGCGAACTGGAGCTTGGATATCTGCATCGATCGGAATGAGGGAAAACTTGGATAATGTTTAATGTTTAGTAAATCACTATCCAGTTCGTAAGGACCAAATGTTGGGGTGTGTCCTTTGTGTAGGGTACAAATATCAAAGATTATTCTGAACAGGTAGAATTAAGTTAGTTTTAAGTTTGACGGTTGTGACGGTGCGGTCTAAGATTAGAATCGAAAATATAAAATCTAAATTTTTATTTTTTTTTTATAATCAGCTCGCGCTCAAGGGGTTTTTGTACCCTTAAAATGTTTGTACACAGCGCGGGCTAAGGAAATTTAGGATGAAGAAATGACAGGTACCGATGTACATTGTTCTTAAATGTTTGTAAGTTATAACGACCAGGAAACACAGAGATCAGCAGGGCATTCCATAAACGAGTTGTACAGCTTGGGAAAGAATCGCGATATTTTAGAGTACGTTCGAAAGCGGGCTTGAGGCTATACTGATGAGCATTCATAGCGAACCGGGTATTACGGTTAAAAGTTTGAATGGGCGGAATGCTACTGACGATTTCAATTGAGCACTGGTGGTGGAAATAGCGATAAAACAAAGTGAGACAGGAGAAATACGTCGGTCTTCGACGGTGTCAATTGATTGGCTGATATTAGTATAACCTATGAGCTTTATCGCACGGTATTAAATCCTATCTAGCAGATGCAGGGATATTTTAGGAGCACCTGACCAGATGTGGGCATTGTACTCCAATTTTGGGCGGATGAATGTCTTATGAAATATGTCTTACATCACTTGAGAAAACCTAGACATTTCTCAGCGTTTTTGACGGTACCAAATATGTGGTCATTCCAACATAAGCTGTCATTGACACACATACCGAGAATGGAAAGTTTCTCGGTTTCGACGATGTAAGTGCCACTCATGAATAATGGCTGGATATTTCGATTTCGCTTTAATGACAGCAGACAGCATTGAGTTTTGAAAGCATTAAATTTCACTCGATTGATAGTAGCCCAATTAGTTGTGCTGTTAATATCAAAAGTTCCCGATCTACAGCCGAAGAGCAGGGACGTGAGTCATGAAAATTGAAAATGTCGGAGACAGAACGGGGCTCTGTGGAACGCCAGCATTTATTTTGTGAATATCGGACTTGAAACCATCCAAGATAACTTGAATTGAACATTCCGATAGTTAATTTCTAATCCATTGAAGAAGAGAGTCGTCGATCCCAAAAGCACGCATTTTCGACAAAAGAGCCTGATGCCAAACTCTGTCAAATGCCGTAGAACTCGGAGTTTTTTGTGCGTAAGTCGAACAGTTGAGAGGAGGCTCAAGCCTTCTTGTTAAAGTTTTTTTTTTAATATTCCCGTATGGGAAATAACGTTAACTAGGGCCTCTTTACGGTAATGTTTACATTTATCTGGAGTTATCTATTGTAATTTGGGGCAGAAAGATTCGGTCTATTATTAAAACTCGAAGACGACGATTTTTATGCAACTGATGAGATTCTCGGAAACAATTGGTTTGTTAGAAGGACTTTAAATCCCGATGGATTAGAAATGATGTTTTTATAGCCTTGGTAGGTCATTCGGCTACATGGTGAAGACGAAGACGGTCTTTTTCTTTGGTGCAACATCAGATTGTAATTTGCTGTAAATTATTTATCATTATGTTTTAATAAGTACTAGTACACTATATCTAGAGATATTTTTGAAAATAATTTTTCTATTCGGCACCCGTATGACTCGTTTTACTATGCGACACCCCGTGGAAATCCTGTCTGTCCTCCTATTTCTAGTAGGCTGTATATTGATTATTAATGTGCGTCTAAATTATTCAGAATTCCCCGCCACCAGACTTCCGTGTAATTCGGATGATGAAATACATACAACAGCCGACTCTCTTTCAAATTCAGTTACAGTAGCTGATAGGAATTTATACAGCCGCTATAGTGGTAGTCTCGTTGATACAGTAGTTTGAGGCCGAAGGTGATGCTGACTACTACAGTAATAATAGTGACGCAGATAACCAGCAAAATTTGGGAAGTTTTGCTCAAGCATTAAACAAATCACGTACACGCTGTGTGCAAACATTTTAAGGCTACTCAAATCCCTTAAGCGCGCGCTAATTACAAAAAAAAAAAAAACAAAAAAAAATACAAACGATTTAAATTCAAAAGGGACACTCTTAAAGTAAATTTGTAGTATTACGAGTACATAAAAAAGCAACCTGCACAAAAATACATTAAAGACGATTTGAATTGAATCGAATTTGATTTGAAATTAATTTCTCATATATGTATATCATATATATATACTAGCTTACCTGACAAACGTTGCCTTGCGTGATATTAGTGGGCTCATGAAAATAAACGCTTCTATACTGTGGATCTACTGAGCCATATGTACATCAAAAATGGACTGCGAGTAGCAGAGGAATATGACGCCTTACCAACGACATATGATGTGAATTTGTACGATTTTCATTTTGATTAAATAACAGCAAACAAAGAAAAAACTCTACTCATTTTTATAATATTCATATTTTTATTAAACTTGATGAACAATGGTTTTCGTAAATCCCTGAGGTGTATAAAGAGCAAGCACAGATTTTCTAGATCCAACCCACAAATGGACATTGTTTGGCCTTGTGACTTACTATATTAATAGTCATTGCAAATGCCAAGCGAATTGAAAATTGGAGGCGTCTGAATGGAAGGGATCATTGGGATCCGTTGCAGGTGAACAACTTCACCTTAAAACTTGCCGTTCAAAATTATAGCTTGAAGAACATTGCCAACGATTGTTTTTGATGACCAATCGCGAACCATTGCATAGCTTAGGTGTATTTAAATTCCGAAGCAAAATGATTGGTGAACCAGTTTTTAATCTCAAGTTATGCGGCGGCATTCCCGGTAAATCCAGTGAATTCAAGAATTCAACAGGATAGTTGAGTTCTTCGTCAGGGTCGACAATAGTGTCGATCGATTTGAATGACATCTCATAGCCAGGTAATGACTGTTGTATTTTGAAATTAATACCATCAACGTCGATATTTTTTGCGGCCAAAATAGCCATGCATGATTAATATAATTAGCTCGCAAATTTAGGAATATGCTTTCAATCAAAGCATCTTTCATGGTACCATGATGCAAATATTGTCAGGCAATTGTTACCATTGCCAATGTTGAGCAAATGTTCGGAGAATTGCAATACCAATGGATCGTTTTGCAGTTGAGCACGCATATTTATGTGAAGGCGAAATGTCAAAACATAGGTATGATTGTTTCAAACACGCGTTAATCTCGTCCGCATATGTACCGCATGGGATAACCGACAATGTTTGTCTAAAATCACTCGACGGCAGCAGTAGAGCGCCACCGAAAAGTCTGGTATTATTGTTGAGATATTTCGTTGTTCTATAGAGAGCTTCAAATGAGTGCTTGTGGGCCATGCTGCATTCATCCCAGATAATAATTTTGTATTTTTTTAAAACTTTAGCCATGCCGGAATGCTCCTTTATGTTGCACATTGCGTCTGGATTTGTGTGAACATTCAATGGCAACTTGAATGCTGTCCGTCCACCATCAAGCAAAGTCGCAGCAATACCTGACGATGCAATTGCCAATGCAATATGATTTTTGTGATCGAATGCCAGCAAGCATCAGTGAGATTAGGAATGTTTTGCCAATGCCGTTTAAAAAAAAGAATCGGCCTTGTTGTGCTGCAATTGACAAATTAATTTGATCGTATATATAGTATATAGTATCCTTTTGTTCAGCAGTTAGCAGTTGCTCATTATTTTCAACAAAAGTAGGCAAAGAGACTGCATCGAATTGTTGCTCGCGCTGAACATTGCTGTTCATGATGACTGTTGCTGGGCGATTGGGCGATGACCTACCGAAATGAGAAAGCAAATATCCTCAATCTTTATAACACCCCATTATAAAGGGTATTTTTTTTAGAGTTATACAAATTCAATATGAAATAAAGCACTTGAAGCTAATGTTAATGTCTATGATGATAGCCTTATTTCATAGATAATTTTATTCAATTAGTGTTTAAATATAGTGTCGGGTATGTTATGCGCGTCACGGCTAGCTCGACTGAAGTGCAATCGAGTAATTGGAGCCTTATATTAGCAATAACGTCCAACGTCTCAGGTGAAACAGCATAGACTAGTGACTTCATATACCACCAAAGAAAGTAATCTATAGGTATGAGATTACAGGATCGTGGAGGCCAGTTCACAGGTCTATTACGCAAAATTATGCGCTCAGCAAATGTTTCCCGCAATAAATTGATGGTGCTGCGCGCCGTGTGCCATCTTGCGCCATCTTGTTGAAACCAAAGCTCTGTCACATCAATGCCATTCAGCTGAGGAACGAAGAAGTCAGAAATCATGTTTTTATAGCGCTCTCCATTGACGGTAATTAATCGTCCTTAAATAAATATGGGCCGATGAGTACACCAAACAGTGAGTTTTAACGGTTGTAAAGAGATGACAAAGGCTTCTGGGTTTTTCAGACTCCAAATTCGGCAATTTCGCTTGTTTACTATCCATTTAACCAAAAATGGGTCTCATCGGAGAACAAAATTTTGCGTTGAGAGTGAGGATCAAACGGAAACATGTTTTCGGCCCATTCACCGAAACTACAACGCGTATAATGGTCACACGGTTTCTACTCTTGCACAAGCTGGATCTTAGCAGCTTTTAAGCCAAGATCCTTTCGTAAAATCTTCCACAAAGTGGATGGGTATAGCTCCAATTGCTGTGCACGATGGCGAATCAACTGATTCGGATTCTCCTCAACACTGCGCTCCACAACGGTAATAACTTCTGCTGTTCGCACTGTTTGTCGTCTTTGAGGATGCGTATTTTCCACTAGAGTGTACGAGTACGTGGTGCGAAAACGATTCATCGTGTTCCGAACAACTTTCTCAGATGGACGATTATGTCGACCGTGTAATGGACGTAGCGCACGATAAGTTTCGCGAACCGAGCCATGGTTTTCACGTTGTTCTGGTGTTAGTCACGGTAAAATGGCAAACCGTACTAACCACAAATCGACTTTCGGCTGCGATTATCTGTGGCTTGTTGCCATAAACCTGCGACTTCAAGTATCCCCAAAGAAAGAAGTCTGGGATGGTTAAATCGGGCGATCTTGCTGGCCATGTTAAATCGCCAAAACGGAGATTATGCGACCAAGAAAAGCTTCCTTCACAATATCCATTGTGGCTCGTGCTGTGTGTGCGGTTGCACCGTCTTGTTGAAATCACATGTTCACCAAGCCCCGCTCATCTAATTCCGGCAGTAAGAAGTCGTTTATCTTGGCCTTGTAGCGTTCGCCAGTGACAGTATTGCTGATGGCGTGCTCAAACAAATACGGCCCAATCACTTTTCCCGTGTGAACGCCGCAACAAACAGTGACTTTGAGTGGAGGTAATGGCTCTTAGTGCATCACACGCGGATTTTCAGTGCCCCAGAAAATTTTGCTTATTGTCTTAACCGTTTAAGTGGAAATGTGCCTCGTCGCTCATAATGATTTTCGACACAAAATCGTCCTCTTCGTTGTTGATATTAAGGATGGCTTTACAGTAATTCGCACGCGACTGACGGTCAGGAGGCATTAACTAATGCACGGGATCATGTGTAAGTCATTCACTAAAGTTCGCTGTAGGGTCTGTCTGGTGATGCCAAATTGCGTGGCCCGTCGTCTGGTTGATATTTCTTCACTCTCAGCGACATCGGCAGCCACGGCCGCAATATTCTCAGCCGAACGACCAGTCCGGTAGCGGCCATGCCCTGCATGGTCTCCTGTAGTTCCACTCTGTTCTAGTCGAGTAGCTAAGCGTCGGAATATTTGGACAGTAGGCGCGACACGATTAGGAAATCGACGTCGAAATTCATGCTGCGCTAACACCACCGACCGATTATACTGCAACTAGTTCACAAATGTCAAATATGATTGATGTACGATGTTCTTATTATTATTATTATTATCAAGGGAACGATACAAATTAATCTGTAGGGTCCGGGATTTAACGCCGGGGTACTATTCCCATGTGGCGCGTTATTTACAAAAATTATACCATCTTCCGATAGGGTGATTAATTTTACGCCACCTTGTATATACAGGGTGCACCATCTTCTATGTCGGCATGTGTATATTGAGTAACTTTTCAGAAAAAACAACCGATTTTCATACATTAGGAATTTTTGTTTAATTTGGTCCTTTACAATTTACTTGGACTAGTCTTTGAATACAACGTCAATCCAGTGGCTGCCTTTCTTGACCAAAACATATCCTTTTTGCCACGTTTTCTATCACTTTTTCGAGCATCTCGGGAGGTATAGCAGCACGAGTGTTTGCCTTGAGTATGTCAATGGTCTAAGGCTTGCTGCCGTATACTTTGCTTTTCAAGTAACCCCACAAAAAGAAGTCAAATCTGGAGATCTTGGTGGCCAGTCAATGTCCACATTTTTTAACAGCACACGTCCAGGGAATTTTCTTTGCAGAAACTGCATTGATTGAATTACAGCGTGGCATGGCTCACCGTCTTATTGAAATCAGTAACCGTCCAGACCTTTTTCACATATTTGTGGGTAGACATAATGAACCCACATCCACCGATATCGATTCCCATCGACTTTTCGACTTCTCCGAAGAAAAATGGCCTAATGATGGTGTTGGCATAAATGCTGGCCCAAACAGTCACTTTTTTGTCATGCAATGGTATTTCACGGATCTCATGTGGAATCTCCGTTCCCAAATGCAGCAATTTTATTTGTTAACGGCGCCATAGAGTGTGAAATGGGCCTCGTCGGTCTTCAAAATGTACTTCCAAAAATCAGATTCAGTGTCAACCATTCGAGCGATGGTTTGGCCGTATTCCAAGCGACGTGGATGGTCTGTTGGCAATATTCTTTGAATGAAATGCACTCTATACAAAAACAAGTGCAAACGATTCTCCAAAATGCGTCGCAAGGCGCTTCAACCAGTTCATTGGAACATCTTGAGTGTTGATGAACTATAGACAGAACTATAGCAGAATGTCAATAGTAATCGATTTTATATGATCGAAATTAAAGCTGAAAAGCCAATGCCGAAGCGAAATCAGGAAAAAGAGTGAAAATTACGGAAGGGAGTAACGCTAAAAGTAGATATACCGATTTAAAAAGTTCCTTCGTAAATTATTATTTGATATTAAAGGAGAATTACGGTTGCCTGACTTCAGTACTAAAGTACTTTCAAACTATAAAGATAACCAACAGGTTGGATCCTCAGGTCAAGGAACAATGGAAAGCTGGGGTATCTTAATGGTTTAAGGAACCATTTACCTAATTTGTGCTTTTGCAAAATTAAACGAGTGTTGATATTATTTAGATGTACGCCTCCCCAAAAACTTGCACCATATTGAAGTTAGCAATTTGTTGGATTTGAGTGTTAACAACTGCATTTAATTTGAGTTGGCCTTGAAAGCGATGTGCTAACTACTTCCCTTGAATCAATTTTGATGAGTAACTCATGAACATAGAGCAGCCCAATTAAGTAAACATTGTTAAAAACCACCAACTACGCATTGCTTTGTGCTGCGCTATCTCCGGGTTAAGAAAACAAACATAACTTTGACCTGAGGCCAATCAACGGTACGCGTATTCCTCAAGTATTCGTGTAACCACAAATAAACAGGCAAAAAAAAAAATAAAACAAAAAATAACGCGCAATTATTAATCGCTAGTTCCGAGTTACAATTTCGAACTAGCTTCGAACTTGGATTAATAAATCTAACAGCGGCGTAAGGAACTTTTCAAAGAAACGTTCATATCACGGTAATTGTTTGCGCCAAATCTTACAAACCCACACATATGTGCGCGTATGTACGTTTATAAATCCCGGTGGTATATTTACTTTGCGGCAAATTTCTGTGGACACAACACTTTAACCATAAACGCAACTGCTATTAACACATCCTTTGGATGTGAATGTGTAGGTGGGGTAAATTAATTACTGTCGGATGGAATAGGCGACCGCAGTTGTTATGTACTCGGAGTCCCGTAGTCCTAGTCAAAGTCCTAGTGGTCTCCATGTAGTATATACCTACAAACAATCGTTCCTAGTGTCCTTGCCATAGTCGAGTGTCACATTTCCATTTCTTTTTACGAGTTGTTCAAGTGTTACAACAACGAAGAACAATAAGTGGAACAACATTTGAAATGTCTCCAAATAATTGGACACAACTACAATTGGTTTAGATGTTACCTTGACCGATTGAGGATAACGAAATCGATTAAACGCAATTGAGGTGTTTTCTTTTGATTGGAAGCTTGTCTAGAACGGAATTAAAGGTGATTTGGGAAATGAGCTTTATTTCAGATTTTTTTTTATATATACGCAGTCGAAAAAGATATAAAAAATGGCTTCTAGAGAATCCTGTTTAAATGGTGCATGACGAATTTACTACTGTTTTTCTACCTACACCAAATGAGTCTATTAAACTTTTATTGAAGCGCACGTTTATTCTGCCTTGTAATATATTTCCGACAATATTGAAAACATAATCCTGCAGTTATCAGCCCAGCAGTAAAGTACCTAATTCAGGTGTAATATAGATATAATAAAAAAGATACAGCTATGAAATATTATTGCCACCTCTGGTATCGACAATAAAGTGTTTAATTTAAGACAGCGATATTGGAAAAGGAAACAGAACAGAACGAGCAGAAGTAGTCAAATAAAATAAATGATTCGTAAACGTAAAACATATTTAGACAAATACGTGGCGACAACTTGAAAACATTGAGTCGTAAACAAAATGTCACGCCGCCAACGGAGTTTCACCCTTTCCCAAGTGCATTCATGGAAGGCTCTTGTAAAGAAGTTATTTTCCTACACGGGCTCACACATCATCTGAAAAGTGTTGGAGTGGAATCTTGAATACCTATGACTTGAACACATTTCAATTTCAGTCTGGCTGTCATGTTGTAACGCCCCATGTTTCTTTGCAGTCATTCGAGACTGAGGGAGAAGTGCTGCTCTGAAATAAACTCAGAGCCGATATAAGAATTGTTCGTTGCTGCATTCCTGAACGAATACAATATCTCATGTGTCAATTAAACCACAAAAATCAGACAACAATAGGCTCTGGGCCCAAATAACCATCTGGTGAAACACTTTAGCACAAATAAGATATGGTCTGAACACCAGTTGGTTTTTAGTAGGAGGTGGATTCGAGTATTTAATTCGGCCCATATCTTCAACAGAGAATTGGTTATATAAGTGGGTCAGTGTCCCTCAGGAGACATCTTCTCCACTATGGTGCTAGATATTGCCATCGAATCTCTTTACGGTGCTTTACGTCATTCTGGTCCGTAGGACAAATACCGTGAATCGTTCACCCTGGTGACACAGAAAAATCGGAAAGCTCTCTTCCAGCAACATCACCGAAACAGCTAGAGAACGCACTATAGAATAGTCTACCCTCCTAGAAAGTTCCGATCAACAAGGTGTAGGTTCTATGGGAAATTCTGGCCAGGCCAGTATTCGACTACGAGGTGTGTTAATAGCTTGTGGACTGGTTTATACAAATAGCTGCTAGAAAAACATCAATGTTTTTTGGTCGCATGCAACTCTCCTATGATAGTCCAACTATTATGAAGAGCCCGGCTGCCATCGGGAGCCAAAACAATTAATTGACAAGTACAATACAGCGTGAAAAATTAAATTCAATACTCCTTTTAGGGGCTACGAATGAATGCCCCGAACTGCAACCAACTTCAGACTGCTATAATTTCCAAACCGTTCCTGACAGTGAGCTCAGATTTTGACACATGACAGATAATTTTATTATTTACAAGCTTTTTAAACGATTTGCGTCTCAGTTGTGTTGAAAAATTTTTATCCGCGATGGAATTCGATGGAATAGTGTGATTGCTTTATATTTGGCTGGAAGACTACAAGTAGCTATCGTTAGAGCCCTCTAGCACCTCAACGTGAATAAATCATTTGTGTCTCGAACCATAGCTCGTTACCGTGATACTGGCAGCGTGAGCGTTGCAAAACGCCATGGAGGTTTTTTTTTTTGTTATAATTTACGCGTGCCTAAGGGGTTATGATACCCTTTTACTGTTACCTCGGCGCGGGCGGAAATATAGAAGGACGATGAAAGTGGTTTGAAACTCAGGTGTGTTTGGTTTCGATATTGACTCTCCGGAGGTGGGAGTCCGAATAGGACGGAGAGATTTTTCTTCACTCGGAATGATTCAGGTTGTGAATTTTAACGGTTGTTTTGTGCTTGAAAACCCTACAACAGCCAAATCTACATGTCAGTGTTATGCCTTCACACGCAGATTTTTCTGACTGAGTTCCAATTACACAAATGAAAACTTTGTCGTGTCTAGGATTCAAACTTTGACCCTCCGAGTGAGAAGCGATTGCTAGTACCACTACACCACGGCCACCCCATTGGTGGTCATAAAAAAACAGCAACATCGGCAGAAATGGTTCGGAAAGTGAAGGCTCGAATTGATCGAAATCCGCGTCGAGGTGGAAGAAAAATGGCTCGTGAGCTCAACATATCGTTGGAACGGATGCAACACATACTGAAAAACAAGCTTGGGCTCAAGCCATTGAAGTTCCAAAAAGCACACTCCAACAGAAAAAATGTAGAGTCGAAAGAGCGAAGGAGTTGCTACGCTTGCACGAAAGTATTGATTTGCCGAATTTGGTTTTTTCCGATGAGTCACCATTTGTTATCGAGCAATATGTCAACAAACAAAATGACCGAGTTTACTTACCAGAGAGGACGGCCCCCAGAAAGCAGGCAGCACCGATGGTGATGGTTTGGGCCGCCATAACCGCCGATGGTCGCTCTCCGCTCGTATTTTTGGACCGTGGCGTCAAAATTAATGCGATCAATTAGAGGCAGTATTGAAGCCTTGGGCAAACAAGGCTCGGCACCGTCTCAAAAAGCGCGTGTCAACCAACTTAATTTCTTCGACACAATGGATTGCAAATTCTCCAGATGCAAATCCGTTGGATTTCTCTCTCTGGGGTATTTTGAAGGCGAAGGTTGGTACTAAAAAATACCAAAGTTTGGACCACCTCAAACAAGCACTTCGCCGGGAATACCGCAGAGCCACTTGCGTGCAGCGTGCGATGCTTTCTTCGGCAGTCTCAAGGCCATTATTCGCGCGATATTCGGGACATATTGAAAACTACTAATACAATTTGAAAATTGACGTATTTTATTATTTTATTTTGTTTTTTTCAAGGGAACGGTACAAATGAATTCGTAGGCTCCGGGATTTAATGTCGGGGTACTATGCCCATGTGGGGTTTTGTCAACAGCACGCGGAGTACCGAGTTCCCATTTTGTCAACCATCTACGTACTTACCGCGCCCAACACTGCTTGATTTCGGTGATCTAGTGGGAACCGATGTATTTTCTAACATTTTTTGCTTTGGCACAATCAAATTTATCAAAAAATAAAAAAATTATAGCATTTTAAAAAGTTCCAGTTCGAGTAAGTCACCCTGTATATCTCATGGCGTCATTACATTACACGCCACCTGAAGTTGTCGCTGTGATAGAAAATCAAGATTACTGTAAACCACATCGGCGTAACTTATTATGGGTACTATAAGGGTCAATACAACTTTCCGTCGAGTTTCCAAGGAAGTGAAGCTACCTGTAAGGCATAGCTAACTTAAGCATCCATAGATCCGTCAAGATTTGTATTATTATACAGAGAAATTGCTGCTTATAGCAAACCCAATCTCTAGCATGGTGTCAGAAAGCCACAATTCAGACACAGAATTAGTATCAAGTGTGCGGTTAGAGATTGCAAGAACTTGTGACTTATCACGGTTTAGCGACAATCCATGTATTGTATACGAGGGTAGTCTCAGAAGTGCCCGACCTAACAAAGAAAATATGTTTGGGGAAAAATATGTTTATTTCTCTACGTAGTCTCTTTTTAATTCAATACAATTTTCCCAGCAATGTTCAAAGCTGCAGACTCTCACCTCTTTAGTGTTGGCACATCTTTTACCACCGGGCCATTTTTTTTCAAATTTGGTAATGGAAAATAATCCGGGGGGGCTACTCGTAAATCTGGCTAATAGGGTGTATGAGGAAGCAATTTAACTTATTGATACATTGTCTTGATGAAACAAAACATTTTTCTTCGCCAAATGCCGACGTTTTTTCTTGGTTTCATCCTTCAAATGCTGCAATAAGTTCGCATAATACACGCCCTTGAAGGTTTTTCCTTTCTATCTTCAGAAAATTATGCCACGCGCATCCCAAAAACCTGACGCCATGACCTTGCTTGCAGATGGAACTGTCTTCTCATTCTTCGGAGCCGATTCTCCTCTTTGAATCCATTGTTTTGACTGTTCCTTCATCTCGGGTGTAAAGTGATGGATCCATGTTTCATCAGTGGTTATGAATCGATGCAAAAACTCGACTTTATTGCTTCGCCAAACACTCGATTGAAACATACTCATGTCGGCGACTTTGCTCCATTGCGGGTAATCGCGGCACCCATTTTGCGCACAGCTTTCTCACGTCCAATTTTTCAGTCAACATGCAGTTCACGCACTTTCAATCGACGGTCATCCAATACCATTTTGTGGATTTTTTTCAACATTTCTGGTGAACTCACCTCATTTAGTCGACCACTGCGATATTCGTCTTGGCAACTTGTACGACCTCGCTTAAACTTTGCCACCCAATATTTTATTGTTGTAAACGAAGGAGCAGGCTCACCCTGAGTAGAATCCAGTTCCGTTTTGATGTCAGCTAGATTGAGGCCCTTCAAATGAAAGTATTGTATCATATAACAATGACCAATTTTTTCCATATTTAAAAAATCATTGAAAGTGTTCACTATTGATGGCTGCCGAACAAATACTAAATAACATACCATCGTCAAATTGCAATAGTCATTCTTTTTAAACAACAACTTAACACATAAACCAAGGACAGTTGTGGTCACGGACGCATATAGTTTTAGGAGGTACTCGTATGTTACACATGCGTCATTAGCTGTTCTGTGATCCATTCTGGAATACGGTTCCCTTTTCTGTTGGAAGGCTCAGTTCTCAAATCACACAGCGACCCAGAGGGTAAAAATCAATTTCTTAGCGTAGTACTTGAGTTGCCTCCCAGTGGGGGTCCTCGGTAACTGCATGATCCTTATCCTTACTCATGCAAGCTAAAATGACAAGGACATGATCTGTCAGTAGCATAATAAAAGGTGTTTTTATTAGAGGTTTGGTTTTAAACTGGCAACACTGTTTCCATAGATTGTCAATTTGATAGTTGAAAATTGATTTTTGGTACGTTTTGCCATTTTACGGTGAATAGATTAGCGCCAGAACAACGCGTGCAAATTCTGTAAACTTATTTTGAAAACCATGATTCGGTTCTCCAAACTTATAGTGCCCTACGTCCATTTTACGGTCGACATAATCGTCCATCTGAACAAGTTATTCGGAAAACGATGAATCATTTTCGAACCACGTACAATCTAGTGGAGAATACGCATCCCAAAGACGACAAACAGTGCGAATAGAAGAAGTCATTGCCGTTGTGGAGCGCAGTGCTGAGTAGAATCCGAATGAGGCGATTCGCCATCGTGCACATCAATTGGAGCTATGCCCATCCACTTTGTGCAAGATTTTTTTAAAAGCTGCTAAGATCGAGCTGAGTTGAAACCACGTGATCAGTATATGCGTCGTAGGTTCGCTGAATGGGCTGAAAACATGATTCCGTTTGATCCTCACTCTCAACGCAAAATTTTGTTCTCTGATGAGACCCATTTTTGGTTAAATGGATAGTAAACAAGCGAAATTGCCGAATTTGGAGTGGGAAAAACCCAGAAGCCTTTGTGGTGACACCCTTACAACCACTAAAACTCACTGTTTGGTGTATTTTATGGGCTGGAGGAATCCTCGGCCCATATTTCTTTAAGAACGATGCCGACCAGAATGTTACCGTCAATGGAGAGCGCTATTGAAACATGATTTCTGACTTTTTCGTTCCGCAATTGAATGGCATTGACGTGATAGAGCTTCGGTTTCAACAAGATGGCGCCACATGCCACACATCGCGCGACACCATCAATTTGTTGCGGGAAACATTTGCTGAGTGCATGATTTCGTGTAATGGACCTGTGAACTGGCCTCCACGATCCTGTGATCTCACACCTTTAGATTACTTTCTTTGGGGATATGTCAAGTCACTAGTCTAGGCCGATAAACAACTCGTAGAGACGTCTGACGATTTGGAATACGGCCCCAGTTTCTCGATAATGTTGTTGAAAATTGGGCTTCACGATTACGTTTCATTCGAGCTAGGCGTGACCCGAATACAACCGATATCGTTTTTGAACACTAGTGACAAATTATCTATTAAATATAGTTAATATCGTAAACATTAACATTAGCTTCAAGTGTTTTATTTTATATTAAATTTGCATGCCTCTAAAAAAGAAACACCCTTTATTAACCTACGTCCCCAATCTTATACGGAAGAGTTTAACAAGATGTGACCTACCAACTAAAAGACTCGGATAAAAACGGATTCACTGTTCACGGCTCTTGCAGACGTTTAAAGGACAATGACGCGGAATGTTCAGACACTTAATAGACCACATGCAGCCGAGCAATTGGTAAGCACATCCTACACGGCACCACGTCTGCCAACTGTCTTTGGCTTATTGACTATGCGGCAGAACTAAACATCTCTCTAGCAAAACTACCGGTTCCTCACCCTAATATACAGAAGGAGACATGTCGGTTTCCGGATCATCAAATGCTAAATCAAATTGATCACTTTTCGGTAGACGTAAGACATGCCTGCAGTTTTCTGGACGAATGAACATTCCGGGCAGCTAACATTGACTCGGATCACCACCTTGCTTCAGTCAAGCTGCGATTCGGATTTCCCAAGCGCCACAACAACGAAGAACTACTGTGAGAAGATAAGCATAAGAAAAAAATAGAGCATGAGCAGCGCGCGTTTTAAGGTATTTACAAGTTACACTCCAGGAACAACGTGCGGAAGTTTTACCAATAGGTAAAAAGAACACGCCAGGCCAAGAAGACCCGTACAGAAACCCCTAGAGTTGAAGAATGAAAGCTGATACTAGAGTCACAATCGGTGTTGAGAATATGGCAACGAAGTAAAACATCTCTCAATCAGATAGAAAAGACCATTTAACTTAGAAGATGAAGCCAAAACTCCCGTCTACCTCACCAAAGCGATTTAAGGATAGCAATATCCAGTCTAAAATCCAACAAATCAGCTGGGACGTATTCATAGCTACTGGAAATGGTTTTGTGAAGAGAATGCACCAACCCATTTCTCAGATCCAGATCTGAGTTTATGCCTGATGAATGGTGAGGTTCCATCGTTTGCCCGATCCATAAAAAAGGGGACCCTATCAACTGCTCCAACCATAGAGGTATAAGTCTCCTCAACTTCGCATACAATATCTTATCTGCCATATTGTATAAAAGTCAAAAACCAGAATAGTCCACAATCGACCAAATTTCCATACTCCGGCAGCTCCTACAAAAAACCCAAAAGTCCTAGTTGATATGCATCTACTTTTCATCGGTTTTAAGACCGCACAAGACAGCATTTAATGAAACGAGCTATATGGAGCTGGCATCCCTGCCAAACTTGTCGCTCTGTGATTAATGAATATGGAAAACGTTCGAATTAACCGAAACCTTTGATGTCAACGATAGTTTTAGACAAGCTGACGCACTATCAAGCGACTTCTTTAACTTCACACTTCAAAGTACTATGCGGAAGTCTCAAGCGATCACCGGAGACATAATTTTTCAAAAGGATGTGGAACTACTAGGGTACGCCGATGATTTCGATATAATTGGCAGAACTCAAGGTCCTGCCACAGGTGCATTCGCCAACATTAAAACGGAAGCTGCCAAAATGACAAAACCAAGTACGAGTATGTATATGCTGTCAGCAAGAATGGACACACAACCGACAGCTATAATTTCGAGATAGTAAAAGACCTTGTCTACCGCGGCTCTTCTACAAATTCTGCCAACAACACCTCAGCATATATAAAACAAAGAATTACCGTTTCTTCGGGGTTAGACGGGAATTGAAAAATTAAGGGCACTTTATATAAGATTTTGATTACCTCAGTCCTACTTTGGACTCAGTCACTCCGAGAGAAAAGTCCTTTGCGGACCAGTTTGCGTACAGCGGCGACTACCTAGCCAGAAAACTCCATATCAAGAAAAAGAATTCGCCTGATATGGCTAGGACATGTAGAGCGAATCGATAGCAATGCTCCGCCCGCAGAGTCTTCGAATCTAACCCAGAATGACAATATAGCAGAAGAAGATCTCACGTTAGGTGGGTTAGGTAGAAGGGGACCTCAATTAACTTGCAGTGCAAAACCCGAGAAGATTTTTATTTGAGGCCCAGGTTTACTCCGAACTGTAGCGCCACCTAAGTAAATGTAAAGTCTCTCCTTTGGGCTTGGCCCCAGTTCAGTTCAAGAAGTAATGAGTAATAGATTTGGTAGAGTCTTTATGTGTGCCTACTCCTTTAAGTCAACTCAACTTATTTTTGATCTTTCGAGCTCAGTTTTGGTTTTATTTGATTTCCACAAAGTGACTCTTACAATTGAATTCAAAGTCTTAGTATGTAAATTCGTACCAAAACCTGCAGCTAAGATACATGCACCCACATCCATGTTAATCTCAGTATTGTTCTGTTGAAAGCCACGAGTTCTTTAAATTCTATCCTTCCACTTTCCATAGACAATTAAAATTTATAAATACATGCATGCGGCTTGTTTCTTCCAATATGGAAACGACTTGCCTTTCAATTTCTAGAGGTCACTTATTGAGCCCTCAAAATCCCCATCCTAAAATCCTATCTTACATCAAGGACGAAGCAGAAAAGTCGACCCAAAAGTCCGGTTCCAGTTGGTCGATTTGAAGTATCACTTTTGGGCGTGCTATTCCGTGCCATGACCCCAAGTTATTGACCGGGTATTTTATATTTTGCATTTTCTATATTTTCTTGTTGTGGCACCCCTTCATTCCTAACCTCTCCATCCTTTCTAGATACTCGTACAAGTATGTAATCTCGCGCCGACACTGAAGGTCAGCAATTTGTTGGAATTCTTATGAGGGAGCAAAAGGATCTACGTATGAGTGTATATGTAGTAGGTTCAATTCCAAACCAAACCATCCATATTCCGTGCCTTTTTTGTTTAAGTGGCTTTGTATCGTGTTTTGTTGTTTCTTTTGTGTTGCGTTTTCTGTTGATTCTTTATCGATTGTTACATAGTCGACGTCTTTTGCCGCAATCCCGAGACTACTCGTACAACTACGAATAGGAGCGCAACAATAGTTTCCAAGTATCCGTATCCGTAGTTGATACGGAGTATTTGGTATAAACAGCATTAAAGCCATCTTCTTGCGCCACCATTTGAAGGGATGAATTATTTATGCTTACTCCTTGCTCCATCGGCTTTGGCTTCGGTTGGTTAGAAGGGTTGGAATCCTTGAAGAAGAAACAAACTTCGTTTTCTGTTGGAGGATTGTGCAAGTTGGCATGATAAGGGCACAAACTATAAATAACTGGGATAACTTCACATCTAAGTTCGAGAAGAAGGTGGACGGCGTAGCGGTAGTGGTGATGACGTTGGGTACTGATGGGAGGTTTGAAGGCTGTTGAGCATAAAACACGAATTACACTGCGTTTATGGCTTTGGTCTGATTAAATTGCAGTACTTTGTGGGCCAGCGATAAAATGATAAAATGTTAAGGGAACGACGATATCCTTTGCCTTAATACGGTTGTTACTGTGAAATATGAGGAGGATATAAGAGCTCGGTTTTCCTTGCTGCTTTTTATATTACCACGCAGTAACAGCGCTAATAATTGAGAGAAATTTTTTTTTACTACCCCCCTTAGAAAGGTACCTACCAACGAAAGTGGTTTAAGTCTGTCAGACAGGGTTGAAAATTTTTTTTATTAAAAAAACAACTCTAAAGGGGATGAACGACGTTGTGATGAATGATAAAGGGCAACATACTTGCCATAGGCTACAAGCAAGTCTATATTGTGACAAGATAATTGAATTAAATTTGCTGTAATCTTCACATCGTCGAGGTTGAATAATTAAATTTACATTAAAAATTTACTTGGAAATGGATTTCAACAAGAATCAACCATCCCACCCCAGTCGTAAAGATTCTTTGCGGGCCACCAAACCCCAGTAACAATCGATAATTACGTGGGTTGGCTTTTACAAATCAATTGAGCGGTTAGACTCGATGAAATATTCACTATCGTTTGTTATAGTATCTTGTGCACTAATTCCTATTAATGAAATGGAGCAAATTCTATGAAGAAGAAGGTCCTTGAAATCATAAAATACGTGTCATTGTTAACTATCTGTCCTTCAGTTCTTATCTAAGTAAAATTTAAGGGTCATTGATTCGTCGATGGCATTTGGGATGTTTAACCTAGAGACAGGACGTGCTTATGAGCATGTCAAATGTCACATATATTATGATTAAATTGCAACAAGTAATTTAAGTTCTCTAAGCTTTAGTCAATATTGTTATGACAATTGTATGGAAAGGATATTGCAGATATGAAATACAATAGAACTGAATTTCGCTTGCATATGAATTGATGACGGTAATCCAGGTTTAGGTCCAGCTGGGGCAGCTGTTCTAGATGATGCTGTCAACCTCTCTTCTTCTTTTGTAATCAACTAATAACAATACGAATGATATCGAAGAAGTTCCCCCCTCCAAAGACAAAAAGAAATTGGTCTTAATTTCCATGCAAAACAGACAAAGAAATAATAAACGATGTTGAAAGGGTGAATATTGGACTTGCTAACACCACATGAAAGCTCTTAGAGAGAAGAAATACCAGCGAGAAAAGCCAAGGTATCAACAATATTTATTTTCGCTATATTGAAATGAGTCTTAGCCATATGCAAACATTATAAAGCAAATACCCTTATACCCTTATGCTTAGCAAAAGCGACCAGTATGAAAGTTTCTGCTGTCATCCTGGAGAGTCATGCTATTTGCAGTTATGCTCATAAAAAACCCAACTGCCAATGAAGACCTAACCGATATATTGCAAACCCAACAGTCCTGAGAAATACTTCTTGAACTCAATTTTATCGTCATATTCGCAAGTTGTCTTAGAGTGCAACTTAGCTGTCACCTCTGATGCAAATACATAGTTCCCTGCACCAATACTTAACAATATATAATATATAGTACGTGATAAAAGTTAGTTACACTACTGATGCACAAAATGAACGTAGATTCTACTGGTTGATTGAGAGTAGATTGGTTGAAAGCAGCATGATGCTTTTGTTGATGAGCTCCGCTCATTGTTAACCAAGGCAAAAGAAAGGAATCTTTTCATTGGTAAATTAAGATACCTTGTGTAGCTTCAGCTGTTTTAAGCTATCAATCATTTATGTGTGCTAATGGTCTGGGGTCATGTATTAATGTTCCGACCAGGCAGCTTTCTGATACTTGTAAGCGCTTTCTTGACACATTGCAGACCAACCTTATCACCGATCTGAAGTCTTTCTATCAATTCTCTCTCTCAATCTTTTGTTCCTACACTTATCGAAGAAAAGTTACAAAATCTCAATGATGAGTTTTTACCCTGGTCAAACGGGCTCACCGGAATATTCCTCAAAAAGTGTGCTCTTTCACAACCACTGTCCTACTTATTTCATCTGTCCCTCACATAACGTGAATTTTCCCAAGTTTGGAAGACCTCTTTCATAATCCCGGGTCACAAAAAGGGATAAAAGAATGAAGTAACTAACTACCGTCCTATTGCTTTCTCACATACCTAAAATATTCGAAAGTATTTTGTATAAAGTGTTATGTTTTCAGTTCAAGTCACTTATATCACCCAGTCAGGATAGATTTCTGAAATGTATCCTTTGCGCTTTCAGCCATAGAAAATGGCAACGAAATCGATCTTATTGCTACAGATTTTGTTAAGGCCTTCGATAAAATATCTCATCGATTGATCCTTTTCAAATTGTCCTCCCTCGGTTTTGACTCCATACTATTAAAATGCGTATCTTCTTACCTGGAGGACCATAATTATAGCGTTCGTTTTAAGTCAGCCTTCTCAAACGCATTTTTACCAACTTCTGGTGTCCCAAACGGTAGGAATCTAGGTCCTCTTCTTTGCATTTTAACCATAAACGATCCTGAGAGGATTATAAAATACTGTCTTCACATGCTGTCTAAAAAAATGGTTTCGAACTTAATGTCTCCAAATGTCAATTTATGACTTCGTCTCGTACGCACAATCAAACTCCTCCTTGGCTGTATTTTCTGTATGGCAAACCTATACTCCAGGTTAAATCCCTTCATGAACTTTTTATCTGCAAAACAACGGATACTTACATAAGGAGCAATAGTATGGTGGAAAGCACCAAACAAGAAAACGGTTTACGGAAAATTAGCGACGGTTCAACGAATGGCTTCCATAACCATTACAGGTAGGCTCCGTACCACCCCTACGGCAGCATTAGACACCTTTTTGCACCTAACCACGTTTGATTTACAGATCAAAAAACTTGCTGGATGAAGGATGAAATTCTTTCCCTGGTCGACTTCGACATCCCCTATGATATAATATATACGGAGAGGGAGGACTGGCAAAAAAAATGCAATAATCACTTCAAATGAAATTGCAATTTTCACAGATGGCTCAAAAACAGAGGAAGGAATAGGTTCTGGGAACTTCTCAGAAGACCCAGAACTAAGGGTGTCTATAGGACTACCGGACACAAGCAGTATCGTCGTATCGAAAGAGATATCGCTATCAAAATCGATAGCCAGGCCGCACTCAGAGCAATGGAATCAACCAACGTCAACTTTGATACAGTCAGGGGCTGTCGCACAGTGGTCAACGCACAATGCAGTCAGAACCGGGTAACACTGTGTTGAGTACCAGGACACTGCGGTATTAAAGGAAATGAAAAAGCCGACGAGCTTGCGAGAAAAGGAGGTCTACTCGACAATAGTAAGGTTGCCAACACCAAACCACCCCTTTGTATAGTGAGGGGCACTATAGAGGAAAAAATCAAAAAGACTGACAACTAAAGTTGGTCAAGTCTTGAAGGACACAGCGTATCCAAGGCCGCTTTCTGGCGGCAAAGGTTTTAGGAAGTTAGCTTACGACAGTAATAGGAATGTTTCCTACGCAAACACGCAAAGGGACTCGAATTGTTTGATACGGATATGTGCAGATTCTGCGGTGATCTGCAAGCTGTTGAGGACATAACACACATACTGTGGGAATGTGAGGTAATATTGCATAGTCGAAGAAAATTTTTAAGGAAATACTTTTTCGAAAACCTAGAGGAAATAGACGGCGCGAACTTCAAAAGCCTTCTTGCCTTTTGCAGGCAAATTGGATGTTTCAGGGAGATTGTTTAAGTTTTTGCCAATTGAAGAAAAATTCAACTGGTTCCACTAGGACCGCGATGAGCCCGTTTTGGTGCCTGGTGTCTGTATGATGGCATATCCATCATACCACTGTTTAATCTAAAACTTAACCTAACCTAAACTTCCGTTCCCATGTTGATGAAATAATCCTTAAAGCCATCTCATCACTTGGTTTTATCAAGCGATGGTACAAAGAATCTTGCAACCCCTATGTGACAAGGTCACTTTGCATTATCCTTGTCCGAGCCCTTCTGTAATATACTAACTAGTGTGGTCCCCTTTTCAGTGACTTCATATATCCGGAATCGAGGGCATTCAATATCGTTTTAATCGATTTAATATTCGAGAACTACCCTAGGATGACTCTTTTATTTTATCTTCTTATCGAAACCGTCTCCAACTGAATACTCTCTGAAAACGAAAGGAGGTAGATGACATTCTCTTCATTCATCGACTGCTCTCTGGTTCTGTGGAGTGCGTCTCCCTTTAAAAGTAATCTTCAACACTAACGATGTCCTCGTCTCTTCTATATTCCAATCCATCGCACTTCTTATGGTTTCAACGAAGTAATCTCCCGCATGCTCCGTAAGGTCAACCCAAACTTCCCCGTTTTTGATTTTAATCTGAGCACTTCCCGTCTCAAACTAAATCTCCTCGAACATTCCCCTGGTTCCTAACTCTTATCCTTTGTTGGGTTTTTAGTCCAAGTTTTCTAGTTAGATTAAGATTGTATCAAATCAAATAAATAAGGCTTCAGAGCTGGTACAAGATCAGCCGAAGATTACTAATCTTTGCGAGAGGATGTCTGAGAGTATTAACAGAAGCAAGAAGCAGCTGCTCCCTTTGTTTATATAATGAAAGCTTTGATACTATTGATCATAACGTAAAGCTAAGCAAACCAAACAAAGCTGGAATTGTGCTTAAATGGTTCAATCTTATCTCACAAACAGAAAACCAATGGCTAAAATAGAAGGAACATAAAGTGAGTGCTGTGAAATAAAAATTGGTATTCCACAGGGCTCCGTTCTTGGACAAATTTTGTTTTCCCGCATAATGTATCAAAGATATTAAGAGGAGCTTCCTGGACATATTTTGAGAAACAAATCGTATGGGTCGGAAATGCAACCCATCCGAGATACAGATGTTTGAAACAAAGCTTTACACAGCCCTGTTTTGATTCCTAAGGAAGTTAACATCTTTCAAGCAGCTTATACGTGTGTGGTAATAAGTGGCATATGGTATAGTTTTACTCATATGGTATAGTTTTACTCATGAATACTTAAAATGTTTTAAAGCAAAAAGCGCCCTAAAATGAATGTGTGAAAATTTATTTATAAACTTGAGATATTTTATCTTTTTTCGGAAAAATATTTAATCAATCCCAACTTTGAAAGTATTTACAAAAAACAAAAACCAGGTAATTTCATCTCAAATCAGTTGTTTTTAAGATACGACCCAACTTGTTCAAACTATAAAACTCAAAAAACGGGTTATTCTTTTACGACAGCCCTATAAAATTAACTACATAGTTAACAGCTGCTTTGCAATTACTTTTAAAAAAGGTTCATTTAAGTAATAACACTTAAAAGGGGAACAATTCACCACCTCGGGTAGGCAACACCCATTTTTACAGGCAACAAAAAAAATTACAGATACTTTTTTATGCAAAAAAAAATTAAGCAGATCCCTTACGAGATAATATTATATTGTATAAAAAAATGCTAACTGAGATACTTGCGTTTAATACGTAATTTCCTAGATGATGAACTTTTCAACACACGAATACGCAGACATGGTTTGTGTCTATGGTTTCTGCAATGGGAATGGTCAACGAGCGTGTTTCGAATATCTGAGACATTACCCTGTTGACGTTGCTCAAAATACCAGGACATTTATTTAAACATTTTCCGGGCTGAGTGAGACATCCAAATGCTAGTTTTATATAACTAAATAGACATCTTCATCTAAGGAGGACTTACATCTGTAGAATTTTAAACTCAGAAGGCATCCATTCCAGCTCAGAGAAGCGTTGGAATTCTCCATTTACATTCTGGAAAGACACATTGCGGAATACAACTTTATTGGCCGGATTCTATGGACGGATGAGTTCAAACATACCAGGGATAGAATCACTTATTTCGGCAATTTACAGAAAGCAACCCCCACTCCATGAAGCAAAGAGCTTTTCAGCATAACTTTAACACCAATATGCGGGCAGTAATATTGAGTGCACAGCATGCTGATCGGACACTATCGGTTTCCTCCAAGGCTAAATTCGAATCTCCACCTGGAATTTCTGCAAAACAAATATCCAGAACTATTAGGTTATGTACCACTGAATCGAAGAACAGCCATTGAGTACCGGCAGGATGGCGCCCCGCACACTATGGCCATGCGGTTAGAGTGCGGTTTGATCGCGAGTATGAAAATTCATTCGGTGGCCGCCAAGGTCTACGGACTTGACCATGGAATTTTATTTACCGCATGAAGGCGATTGCTGTCTCCAACACAGGTTCCAAATTGGTATCAGTGAAAAGACGTTGAGCGCTGGCCAGGCGTATCCTGGTCCTCATGAAAGTATGGGGTGCCCATGAATTTAAGTCATTCTACAATATGATAGGTGTACATATAAAACCCTAGAGACGTTCTGTCATATGTGGCTCATTTTTCGTCACTGTTCGTTTCAGGAATGGCACGATTTCACTGGGTTCCAACAACGGTCATTCAATTCATGAGGAACACATACATGCATCGAGTTCCATGCTGTATTCAATTTTCTGTAAATAGTGCAAGATACTAGGAGGCGCAAAAGTCATCACCCTATCGGAAACTGTTATAATTTTTGCAAATGGCGGCATTGTCAATTCTACTTTGACATTTGTGAAGTAACTAGATACAAAATACACATCAACAGGACAGGAACGCTATGCTCCTAAAGAACGTGGAATAATTCGTCTGTTGGGTTGGCCTAGCGTGAATTTCGGCACAGATTTCGCAGTCGTCCGACACGAAGAGAACGAACAATACGACGTTTAGCCGTTCGCCTAGAAGAGTATGGGACGAAATACAATGCTGACAGGTCTGGCCGCCCCCGGAGCAGCCTTTCTGCTGAGAATATCGGAGCTGTGGTTGAACATGTCGCAGTGGACCTGATAGTATCGATCAGACGACGAGCCACGCAATTGGTCATCAATCGGCGGTTTTTACAGGGAATTTTGGTAAAAGACTGTAGGATGTTCCCTTACAAAGTGTAGACAGTGTATCACCTGTTAGCTGTTGACCGCCAAGCGCGTGTAACCTACGCTCAAGCAATCCTGAATCTCGACCACGATGGAGACATCTTTTCATCGAAAATCATCACGAGCGACGAGGCCCATTTCCATCTCTGTGGATATGTGAATAGTCAAAATTATCGCTTCTTGGACACCGAAAATCCGCGTATTACTGCATGGTGTGCTGTTTACGCTTGACGCGTTATTGGACATTAATTTTTCGAAAACCCGTGAGCCAAACGACTAATGTGGATAGCGAGTGCTTCATTGCCGTACTCAATGACTTTCTTCTTCTTCAATCGGATTAATTGTGACTGGAGAACATGTGGTTCTAACAAGATGTAGCAACTGGGCATACTGAAATTCTGAAGGCTGTCTTTGCGGGTCGCCTAATTTGCACTGGCGGCAAGATCGCCTGATTAACCTTTCCAAACTTCTTTTTATAGGGTATTTTGTAGACACGAGTCCATGTCAATAAACCTCAGACACTTGAAGTCCTTAAAGAGAATTTCCATCAAGAATGCGAAGACCTGTGTCCAGAAGTTCGGAAGTTCTGACAAGAGTGATGAAAATGCCACAAATCAGAACCGAATCATTCCGGCGACGGCCACTTAGCCGATATCATTTTCTCGGCTTAATGGAAAAAAATCAAATAAACATAATCGAAAAGCAGAACCAAGGTTTTTTATTCATAAAAAAAATTAGAACCAAAGAACATCGGGTGACAACTTTGCGCCACCTTATATTTTCGTGGTCAATTCCTTGTTCCATAACAATATATATAGTACTGATAGGCCTGTCTTGCTCGACTATATCAAGAATTTTACCAGCTTTTTGGCTGATTGGACGACCAGAGCGTGACTTCTCTTTGATATCAAATTCTGCAGAAGAGGAACCCAGTGATCCATTCTACTTTGCGGCTTCTGAAAAAGATCCTTTGCTGTTAGGACAGATTTGTTAGGACAGATTTGTTCATGAATTGTTCTTTCCCTCATCGTAGTAGGGAAGATGGAGTTCGGAGCTTGACAAAATGGTGGAAAACTGCCGCGATCACGCGACCGAAGCGAGTCGTTAAAAGCGAGTTGGAGTATTTTTTCAAAACTACACAAAAACTCAAAATTTTGCTTCATCATTTGTCGTTTAAAGAATCATAATATGAACTCTTTCTTGGAAATAGGTATGCCATAGGGAACGAAAATGTCAGTAACATACTACTGTATGTTGTGAATGGTTATTAGTTAACCATCAAGCCCAACAGCGGCTGCATCCTGAAACATAATAAGTCTTTCTTAGCCGTACAATTCCGTTATGGAAAGCCCTGCCGAACTCTTTTCTCCTAGTTACTACCTAGCAAGATTCAAAGCCAACGTGCATCGATATCATCACCATTCGTTCCTGTATCCCCGTTCCTGCTTCCCTCTCCACATTTGTTGTCATTTAATGAAGGTTCATTATTTTGTGAGACAGAAGGCGTAGTCAAGGTGTTTAAATTCAGGTATAAGAGTCCATCGAATTCCTCCATTTCCTGCCAGCAAGGCCGCATTCAGCACATCGCTAACCCCGCTTTGGACTTTGAGTTCCTCTGACAGTCTTCCTCTGTGTAAGACGTGACATGTGGACCCATCATATTTAGTCTTGATAATTGCTATTAATTTATCTGGAATGCCTCTCCTGCTCAAGGCACGCCAGATAAATTCCCGATTGACACTATCAAACGCCTTTTCAAAATCGATGAAGAGCAAGTAGAGTGGCGATCTGTACTCAACACACTGCTCCATGGTAATCTGCAAGGTGTTGATGTGATCGACACAATAGGATCCGGGGCGAAAACCTGCGTATTCGACATCGAGTGTGTCTTCGAGGTGTTCTTCGATCCGCTCCAGAATGATTTTAGGTATTGTCTTGGCCACAGCAGGTAGCAGGTTTTCCTTTTTAGGGAGCTTGACAATCATTCCCTTCTTCCACTCGTCCGGAAAACTCTCGGTTTCCCATGTTCTCCCGACAAGTGGGAACAGTAGCTCAGCTGATGCCGTTGGCGCAGCTAGAAACAGCTCCGCAGGTATGCCGTCAAGTCCTACCCCCTTATTGGTTTTCAGTGCTTTGATCGTGGCAATAATCTCTTCCTTGCTAGGGGTAGTGGTGCGAATTCGGGAATTTCTTGGTGCATATTGCTGGCGAATACTCGGTTTAGAACCCTGCCATCCTTTCAGAACTTGATGTGAAAACAGTTTTCACAGCACACCAATGGTCTTGGATGGTGGCTGCTGATTGTTATGGTCCTTTAGTTCTTGGTGCACTGTGGGAACTCTCAGTTGGTCTACGTTGAACCTAGGTATTCTTATGTCGTTAGATCTTCGAACGGCAGCAGTGCGTAATTGGACAGTAGCTATCATAAGATGGTAATCTCGTACCAACCCAAGTCCGCTCCTCGTCTGTTTCGGACGTCAACAAGACTACTTCCAAATCGGCAACTGATGGCAAAATGGTCGATTTTGTTGGAGGTTGCTTGCATCTCAATTGACACACAACTGATTTTATGGCAGGCTTTGTGCTCAAACATACTGCCACCTATGACAAGACGATTTGCGTTGCAAAAGTCAACAAATCCTTCGCCGATGTCATTGCGGTTGCCTAATCCGTGCCGTCCCATAACACGTTATCGCTGCCTACCTTGGCATTAAGGTCCCCCATCGCCGTTGGGTGTTGCATTGTATACAGCTCCCAACTGGTTGTAGAAGGTCTCCTTTTCTTCCTCAAACGAACCATGTGTAGGGGCGTAATACTGTATAATGGTGACGCGATGTACTCTCGTCCGGAATCTGGCCGTTAAAATCCTATCACCATGCGGCTGCCAGGAGATTAGGTCTCTGCGTGCTGTAGGTGTTAGCAGCAGTCCAATTCCATATCAACGGGGGCTTCCGATTGGTCTTCCGGAGTAGAGTAATATGGTGTTATGTGTTGGTGATTGGTACTCACCCGCATCTAACCATCTTATCTCGCTTACTCCCAATATGTCCAGCTTATAACGCATAAGCTCATGCTCTAATTGAAGGAATCTGGCGTTCTGAGGTCCTTCACTCTGAGAGTCAAGGAGCGTCTTCATATTCCAGAAACCAATCTCAGTCCGGGTAAGATAGCCAAAGGTCTTCAACATGTTATCAGTTCTTATCCGAGGCATTAAGTCGGTTTCGGTAGCGGGCTGGTTTCGGTAACGCGGATTGCTGGCCCAGGTTACCTAGTCTACGCATAAGGCTCTAGACAATCTCGCACTTGCAATTTTGGCCCACCTGTATAAGGATTTATACATGTAACTGCCCGGGGACCACCTCGAGGAGGTACAGCAAGCACTACATTACGAACTTGATTGTTGCGCTACTGGTCCAATCCATGTTTTGAACAGTCAGTAGTTTGCCGATCAATCGCCATGCAGGCGCCTATCGATATCTCTCTTTTTTAATTGCATCGGTTGGACAAAACTGGTTTCGAAAGTTATGTAGATCAGGGATTGTTTGTGCTTAAAAGATCTGGCTATATTTCTCGCTGTAAAGACATTCCATTCCCTGACTGAGAAGTCACTAAGCCTGGTTTTAAAGTCGGACTTGTATTTATCCATCTTCGACCTATCAATTACAATAACTGTAGTATCCTGATTGTCCGTCAGATGTCCAAAAAAACTCTGGAAAATCTCCTTTTGCCAACAACGTATACCTGTATATCGGCTGCATGTGGCAATAAACCTAATTAACGTCCACCTAATACCTACCATCTGCATACCGTCGATCATTAGTTTGCAATTCAATGGGTTATTGAGGATACCATTTCCAATTATACAAATTTCCAGGTTTCAACAACATCCCGTTGCATATTGAATTGTTCCACAACTTAATACCCTAAAATGTCTACAATACTCGTATACATAGATGCATATATCCCAGAGGATACTCGTACATTTTCGTGAAATCCCATCCTAATCCTACCAGATTTACAATACATTCATAAATATTTCGATTAATTGAAATTAACTTCTGTAGCTTATAATGACCAAGGTTCACCTATTTACAGATACTTCCATATTGGAAAACTGAATTGTATACAAGGGCCTAGATACAATAGATACCCGATTGCATTTGCATTTGCTAGGCGATAAATCTATTTGGGCGTGGCTGCTCAAATCAAATTATGAGAAACAATTTCATCAAAATAAAATTACTGGTAAAATAAATTTGAATTTCGGAACCCGGAATTAGCGGTGCGCGTATATTAAATGAGCCCCCAGCCAGATTGAGGTCGGCTTGGCAGCAGCGCTTAAATTTGTATGTCACGAGACGTGAATTACTCGGGCAATTTGCCCGAATGCCAAGCTAAAAACAAAAACTGGATCAAAGGATATAGGAAGAGGTGTATTAAATGGGATTACAATGTGAATAACAATATGTATCCGTTGGTTATTGGACATTGGATTTTACCTATCCTATAGGCACACAGAGGCATGCATGAATAGCGCATGAATGGTAAAAAGCCGCGGGGTCATTACCGTAGACAATGCGACTCTAATCATGGTTGGGTGAATTAGATTTATCACATTTCGGTGATGCAATTGTCCTGAAGTTGATTGAATTAGGATTGGTCTAGTATGAGACCGTAATATAAGAGCGGCCCGAACGGTGCGGTACGGTGCGATATATTGTCGTTTCTGTTTTTTTTTTTTGGAAAACTAATAACAGTCCAAGCAATTTAATTTAATTGCAGGAATTATTAATTGATGTTGATTTAATTTTGTCAAATGCGGATATGTTGTGGCAAAGCCAACTAATCCTTTGATTATGAAATAAGTATTTACGGAGTTTGGGGGATTTATTACATCCCATACACACTTACCCATGATAGAAAACGAATGGCCTATACGGATGAGGAATTTAAAGCATTTGGAATGCATCTTGAAACTGCTGGACAAGTGAGGAAATTTTTTCAGAATAAATTTGTTGAAAATTGTGCACATCATTCCGGCTAAACTAAGCTTTGTGCTGAAAGTGGTTCTAGTAACTAGCTCACGTCGGCGGAATTTGTCCGCCGTGCTCTTTGGAGTTCCAGATGATATCATTGTTTCTGTTCGTTGTTCGCAGAACTTACTCGTTTTATAAAATTCCTTGGCCTGAACTTGTCAAGCTCCTTCGTTTCTAGTTCTTTTTTATTCGGAGGCAATCTGGCCTCATCCGGAAAAATATGGTAACCACAATACTATTTAGGAAGTCTGGCTTCCACTTTTCACCATCGTAGGTAGTCAGTCTCTGAAAATTTGCTGCCATCAAAGAACTATGTAAGGCTAGCCGATTACGTACCCTTAGTTGCACAACTATTAAGTGCTGAAGATCAGTGACATCGATAGCAGGAAGTCGTCAAAAATGACACAACAACGAGTAAGCATGTGAATCTACTCGTCATAGAAGGACGAAATCGGCTAGACTGCTCCACGTGCATAAAAAGACTAGATCATAATTTTCTGAAGACAAGGAAGAATGAGTTTGCGCGATCAAGGAAACAAAATTTCACCAAGAGATAAAAGGAATGTTTCAATTAAACACGATACACTGCTTTGAGATGAGAAAGCACATCAAGTAGTAGATTCCGATTTAAGGCTGGCTGAGCCATTCAACTTATCGATGAAACAAAAATATCAATATTTGAGATATTTTATTGATATTAGAAGTGCTAGACTGCTTTCATGCTGAGCTTTTTAAGGCAGAGAGAAATCACTTGGTGAGATTGGCTCCTGGTAGTGCGGTTTTAATTAGAGTAGGTCAGCAATGGCCCAAACATCTACACTACGGTGGATTCCTTAGAAATCCCATGAAGCCTAAATCGATTCACATCACCCTTTTGCCGATTCGAGCCATATAATGGCCGACGATTATTTGTAGTAATCTCACCGAAGTTGTTCATGTCACAAAAGCGTTTCTATCATACAAGGCGATGAAAAAAGACGTCTGTAGAGAGGACCTCACCTAAGACTGTATTTATAAGTTAAACGCAACCATAGCAATCTTGGAAAGCACAACTGGAATCAGTTGTCCAAAGACGGTGCTAACTGGAGCAGTTCATTAGTTTAGGAACGGCAACGACATCTAATTTGAAGAAGATTGTTAATTCAAACACTTTTCGTGTCGCTTTTGCCTTCATATTATGAAACATAATAACACCTTCCTCCTGTGGTTAGAAACTTAACTGCCTTTCCCAGTTTCCGCTCCGACAACATTTCGCATTTTAATTTCGTTTACTATTTCATTCACTCGTCTTTTGTAACCGAACCGTGGAGAGTCTCTGCCTGAGAAATAACAGCTTTCCACTCTCTTTAATCTCAGGCGTGCTGCTTTCAGGTGTCTAGATCAAGTGCTTTGGCATCCATGATTGGCTTGGTCTTTAAAATGAAGCTTCGGTCTGCCTTGTTGCCTCGAATCATGGTCTGTGATCAGAAGACCCTCTTTGCTTCAGCATTATTGTCCATTCGCTCGATGTGGCCGAACCAGTGTAGTCGATGTGTTTTAAATTTTGGACTATATCCATGTCTTGGCACAGCTCATAGAGTTCGCGGTTGTATCGTCTCCTCCAATCGCCCTCTTTGTAAACGGGACCAAATACTTGATGAAGAATTTTTATCTCGAAAGAGTTCAATATCTGCCCTGCTATCCCGCTTATCGTCCAGCACTCTGCTCCGTAGAGAAGAACTGACAGGATCAATGTTTTGTAAGCATTCATTTCATCTTCCGAGCTAGGAATTTTGAACTCATTTGGCCAAACCGAAGTAGCAGCGGTTACCTGGGGTAAGTCTTCGTCGTATCTCTGCTAGTGTGTCATTCGTGGAGCTGATGTTTACTCCAAGGTATGTAAACTCCTTAACTACTTCCAAGTTACTGTTGTCTGTGACGATTTGTGCTGGACGGTGGACACATGCTGACATCATGTACTTGAATTTATCCCCATTTACTTCAAGGCCAACAAGTTTCACCTGTTTTTCGATTGCCATAAAGGCCTTTACGACGGGGCGATCGGAGCGACCGATGATGTCGATGCCGTCTGCGTATCCCAGCAGACAGGTTTGTTGAAGATAGTGCGTTCCGTGTTAACACCAGACCTGCGCAGTATCCAGAAGTAAATTGACGAAATCACATGACAGTATGCGTTTGGAATAGGTCAGAGGAACTGATTTCAAATTTCACATTACACCTCGTGTTTTCCAGCGTCACACGACACAGCTGGATCAGTTTGCCGGAATCCCGCATTCGGCCATAGCCGTGTGAAGCTCAAGACGGTGAAAGCACTCATATGCGGCTTTGAAGTCGACCAAAAGATAGTGAGTCTCCCCCTGAAATTCGTTGGTCCTTTCCAGGATTTTCCATAGTGTGAAAATTTGGCCGATTGTCGATCTGCCGGGCCGGAAGCAACACTGCTATGTGCCGATAGTGTGTGGCGGAAACGGTTGAAACGTTCACACAGTCCACATAGATTGGATAGGATCTTATACATATTTAGCAGGGGTGTATCTCAATAACTCTCGTATCTCAATAAGATCGCCTTTCCAAAAGGTGGGTCATAAGAGCTGATAGTGCATGTCGTCATCCACCTACACCTGGTTGATAATTTGGTGCATGCATCTTGCTAAAACATCACCTCCATGTTTGAAATGTTCCGCTAGTAGGTCATCGCAGCCGGCGGCCTTGTTGTTCTTCAGCTTTTTGATTGCTTCTTCTACACCGGACGGGGGTATGATTTAATTGACTGGATGTGGGTTCTCATTCTGGGCTATCACTCTCTCTACCTGATGTTTATTAAGTAGTTGCTAGATATGCCGCTTAAATCCATCCACTGGTTTTCCCTGCACTTCGGTAACTAGATTTCCTTCACTCCTTCGAAACGACTCATTTCCAGGCTTGAAACCAGCTTAATTTTCATTAAAAACATAAAGTTGTTGTTTCTATCGTCGGACTTTTCATATCCTTGAAATGGGCTGGCTCGACACTGTTTCCTCGCTGACCTTGTTTTTGCAGCGTTTGCAGGTGTTCCTTTTATGTCATCATTTCCCCGGCATATGCATTCATAATCATACCAAGGGCTCCTTTTCGGTGGTGGCTGGTAGCCCACGGCGATCTCAGCTACCTCCTTGATGAAGTTGCAATATTGGCTGCACAAATTGTTGCGGATGGTGAATGCACAGCGGAGTGTCTCACGCTAAGATGCTCCAATGTAGGCTGTGGATACTACAGTCGTGTTAAGGCTTCAAATGTTGAATTTCTTTTTCTGGGCGGTTCGCTGCTTCGAAAGTTGAGCTATGAATTTGACTGCAACAAGAAAGTGGTCAGAGCAAGCACACTCAGAATATCTGATGCGGGTCTCGTATTATCAGCATTTGGTCGATTTGATTTGAGGTTCGACCACCTGGAGTGCGCCAGGTTTCTGTGAGGATTCGTAGTCTTACTTACGGTATTACGAACTGCTGCAACAGCGGAGCTGTTGTCTGTTATCATGACGTGGAGGCTTCCGACTAATCCGCCGTATATGTTTTCCTTACCTATTTTGGCATTGAATTCCCCGAGTACAATTTTGACATCATACTCCGGACAAGCGTCGTAGGCTCCATCCAGGAGACTATAGAACTCCTCCCTGACAGGGTCTTCTGCTTCATCGGTAGGTGTGTGTGCACATATTAGGTAGTCGCTTATCAGTTTAGCGTTAACTACAATTGACCGTAGCCGATCTCCCACGATGAATCGGCACCCAACCATGTGCAGTTTTGCATACTTGGACTTCGTGAGGACAAGGTCAAGTGTTTGAGCAATACCAGGGAGGTACAGCGTACGTACGTTCCAGGTGCATACTCTCAATTCGTAGTCCCTGAACGTTCCGGGTAGTGATCCTAACTGAGGAGGGCCGTTGCCATCCCAGGCTGGTGTCTCTCTCATAACTAGCTGCTTTTTACTTATTAGAGAAGGTTGGACGGTGCAACCATCATCCTGGAGGGCCAGTTCCATTGTGAAAACTCCTAGGACGAGGGGCAGGTTGAACTAATTTTAGTAACTCACTTCGAGGATGTGCCATTGAACCATTAAAAACGTAACCATCACCATCGCTTTTCCAATAATGCGGCTTATTCTTGGCGATCTTTATTGGTCTGAACTCCAAAAATGTCGAAATAGCCCAGACAAAGTTTGTTTTTTGCTTCCGTTTGGCCTTTGTCATGTTTATAGTGCTGCTATTTCTGTCTTTTGTTCAACACTCGTGCTTATAAGGTTAGCAAGTCGAGCCTGGATGGACAACAACCAGTACCCAATGGTTATAACTTGGAGGTAAAATAAGCACGATTGATGTGTAGTAACAGTTACAACATTGGGTGTCGCCAGATTGGTCCAAGTCGGTGGCTATTCTATTCCTTCAGCACCCAACCATCCGTCTTTCGCAATATCTTACAAATTCTTTGCAAAGCAAGGTATCCAAATTTGCATACTGCAGTCTGAGGTGGACTATGGGCTTAACTAACCAACATCTCCAGCTGACCTCTATCTGCTAGCAGTTGTGCGTGTAGATTTGGTTTAAACTCTTCGAATCAGCGCCCATGCTAGCCATTTCAGATAGATATTCCTCCAGTAGTTTCGTAACTGTATGTCACACGGATAATTTTTTATCGAACCACAAAGAATAGCCACTCTCATTCGCTCTGGCTATGAGTTCATGTTTCTGGACGGTTATGTAGAACTCAGGTGATAGGGGACTTACACAATGTCACTTAGATAGCTTTTGATAGATCGTCACTATACAGTTGTCCTCGTAGGTCAAAGATGAAGCAATTGGCGAGAGCACACTGTATTTAGAGTTATCTGCTAGTAAAGGAAGTCTTTGATATGAATCCAGTTCTAGCTTCAATAAACATTGTCGTGTGCTACCACGTACGATAAATAGGGGGTGGGTATCGATCTGAATGTGCTGAGTTTTGTTTTGTTTTTTGTAGTAGCTACACAGCTATGTAGCAACAATTGGGGACTAGAGGACTATTAACAGCATTGAAAACTTGGTCTTATAGTAGCATGGAAATATTTTAAAACTGATGCGTCTATAGTTTGCACGGCCTAAAGGGTAATGTTTTCCATTGACAGGCTAAACTTTGTTAAAGTTACACTTACCGGGCAGGCTTTCGCCAGAATAAATTTTAAAAGTGAACATATATCTTGTATTTCCAATCGCATCTTGTTTGTAGAGCTCTCGGGTTGCCCTCGTCGCTATATAAACATCCTACTCGGCTGCATATGCATTTTTGAAGGCCTTTTGCAGTGGAACCTTAGTTAGATAGCGCAATAGTCAGGTCAGGTGGATCAGTTCCTTAGGTAACATGCCTTTTAAGCTAACGCAGTCTTTATGATGAGGTCATCCTCTACTGCGTTGTTCCTCTGTATTCGAGCCAGGAGACTGGAACCGGGGTATCCGATATTTTCTGGCGAGGTTATCAAAGTCATTAAAGTCATCGATGGCATCGCTACAGTTAGCTTTTGATACCTCTTCACCATTCCAGATTGATACAAATGGCACCAACATTTACCTGAAGAATTTTTCTCTCAAAGTATCCGACAGAATTCCCCTCCATTTTCGTCAGTATCCAAGCTTCTGTACCACAAAACAGAACTGGAATGATCTTGTACAATGCCTTTTGGCTGATGGAGAGAAGGCTTAACTACTCAATTTCCTTCTTAGCCCAAAGAAGAAGTAATTCTTCTTGTGATTTCCGCGCTGGTGTCGTTATCGGAGTTGATAGCTGTAGTTGTCTATTGTGACATTTTGTTCTAGGAGTTGATTTTATACCATCTTGATCAAAAAGTTCCCGGGGGACAGCGCTCCCATTGTTCCGATTCGGGTTTCTGTTTTTTTTTTGTTATATCGGTAAATCTGTTGTTAACATTCCCTCTAAATCTTGGCGTCATAGCTTGACATTTACAAAAGTTACGTTGCCAAGAATACATCTAACTCTGTGTGTGTTGGCGATTTTTTACAATTTTAGAAATGGATTTAAATTTGCAACAACGAACTTGTACTCGTACTAAATTTTGCGTAAAAAACGGATTTAATGGTGCGCGAACGTTGGAAATGTTGGAAAAGTGTTTGGGCAACGATTCTCTAAAGAAAACGGTCGAGCGGTTCAAAAGTGGTTGTGAGCCAATCGAAGATGATGAACGCAGTGGCAGACCATCGACATCGAAAACCGACGAAAACATTGATGAAGTACGAGTATAAGAAATGTTGGTCAATAAGCGCAAATTAACCATCAGAGAGATAGCGGAGGACTTGAACATTGCCTATGGATCCATCCAAGATATTTTGGTTAAGGATTTGGGTTTCAGTCGTGTAGCAGCAAAGTTGGTGCCAAAAGAGCTCAATTTCATGCAAAAAAGAGACAGTGTTGACGTTGCAAAAGAGATGATTTGCGAGGCTGAATTTTATACCACATTCATCAAAAGGATCATTACTGGAGACGAGACGTGGGCTTATGAGTACGACACGCAATCCAGACATCAGGCAAGTGAATGGGGTTCACCAAATGAGCAGAGACCAAAAAACCACGTCGTTTTCAGTCAAAAAAGAAGGCAATGCTCACGGTTTTCATGGCTTACAACGGTGTATATAGTGCATCATGAATTTTTGCCAGAAAGCCAGACAGTAAACAAAGAGTGAAGCAATTCGCCGAAAGCGACCAGAATTGTGGGCAGAAAGCTCGTGGATTTTGCACGATGATAACGCACCGTCGCACAGTGCCATCATTATTCGTAATTTTTTGACGAAAAATGCAACAAATACCATCCAACAGCCACCGAATTCACCTGATTTGGCTCCCTGTGACTTCTTTCTGTTCAATCGAGTTAAAAAACCACTACGGGGAACGCGTTTCAGCAGCCGAGAGGAAGTAATGGAAAAATCGCAGGAAGCACTAATGGACATACCGAAAACCGAATATAAAAAATGTTTCAGAGATTGGATCAAGCGCTGGCATAAGTGTGTTGTAGCCGATGAGGATTACTCTGAAGGGAACAATATAGATTTAGATGAATAAACTTGTATTTCCAATTTTCTGAGTACATTACGGGAACTTTCCTTCTTCGATGACAGTTTGTTTATTTTTCATTCATTTTGTGCTAAACTCATCCATGCCGCTTCTGCTTTAATAGACGTAAACGCTCCATTGACAGCTCGCTGTGTTCTTTCCATAATGTAAATGTCATCTGCATATGCGAGTAAATGAGCACACTTTTGAAAGCTGCACGTGACTTAGTTTGTGGCTATCGAGGAGGAGCGAACTGTTTTTAATTTCAGTTTTATAATCGAAGATATTTCTTTGTTTTCTTCACAACTAGATAGGACATATTTATGCAGTAGCCCTTATCACTGTAGTAATCTTTAGGTTGCATTTCTACTTCGTCATTCGTTGTTATTTCTGATTTTTGGATTCATCGACCGGGATTTCAGAAAATAAGCTTTTTGATCACCCAAAACCGTAGATGTGCTGGCAGTTTTCCACAGCCAAACCCTGCATTCAACGCAAAGAAGTGAACAATTTTTCTCACAGGAAGCAAATTAAGGACAGTATTCTTTCACACCTGGGAATGAGACAAAACGTCAACTGAAGGCGACAATTTCTTAGTGGTGGCAGTACCTTATAAGTGTTGTTGCATTGTCAGAATTTTTGATTATGGGTTCTGGGCTAGATGACAAAGAGCTTTGTACATGAGAATGCCTAACACCATTCCATGGCTCTGCGAATTATAACCGGCCCAGCTTTATTTTCTCAAAAAGGACTAGAAGTCATTGCTGTGGTTAAAAGGTTTTAAATCTTGTTCTATGACAGTTACAAGTGTTACAATAAAAATGAATAATGAAGTCGACATCAGCAAACCACTCAAGCTACAAATGTCCTTCTGAAAATTTGCATCTACAATAACTACCCAAGTCGTAAGGCAGTAAGCATATTTTGTCCCTCAAACCCTCAAAACATACACCCGGTGTAAACACAATATAAGCAATTATTTACCACATCGAAGTCATTAAATCATCAAATGCAGTTGCATTAAATCAGTGCAGTCCGGCCAAAGCTATTAACATCCCATTACTGTGCTGCATATCTTCCATGTCCATGAATTCCCAAGCATGCACTTCGTTGCACACAGACACACATCAAAGGACCAAAGACTTCTAGTAAACCTCAATCATAAACATAGACTCTCTACGTATCCTGTATACACAGGAAGTGTACCAAAACTTCTGCAATACAAAAGGAGCAAAATTGAAACAAAAAAAAAAAAAAAATTACCCTCCAACAACAACCGGCTAAAACACGACATTACACTGTGGAGGGTAGTAGCACTCTAGTTCTGATTAATGATTGCTTCTGCTCATTTATTGAGAACCTCAAAAGGACACCCTTATCGCCGCGCAAATGGCAAATGGCAAATGGCAAAGGGTGAACAGCGAACATATTCGTACGGTACCGAAGAGCCCATTAATTCATAATGTCCTTTGCATAGTCAGACTAGTATTTGCACTATCAAAGCATAACCGTATCTTATAATCAGGAGTAGGACGAGAAGAAAAACAAAAAAAAAAAAAAATGCCGAGGCAACCTTACAATTTACAACCATCTGCAGTCACAAAGAGAACGAGGTCTTGTCCCGCGCTTTGTAAAAGGATATTCTGTTTTGTTTTTTTCTTCTTCTTCTTCTTTTTTTATAGTGCATTTGCAACTGTGAAAAGCTAATTCACTCCCTGAAACGGACCTATAAACAAATATTATGGGTAAATGCAAAGTAAATGGTTTCGCCTGAATGGGTAATGTAGGAAGGAATCGTCATTCAGGATATAGCCATACCGGAAGCAGCTGGAGCAGGAGGTAAAGTTAAATAAAATACAAAGCAAATAAAATTTAAATAAATTCTTCCCAGTCGGACGTTGGGCTTTTCACGAGGAATTTTCATTACCAGAAAAGGACCGGAAAAAAATATTATGACTCTTTTTTATGATCTTTAAAAAGGACTTCAAAGAATGTTGCCAATAATTTTGAATCGGAAGAGATCTCTGTTTAAAAATCTGCCTCTGTCGAACTATAGAAAGAAGATCTTTGTTCCTAGGTTATTTTCAAGTTCCCAGAGTTAGCTTTCTCTAGCTTCACAGAAAGCAAGTCTAACAACCACGACAGAAAACTACTTTAGGTACCCTAGTTTGAGGAATGTCCTCGAGAAACGAGAAGACAACAAGTTCAAATGGATGCCCACCATTTTTCATCGATTTTAAGGCCGCATATGACAGCGTGTATAGAGAGGAGCTATATGGAACCATGTCTAGTTTCGGCAACTCTGCGAAACTCGTCCGTCTGATGATAGAGAACGCTCGCTGCTCCACGAAAATCGGTAACGACCTAACCGATACTTTTAATATCAAAAAAAAAATTTAGACAAAGTGACATGTTTTTAAGTGACTTTTTTACCATCGTACTTACATTGAAAGAATTGTGAAGAACACAAAAGTCATCACTGGAGCCAGAGTCTTTCAAAAGTCTGTGCAACTACTAGTTGCCAGCGGGTTATCGCCGGTGCATTCACTGGTATTGAAACGGGAGCTGCCAAAATGGGTTTAGCGCTAATCAGGTCAAGTATATGCTGTCAGTAAAGAGGTACACACAACAATGATGAATTGAGCAGAACCTCACAGTCGACAGCTATTACTTTGAGGTAGTAAGGGACTTTATCTACCTTGGCTCTGCTAAAGATTGTGACTACAGCACCTCAGCAGAAAAAAAAAAAAATAATAAACTAGTCAATCGCTTCGGGCTAAGAAGAAAATTGAGTCCCGAACAATCGAAAGCAGATGATATTCTCAGTCGTTTCGAGAGAAAAATTCTTCGTAGCATACAATATGCGGTCCCTTTTGTGTGGACGAAGGAAAAGATTCAAGGATGAGCTATACGAGCTGTATAGCGGGATTGACCTAACTATAAAACTGCGCATCAGTCGCCTGAGAGGGCTAGGACATGCAAATGGTATGAACACCAATGCTCCGGTCGTCCCTAACCCGGAGAGACAACGCAGTTGGGGAAGACCTTACCTTAGGTGACACGCATGTGTAGAATGGGACCTTAACCGGCTTGGGAGTGCGCAGCTGAAAGGAGGATGGGACCTACTGACTTGTTAGTTAGGGCTCAGGTTTATCCCGAACTATAGAGCCGCTTAAGTAAGTTAGAGACTCATGGCAGGAGCAGTTCGAAGTTTTGGAATAACAAAAGGAAACCTGGAATCCGGTTTTATAGGACAATAATAGCCTTGCGCAAAGTATGATTTCTGCTAAGTAAAGCATTCAGTGGGATTCAGGGGCAAGAGGCTACCCTTCTCCAATAGCCATACTCAGACACCTAACCTCAGACATTCTCTTGAAGGCTGAACAACTGCCTACTTCTGATATGCACTATAACTATTACTACATGAATCCGAAGGTGTTATACAAAATCGAGTGACGGCCACTTATGCATCCAAACAGTATTTCGTACGAGTATTTCGAAACTGCTTGGATGCATAAATGGCCGCATAAATGGATTTTAGAGTCATCCGAAAACACGTCAATTTAATTGTTAGCCGTTGTAAGCTACGCCTAGCTCGAAATCGAAGACTTTAAAACACGATGGATACTTCTACTCAACAGGCAGTCAGCTTTAGGTTGTAAGTGGAGTACTAGTTCCGGTTTCTAGTGTTTACGCCATTTAAGACCGCTCCAGATATCTGCTTCTATGTATTTTGTACTTTCACTGCAACAGGATATTAATCGACGTAGTTTATAGATCGCACCCGACAGTTGGCCCTTTAGAATGGCACGATCAATCAATTTGACAGTAGGTTAGGTTAGATTAAACAGGGGTGTGATGGAGACACCAGTCACCAAAACGGGCCCACAGCGATCCCTGTAGAAGGAGTTGAATTTGTCTTCAACTAACAATCGCACTGGGGAAACACCCAATTTTCTTGCAAAAGCCAAGAAGGCCTTTGAAGTTAGTGTCGTATGTTTCCCCTAGGTTTCCGAAAAAGTATTTCCCTAAAAATTTTCTACGATTACTCGATATTGCCTAGCATTCACACAGTATGTATGTTATGCCCTCAACAGCTTGCAGATAACCGCAAAATATGCAGATATCCGTATCTGACAATTTGAGTCTCTTGCGTGTTGCCGCAGGAGCCAGTGTCATGTCACGATTTTTATTACTGCCCTAAGCTTATCCCAGTTTAATTTCATTAACTGCCTAGATCTTTTGCCGTCAAAGAGCGGCCAAAGAGCCTTGGATACCCTGCGTTCTTCCAGACTTAACCACATTAAGTTGGCAGTCTTTTTAATTTTTTTCTGGTTTGATGTTGGCAACCTCACTATTGTCGAGTAGCGCTCCTTTTTTTGCAAGCTCGTCCTGTTGTTCATTTCCTTTAATACCGCAGTGTAGTGGCACCCAGCACAGTCTTACCCGGTTCTGACTGCCTTAAGTACTGTGCGACAGCCCCTGACTGTATCAGAGTTGACGTTGGTTGATTCCATTGCCTTGAGTGCGGCCTGGCTGTCGATGTAGATAGCGATATCTCTTTCGGATACCGATCTCATCTGCATTCGCTCAGCCGCCCTGAGGACAGCCCAAACCTCTGATTGGAAGACACTGCTTGCGTCCGGTAGTCTTATAGACATTCTTAGTTCCGGGTCTTCTTAGAAGATACCAGAACCTATTCTTTCCTTTATTTTTGAGCCATCTGTGAAAATTGCAATTTCATTTGACCTGATTATAGCATTTTTCGCACAAATTCGAAAACCTGCGAAGACCTCTGTTGTATCTTTGATGCGGGAACTTCACACTGGCTGTGGCAATATGTCTAAAAGACACGAACTCGGAAAATTTATAAATTTATTTTAGGAGAACCTATTGTAGGAGCTGTACTGTTCAACCAAAATGACATCCTTTCCAAGTTTTGTCAGACTGCTCGTAGACTCTATGATGTTTTTCCGGCTTCGTTTAAGTTTCACTGTATACGAGTATCATTCTGTTACTGGGGAATTTCGCCTCACTAGTATTTGTATTCAGGGTTACAATTTCGCGAACTCTATGTCATTGAAAGAATAGGATACACTTACTCATCCTCAGGTGTGGCTAACTATATATTTATAGTGCGTAGAGGACCCTCTTGGAGAAACTCATTATAGAAACAGCAGTTCAGAAGCTCAGTCATTTAAGTCGAACAACTCTTGTAGTAGCGATACAAAAGTGTAACTACTGCAAATTCGCCAATGTTAACATATCAACCAGTCTCATAACTTGCAACCCGGAAGTCTTGTGCACACACACAATCGTGAAATCTGTGAGCTTTACGAGCACTAAAACAGTACAATTAAAAAGTCTTCATAATCCAAAGATTCAGAGCCAAAGAGCTACCCAATTTGAGTAAAAACGCCATGGTCAGACCCACTCGCAAGGACAATTATGAAAATTTGCTGTTGGCAAGCCTCTAAAATTGGCAACCCTTACTCTGCCACTGTGTAATTAAAAAAAAAAACTTGTGTGTGAGTATCACTTGGCGTACGATATTCTGGCCAATTATGTATCCGTACATTCGTCCTTGAACTTTAAGAAGGTATTTGGCCACCGTTTAACGCAAGGACCTTGACTTGATGGATTCCCGAAAAAAAATTAAGTCCCAGCATACACACGCTGGTTGCTTCGGTTACAGTTACAAATCCATCTCCTGTGTGATTTTGGTTTCTTTTTTTTTTCGTTAGAAAAGGGAGAAGCAAAGGGTGAAAGGATTTATTCACAACTTAAGGTGCTGTAAGCGACAACTGGGCGGAAATTTATATCCCTTTTCCGAGAGGGGAAATGAAAACGAAAAAAAGGACATGTCGACGTTGTTTCTCCTGCATGCTGTTACACTATACTCATAGCTAGGCTTAGTAGTGGTGACACTTTTAGCTGTACTACAACCGAAGGACGAACAATGAGAATGTGTGCTTTGAAACCTTCTCTCTACTCAATGATGAGATGTGTGGGTACAGGTGTGTATATGCTCCGAAATGGCTTAGTTTTGTTCATATGTAGGTCGCAAGTGACAAGCTGTAATGTGTGTAGCTGACACTTTTCGTTGAATAAAAGCATAAAACAAATTTACCGTTGTGGATTTCATTATGCTTACTAACGGTGTGCCATAGCGTGGGAGTTAATAGAGTTGCCACACACTACGGCGTATACAGATGGGCCTGTGCGTTCTTGTTCTTCTTTTCTTTGGTGGCAATGATTTTGATGATGGTAATGGTAGGTGGATGGTTAATAGTGGGCGAACTGGGTTGAGCTTATTGTGTGCACTATGGAATGGCAAATTAAATCCCCTTTGCTTTTTCTGGTGCTATGAATCCAGAAAATAAGTGGAGCAACTCTTTTGTGGGTTGATGGAGACGTATTAGTCATAATTATGCTCACGAGACAAAGGTGGTTGTCTAGAGGAGCTGGGTGATTATTCTATTCTGGGAAATAGTTATGATATAAGGCAGCACATTACAGAATCAGATTTATAAGTGAAAGGATTTGGAAAAAAAATATTAACATTTTTTTATTAACCAGAGATAAGACAGAGGACATATTAAGTGCACCCACACAGCTTCTTCCTAATCTGAAACATAACGAGCGATTATTTAAGAAAAGTCTATCTGGCGAAAGTAAGAGATATGAGAAAAATCGACCGAATGAAAGTTCTTTCAAGAATAATACAGCTTTCAGGATGTTTCTAGGTAGACCTTATTGTTATATTAAAGCCCTCTTCGAGGAAAGTGTCATCAGAGTTTCGCTAGCCTATGGTATGAGGATGTTTCAAGTAATCCTCCGGTATTTCTTCTGCCATCATCTTGGCCCTCTCTCTTTCAATTGTCGCGAACAGTGGTGGCAGAATATGCCTCTTAAATTGCACTTCCGTAAACTTTAAAAATCCTTTATTTTTTTTGTTATAACTACAGCATACTCGAAAAATCAAGTGTGCCCTTAATATCCTTGCACACGACATTGGCGAAAAAAAACTAGGGACGAAAGAAAGATATATACCGGTGCACTCGTACATTATTTTTGAATGCCTGTAGATCATAATGAGTAGGAAATGAAGATCTTAGCAGGGCATTCCAGAAGTGAGTTGTGCGGCTTAAGAAGGGATCGCGATATTTCAGAATACATCCTGGCGAGTGTAAAAAGCTTTCAACAAAACATTGCGTTTGTCACCGAGGAAGGTCCTTTGGCTATAATGCGGCCAAATATATCCTTTGTGTCGGTTGTTTGGTGGAACAAATGTCACATCTGCTTTTACCAGACTCCTAGGGACTCCATGGCTGCATGGAGGCTGTCCTACGCACGCCTGACTGTAGAACTGATAAATCCCTCTCTCCTTGGTATTAGTATCAAGGGCTGCATTCTCAGCATATTCTGCATATTCCATTTAAAGAGAAGTAGTTTTTGGACATGGAGCGTCAACTGCCTTTAACTTTGGTCTTAGGGGATATGCCATCTGACGGAATAACACCAGAAACCCTACTTCACAAAAAATACGACATTGACAAGAAGGTACATAAATCACTATTATCTGCGCAACGAATTTCAAAATTGGCGATCCGAGAATCACGGATTAACCGTATTCAATGAAGAACGTAATCATCGCCGAGCTTCTTCGTATTTATCCTAAGCATCTGTGTGTCTCTTAAAACAAAAAGTTAAGACACCTGCCCTTGGAAGCAGTGGATACTTTTGCTACTGTGCGCTGAATAACGCATATATCCGATTCCCGCAAAGGGTTTTTTTTATATTCTGCGTGCGTTTAACGAATTTAAGTAGACTTAAAATGATTGCACACAGCGCGGTTGAAAGAAAATTATGGATGAAAAAAGAGAGGTACCTAAGTACATTGGTCTTAAATGTTTGCTAGTTGTAACGACTAGGAAATAAAGAGATCGCCAGGGCATTTCATAAGTGAGTTGTGCGGCTTAGAAAAAAATCACGATATTTTAGAGTGCGTCGCCCCGCGAAAGTGCGGTTGAGGGTATTTTTTTTTTGTCTGTCGGAACAGAGCACTCAGACAAAGAACTAGTTCATTGCATATTTGTAAAGCTCCTTTTAATGAAATCTTTCAGTCTTACGAGGAAAGATGAGTAAGCGCTTCAATGATATGGTGCCTACAGTACCCGCATCCACCACGTCAGCTCCGAGTACCTGCAGCCTGATGCGAGCGTAAGCCGTACATTCACAGAGATGGTGCTCCGCGGTGTCGTCATCACTTTCACAGCAAGCATCGCAGGATGTTGTGTCACCTATGGGTAGTACATTTAAGTACTTTGCAAAAGTGTAGTTCCCTGTCACAACGCTAGTAATCAACCTGCACACTTTCCTGCTGAGGGACAGCAGAGAGGCCGCTGACTTCCTAGAGACGTTGGGAAGCATTCGTTTGGTCTGCCTGTATTCCGGGGAGCTATGCCATCTGCAATTTTGCTCATATGAGACCCAACTGTCAGTAGAAGCGCTAACCGAAGGCGCAGGTAAACCCTACATAGGTTCGGGTTCTTAAACAACTCTCCTCTTGCCTGGCAAGATCATCGGCTATTTCATTTCCCGCGATCCCATTGTGACCAGGGTCACTGAATTTAGACTTCCGACTGCGTTCAGCGATCTCTTGCATTCTTGAACTAGCTTGGAAGTCGTAGGAGGGTTGGTTCAGCAAGGCTCTAAGCATAGCTTGGCTGTCGTTACAGATGCGAATGCTTCGCCCCCTCCACAGGTTCTCCGAAATAGAATTCGCTGACATCAGGATTGCGTAAATCTCCGCTTGGAAGACAGATGCGAGCTTTCCTGTTGTCTTCCAGAAAGACACCAGCGTCACATCCTATATTGGTCCTTGAAGACCCGACTGCACTCCTTTCCTGGCTCAGAGTCTGGCCGAAACCAGTCCCGGGCACAGGGAACTTCGGTTTCGTATTTTTTCCGCAACAGGAGTTCTGATGTCATTGCATCGGACGGCATGAGACAGGAGTCTTGCCGACGCGCAATGTCATCAAAGCTCCGGTTCGTGTTGTACCAAAGACCACTTCTTATTAAACGGAAGATGGCTTTGAGAGTGCATCCATGATCTGAATATCAAGAGGAGGGCGATTCAGCAATGCATCTAGAGTGGAGCCAGGGAAAGCATAGGAGACAAACCATTCTTTGAAGTCTGGTAAAAGCAGCAATCACATATTTTCGCAAGATCTTATTCCACCAGACAATCGAAGCATAGGATATAATTGGCCTTATCATAGCCGTGTAGATCCAAATGAACCTCCTCGGTGACAGGCCCTCTGTCTTGCCGATATCTCCTCCGCACTGTCAGAAGGCCGAGAGCGCCTTAGATGCTTTCGACGTAACATGTTTAGTCCAGAGAAGCTTGTTATCCAGTTCTTTGGAGAATTGATCACGTCTAGGGCTGCCTGCGCTTTAGAACAGACAGCCGCTAGACACGATCCAACAGATAGTACAGCTACATCATCTGCGCATGCTTGTGCATAGACGTTAGAACTATTGAGCGTGTTGAGCAGTGAGTCGACCATCATGCACCATAGCAGTGGAGACACAATACCGCCTTGCAGGCAGCCCCTGTTTACGCCCGCCACCACATACTGACCACAGCCAGCATCCGCAATCAATGTGCTATTCACCAGCATTGCTTTTATCCCCAAAACTAGTGATTCGGCTACGCCGTGTTGTCTGACCGAATTACACACGCCGTCAAAAGTTGCATTGTCGAAAATACCCTCAAAGTCAATGACAATGCCCAAGTCGTATTCCTTCTTGTCGAGTGCGCCTCAATTCTGCCTACCCGATTCTGCAGTGCTCTCTCGCAGGACCTTCCACGTTGGCCGGCGTGCTGCATCGGCGACAGAGCATGCATTCGCAAGGCGGTTTTGCGCACATGGATCCCGACCACTCTCTCGGTGTTTTTCAGCATGATGGATGAGCTTAAGGGTATACTGATGAACATCCATAGCAAGACGGGTGTTACGATTGAAGGTTTGAATGACAGAATGCCACTGGCGATTTCAAGGGTGGTGGAAATAGCAATAAAACAAAATGAAACAGGAGACTTTACGTCGGTGTTCGAGGGTGTCAATTGACTGACTAATATTAGGATCACCTATGAGTTAAATCGCACGGTTTTGAATCTTAGCTGGTCCAGAAATGTTTTAGGAGCGCTTGACCAGATGTGGGCATTGTACTCCAATCTTGGACGGCTAAATGCCTTAAATATTGGAGCTTGATAAGAGGGGGTGAAATATTTCTTACATCGCTGGAGGCATTTTTAGCGACATCGAATATGTGGTCATTAGTATACAAAGAAAGATATTACTGACACGCATACCGGAAATGGAAAGTTTTTCGTTTTCGACGGTTTCGGGTGTTTAAATTTCGCTTTAGTGACAGCAGACAGCATTGTGTTTTGGAAGCATTCAATTCTACTCTGTTAGTGGTTCCCCAGTTAGTTATGCTGTTAATATCGGAGTTTAATGAGCTTAACATACGCTGGCGTTCCCGTTCTATAGCCGAAGAGCAGGGGCGTGAGTCCGGGAACGAATATGCAAAGCAGAGAGTACTGTCGTCAGCAAAGGATAATATTGGATTAGAAGTACCAGACAAGAGATCATTCATGAAGACTAAAAAGAGTGTCGGAGACAGAGCAGAACCTTGGGGTACACCAGAATTCATTTTGTGGATATCAGACTTGAAACCGTCCAGGATAACTTGCATTGAATGTTCCGAAAAGTAATTTCTTATCCATTGAAAAAGAGAGTCGTCGATCCCAAATGCACGACAAAAGAGCCTGGTGCGAAACTCTGCCATATGCCTTAGAAATATCAAGTGCAACTACAATATCTTTGCTTTGTATACTTGGTTATACTTGTCGGTGAGATATGCCATCAAACAACGTTGCGAAGTTCCAAAATTCCAGTGGACCTGTTGCTACGAAAACCGTACTGCCGGTCAGTGAGAAGTTTTCGTGTTTCGAAATATTTCATGAGCTGACGATATATCAGCGTTTCCATGACCTTGAAAAGAAGTGCAAGTGAAGAAGGTTCGCCTTTTTTAGGGACGGGCTGGGCAAATGCTGTTTTTCATCAGCTCAGAAAGAGTCCCAACGAGTTGGATTGATGAAAAAGCTTACGCAGTGGTTTTGACAGCGTGGAAGAACACCTCTTCAGTAGAAGTGGAGGTACACCATCTGGACCAGCGGATTTGTGAATCTTAAGATCTTTACTGCAAGATCTAACTAAAAGTTAGAACTAACCCTGCTTATCTTTCGTCAATTATTTTACTGCCGAATATTAGCAAGGTTGAGCATAATAATAAATTGTAATACAGGAAAATCAGTTTGGTTGTAGGGAGAGGCAAGACACTATTCATCCTTCGTCAAAGCTGTTCCCCCCCATATTGGTACAATGGAATAAATGCAAGAAGCAGTGTACAAGTGCCTGACTCGTTGACTTTAAGAAGATCTTCGACACCGAATAGTTAGAAAAGCTTTTCTATAAGTTGACCAGGATGTTCATGTCGAAGCCTCTACTATATATTCGTATGACTTATAACATGCTTGTGTTAAAGAAGTTCGTTGTTGAATGTGGTAACGTCGTTTTGAGCAAAGTCTTTGACAACAGGGGCGATGATTCCGCTGATATTTTTTAACATTTACACAAGTGATCTAGAGGGATCGTCAATCACTCTATAACGTACGCAGACGATTTAGTGGCGTACAGATCAGGTCCAAAAATCTGAGTCATCAATACTCTTTTACAGCGTGAGTAAGGCGTATTCAGAATCAATATTGTTTAGACTTCTAGGGAGAAATTTGGCACGGACAATAAATTGCCGTCAGATGCGTAGTGAGACACCTTGGTACTCGTATCTGGCTCGATAAGTATTTATATTTTGACAAACATCTGAATTTTTGTCTATCTGGAGCTGACAAGAAAGCTGTCTTACAGCAGTCAACATGTCTCCAGCTTGAAGGTCATATGACATGTAGCCCAAATCAGGCCAGTCCCGTGTGTTTCAATGTAGCACCGTATCAGATCCAAAGGATAAGTGTGTTCGAAAGGCAGTGTCTTTGGATCTCGATTTGTGCAGAATACCAGAATCAGAGTACAAAAACATCCTATCCTACTAATGCCCTTTACTATGGGATTAGTCTGAAGAGGGTTGACAATTTCCTGATTAAGGTGCTAATATACTACCATCATCGCGGTGCGAGGGACAAGCGGCTCATCTACGACACCTCACGAGCTCCTCCACTTTAGTCCCACGATTGCGGACAGATATCGGATCGATGCCGAAAAACAGTACACCGAATTCTAAAGGCTTCAAGAAGGCGAGGAAAAGGGTTGACATGCTCTCCTAGTTCGGTACGTTACTAAGGTAACATACCCTTCTATCGTAAGTTAGATTAAGGATATTGTCAAGAGGCAGCGCCGCTGAGAAGTGCCCCGTACTTTGTGAAATCGGTTATGTCTCAGTGGTGCCTGTGCATGAAGTTGATGAATCCCAGGCATCCTAAATTGAAATTGGGACAGTAGCCACCCATTGTGAGCGGCTGATTACAGTCTATTGAAGATGAAAGAAGACACGGAATTACACCAAAAATTCATTTCTCACACATGGCGGAGATGCATCATTGGGCTGTGTTGAAGTGGCTTTAAGTTAATGAAGACCGTAGTAGATCCGTCTTATATTACGGCGCGAGAAGTTCTATTGATTAGTAGAAAAACACGTCATTCAATGAAATCCTCTTACCCAGACAGTCAGGAACACTGCCAATATACATAGAGTTCAAATTTTTACAGAATGCCTTAGCCCTTTTACACCAATCTGTTGCTAACCTCACCGCCAATCCCAAGACACGGACCAAACATTTTCCATTCGAGGAGAATAAGTAATAGTGGCTAACATGTTGTGAATGGCAAATTGAGTGTGAAATCCTAATCAATAAACTTAATCCATTTTGAAGGATTTCACAGTCACAAATCCACATCCCAGGACAACAATTAAATGCTGATCAGTACATTCTGCTCAATCATTTTCACATTAAAAGTAGCATTTCCTCTTCCGCTGCTTTTTATGGTACATATCCTTGTTTTTTTGTTCTTCTACCATAATTACGCCCCTTCCTCCACGTTTGGAAATAATTAATTAAACAACTTCAATGCGATGAATTACAACCGTGTGCCCGCAAACAGAGCTCTGGCAAATTACTTTGTCGTGTGAGTTTTGTTCGTTCACAGGATGTGAAAAAAAAAGGATACCAGTCGTTTGGCAAAAATTTTCAACAAATCTCACCACAGGCGGTGCGGGATTGCCGCTGGGACTGGCAGAGATTATCTGCGGTTTCGCCCACTACCCTCACAATTTTCTCTCGTCACTTTCCTACAGTGAACGTGTCCAGGTGTTTTGAAGTTTTTTTTTTTTTTTTTTTCAATTTTTTGTTTGAGGTTATTTTTGTTTTGCGTGCAAACAGGATATTAGCGTGACGTTTTGAGAGAGTTTTTTCTCTGCTTAAGGATATCCAACACAACCGACCAGTGTTGTCAAGATCAGTGGTGCGCTACACTCGTTCTCTCGTTCATCAAATCAAAACAAAAATTGCTTCGCTTTGGTCTGGTGTGTTGGGGATGGTAACGGTTTTCAATCGATGAAAGAACTCAATCTACACATTAGCGGTGGTAGCTATATGGAATGCGATGTGAAGAGATAGGAAATCGGTTCAAGGTTGCAGGCCATAATCGCGGGAGTTCCGTCTGATGGTGGAAGAGTACTATTTCTGTCGATTAGAGAGTGGGATCTTCAGCAAGGATAAATTTGCTTTTCATTTCCCTGCACAGCATGGATAAGGTTACTTTGAGGTTTGCTTAAGTAAGTTCGTGGTTCTCAGGGGTAGAAGAGAAGCAGTTTTGCACTGTTTTTTTTTTTGTTTTTGGACATAGTCACGGTGCTTTGATAGATTGCTAATTTCATAAAGTAAATGGAGGGAGTTGGAGTGAAGAACTCATACCATAGATGGATCAGGTAGCCGCGGATATAATGAGAAAGTTTATGGATTCAACGTTATTAAAAGAGAAGGACATTTTGATAATGAATTTTCCAATTTTTGTTTGATATTTTTGGACCTTTGAACGGTCATTAACCTATCGCGCCAGTAATAATTCGGAATAACCTTAATGGGCAAATGGGGGTAGTTCTATGAAAATTGGGCAATGAGATCGACGACCGCACTTTGCTATTAATTCGTGGTTGGGACAGGTAATAAGATAATTATGACTTGGAATCACTTATACAGTTTGGTAAGCTTAGGCAATATTTTACTATTTTTGTGGTTCCACTCGTGCACTTTCTCGCTATAAATAAACACTTTTACTGCCCAGGCTTATTAATACGAAATGATATATCAGCTTCAAAAGAGCCTATCAATATTATAACTTTTATGAACGGCCTTGAACTTGCATTTCTTATTCAATTCCATTGGGACTCATGACCCAGTGCATAAAAAAGAAAGAATTTGTTAGAGGTGATATAGTCTGGAGGCTGGATGTGGTGCAGAGTAGCGTCAACCAGGCGATCCCCAGTACTGCAACTACCACTGCACATTAGTTGTGCTTATTTTACCTCCTCGTACCTGAGTGCTGGTCTCCTTCAACCAGACGTGACTAGCCGAACTTATAAGGGCGAGTGTTGAGTAAGAAGAACCCTTTTAGCCCAATGGTCATAAGGAGGTCTTAAATTCGAAGCATTATAACTTTCATAGTTGGTTCTGAAAAGAAGATTGAGTTTCCCCTTACCAGCCTACTTGGCCGTCATCCCTGAGAAAAGGTAAAGGAATCCGATTTGGACCTCTTCCGCGGCCAAGCTAAAGGAACACAAAGGCCACTGAAGGAAGCTAAAACCCCTCCTCGATTTCGAAGTGCATATTCTACAAAACACTGATTTTGAATACCCTGTGTACATGTACCTACATATGGCGCCAAGAGCTGATCGGCAAGCAAGTATAAAGTGAAATATGCTTTCACTTTTATTGCAATCTGCACGTGGTGATTTTCCTTCATCTTATAAGCTACTCGTTCGTAATTAGACTCACTAAAATTCCCAAACGCGACCGTTCACCAAATGTTGAAGACGACAAGTCTATAACAAATTACTTTGCGCCCTTGCAATGCCTTCCTGATTCGGATAACGAAGACATTGATTGTGATGAAGTCGTAATTAATTCCAAGTCATACAAAAAAACTAAAATTCCCTCCAAAATATAAACACTTTCACGACTGCGATTATTGAAATCATTGATCAGTCAGTTCCAAACAAAATGGTATCTAGACATTTCCCCATTTCATTCTTGACATAATAAAATTAAGAAATACTTGTAGATCCAGAGGGAAACGTACGAGAAACGACTTATATCTCACCGAATATAAAAACATGAATTCTTTACTAAAATATGCGATCACAAATCTTAGAAACCAATCATGGAGCGATGGATTCCAAGGGATAGAGAAAGGTAGCAAACCATTCTGGAACATTGTTAAAATAATTAAAAAGAAACACACATACATACATTCCTCCATTTAAGGTTGGGAGCTCTGTGTCATATTCTTGCTTGGAAAAAGCTAACGCCTTAGCAGATAATTTTGCAAATAATCATTTAAATTCTAGTCATGTTAGCCCAGACACGCACATAAAATTCTCCGTTGAGCAATCAGTCAACTTCATTAGGTCACACCCACTGATAAGAAATGTCAATCTAATATCCTTCAATGAACTAAGGGATACTGAACAAAATTTAAAAACCAGAAAGTCACCCGGCTTTGATACGATCAAAAGCTTGTTTCTTAAAAATCTTCCAGATTCTTCTCTTAAATATTTGGTAGATACTTTCAATGGCTGTCTTAAGCTGGGACGCTTCCCGAAAAATTGGAAAACTGCCAAGATAATTCCGATTTTGAAACCTGGCAAAAGTGCAAACTTGCCCTCTAGTTACAGGCCAATAAGTCTGCTGAGCTCCCTTAGTAAGTGCCTGGAGAAGATTATCAAAAAAAGAATTATATCCTTAGTTGACGATAACGAAATATTACTTAAACAGCAATTTGGATCTATAGATTTGCATAGCACTACTAACCAAACGGATCGTTCGACACCGTTTAGCATGATGGTTTGGTACACGCTTCTGAGTTTCAATTTTCCGCCATACCTAATAAAAATTATAGAATCATTTCCATCTTTTCGAAGTTTTATCGTGTCCTTAAATCAAACCCTCGTAGATAATAAACTGATTAACTCAGGTGTCCCACAAGGGTCAGTCCTTGGGCCAGTCTTATTTAATCGAGATACCTCTGATTTCCCCATTTTGATTAACTGCAATGTTGCTTTATTTGCTGATGATATTTGTATCTATTCGTCGGATGCAATTGGTTCCAACATTGAAACTAATCTTCAATCTGCTTTAAATACTGTTTTAACATATTACCATAATTGAAATATTAATATTAATGCTTCTAAGACTCAAGCTATCTTTTTTACACGAAAAAGAAAAGCTTTCTTACTTCTAAGCAACCGCCGGTGACGGTGTTCCAATTAAGTGGAAATCTAGTGGAAAGTATCTTGGAATTTACTTAGATAAACAATTAACATACAAGAAGTTATAAAAAAGAATAATGTTACGATCTAGATTCTCTATCCATTCATCTGCAGGAATTCAAAGCTGGACAATGATAATAAGATTTTTTATTTTTTTTATAATTTGCGCGCGCTCAAGGGATTAAGTGCCCTTAAAATGTTCGCACACAGCACGGGCGTAGGAAAATCAGAGAGGATGGAAAGAGAGGTACCGGTGAACATTGGTTTTAAATGTTTGAAGGCTATAATGACTAGGAAATAAAGAGCCAGGCAGGGCATTCCATAAGCGAGTTGTACGGCTAAGGAATGAAATACGATATTTTAGAGTACGTCCGAAAGTGAGCTTGAGGGTATACTGATGAGCATTCATAGCGAGACTGGTGTTATGGTTGAAAGTTTGATTGGCGGAATGCTACTGGAGATTCCAGCGGAACACTGGTGGTGGAAATCGCGATAATACAAAGTGAGGCAGGAGACATTACGTTGGTGTTCGAGGGTGTCAATTGATTGACTGATATTAGTATCACCTATGAGTTTTATCGCACGGTTTTGGATCCTATCTAGCAGGTGCAGAGATGTTTTAGGAGCACCTGACCAGATGTGGGCATTGTACCCCAAGTTTGGGCGGATGAATGCCTTATATATTGTGGCCAGATTAGAGGGGGTAAAATATTTCTTACATCGCTTGAGGATACCTAGACATTTCGCAGCATTTTTGACGACATCGAATATGTGGTCATTCCAACGTAAGTTGTCACTGACACACATACCGAGAATGGAAAGTTTGTCGGTTTCGACGATGCCAGTGCCAACCATGGATAATGGCTGGATGTTTAAATTTCGCTTTATCGCAGCAGACAGCATCGTGTTTTGGAAGCATTAAATTCCACTCTCTTAGTGTTTCTTCAATTAGTTGTGCTGTTAATATCAGAATTTAATGAGCTTAACATACGCTGCTGTCCCCATTCTGCAGCCGAAGAGCAGGGACGTGTGTCCGGGAATGAATATGAGAAGCAGAGAGTGCTGTCATCAGCAAAGGAATTAATTGGATTAGAAGTAGCATACAAGAGATCATTAATGAAAATTAAAAAGGGTGTAGGAGACAGAACGGAGCCCTGGGGCACACCAGCATTTATTTTGTGAATATCAGACTCGAAACCATCCAAGGCAACTTGAATTGAACGTTTCGAAAGGTAATTTCTAATCCATTGAAGAAGAGAGTCATCGATCCCAAAAGCACGCATTTTCGACAAAAGAGCCTGATGCCAAACTTTCTCAAATGCCTTAGAAATATCAAGTGCAACTATCTTGCTTTCGCAAGATTGATGTACGCTTTGGCTCCACTTTTCGGTGAGTCATGCCATCAGATCACCAGTGGACCTGTTGCTATGAATACCATGCTGCCGGTCATTAAGAAGTTTTCGTGTTTCGAGATATTTCATTAGCTGACGGTTTATCAGCGTTTCCATGACCTTGGAGAGAAGGGATATAAGTGCAATGGGTCAGTAGGACGAGAGATAGGAAGATTCGCCTTTTTTCGGGACGGGCTGGACAAATGCTGTTTTCCATCTGCTCGGAAAGAGTCCTAAAGAGTAGGATGATGAAAAAGCTTACGCAGTGGTTTTGCCAGCGAGGAAGAACACCTCCATCTGGAGCAGCGGATTTGTGAATGTTAAGATCTTTAAGATTTGATTTTCAAGGCTGCTTTCCAAGCGATCATGTTCTATGGGTCTCCTGTCTGGAGCAAATGCGCAAAAAGTCATCTTCGTAGACTCCAGACAGCACAAAATAAATTATTAAAAATGATCCTAAATTCGGCCTGGTTTTTCTCGACAGAAGAATTACATAACATAGCTGGCATCGAAATGGTTTCAACTAGAATTCAGAAACTTCATAGTCAATACAACTTATCTTGTCTCACTTCAGACAATGACTTGATTTCAATCCTAATTACATAATGTGCAATTCCAATTTTATTCTTATATATTTTTGCTTTCATTTTTATTTATTTATTTATTTATTTATTTCTTATATGTCATTTAGTTATTTATTTATGTAAGTATAAATAATTATAAATATTATCTTTTTGCACTAGTACTCGAACATAGCACTTTGAAATCAAGTGTTAACACCACTTCTCTCTTCCCTCCAACGAAATAAGGCATTTTATTTGTCAAGAAGGTTTTTAGTGGTTTTCCTTCGAACTGGTAGTATTTCTGTGATATATTATTTAGAAATTATATAAATATTCTAGATGTAAAGTAATGCAAATCAAATCTCTGTTAAGCGAAGTTTATATTTTGTTAATTGTAAATATTTCTGCCACAATAAATATCTATACTACTACTACTAATTTGAGAAAAAGGAAAAACATTGCACGATGCCGGAAACTGATTGGCACTTTAAAAAAAACTGACTGGTAAAATTGTTCTTCCCTTTTTGTCTATAGTTTTTTTAATGTTAATGTCAAATGTTTTACTTTATCTTATGGTTGTTTCACACACACTGAATGATTTACTATCAATCGTAAGGACTCGAAGGATCATGAAATTCGATAAAAGGATCACCACACGGATAATGAATTCATCTTTTAAGACTTTTGATAAGCGCGGTGAAAATAAAACACGTCTTGTTCACTTGGATGTAATTTTGAGTGTAATTGGTTTTGACAGGAAACTAAACTGGAAACCTAACATTCAAGATAGAGTCAAGAAAGCTACAGTAGCTTGCAAAAATCTATTTTGAACAACTGGGGCCTTCAACCTCGCATAACCCACTGGCTATACATCTCGGTTATAAGACCAATACTCACCTACGGAATTATTGTCTGGTGGACGGGTCAACTGCGGAAAACTAAGCAGAGTCCAGAGAAGAAAATGTGTATTCATAAGCGGAGCCCTATATTTTACTCCCTCCGCGGCATTAGATATTCTGTTGCACCTGAGACCTCTGCGACTGCGGCTATTCGCATTAAATCAACTACACTGTGGACAAATAATTTATTTGGCGGCGCTAATATTCTTAATATATTACGAATCCTCACTAAGGACATCCATTACTCCGTACCTGAACTTTCATGTAAGCTTCTCCTCCAGATCCTTCGAAGGAATCTGCCTTTGCACAGATGGACCTACAACTTTTAGCGATTGAAGAAGCTCTGTTCCGGTTGAAGAAAAACATGATATCTGCAAAGAGTATCAGCATCTTTTCGGATAGTCAGACCACTAACAAGTCCCTGGACTCAGTCTCATTAAATTCTAAAATCGCCCTTGAATGTCAATCATCTTTTGCGGCGATGGCAGAACAGTTCATCCTTCAGTTTTGTTGGGTGCAGGTCCACAGAAACATTCCAGAGAATATTCTACCGGAAAACGGTAGCATAGGAGTACCTATTGGTACGTGCGGATTAATATTAAAGCTGGATGCTAATAACAGAACAGACTTTAGGTGGACTGTTGGACCAACATGTCTAGCGACCAAACAGATCTGGCCAAAGCTGTATTAGAATCGCTCTAAGAGTTTGATTCTTCTGAATAGGTAACATCTCAGCGATATCATAGGTGTCATCACTGGAGACTGCCTTATAGGCAAGCATGCAAGAAAAATTGACGTCTTTACAAACGATTTCTGTAAAAGCTGCATAGATGAGGAGGAGGAAGAGACAATCCTCCACCTACTCTGTAAATTTTCAGCTCTCTCCCAAGGAGTTTTCTTCTACAACTACTTAACCGATCTAAAGAATATGGTCGTTAACAGTCTCCTACGCTTTACGATAAGTTCAAATTGATTCCATGAGCAGGAGGATCACAGATCCACGTGGCATTACAATGGGCCAATAGGCCCAAGTGGGTTGCTCTTCCCAACGGCCTCTTCTACCCAACCTAACTTATCAAACACAACAAGTTCTCTTCAAGATTCGGTGCTTCAAAATAAGTTGGCAGATATACCCTGACTTTCATGCACGTTTGTCCAAGAAAATTATCTTCCCTCGGACACAATTCACGCACAACCTTAACCTTCAAATGCGTACGAATACCAGAAGGCTCCAGATCACGTAGTGTTTCTTTTTGATGATTTTCGATCTGTTTACATATTCCAAGAAACATGCTGAGAGCCCATCTGGCTTTCGGTACAAAAGGGTCCTTATCTGGGATTAAAATAATTTTCCTTTCTTATAGCTGTAGGTGTGAAGTATGTGAATTGTAAGAGTATCTTCTTTTGTATAGACCAATCTTCCCTATCTCATGCACAACTTAATGCGTAGCACCGTGTTGGGTTCTTTAAAATGGACATCGTATTCCTATCCTAAAGTTGGGAGATTTTTTTTTCTCAAGGTTACAATGAAGAAATATCTCAATTATTTCGTTTTGGCCACGCGCAAACATTGCAGGTTGATATCTCAGTAAATTAAGATATTATTAATTTATCTGATTGCACGATATTCTATCCATTTATAATGGCATCCACGTGTCTGCTACATTACCAATTCAAAATTACCAATCATTGCTCCGATAAGTTCACACGCACTGCCTGTACCCATTCCATTCCCACAAGAGCGGAACCTATTTCGGTATGTTTTCTCAGTTTTTTTTTTCTACTTCAGTCTCCTGCACTGGTTGTTCATCTGGCATTTCCGTTTTCGTATTCTCTGTCTTATTTTTCTTGTTTTTTTTTCCTCGTTTTCGGTTGAATTTAACTTCCCATATTCATTTACGATTCAATCCAGCCAAGTCTTTCTCTAATCAATTGCTTAATAAAACGATGAGCTCCATTTATATTCCACCCTGTGGAGTGAGTCGAAGACTTGCCGGAACCCCCTTAATCCGCCCTTCATCTAGGGCAAATGGGTAATTTCACAGGCCCGTTTCCTTATGGTAAATCAAATTTTCTAGGCAATTTTCACCATTCTAACGGCAAGAGGAGTAGGCCTTCCTCTCTGCTCCTGATGCTGAAAATCAATTTTATGTTAACAATTTATGATTTGAAGCTTTTCTTTAGGTATTGCCACCTAACCCACTGACTGTATCTCTCACTCGATAGAACACCAGAACAACGGAGAGTCATGAATTTTTCAAGGATCACAAAATACCCGCTGTGAGGTAGCACCAACCAACAACAACGAACACCAGTCCGCATCAATACAAGTTCCTAGGCCATGTCTTCCATTGTTTTTCTCACTACGTTTTAAGTAATAATCAACAGGCTAAACGACCTTGAATAACCCATCTTCTAACGGTTAACACACACTTTAGATACTTTTCACCTCCAAAAACCAGAGTAGAGCCGAGAGTTGCTTGAGTACGGTATTCGTATCTAAGATGTTATAAACGCGCTTAGCGCATACCATATTTCTTAACTTCCTTTCGTGATTAATGAACTGAAATATCTCTTATCCTTGTCCTGTCAAGTTTGTCGTTGGTCCCTTCCATAATGCATAGGAACTGGAGTCGGTAAGGGTGGAAATGACGAAACAGAAGAGAAAACACAAACCCTAAGAAGACATAAAAATCTTTTGCAATCTTCTTCAGTGAAACTCAATCTTTTAGCAATCTTCTGCGATTCTAAATATGTGCTCGCCAGGAAATACTCGTACTCGCATACGTACCATACTCGTAAGAGGGGTGGCCATGTCATGATGGGATGACTTTAGATGACAATGCCATAGTCACTGCTGTCATCCTTTATGTACACATTTGCGAATCCACTTTCATTTCCGTTCGTCTAATTTACGTACTCCTTCCTCCTCCTATTTCTGTGTCATCCGTCATCCGTCATCTGTCATCTTGGGAGAGTATCTGTATAAGTTGATTAAAACTCAGCGCGGTTCGCTGCTGACGTGTGTTTAGTTAGTCGCAAAGTTGCAAAGTTTGTCTCATAATGTCCTTTGTCGGGCGAGTGTTCTTTTGTCAAAGAATTTCTTATGACAATGATGAAAAGAGCCCTTCACAAGGGACAAGCATTAATTACTCTCACGAAGACTGAACTCTTTCTGAAGAAAATCGTAAAATTATCACACTGCCATTATTATTGTGAGAAAGTTAAGAGAATGGCATGTAGTCGTATCTTATATCGCAATTGCCATTGCTGACTTAGTTAACTGTCAGAGTTTTGTCCGTAGTCGAGTGTAATTATCATCTTCAATACAGTGACAGCAGACAGACGTGAAATAAGTGAAAAGTTGTAGGCACATAAACAGCGGGAAGAACTTCACTCAGTGTTCAAGTTCTTCACAGAATGAGTCCTATTAAAATGTCCTTTGGTTGAACAGAATAACATGGAATGTGGCTTTACAGTAGAGGGAAAATATTTTCTATCGGCAAACAAGAAATTTGCAGTGCTTTAAAAAAATTTGATGTTATAGTTACGATCGCGAACGAAATCCATAAGGCAAATCACCGGTTTCCCTTGGATATGCGAACCACAGCAGACTCACTTCAACTTACTCGTTGCCAACATTGCCAAGGCTTTACCGATGTGTCCTGCTCGTATATTTAAAAAAAATGGGAAGTCATTCGCACGATATTTCTTTCAGGTAATTTTCTTGTTAGCATTTTTGAATTCACGACTTTCACATGGGTTAATCAAGATAGTTATCTGTACATAAAGTGGAGTGTTTACTCCATACTCCTTAGTCTTCCTTCACATAGGCCCAGAGAAGATTCTCGCACTTCAGTAGAAACGTGCTGGAATTCACATCCAGCAACCTGTAGGAGTGCGGAAAGGCTGAAGCAATGTGGGAGCTGGAGCTCGTCTGATGTCTTGGCTTAAGTCGGTTTATTGATATTTTAATGACTAATCGTGGGATATGAAGGGTCCATTCTGGGACGGAATCATCGATGCCTTAATGCCATCATTTCAGACAAACGCACATGGGTGCTATGCTATTTGCTAAGCCGTGAATTTTTGCATCATTAGCCTTGAGAACGGCTGTCCCGCGGGCGTGTGAGTAAATCAACTGGAAGATTAAAAGCTTTTTCGTACCACATCTCTTCCGGCGAGGCGCCTATAACTTATCGCAGGTTTGTGAAGTGCCCAATATGTCGACTCGACTCGCAGCTTTCGCGGTTCGGTAGAACTGCTCTACCATATCATTTCATTTCAGGTGACAGGAAGTTGGCAGTGAGTGCTTCGTTCCAATGCATTGGCACAATTCGGAGAAGATGGATGACGTAAACTGGATGAATGTTCTCAACCGGGCTCTCAACGATAGAGTTTTGTCTTTTTTTATGCAACCAAGTGCCACCGAGAATAAGGGAATTTGGGCACTTGCCGCATGTGTGGGATGAATTTCCGCTAAAAATGATGGGTTCCAATAAAACCTTTTAGCTGATTAACGATTCCCCGGCATTTGTGCTGAGACGTACAACCCAAACGTTATTTGCGCGAACTCATACACACCGAATGGAGTAATGATGACAGTTTTGCGAACCTCGCCTTTGTAGATTCGAACCTACTGGAAAGTTTTCTGTGACTCGCTCTAAAAAAATATGGTCTTACCTTGCAAGAAGTAGGCATGGCAGCAAGGTAAGTAGCGATCAGATTGCGAGTGGCCTTCATAAGGCCCAATTGAAGGTTCGCTTTGGCTGCATGCTTCTAAGAGAGATTTCAAGATTGCATTTGTCCGAGTACCGACTAGATGATACCTTTTACATTGACAATTATTTCACAGTGTTGCAAGATAAATCTCCAAACTAAAGGGCGGCGGACGCCGAGAGCTAGTTCGTGTACAACCCCCTGATGTGCTTTCATGGTTGAGTTGTTGACGGCGAACAGATGCAATGAAGTTGGGTGAAAGTTTTTAAGCGGCAGCGATGTAGGAATGCAGGAGACCTTAGCCTCCGTCGATCAAAGAAGTCTTCAGTAGGTTGGTATGTGGCGAGTGGGTGATGTTCTTGTGTTACTGCAGCGTCATTGAGTCATTATTGGTGTAAGCCAACCTTAAAAGTTTATGGAATTGAGGGAATGTGCACGGCGTATCAATGTAACTTCCATCACTGTATTGTTGTTCGATGCTATTACCAAGATGGTCACGGACTATAAGGAGAAACGGAGAACCGTAATCCATAAGCCGAGGAGTATCTGTTTACTCGGCCTGAATTTTGCAGGCTGGCCGTAGCATACGGGGGTGGCCGTGGTGTAGTGGTACTAGCTATCGCTTCTCACTCGGAAGGTCAAGGTTCGAATCCTAGCCACAGCAAGTTTTCACTTGTGTAATTGGAACTCAGTCAGAAAAATCTGCGTGTGAAGGCATAACACTGACATGTAGATTTGGCTGTTGTAGGGTTTTCAAGCACAAAACAACCGTTAAAATTCACAACCTCACATTCCGAGAGAAGAAAAATCTCTCCGTCCTATCCGGACTCCCACCCCTGGAGAGTCAATATCGAAACCAAACACACCTGAGTTTCAAACCACTACATCACAAAAAACTTTCCTTTCTCCTCCTTCTATCTTTCCGCCCGCGCCTTGGCAACAGTATAAGGGTATTCATAACCCCTTAGGCGCGCGTAAATTATATAAAACAAAAAAAATACAACGGTTTCCCTAAATCTGAAGCCCTTCTGCCAAAGATATCTGCGCATTAAACTAGAGTACAATAGGGAAGGCAGGTAGACCAGGAACATTCTAGGGAAAATATAAAAAGCCCTATCCTGGAATGCTTAAAAGTAGAAAAGAATCCTGTCCGATCGCCAGACTTCATCTGATATTTTGTTAGTTTTTTTTTCTGTCGGGGCATAGGATTCAGACACGAAACTAGACCACTCAACTTCTTTTATGCTCCTTGTAGTAAAATCTCTCGGTCTTTTGTGGAAGGATAAGGAGTTTATAGTACCACTACCCACCACATCACTCTTACAAGTTTAGTCCGTAAGCTTGACATTCATAGATGTATTTCACGCTCATTCTATACCAGTAGGCATCGCATAAGGTCTTATCACTTATGTTTAGAAGTTAGACGATTGAAGTCTTTCCAATCTACGGAAAGAGCGATGACTTCTTTAATCTGCCAGCCAGCTCTGCATGAGATACAACTGCCAATGAAAGCCCTGGCAGAATAAATAAGGAATTCCAACTAGAGTTCAAGTCTATGTCCTGAGGAGCCCTGTCCTGAGCTTTGACCAGCAAATCCATCGGCTCTCTCTCTTTTTACGCAATCCTATTTTGATCTGAGACGCAGACAGAACAGGAGTGAATTCAACATTCCAAGGAAGATTTACTTTCTTGAATTAGCTTGGTGATAGTGAAGAGATTCAGAAAGACCTTAAGCGCAGTTTTCTCGTTGCGTTAACTCAACGTTTTCGCCCCTTCCTCTGATTCTTCAAGTAGAACTTCAATGTCAATGCGTCGTATTTTTTGATAGTGCAACTCATTTAAATTCCTCCTTCCGGCGAAGAGAACAACCTTAGGATTTATTGAAAATCAATTTCTAATGCATTAACTGTCGATTACATCTATTGTCACTACATAGGTCACTATAGCGACGGAGATAGGATGCCGAACAATAAGAAATACTTTTTCGCACAATGTATTGATCGCCGTGCCATCGGTGGCAGAGACTTGAAGTCATCAAAGGATGCAGCATCGTATTCAATGGCATCATTCGTTACTACATACTACTCATCAATGTTTTTACGAGCTCCTCAATGAGACATATACGCCATTTAGACATTTTGGCGTTACAGTTACATCTCAATATACACAAGGTGACATGGACGTCTCCGATCAAATTGATCATTTCGCGATAGACAGAAGACATGCCTCCAGTATTCTGGACGTACGAACGTTCCAAAAGCCAACATTGGCACGGATCGCCACCTTGAATGTAGAAAAGCTGCAATCCCAAGAGACCGCCAAAATCGTCGCCGATCGCATATCCTAAAATTTCTCTACAACTCTTATGCCGCCAAGTGCCGGAGATCAGTGGCAATGCTCCTAACATGCGAACAGAGATCTCGCAACTGATATGCTGGGTATCACCCGACCACCACCAAGAAACCCCTGGTTTAATCAGGAATATCGGCATCTATTGTACATGCAGCTTAAGCGTACAAAGTGGCATTGCATTGAAAGACGAGAGCTGGTCGTGAGCTCTACCAGAAGAAGAAGCGAAAACCATCGGCTTCTCTTGAAGAAGAAGAAGTGCACGAGTAGCGCGCGATTTCAGATATTGAGAAGTTATACTCCAGGAATAATGTACGAAAGTTTTACCAATGGTTAAAAGGGTAAGAAGACCAGTACAGAAACCTGTAGAGTCGCAGTGATTGCTGAGAATATTGAAAGACTTTTATAACTGTGAAGAGGCCCAACATCCCGCCGTCACTCAGAATAAATTATTCAACTTAGACGATGATAGCCAAAATTTCCGTCTGCCTGACCAGAATGAAGTAAGGGTAGCAATATCTAAGCTGAGATCCAACAAAGTACTTGGATCTGACGGCTTACCGGCTGAGGTATTCAAAGCTACTGTAAATGTCTTTGTGGAGAGCGTATACCAACACATATCTTAGATCAGGTAAGAAAAGTATATGCCTGCTGAGTGGAATCTCAGTACTGTTAGCATGATCCACAAAAAAAGAGACCTCTCAACTACACCAGCTATAGAGGCAGAAGTCTCCTCAACATCGCATACAGGATTTAATCTGCCATATCGTTCGAACGTCTGAAATCCTTCGCCAATAACCTGATTGGTCCCTATCAGTGCGATTTCAGACAGGGAATGTCCACAATTGACAAAATTTTCACACTCCGGTAGATTCTGGGAAAAGCTCAAGAAGTCCAAATCGATACTCACGACCTTTTCATTGAATTTAAGGCCGCATATGACAGCATTTATGGAGATGAGCTATATAGCCATATCTAGTCTTGGGATCCCTGCCAAACTCGTGAGAATGATGATTGAGAAATATCGCTGCTCCGTTGAGGTCGTTAACGACTTTGCTGAGATAATGTTAAAAAAGGTTTTAGACAAGGTGACGCACTGTCATGTGACTTCTTTAAAATCATTGTAGAAAGAATTGTTTGTGCGTTCCGCGAACATTAGAGGCACAATCTTTCAAAAGTCTGTACAACTACTAGTGTACGCCGGTGATATCGACATAATTCTGAGTACATGGCGGAGGGTCACCGGTGCGTTCGGTAGTATTGAAACAGATGTTGTCAAAATAGGTTTAGCTGTAAATGAGGGCAAAACCAAGTATATGCTGTCAATAAGAAAGGACAGAACATCGACGAATTGGACAGAAGATCATAGTCGGCAGCTATAATTTTGGGGTAATAAGGGATTTGGAGTACGCAACTGGATGCAATTAGCTAAGCACCGGACTATCTGGAGAGGCTTGTTAGTAGAGGCCCAGGTTCACCCCGATCTATGGGGCCACCTATGTAAGTAAGTATCCGTTACTACAATCTTTGATAGACAGTTCAGATGGTATTGATTGACCCTCGTTCCGGTGATAGGAGCAGGTTGTGGACCGGTTCTGACCTAGTTATGTAGAATTAAGTTTCATGTATGAGAATGAGAGTGCCTGCTAACGACTCAATGCACATTAGGTGTGTAGTATTTTCTGGCTGACGTGAAGGCTTCGGTGAATCTGACCAGCGTTCTGGTTTCACAGAGTGTCTTTTACGAGTAGTAAAAGTCCCTCCAGTTCGAAATATTCCATTTAGGTTTTGAATGACCTCACTCACCTTCTGTATCGATTTAGTTCAAGTTTATCCTCTTCAGCAATAGCGAACTCTAACTGCCTTTGCTGTCAGGTATACTATATGTGACTCTGCTCACACCTTCTGCACCAGAAACCAACTTAAATGCTTCCCTTCCATGCTGCAGTCAACTTGTCTTTTTTTTTAACTACGAGTAACTTAGCACCATATTCATAGAAATATTGTCTTCTACGCTCTAAGTAATCACATATGCTTCTCCATCGAGAAGGCTTAGCATGAGGAATACTCATTTCCAAAAACTTGGTTTTCAAAAAAAAATGTTTCAACTTATTCCAAACCCACTCCAGTTTCCGGGCATAAAGTACCCAGCTCAGCAGCTAATCTTATCGGTCTAATATACGAGTAGGTTGGTCTTGGACCAGAATTTAGGCGGTTGAATGTCAAAGAGGTCTTCAAAAGTTCCGTAGTACTTTTTTCGAGCAGTTTCTTAGGTAACTTGAATCGGCATATATGGCATTTAAAACGATTTCTACTTTCTTTAGAAGGATGTTACGAATAAACACGGATGTCTAGGTAGAATTAAGCCCCACATTAATTTTTTTTATTTATTTTATAATCATCATCTAACGTGCGAATCCTTTTCACTTACACTGTTTGTAATAACCCCTCAGTCAACTTTGTACAAACTCGTTTTGTGCGAGAAGTACTCTCACGCCATCTTTATTGTCAAAATCAGAAAGTTTTCCTCTTTATGCATTCGATGCAGGGAAAGACATTTCTAAAAACAAAAAAAAAAACTAAATTAAAAAAAAGAAATAATATAAACGACGACTTCTTCCGTCAGTCAAGAAAACACAGTCCTTCCTCCCCAACGTAACCGACTGAGCATTTCAAACAAATTGCAGTTGGCAAAGAAGTTTTCCTTCATTTTTTTAAAAATGCCCTCTCTGTCTTCTGTTTGAAAATTCACTCACTCTACTTCGTACTCGTAACTGCCACGAAAATTTTACCCAAAAACTTGTCGGTTGGCAGTTGGCAGAGTGAAAATGGGGAACGAAATCATAATGTGAAAGGACAAATGTACAGGGTGGGTCTAATATATTGCAGGGCGCACAAAGTTAAACAAAAGAAACGTGCAGAATAGCTATGCTGGAGTTGGGGCAAATAATCGTTCTTCTTGCGTCAGTAGCAGCATCAGAGTACTGCTCATGGGTTAATTACCCTTATTATAATTATGGCAAAATAATAATTTTTTTTTGTTGTTGTCGTTTTGATTGCTTTGGTTGTCCTTGCTTTTATGCCAATTTCGCAGACATCCCCAGCTGTTCATGTGGAAGAATTTGCATTTTTGAAAATTTTTTGGTAGGGTTGAGGTTGTACGTTATTCACATTCAAATGCATTGTATTCCATCTTCATCTAGTGACAGTTTGGGGGGTTGAGATGAAGGTTAGACAAGTGCGCCATTAACGTTAACCTCACGGATAATAAAACCGTATTTTGCAACAGTCGCAATTTTGCATTCATTGTCAGTATTATGCTCCGTTTTTTCATAAAACACAGCGTGGTACACATTTTAAAAATATTATTTTAATTATCTATTACATATATAAGTCGTGGGTAGTCGATGTATTATAATCACGATTCAACAGAAGTGTAATTAACGCTAACAAAAAATATCCTCTTGATTGTGGCGATGGCTGTTGGCCACTGTCAATGAGAAATTCTTTTCCACCTCTAACTCAATGTTTGGTAGATGACTTTCTGTCTGTCAGTATTCAGTAAAATTTAAACGGCAAGGTCATCACACGCCGGGATGTAATTTTTGACAGAGGTTTCTTCTTTATGGATTTGCTTAAGGAGCCATCGTGTACCAGAGTCTGTTTGGTTTATCCCCATGATAACTTCCTAAAATATAGGCCACTCCACTTTGCCTGTGCCACTTTGCGTATACTGATGACAGTTAGCAGTTCACTGGTGATCAACTTGATCGTTTCAACGGCAGTTATGAATGACACGCATCTTTCACATAGATTTGACCATACTCCCGAACGCCCACCATTCTATGTGTTGAAAATGAACTTATTCTAGTCAGTCAAGATGGCGTCTTACTTCTTAGTTGCTCACTGTAACACTTGTTGATGTTAAGTAGAATTCAATCTCAAGACCGGCGGTCTTTGCTCGTTATATACTTCTTAGATGGTGCTACAGTTCGAAGCGAACCTGGGCCTCAACTAATAGGCCTCTCCAGTTAGCCCGATCTTTAGCTAAATGCCTCCAGCTGGGTATTCCAAGCCGCTTGAGGTTGCAGCCTTCTTGTGCGAACCACCTAAGGCTCACAAATTTTGAAAGACTGTTCCTCCGGTGTTTGCTTCTAAGTTCCACACAATTCTTTTTAAAACCTTTTTGAACATTCGAACAATCGAACATTCTCCTCAGTCCTTCTTCATCCACGAGCGAGTTTGGTAGGAAGTCAAGTCCATACAGCTGGTTCTCTAAATGTAGTCATATGACTGCCAGAGGTCTGTCATAGGACTGCCGGAGTGTGAAAATTTAGTCGATTGTGGACTTTCCTGACCTAAAAGTATAATGACAGTGGCCAATCAGATTATTGTCAAACGTTTACGTTTGTTTCCAACCCTCACACAATATGGTAGATAGGATGTTGTATGCAATGCTGTTGAGAGTTTGTTTTTGGGTTGTTACCCTACAAATCGTAGTCGAGAAGAAGTCCGTCTTTCTGGAATGCCTCGTAATTCCCAACCTACCACACGTCATGATACTTGGTGCAGATTTTTGAATACTCTCGGGAATCCGAGATCTAACCCGGATCTAAGATCAGGCGTATAGAGTTTTTTGGGCCAGGAAGAGGGGTAAACGCTAGCAACCGATCAAGCGGAGGTATTATCATATTTCGTCTGCATTGCAGGTATATAGTAGGTATATTGGTAAGGAACTACAGGAGATGATGGATGCGGGGATTATTAAGAAATCTAGTAGTCCATGGGCATCATGGACGGAAAGCTAAATAAGGTCACTGATAGGGACGCTTATCCACTTCCTTTCTATTCGTCAACATAGAGGCGCAATACCTTTCCTCTTTGGACATAAAGTCGGCTGACTGGCAGAACCCGATGAAGGAAAAATCGAGACCATTCACCATTTTCACGGTACCACTCCTTTAGTTTAAGAGGATGCCATTTGTATTACACAATACACCAGCGACTTGTCAGAGGTTCATCGATAGTGTGTTGGGTGCCGACCTCGAAGCGTTCGTCTTTGTGTACTTGGACGTTATCATCATCGTCACAAACTCGTTCAAAAAACACCTGGAAGTACTGAAAGAGGTCCTCAAACAGTTAATGGAAGCGGGTTTGAAAGTCGGTAGGGGTAAGGGCGATTTTTGTAAAACGTCTTTAAAGTTCTTGGGATACGTGGACGACGGAAATGGACTACATTTGGATCCCGAGAAGGTGGAAAGCATTATGAAGATACCAGTAGTTAGGAGTTTTATAGGAACTGTGTCGTGGTACAGTCGCCTCGTCTTCCCTCCCCCTTCTTTTCCTACTGCGGTCTGCTACGGCAAAAGTTGTGTCCAGAGAACATGAGGACAATGTATTCCTCTTGTTCGGAGTACAATCTGTGACGGTATGTGACAATGGCCGACAGTTTTGCCAATCTTATGGGCCACGTCTTCAATACACTGCGCATTATTACCTACAAGCCAATCCAGCAGAGCGCATCAACAAAATAATCAAAACTACGCTTAAGGCCTATATCTCTGAAAACCAGAGGGATTGGGACACCCATTTTTCGAAGGACCCATAGGCAATACTCATATCTCATTACTAAGTTTTAGGGATTTCGCCGTATTATGCAAGCTTCAGAAAGGATATGGTGAGTCATGGTAGGGGAATTCCGACCGTGGGTGACGACGACAGAGATAGGGAATTATGCGCAGGAGAGTTAGGTGACAAATTTAAGAGGTCGAAGGTAGATATGGGGAAAAAGCTTGAGGAAGCAACTAAGAAATCCGCGAAGGCCTACAGTCTCCGACAAAGAGATACTCAGTATCTCCCGAACAAGCTTGTATGGGGAAGTATTTCGAATTATCAGATGCCGCGAAATATTACGCCGCTAAGCTGGCCCGTAAATTTATCGATCCTTGCAGAATTCGAAAACGAGTGTCTCCGTGGACTTACGTACTCGAAGATAATGACGGAAGAAAATCATAAGTTCCAAAGTATCTAAGAAGTAATATCAGAGTTAAATGTAATGCGATACTTTAGTCGGATCCTAATTTTCCCATTGATTTTAGCTGCCTCTTTCGATTAAACTGTTTTTTGTTAAGAAAACCTGTCCCGCTATCGCGATAATTATTTTTTCCTTTTATGTCCTGGTCACCTCAATAATCCTTGTTGTCAAATTCGTGAATACAGACTGACATTTGGCCACAGATGTATCCCAAATACCCGAACATAAAGTGCCTAGGGAAATGGCTTTCAAAGTAAGCACATTTCCTCGGAGGTGGGGTTTGTTGCATTAAAATTTACCACACCAAGCTTGACTCTTTTCCCGTGAAAACTTTCGTCTTCATCCCTTCGAACCTATTCCCTCTGAATAGTTGTTCTTCCAACACCTCGGGAGAGTGATGCAGCCATTGCTGCACTCTCACAATATCTTGGAAGCACAAGATACTCGTAAATAGGTAGGACGGACTGTTAGATGCTCCATGGAGAAACGCCAGCAAAGCAGGCATGCGACCTGCTAAAACCTATTGTCGATCTTACAGTCGCGGCTTCCAGTAATTTTTGCAACTCTACACCGGGTCAAAATCAACTAGAAAACCCTTCGTACGGTATAGGCTTAAACCATAACCACGGTGATGCTCCCTCTAACAAGTCAGGCTCGGACCGAAGTCCGGGGGACCCTGGCTCCTACGGTACCATGTTTTAGACCACCTGTAACCGGCAGCTTGTAACTGCTTAAATTCTATTAACCTTAAGTGGCGTCATCTGAAGATGTTTATGATAAGACCAATGTTTGCTCTACCCACGCTTTTCATTAGATAAATTTACTACTGAAAAAAGCCTTGATAATTGGGGGGGCCCGAATGAAACTACAGCTGGCTTGTTTTTGTCAATGGCTTCGTCTGTTTGCCATTCATGAAGCAGCGAGAGCAACACCGGATATCGTGTCTGAGAAAATTTATCTTTAGAGTGCTTGTGCTAAGGTGTGACCTTATAGCAATGATAGTTTTCCCAATTGTTATGTTTCGGCAGCTGTCAAAGCTTCCAATGACATCTAATTGTCAAAATATTCAGTAAGGTTTGTCATTTCATCATGCATCGTTTTACGCTTATCGAAATTCCGGCTCAGTTATAAATATGCAATGTGAATTTCGTCATGAGGCATATCGTCGCACCGTGGAAAAGCTGAGCGTGAGTACACACTTTTGGATCTTAAGCCATCAACCAGATAGACATTGTTGCGAAATGAGGAAAACATTACCGTTGTAGCGGCTAGTATTGAAGAAGACTCAGAAATATCGTTCGGCGCCGATCAGCTGAATTGGTCATCGCCAGGGAGTCAATCCGGCTTATTTTGCAGTTAGATTTCGGCCTACATGCGTACAGGATTGTTCTGACGCAAGAATTGAAGCCGAACGATAATATACAATGCCGTGAGTTCGCTAATTGGGGGTTGGAAATGTTGACCGGGGATCCGGATTTTGGCCAAAAAATCATCTTCTCGAACGAGGCCCATTTTTGGCTTAGTAGCTACGTCAACAAGCAAAATTGCCACTATTGAAGCAAACACAATCCACAAGTGTTTGGTCAAGCATCAATGCATTCACAAAAATTGACTGTTTGGTGCGGTTTATGGCATGACGGCATCATAGTACCACATTTCTTTCGAAATGAGGAAGGAGACACCGTTACCGTCAATAGTCTCAGGTATAGAGCGATGTTAACCAACTTTCTGTGGTCAGAGCGCGACAACATCGATATATCCGAGCTGTAGTTCTAACAAGAAGGCGCTACATGCCATACAAGCAACGCAACGCTCGAAATTGTGAAGAAGAAATTTGGAGACTTAGTCATCTCACGGCGAGCGTTCATCAATCAGCCGGCGTGATCATGCGATTTGACACCACTCGATTATTTTCTCTGGAGCAACGTCAAGTCCTTAGTCTACGCTAACAAGCCAACAACTTTAGACGACCTCGGGGCCAACATTCGACACGCTATTGCCCGGAATAACAACGAGTTATCAAAAATTTAACCGACCGTTTGAAGCACTGCCAGCGGAGCCGAGGTAGCCATTTGAGTGGTGTGCTATTCCACATATAATCGCATGAATGTAGATCCAAAATAATAAGATGGAGGAAAAGGAAGCAGTTGTTCTTCTAACAGCTTGATCAGTTTCTCTTTTCTGTAGGAAAAGTTGGACTTTTTGCACATGTACCTGGCGTCGTGCATTGCCCGTATATCTTCTTCTATTCTTCAAGCACTCATTACCCATTAGAAGGTTGTTTTTCAGAATGAGCCTTTTCTGGAACCCTTTTGACCTATTTAGCGCCCTAACCAAGTTATCTATTCTGATGGAGGTAACCCGTAATAGGCTGCAACTATCCGATTCCCCCTCAATCGTTCCAGAAAAATCTGCCGTATAAGATAAAGAGCTGCAGGAGTCATCACAATCGAAAGACCAACTTTGGTTCAGAACCTAAATCGGCCGTGGCTTGATTTTCTTTTTTGTTGGTTGGGCATCCAGAATCCATGTCAAAGCCGTAATATTGCGAGTGCCACCTGTAAAATAATCCTCTTCGGTTCACCACCAAACGTTCGCGCTTTGTTCGCCGTCTTTTAGGGTGTTTAAGGCTTAGGTCTTTCTCCTACTTTGCGAACCAAGGAGAGGTAAGTTGCACACTTCTTACATACAGAGTATAATATTTGTATGCGGAACTTCCTCCAAAAGTCCCCGACGTTATGTCGTTATAGTATTCAAATATTTTTCAGATTAAAAATTTGTTTCGGCAGTATGTTACAACCTTTAGGCAGCGATGTGGCAGAACACTTTCTACAACATGAAGTAATAAGTCTGATTGAGTGGCAAAAATATAAGCACTTTCTCTTTACTCGTAACACTGCGCAGTCGTAGAAAGTGCCAAATGAACTCGTATTGCTTTGTTGTGCTTAGGAGTCAAATTGGGAAGGGGACGGAGGTTGACATATTAGATATATGTATGTTGGTCATAGTATAGAGCTTGTATTATAATAATGCTTCATATTGTCATTTTACAATTCCGTGCAAAGCTTCTGCCAACAACCACGCGCTACTGCTAAGACACAATATGGGTAGAATGGGGAACACCGACACCGCCCTACACTCAAGTGAGGTCCCACTTACTTTTACAAAAATGTTTAACGTTACTTCTATCAATTGGCAGAGCTCTATGTTGGTCTAATTAAATATTGAAATACTCCATTAGAATATATCTTAATCCATTTCAGAGTGAAGAAAACCATTCATATCCGTCTCCCTTTTTGTATTTCCTAAATTGGATTCGCAAGGACATGCTTCTAATTATATTTGTCTTTAATACAAATTGTGCGATTTTTTGAAGCGTAAACGATGCTGTTGTATTTTTCCAAATCTAGCGCCTGTAGGAAGCTAAACGAACGACGAAAAAGTATTATATGCTATTCCAGACAAAGTGGTATAAAATGGAAACATCTTCATTCTTATAAATGTATTTATTTTGCTTCTAAGGGTTGTTCAGAGATACACGAGTATATACATCCGTACGTACGTCTCCTAATCCGTCCTATTTATAGCCAAAGCAAAATTCGTAATTATTGAGTATCCACAATAGCTTCCCAGCACCAGAAAGCCTTAAGCAATCTGCATAACCACCCCTTGTCCATGTTCCCTACAGTCGGCTAATAATAATCCACAAGCTATTATACAGAAAATTTGGCAAACGACAAATTGTCGACAAAATGCAATCACAAGGAAATGAAAAGCAGGGATAAACTCCTTCCCAAGACGTTAGTGGTTGCCGTTGCCAATTTTTTTTTTTTTTTTTCCCAGCTCCACCCTACTGGAGAAGACGAGGAAAACCATTGAATCATTTAATTAGTCCTTAACTTATCCTTCTTCACGTATACTACAACAATAAACGGTAACAGTAGCCACAGTACAACACAAGAACTCCAAATTGAAAATGTGTCCCTTTGGGAGTTACCCTTCTTACACAGGACAATGGATTGGGTGGATAAGATTCAATCATGGTATTAGCCTTTTTTTTCCTTCCCTGTTTCGCCGCCGTACTCACGTATTGAAAGTGTAACTATTGTCTAGACAATTGCAGACCCTCGGTTCGATGAAGAGCTAGGCAAAAGGACTACCAAAACTAGAGCAGACTTTGTACAAGAAATTAATGGAAAGCATTAGTGGACGGGACAACAAAGCGAGACTTGACTGACAAGTACTACCCATGATGGTATGGGATGGACATTGCTCGGGTTACGAAATCCAATTACAAGCAACAACTAAATCTTGTGATGACCATTTTTCAGATAATTACAAAAGATTAGCTGGGATTACTTTTATTCGCATCATGTGCTAGCTATCTTGGTTGGTCTGGGAAAGCGTACTACTCGTACACCATTGAAATTGGCCATCACTCCTGGTGCTGGACCACAGATGTTGGGTTGTGAAATCTTCTGGTCATTGGGGCTCCTGAAAAATGAGCAAAACTTAATGATGTTGATAGAGAGAGGGAGAAACAGGAAGAGAAATAGAGCGTGAGCCTTTTTTGTAAAAGAGTGGAAATCGGAGTATGATCTGGGGATTATCGCTATTTATGCCACTCGCCAATTGGGTGCGTGCGATGGTGATGACATATGAAATTGTATGCTTTTGAAGGGATGACGCAAGTGAGATGTAGACCGTTGTTTGATCTGTGAAGACACCTACGAAACTTCTACAGAGTGATAATTTTTTTTTTTGGTCACGCATACGCCAGAGAGAATAGTTGTGGACTTAGTTGCGTATACGACGTGGAACTTAGGGAATACCACAGATGTATCCCTAATTATACTCTCGATGAAGATGTACCATTATGGGGCATATGCAGATATACCGGCTCCATAAAGCTCGAATGAACAGGTCTAAGTTCAATTAGACTGATAGTAGGCACTTAAAACAACAGAGAAACATCAGCATAAAGCAACAACTACGTTTCAAGTGGTTCATACGGAGAGAACAATTTTGAATCACTTTTTCGTGTATATTGGCTATTATATGGCTAATAACACGTGTAATGTTGTCCTCCAAGGTTGGTTTATCGGCATAGAAGAGTGATTTGACGTATCCCCTTAAAAAAAATCTAAAGTCGTCAAATCGCACAATCTAGTCGGCCAGTTCACGGATCTAAAACTAGAGATAAATTCCTCTCCGAACTCATTTCCCAATTGGTCCATCGAATAGCGTGCTGTGTGGCAAGTAGCGCCATCTTGCTGGAACCATATATCAACCTGCTTCAGCTCGTGCATTTTGGGCAAAAAACAGTTCGAAATCATTGAAACGATAGCAGATGCCATTGACGGTAACGTTGCTCTCCCTGTCATGATTCCGCCGGACCATATACCACACCAAATAGTTCATTTTTCCAGGTGCATTGGCAGCTCTTGTATTGCCTGAGGTTGCTCATCGGACCAAATATGGCAGTTTTGTTTATTAACATGCCCATTCAACCAGAAATGAGCTTCGTAGCTGATGGCAATTTTTCGATAAAAAATAGGATCGTTCAGGAGGTCCACTTACAGAAAATTTGACGCTGTGGCAGGTCATTCGGCTTCAATTCTTGCATGAGCTATGTTTTTAGATCAAGATTCCTGCGTAAAATCTTCCACGTAGTTGTGTAACACAATCCCAATTACTGCCCACGGCGAGGAATAGACAAATCACAGTCTTCATTAACACTGGCGGCTACAGTAGCAATATTTTCCTCTGTCCGCACTCTATGCATACATGTAAGTGGCTTGATGTCCAATAGCGTGAAATTGGTGCGAAGTTTGGTGATTATGGCTTCAATTGCTTTCTCAGTAGGTTGATTATTGACAACCGTAAAATGGACGAAGTGCGCGAAAAACCTTTTTCACTGAGCACAAAAAGCTAGAACACTGAAATACCCAACAGCAAAAAAATCACTCTTTACGAGAACAGACTAGTAACTGATGTCACCCCTAACCAATCGAGCTACTAAGCTACTAAGGGCAAGATGTATTGAAAAGCCAGAAAATAGAAAGGATATATTGATGCTGAGAAGAAGTCAATTTACATGGGTCTTGAAGGTCCTTGGAAATGTCATGCATAGAATAGGTGGGCTGATCTTATCGTGTTACAAATCAGTTGGTCGCAATTGCATTCATCATCTTCCTCTAAGCGATCCCATAGTTGGATACTAAAAAATATTTTTTCGCATAGGGAAGCCAGGCCGGCTCTTCTGTCATTTTAGGTCTAGATAAGGCTTCTGTCGAGCTTACTATGTAGTGATACGATTAAGGTCTTTACTGAAATTTTACGCGTTTAGTCTACACTTCATTAACGTCCATTATAGTATCCTCAAATAATATCCATACAGGACCCTCGGGTGTGTACATCTGTGGTTTTGAACATCTGTCTGGCAAGCAATGACTTTTTATTGTCCCGAATACAGTCTCAGCATCAAAGTTTGGTCGATTCTGTTACCAAAAGAGATCATGATCGGGCTTACTCCGTGATTATGTACTAGCGCCACCACCAATTTTACTGAATACTCTGATTCTAGAAAGCCTGAACATATCATACTTTGCCATTCTAATACCCCGAATGCTTTCTAGACTTGCCATTGTAAAGGACAATCATCCCCTGGATTTCAGAATATCATTTGACTTATCACAAATGTTGGTGAATGTTTTCAATACGGTCTTTCGTAAAACGATTGAAGCAACTGCCGAAACCAGCCATACTAGAAACACTCAGAAAATCTGATGTCACTAAGTCAAAAGCAGAGACTTTCGAAATCAGTCCCCATCACTGGAAGTGCAAGCAATTAACCCACAGGTGGACAAATCTCTTTTTCTAAGAGACTTTGACGGCAACCTATTGACTTCAGATAAGGAACAGCCAACCAGGGTACACTGTGCCACTGTGCTAAATTATTTAGTAAGTAATGAAGCTGTCTCAGAGCCATAATTAGCTGAAACAATCTCCCGAATACACACCCCCGATCTCCTTAACACTGCAATTACATATATTGGCTATCATGGCCTTAAACAAAATAATGCAGTTGGCTTGGATAAAATCCCAGCGGATCTCTTTTAAGCCCCACCTAAATCTCTGTGAAAATTCTACAGCCACTAATTATTGTAGAAATGGATGGGAAACGGAAGTGTTTCCCGAAGATTGGATGAGGAGATTGGTTGTTAAACTGCCTTAGAAAGGAATCCTGACAGAATACGGAAACTGAAAGGGAATATTCCTGCTGCCAGCAGTAGAAAAATTAATTCTGAAAAGAGCTGAGAATACTCGGCTGGCTACGAACAGGGAGGCTTTTTGAAAGGATCCCCTTGCATCGACTACTTCAACGCACTGCGGATTATTGTTGAACAATGCATGGAGTATACATCCCCGCTTCCTTTATTTTTCATTGACTTCAAGGAAGCCTTCGACAGCTTAAATCGAGATACTATGTTGGATGTTTTGCGCAGTAGGGATATACCAGAAAAATCGTCGCTATACTTAAACTCTCATATGAAGGTGGTACACTCGTAAGTCATGTCCTGCACAACAGTAAGATATCAAATGAATTCGAAGTCCGCAGAGGTGAACAACAAGACTACATTATTTCACCATAGTGCTTCACAGATATATTTGAAACATCTGGACTACGCCGATGACGTCTGCCTGCTTTTACGCAAGATAATGGACCTACACCACATGGTCCTAAACTTAGAAGCAGAGACCTATAAAGTGGGGTTCAAAATAAATACGGGAAAGCTGAGGCCCTAGACATTTTCGTTTCCAACACTTAAAATAATACCAACAATCAGATCAACATTGCCGGGCAACAATTCGAGAAGGTAACGAACCTTTTTCTTGGAAGTGTGGCCTCGCAAAATGGAGGCACAGATCTGAACATGGCAGGACCAACAAAACAAAAGCTGCAATGCTTTCGGCACTAACACGAAACTGAAACTGTTTCTATCCAACGTAGAATCCGTGCTACAATAAGAGTGTAGTACAATACAATACATGAAAGGTGACTAACAGTGTTGTAAGGAAGCTGCATGCCTCTAATAATAGATGTCTACGTAACTTTTTAAGAGTCCTATATCGGAAGACCAAGTTTATGCGATTATAGCCGGGAACTTATAGTCGCACTCGTACATATATGTTACGTACGAGAAAGGTGAATTGGTCATACCTTACGGCACGAAAACAGTTGCATCGCGAAATATGCCCTGCAATAGAATCAACTTACCCAAAGCAAACAATTTGGCCGCCCAAGGCAAACGTGGAGAAAAACAGTTGAGCACAAATCACAAACACTGAACCTAAACCGGGGGGAACTTAATGGACGTTGTAGCATTCAGAACACGATGGGGCACGTGAGTTGTGGACGACATGTGATCCACGACAAATAATTCAAGCTGATTTATCTTAGTTCCAAGGACAGCTTTTAAGCGGCTACATACTCGTACATAGATTAAGTCAGTAGCGCTAAGTTTCAAGTTCGCTTGTTTTACGTAGCTTGTGATTGCCATCGGTTGTGGTGAAAAATGAGCCTTGCGATGGCTTGAAACCGCTTGGTGTCAATGGCATACATTTAACTATGATGCGAAAAGATGTTCATCAGCTGCTGCAAATGCTGAAGAGAATCTGTTTTGCTGGTCTGACTCTGGCTTACATTATGAGTTCCTGGCGAACAGTATAAATAGAAGGCTTTTCTCCTCCAAAGAGCTTTAGACCTATCACTCTAACTTCCATTTTGCCTACGTACGTGAATAGAATGGTTGAGCTTCAGGACAGGGTATTTGGATTTTTGATCGCATCCAGCTACAATAGAAAGTTTTTGAAGGTTTTGGACTCTCTGATTAACGTTCTTCATGTACTGTGCTGTACTGCTGTACTATCTGCCTGATCATGGCTAGTCACTGTCTGCTCTGCAGATGAAATCGGAGAAACTGGGCTTCAAGTAGCAAGTCAAGGAAATCTGGCTGAGGTTCTCTCTTACTTTTGTGCGCTACCTTACGTGCAATCTCTCTCTGCTACGCCATCAATTCTTATTAGACTCGAAGACTTTTTTGGTCGAACCTGTGCCATCTACACTCCTCGACATCTATGTGAGAAATCCCCCTGATTTCGGCGTTTGTCGATAATTTTGTTCCGTACATGCTGTAATTTGCAATTTGCCCCAATCAGTTATCGAGGAGTGCATTTGTCTCACATGGCCCAACCATCTCATCTCAGTTTTAGGATCCAGAGACGCCTAAGTAGACCGATTTCGGTGTATAGCCCGTACATTTAAATGTTTTCCTCGATTCCCTGTCAATACAAATGGGACAGGAAATTATTGAGTAGGACTGGGGTGATAAGAGTCTTGTATGTATTCGGTTTGATCCTTATCCGAAAAAGCTCTGTTATTCAATTTCCTCCTGAAACCAAAGAAACAGCGATTGGCAAGCTTATTCAGCGTTTGATTTATGGGCTGATATCGTTTCTGGTGAACCAAGGTAGGCGAAGTGATTATTCTTATTATTCTCAAAGGCGACGTCCTGGCCAATCCGCCGGTGGTGTGTTCTTTTCTGATATAAGTATGTGCTTTCTTTTGCCCTCGTTTGTCGCCAAACTCATTTTGCGCGCTTCCGCCTCAATACTCACAAAAGCTTTATTGATGGCTCGGTGTATTAGTCTAAAACATCAATGTCATCCACGTACGCAAGTAATTGTGCCAACAACTTCGTTTGTTGGCCAGTGAATGTTGCACATTTCTTCTAAAGCGATCTTGAGGCTTTGACTGAGTTGTTGGGCTCTGTCTGAGACCTTTCGTGACATTGCAAATCTAGGTTAATCCATTCCCTATCTCGATGGAGCATCTTGAATTTTTCATAGTCATCCTGCACAATGTGACAAATAGATGGTGAGTGTCCATACGAAATTCCCCGGTATTTCCACGATCTGCCGTAGTGTGATTATTTGTGCGATGGTGACACAAATAAGCACCAACCAGATTGTTAATGAATGAATCAAGGCAAAAGAATCCCCTTTCTTGTGGGTCGGTAAAACAAGTTTCCTTGATGAGCTGGTGCACATTCCCGACCAGGTAATTTTCAGCTGCTTTAAATAGCTCAGCGGGCAGTCCGTCAGCTACAGCTGCTCCACTAGACTTTAGCTTCGATATTGCCGCCATAGCTTTGTCTTTGTCAAAGGAACGGAATTCTCGGTCGTCTTCATCTAGGTTGAATGGGATATTTTACCTGACAGCGGTATTTTGACCATCATGGCCATTACCCTATTATCAGCACAGACTGTGACTAAACTACTAGTTGTCGCTGTTAATTTTTCTGGTTTTGTACCCATGGCATGTTTATTTTATTCTCTGATTTTTTCGGACATCATTCCTGCAGAAACATCTTCACTTGTCCTCGATCACACGCTTCAGTGCACTTTTTTTTCGAAAAGCCTGAATTCCTTCTTTCTTTATTGCTCGCAGAGGTCTCGAGCACCCCTCATACTTCGAAGCAGCTTGATATTCTTCGTAATTGGAGATTTGGTTTTCAATCAATCTTCCGAAGTATCAGCGTCTTTAGCGCAATTCAAGCAGCGCTGAACGGCTATCTGGAGCTATTTACCCCCTTGTCTAAATGCTTCATTCCACTCCTCTTTTTACCCAAATTGTTCCTCGATATGTTGTATGTTCTGTAGTTCGCATAATTTACTTCTACTCTACTTCTAAAAGGTGGATTCCATGAACGGAAAGAGACGAATACACCCAAAAATCATATTTAAAACGCTCAGTGTGTATCTGTTACAGGCATATCACAGTATCTACAAACCTACAAATGAAAGATAGCAGACTCTCACCTCTATGTGATCTGTCTTTGGTGGTCTTGCACAGTTTTGCCTGTTAACCTTTGTTGTGAAGGAAAATTACTGTAACTGTCATGACAACATCCCTTTAAATCTATGTATAATTGGCTTTTGTATAACATTCAAATCCCTCTGTCAATTAAATTTTTACTCAAAGTTCAATGTTTGCTTTGAATATGTAATCACATTACATCCTTAGTCCTTCGGATTCATGATTTGGTTTTGATTCAACATCACTTTCCGGTATCGGCTTAAGCCAAACCCATTTGTCCAAGAAAGACTTTTCCGTATCAATTATCGCTGGGTTATGTCCACATATTCAAACTTAAACCACCTGCCCTAGCTAAATGTCTCCTCAGTTTTTGTTGTCATGTTACTGCACTATCCTGTGTTAACTTTGACGTGGAATATCGGAGACATGAACAAAACCCCAGCTAACGTTAGACTTCTGCGATTTTTACGGTTTCCCTGTGTGTCGTTGTTCATTGTTGTTATAAAGTCTGATCCCTGGATCTTTGGCAACTGCTGGTAAAACAAAAAAAAAAAAACAAAAAACAACATAACGACCGGGAAAAGTGAAAGGGTGAGACGTGGATGCAAAAATTTGTCCTGTAGATCCGTACAATGTGGTACGACGACTATTTTCAGTCGAATTTTTAGTTTCCTGCCAAAAGCCATCTTGTTTTGGAATTGACGCCTAGCAAGGATAAACCGGAGAAGGAAAGGAGAAACTTTTCAGAAAGGCACTTGCCGTATTGTTTGTTGTTAATACAAAATTCCAACCCCAAACCTCCCAAAAACAAAAAAAAAAATAAGCACACACATATCTCGAATACACTGGCAGAGAGAATGGCAGAATGTTGCAAGAGAAAAACTGATGCGGTTATGTCAATGTCATATGCTTCCTGAACAAACTAATGGCAGATTAAAACGGAGGTTAAGGATTCTTTTCTTCTTCAGTTCTTAACAGCGTTTCACCAAAACGATTTCGGCTTTTTTTTTTCTTTCTACCCACACACATACATAGATAAAAGTGAGCGCATGGTTATATAATATATGTTTAACTGGAAGAATACTTTTTTTTTGAAGACAATACATCCAACGATATGAGCGGAGGTGGTGGAGGAAAAGAAAGGAAGAATGTGACATGTGGAGAATTTTTCAGGATTGCGAAGAAAACTTTGATAATTAAAGTTGTGCTAAAGGAGATTTTGGTATCCTTTGCGCTCGTTTGTTTCATTCTTTTCTCTCTAAGTTTTAAGCTTAAGATTTGTTTTGCGTTGTTGGTTCACTGTTTTTTCTTTTGTATACGGCTCTGTCACTGTTTTCATCCTTTTCTGCGTGGATAAAAGGGTGCACTTAGTAGAAAACACATATCCACACGAGTGCTTTGTGGAATGGAAATGTATGGCAAGTTCTGGCGCAGCAGTTACAACAAGCTCCTACATGAAGAAGGTATTCTTCTTTCCAAATGAAAGCAAATGATGGGGGTAAGATATTTTCTGAAAGAAATTCCTCGGAAATAACGGCAACACAAACGAGTGCGATTGAGGAGTTTTAATTGTGAGATTAACTGACTGAATGCCACCAGATTACTGAGAAGGCTTTGAGTACTAAAACGGGAGCTTGTCGTAAAGATCGAGATTTGTGTGGCGTATGCAGCCAGCTTGAAATAAAGTCAGTTTAGATTTGGAAAGCCTAAATATGTAAGGCTTACGCGTAAAAGATATTGCCTAAAAAACAGAATATGTACGAGTATATACCAATAAAAGGCTCGAAGAAGTCGCTTAAAAAAAACGAGATGTTGAGCATATGGTTCAACTTTATTGCCAAAATACGTAATAGAAACGTTCCCGATTAACAGAGCTCGGAAATAGGTGATGACGTAAGCAAACTAATACTGCACTAGGATTAAGATTTGTAACATGCCATGTCTATAGAAATAACTTGGGAAAATCTTAAATCCTACTTAAGAGATATTGGGGACCTTAAAAAATCGCTGATAAAAGATCTTAATGAGCGACAATTCTATGGTGCGGGCTTTAAAGACCTAAGTTAGCCGTGATTTGATAAATAATTTGAGATAGATAAGGCGGAAAGTCCTTAAATCTAAGCACACGCGCAAATACCTGTTTACAACCCAATAACTTCGGAATTATTCTACATAAGTAATGACAACCTAAAATGTTCACTATTGAATCAAAAAGCTAACGAAATTGAAACATCTGTAATCCACCAAGTCTCTATTGCAAGGGGCCACCAATCGAAAAATTGCCTAGTTTAACTCAGCTTACAGTGCTAGTTTCACATGAAAGAAGATATTTCGACGTCAATTTGCCTACTATAGCGGGCAAAATACTATCATTAAGCAAGCTGATGTCTAGGTCTATACTATTTGAAGCACAATAATAAAACATGTATAGAGGAGAAAGTGCTAATATTCCTGATATCCTTCTGAATTCTTCGATGTCTAAGAATGCTTTACACATGACCATACTATGGCAAACATTTCATCTTACTGCTTCAACAACCTCTATGTTCTATGGAAGCAGCCAGTGACACTTTATTTTTCTGCGTAAAAGTATGTGTTTCACCAGTGATAAGGGTAAGACTCATTGTAGCTCTAGATGGGGCTTTGTTAATGAATCATTCTGGACAGACACCCGAAGGACGATGTGTTGAGATCTTCGTTGCGGAGAATAACTTGACCCAGCTTGTAAATGAGCCCACACGAATATCAGACGTTGATAGTCATACCGCCAACACCTTGGACTAGTTTTTAACTTCTCACTCTTATAAGTATTCCCTCTAGACTCGCCGGACCATTGTGTCGTATCAGCCAATTTCTCGTACACCGACCACACAGTTAGAGAAAAGATTACTAAGAGAACCGTATGGTAATACAACAAAGCCTACTGATGCGGACTTAACAGCTTCTTTAGGAATTTTAACTGGTCGCTATGTTTCCTCGGTCAGTTCAGTTTATTCAGTTTATATGCATTTTTATTGTATTACTTAATTTACTCTTACTTGCTAGACAAAAAAATGCTTAAAAATTAGCTTAATTAACTTAAAATTATCTTATTCTAGCTTACTGACCCCATGCGGGCGCTAAAGTTAAACCTAACACTTAAATTATGTCTTTCGACGTACCTTACTACTATCCTATACTATTTCTATTCATTATAATTAAAACTAAGAAAACATTTTTACAAAAAAAAACTTAGTAACATGACCTTTTTTTCTATTTTATTATAAAACTTAAAACTAAAATCCTACAAACTACCTAAAAATAAATCTTAATCTACTTACATCTAATACATACATATATACATATATATATATATATACATAATATATATATACGTAATATATAAATATATGTATATATATATATATATATATACATATATGTATATATATATATATATATATATACATATGTATACATATGTTTATATATATATACATATGTTTTTTTTCATTTTTTATTTTTATTAATTTTTTTTCTGTTTTTATATATTTTTTTTTCTTAAATCTAACTTACTCATACTTAAAACTATATAAGGCGGCCATGGCTAAAAAAATTAGGTGACCCACTTTGCTTCACATGAAGCTACCTATTACTTGAGGAATTCGACGACGAACTCTCCCTTCCTTCAACTAGCCACCAAAATTGTTGGTGCTGCCGAGCAACATCCCTCATGTCGCGACTCCCTACCGCCCTACTGAACCGGAGACGCTCCGCACTGCCGTGTGCGACGTCTCTGTCGTAGTTGAGTCGCCTGTCCGCAGCTGTTCGAGCAACGTGGAAGATTAACGGTACAGCCAATCTGTCCTGGATCAGACCTTTGCTATCAAGGTAGAGGAACGCTTCTGGAGGAACATAGCCGTCAAAGCGAACTCTCTCATGATACATATAATTAGGGTAGTAAGCCCAAGAGATCAGGTTGTTCGACGATGTCATTGCTCTTGCAATGTGCCTTCGAGTCAACTTAATAACAAAATTGTCCACTCTTATTAGGTTCGCCCTATTGTACAAGACCTCATTGCGATAGAATTTTATGTACTCAGACTCTGGTGTTCTGTACAACCGAAGACAAGCCCTAAGGCAAGCCCTCTCAAACACCCGAATCTTTTCCAATAAACTTGCTCTCACGTTGAACCACACGGGACATCCAAATACAAGCATGGGCCTGATAAGGGCCATGTAGCAGATCACCTTCACCCTCGCATCGAGTTGGCTGTTATAAAACAGTCTCCTTGTAAGGGCAAAAGCACCTCTGGCTCTGGCCAGAGCAACATCTATATGTTTGTTAAAATGCAGGTATTGATCTAGCTAGATCCCTAGGTATCTGACTACATTTCGACAAGCAAGTGGCTGTCCATGTTGTCCGACGATAGAGAACTTTCGCCAATTCTTTCTGGTATCCCTAGAGGCCCCAGACAAAGGCGTCCTAAACAGAATGGTTTCCGACTTCTGAAAGTTGATTTTCAACTTCCAGTCGTCGCAATATTGTTTAATTTTGTCGAAGTCACATTGCAAAAGTGTATTAATGACCTCAATCTTTGGACCTGATCTGTACGCAATTAAGTCGTCTGCGTACGCTATGGCATGGTGAAGTGAACCTATCAGATCACTTGTGTAAATGTTGAATAGGATCGGCGAATTTACCGCACCTTGTTGCAGACCGTTTTTGATGTTAAATGTTCCAGCGGAAGTCACATCGCCATTCTTCACGATGAACTGTCTACTGGAGAGCATATCAAAGAGAATATACAGCAGTGGTTTACTAATGCCCAACCTGTCCAGCTTGAAGAAGAGTCCCTCTAACCATACGGTGTCGAAGGCCTTTTCCAAGTCAATCAGGCAGGCACCAGTGCACTGTTTCTTGCCTTTGTTCCATTGGATATCAGAAACCAGTTTAGACGCAGCATGAATGATATCATGCCCCGCCTTGAAACCGAATTGATTATCCGGAACTATATGTTTATCCTCTACCCACTTAGTCAGGACTCTATTGATCACCTTCTCGAAAACCTTACTGATGTTTGGAAGAAGACTGATCGAGCGGAGATTCGCCGGATTGGAAGTATCTTTATTCCTTTTGGGAATCGGATGTACCACCGCAGTTTTCCAATGCGCTGGATAATGTGCATTATTCATTGCATTATTAAACAGGGTGGTATAAATGTCTACCGCTTCTAGTGGGAGATGTCGAAGCACAATGTTCGGTATTTCATCGGTTCCCACTGATTTCTTACTTCTAAGTGATTCGAAGATCGTTTGGAGCTCTTCCTTCGAAATGAACGGTGGTAATACCCTTTCGTTGGTGATGACATTATTTGCCATATTCTCGTCACTGAACTGGGTGAAACCCGAGCTCTCGAATCGCCAATTCGCAATTTCATTTAGAAGGCAGAAATTGTGCACAAGGACTCGACTCTCCAGGTCGTGGTTCGGGCCAATGATGTCATTCGCCTTGTACACTTCCTGGAAAGTCGCTCCTATAGCCTCTACCTGCTCCTGCGGATCCTCGATCACAAAGAAGTTATCATCATCAACGGCCTCATTTGGATCAATGCCTGTTGCTACAAGTATTTGTTCGTTGTTCGTCGTTCGGGCGATTCTAAGACATGGAAGGTCGTTCTGATTATTTCTCCGAAATATTTTATTTATTTGCGGGAACATATTCGGGTTGCTGGTGTTTACAGCCCGAATTTTGTTGTTACAATACAAACTTACAGAGTTTCTGTAATTTTCCTTTATTAATGTTTGGAGGTTTTTAATCGACGACTTCAATGTCATGATCTCCGGGTTATGTCTGTCAGTGAACTGTCTGTACAAGGTTTTTAGTCTTGACAGCAGTCTACTTTTGTGTCGGTGCAGTGCGTCAATAGTTGTGTTGCGGAATAAGTCTTCGTTGTCAGTATGTTGATACCGAGGTATCGTTTTGTCCATTGTTCGTTTAATTGTCTCGTCCATTAGTTTTAGATACCTGTCAATCTCCTCGTTTGACAGATTTCTATTGGACGGTGGATAGAGCGAATTCGAGGAGAGTGCTCTCGCCAGTATTCTTGAGAAGTGTGTCCAACGCACTCTACTATAATTGTAGGAATACCTTTGAACAAACTCTTCCAATTCCGCAGTTTCGTTGGGAACAGTTATTTCGGTGCTGAGACCGCAATGGTCACTGTCATACACGAAAGTTTGTAGACAGTTTGTAGTTTGTTGGTTAGTGCACGTCAGTTGTATTCGTGAGTCGAACAGCAGGAGATCCAAATAGGACCCGTGTCTGGGAAGCGACGGACTATCCGTCGCTTTGAGGCCGAGTCGAGATATGTTTCCTCGATAACAACGTGGATGCCGCAGCAGATACGATCACACACACCATTCTTTTTGAAATGAGATGCTTTGTCCTTCATCGGATGAAAAGTATCAAACCAAAAGAAAAGGCATTGTACGACTCGAGCTGTAGGGTTAGAGAAACGTTTTTTCGGTCCTACAAGACCAACCCGACAGAGGAAAATGGAAAAAACTTCTAACGAGCCAGTAATGACTGCAACGCCATTCTTAAGCGTGATTCCAATACGACCAAAAACTGAGACAAAAAATACTGCAATGTCCCGAAGTCAGAAAAAATTGTTGGTCGTTCTTCAAAAACATTGAAAATTCTGCCTTATCCTTCATTCCAACGCTCATTCACAGTGACATTCCAGCTGTCAGCTCTTTGGACAAGCCCATTCTGCTTGCTGCACACTTTGCGGCTAGCTCAACACTCCCAGATTGTGCTTTTTCCCCGCCTACATTTGAGTGCGTCGAATCTTCAATGGGACGAATCCACTTTCGTAATCGTGTTGTAGCAAGAGTACTTAAAGATCTTAATATGCATAAATCCGCTGGTCCAGATGGTATATCTCCCCTTCTTCTGGAGAGGTGTTCTTCCACGCTGGCAAAACCACTGCGTAAGTTTTTTCATCAATCCTACTCTTTAGGACTCTTTTCGAGCAGGTGGAAAACAGCATTTGTCCAGCCAGTCCCTAAAAAAGGCGAATCTTCTTCTCTATCCTCCTTCAGACCCATTGCACTTACGTCCCTTCTTTCCAAGGTCATGGAAACGCTAATAAATCGTCAGCTCATGAAATATCTCGAAATACGAAAACTTCTCAATGACCGGCAGTATGGTTTTCGTAGCAGCGGGTCAACTGGTGATTTGATTGCATGTCTCACCGATAAGTGAAACCAAAGCGTACATTAATTCGACGAAAGCAAGATAGTTGCACTTGATATTTCTAAGGCATTTGACAGAATTTGGCATACGACTTTTTTGTCGAAAATGGGTGCTTTCAATGGATGAAATTACCTTTCGGAACGGTCAATTCAAGTTGTCTTGGACGGTTTCAAGTCTGATATTCACAAAATAAATGCTGGCGTGCTACAGAGCCCCGTTCTTTCTCCGACACTCTTTTTAATTGTCACCAACGATCTCTTGTCTGCTACTCTAATTCAATATAATCCTTTGCTGATGACAGTACTCTCTGCTTTTCATATTCGTTCCCGGACTCATGTCCCTACTCATCGGCTGTAGAACTGGAACGGCAGCGTATGTTAAGCTCGTTAAATCCCGATATTAGCAGCATAATTGGGGAACTGTCACCAGAGTGGAATTTAATGCTTCCAAAACACAATGCTGTCTGCTGTCGTTAAAGGGAAATTCGACCATGAAAGCCATTATCCATGAATGGCACTTACATCGTCAGAACCGAAAAACTTTCCATTCTCGGTAACCCATTTTCGGACGTACTCGGAAATATCGTGATTCTTTTCTAAGCCGTACAGCTCGCTTATGGAATGCCTTGCCATTTCTAGTCACTATAACTTGCAAACATTTAAAACTAACGCACATCGGTATCTCTCTTTTTTCCCTCCCTTTGTGCGCGTGAGTTATATGGGAGCGAAAACGCGGGAGTTAAAAAAATATAATTTTATTGAATCTTCTTCTCGAAATGACAAAACAAGATTGAAATTTTACAAATATTCACCTAACTTGCAAAGGTGAACTTTCGTATCTGCCGGATGTCGCCACGACGCTTAGCTTGCAAAAATGCACGATAAAGTTTCACCTGTGCAATTCACATTTTCAATTCTAAGAATTACAATTTTGTATTTAAGTTAAAATATTGTTGCTGAGTTGTATCCGGTGGTGTCCTATTGTTGGGTTGGTTTCTTGTTGTTGTGTTATTACAGGTGTTATTGGTTACGTAGCTCGCGCCAATTATAAAAAAAAGATCCAGCAAAACTTGCCGAATATATTCTTTGCTCGGCACTTGCTTGTCATGTCACTACTATCACCATACCTGTAACACACAAATTTCTTGTCCTTTCTAGAGGAGTTGCTTGTCGTTCTGTTGTAATGTATTGAAGTTGACGATTTAGGCGGCCACGGCTTTTTTTTTATGTAGAGTCTCCTACTTGCTTTGCATTTGTGTAGTATACTATACCTACGCCCTGCATGTTGCGGCTTTCAACTTTAGAAGACTAGATGACAATATCTCCACAATATTGTCGAATTTTATGTTGTCCTACCTCATAAGCCGCTCTTTAGCATCGAAGTCCTTCAGCCGGCTAACGAATAGTGTTCGTAAATAGGTATCTAACCTTGATTTTTTGCAAGATTCGCGAGAAAAATTGCTGTACGCGCTAAGTTTTTACTAACACTGCGAGATAGTTTACAATTGATTCGCCTTCCTGTTGCAAACCAAGAAGAAATTTATGGTGTTCGGTTATCTCGTTCGGTTTAGGGAGAGTCGCTTTTTGAGGATCTATATGAGAGTGTCGTAGTAGAGCTGGTCGTTGAATGTGGTTCGGAAATATTTCCTCGGTCTCGACGAAGGGATTGGTATTGTTAGGGCCTGAATCAGGTTGCATTGCTGCTGCATTGTGTCCGGTAGTGCCATAGTTATGCCTCGTCGCCAAAGTTGTATCGCAACTTCTTAACCCCGAAGAGGATAATATAAAAATAAGATATACTTAGTTCATAGTTCATAATATTGTAGCGACGGATATATTTCCGTTTATAACACAATCTTTCCCAAGTCTTTGGATCCACCAGTCTCGTAGCATGCTTAAAGTACAATAGATGGCCGTGGATCAAGCGGTAGTGTGCTGGCTTCCCAATCGGACGGTTCGAGGTTCAATACCAGCTGTTCCCGAAAGACTTTTTGTCAGACAACTAAAATCTCGTGAGATTAATGGTTGTCCAAATACAACATCAAGTCAATTTACACTATTAATTTAGTCTCCCCATTAAATGTCATCTCTATCCAATTTTCCAAAAAAAACTTAATACATGCTGAGGCATTGTAAGTGTATTTCGTTTTTAATATTTTAATTTTTCAAGATATATCCTTTGTCACCTTGCGAATTCCAGCTATATTATGCGCAACGCGTACGATTTTTAAACATTTTTCGTAGTTTTTCCCAGTTTCCTTCCACTTCTTCCTCTTTAGACTGTTCTGCGAAATGGGTGTCACAGCTAAGCTTTCGGCTCTTAAGCCGTTTGGTAGGGGCCTCTATTCTCACACCTAGTTGCAGCTTTTTCAATTTTCGCAGCCATCGCAGACTAATTTCTACTCTTCCTCAGTTTCAGGTGGTTCACAAGATAAGTTCCTCAAAGGCGCTAGATAATCGGACGGATTTTGGGTAGAGTCTTTATGGCAAGTTTTGTGCTCCAATATGGTGCCTTATACTAAAAAGCGATTCGCATTGTAGAAATTCAACAGTCATTCCTCTTTCCTAGACCTTCTGTGTCCGAAATATTTAGATCCCTTTACCATAGTAATTTCCCCAATTGCGGCTGTGTTTTTAGAGGGAGGTTGTAAAGGTTATTCTTGTTGTACTAAAATGCTAGATTTATTTGAGTGTAGCACTGTACGATGGAGAATCTAGCCCTTAAGCTTCTTCAACTTTGATGCGGCCAATACAGTGAACTACAATGGTGTTTTTTGGATAACAACAAGCCCATTTCATATTGGTCGTTACTACCGTGGTGCTTTCCTGAATAGAGCCCGGTGTTTTGAGCTACTAACGCGAATGCGCCGGTTTCCATACACTTCTTCTCGTTCTATGTATGTCCAGTTTATACCAGTTAAGGTCATATACCAGTTAGGGCTGTCTGAGGCTATTACGTCCATTGGTACCCTGCATGAGCAGAGTTTTGAAATTCCACAAACCTATCTTTGTCCGAATATGATAGTCAAACGACTCATCGATTAATTAATCAATCTTTATTTGAGGTATGGTATTTATTTTGGTAGCTGTAGAAGTGCAGATTGCTAGGCTAGAGAACTTTGACCGACAAGCACAAAGAGCGTATGATTTCCAGGACCATTGCAAGAAGGTACGTTAGGCATTTCATCACAATCATGTCATTAAATACCCAATCTCATGCAGAGGCCGTAAAGACGAAGGCTCACGGGACGAGACCTTACATTTTTTAAGACATTTTTCCATCCTTACTAATTTGAGGCAAACAACTTTAGGAAGATACTTCTTAGATGACCTCTGCTGGTTCATTTAATAATTTTTTCAGGCACATGGATGCAGCAAGTTAAGTAAGTGTTATTCAAGAAAAAATTACAAATCTCTTTTTTTGCTACAAAGCTTGAGTAGATGTGGAAAACTAATGGTTGTTAAGTTTGGTCACATTGTTATTTAGTCTAAATATTCGTATGTTTAATTAGCCCATATTGGAAGACGCTATTTATATAACTTAAGCTTAATTTGAATGAAGGAGTGCGCTACTTTGATTGTCAAAATCTTACTCACAATGCCTTCTTGATAATTATAAACTAGTATGAGTGCCAAGCACCTTAAGTTGTCTATGGAGAGTCCAAATATAGACTCAGGTGTAACCTTTAACAGTCATGTCAACAGCCTGTCTTACGCGTCTCAAGAAGTTTTGCGCAAGAGAAACAAAGTTCAGATAAAGACAGTAACAGCCCCGGATAGGACTGACCCAACTGTTAACCATCCATGCCAATGCGATAAAGATAGTGACGTACAAGTACTCGCATTCAACTTGATTGCGAAAAATCTTCCGAATACCTAATAGACACGCTGGAGGCCTAAAAGCCTAATATGTATAACCGTCTTTAAGGAATTGCTAAAGTAAGACATCATGAGTAATCGAACAGAAACTGCGAAATTAAGAGATAGAAAGGAGGTCAGGTTTGCTAGCTCCGTGGGCAAGAATAACATCACATTCGGAAAAATATACAAGCTAATAGACTTCCCAAGTGGAAAGAACACCATTGTTAAAAGCAAACATTCCTCCCATCTAAGGATCCATGTCGGCATCCTGATTAAAATACGACACGCGATATTTATCATATGATCACCATGCGCGTAGATAGGTGCATCCAATTTATTACACATCTATTCTTTCCGAAGTGCCAACATTGCCTTGGAACACTAGCCTAGGTATTAGTGTGGATATCAAAGGCAATACAGCGCCGGTAAAATAGTGTGAGAACGTTTAAAGTAGAACGGCTACAATCGCAGAGCCTTTGCCGATTTCGTTTGCCACATCTCTCCCGCATCACCAGCATCAAGTACGAAAAACCGATGGCAATGCCGCCTCAGATGTACTGGGCTTCACCAGACGACCACAAGCAAGAAATCCAAGGTTTGATGATAAATGACAACCAAGCACGCGACATGTCTTAGAACACTGCTCGCAATAATGAGGGCTTAGTTGAGAACTGCTCTACACATCTCTAAAGAAAAAAGACGGAGTTCGAAAAATGAGGCAGAAGGTAGAAAGGACTTGCCAAATTGTTTTCTGTCTATGTTCCTCGTGATTGTAGCAAGCGTTTGGTCATCATTTGTTACTAGTTCATTTCCACCAACAATAAAATAGACTCTGGGTCAGATATCGACTCTGTTCTATTCTAGCTCAAGTTGCTGACTCGATTCCTTTGTAAATTGTGAAAAATAATCTTTCAGATAGTACCCTTCGCGTTTAGTGCGTAGCGGACATGACGCACTAGGGTCGGACATATAGCAACCTCTAGAGCAAACTTCTTGTGGTAAATTACAAGAGAATGCCAATGAGCCAAGGTCCCGATTTTAATTCGACTACGTGTAAGGCCTATTAATCTAGGGAGCTTCTAATGTCGATTATTTATTTACATGGTAGGCACAATGATATGTATGATAATATCAGCCCAATGAAAGGACAATGACTTCATTTGAGGGCTGAATATATTTAGATCCCAAAACTAGTTCCTCCTTGCACCATGTTGTACGAGTTTTACTTCAAAATTAGTTATTACGTGTGGCAACCTTAAAGGCCGTAATAGATGCTGTAAATTTTCATACCGAGCTCCTTCCATTTGTCAAATGTTCCATTGATTTAATGCACCTGCAGGCGTAGTCTTACCTATGACAGTACAATGAAGTCAATCACTTCACTTACAAGTCACTCACCTTAATTGCCATCACCAAAAGGCCCCACTCATTACATGTCTGATAAGATGATTAAAACTTGTCTGTAATCAGATTTGGAATGTATCTCTAACTTTCGTTAGCAATTTCCCTGTCATTTCCTTTATTGAAATGAGCTCTTATCGTCACAACTCGCACACATGAGCACATACGAGTACCTAAAATACACACAAACACACTGTAGTAATGCAGCTCATTTGAATCAATTTAGGATATAAATCCCAATTATCTGTTAATCACATGTTGTGTCGTCTTAATTAAGGAGAAATAATTTTATCTCAGCTTACTTCTTCCCTCACCTACTTGTACTCATCCATATATCGACTGATGACAAATTCAAGTGCTCATATGCCTTACTTCTGTTTAAGGATATCAAAGTCCCCGTGTCCCTGTCTCTGGAAGAACGATTCAGGAAATATGCGTACGTATAGCAACAGAAATTAATGTTGAAACACAAATCAGCGTGAACAACCGGGAGGGAAAAGGAAGAGAGAGAGTGAGCGATATCTGTAGGAGTACTATATAGCAATTCAAATCCAGGATACTGAAGCAATCGAACAAACGTATTCGTGTGTATAGAGTATGGATGTTAAAGGAAATCCTTGAAATGGAATTCAAGATTTATTCGCTTTCCCTTCACTCAGTCTACGTTGGAATCGACGTTGAGCAAGGTGAACTCGAACGACGAAGCGTCGCGTCGTCTTCCTGTCTCTCTAAGAATTCGAATCCAAATACGAATCCGAAAAAGAATCCGTATTCTCATCCTCATTTGTTTCGTTTCTGTAGCCCCATTCTGTTATGTTGTAGCCTTTTTTTTTTTGTTACTATGTACCTACTCGTAATATGATTTTAAAAGCAAACAGCCAATAACTGATAGATAAGGCTGGAAAGGATGTTGCCGTTGTTAGTAGTTCCTGTCGGCAAGCGTCGCCATATTCAAATACGGATATGTACCCTACCCGTACTCCGCCGCGCAGTATTGTCAGTTTACTTAAGCGCCAAATCGGTTCCCGTTTTTATCCACGACTATAGTGGATTCCAATGAAATTTGTATCCTTTCAAAGGAGCTTTCGTCGTTTGCGTTCGTTTTTGCTGGTTCGCTTCGGTTGTTTTCTTGCTTATTATTGTATTTTCTCCTTCGGCTTTGAATATCCTTGAATTTATTCACGAGAACATGAATCTAAAACCCTTAGACGCCATGGGTAGACAACAAAGGAATGCGATAGGAACAGATACAGTGAGGGAACACGTTTCGATAACTCTGCGCGCGTATTGATTTGATTTTTATTGTCCTCGCGCCGCATGCTGCATGTTTGAGAATTTAAATAGCGCGTTCTAGTGAGTGTCCTGAAATTGGTTGCGGTAGCGGTAGGATGTCACTAGGATCTTAATTTTATTATTCTTTTCCGGGAAGCAATCGTCCTGCAGTCGTACTTTGTACTCGTGCCTCAGCCATTACTTTATGTGCAATCGGTGCGAAAGAAATCAGCGTGTGGATTTATTTACATATCTTTTCCCCACTCCTCTAGAAGAAAGAGTCAGAGTCAGAGTCATAGTCAGAGTCATAGTCAGAGTCAGAGTCAGAGTCAGAGTCAGAGTCAGAGTCAGAGTCAGAGTCAGAGTCAGAGTCAGAGTCAGAGTCAGAGTCAGAGTCAGAGTCAGAGTCAGAGTCAGAGTCAGAGTCAGAGTCAGAGTCAGAGTCAAAGTCAGAGTCAGAGAAGAAGAAGAAGAATGAGGACAAATTAAAAGAGAAAAGGATACGAAGGAATTTTTTTTTTTTTAAAGTTGGATTGGATACAAAACTTATTGCTTTTGGGGTGCAGAAAGGAATCCGATTCTCGACTGAATCAAGACAAGTTTCTTGTGAAAAAATGGCGCCCAATATGGGGCCACAAATGTAGGAGCCGGGCACTTTCTTTCTTTCGGTAAGGCAGGACCATGATGACTATGTTGTGTTAGTGCGGGTGGTTATAGGGAAGGTTGATGGCAACAAGAACCAGACGAAGAAGCAAAATGGAGGCAAAGGAAAATGCGACATTGATTTAGTAGATGGTTTCGTTGACAAATCGAGTGTTAGTTATGTGAAATGAAAACGGGATGGAAATGGATGGATAAACGGATGAATGAATTTCTTCTTCTTCCATTTTAGCCATCCATTGTTAAAGCAGTGGTTGTTTGGCAGGCAACTGAGAGAGCGGGACGACAATCCGTAGTTAGTCCTAAGTATAATCACAGGAAATTTTGAAGGCCCCCGTCCCCACCTTTCCGGAAGTCCGCCTTCAACAGTATTTTTAATGTGGCAAAGCAGAGAAAGCCAGCGAAATGACATGAGAGTCAGTATGCAGGATCGTACGGATGCCAGAAAAGGAATAAGAGAAATCCTTCCCCTGGTGATGGAGGAACGCCAACCGAAGGAACTTCCTTGGTAGACGAAGGATACTCGTACTTTGGCTCTTAAGTAGACTATTTATATGATAATAAAAGTCTTGTGGATTGAACATTGAAAGAGAGAGATATCCGTAGTAGCTCAGCGCTTTGAGGATTATCTGTTATTTTTTCCATCTATCTATTTGTTTCCTTTTTTTTTCGTTTTTTTTTTCTATTTTCCTTTTTATTTTTTGTTGTCCTCGTCTATGATCCTTTGTGCCTCCTTGCGGCAATGGACGAGTTCGAGTTTTAGTTCGATGGCAGGACAAAGAGTGACATGAAGGAGAGTAAAGCAGATGCGATGTTGTTTCGATTCGTAATTGGTTTTTAGTGAACTCGTTCCAATTCGTAGTTGGCGTTTTGTCGTTGTTGGTGGTGTTGTCGTTGTCGTCGTTGTCGTCGTTGTCGCTGTCGTTGTCGTTGTCGTTGTCGTTTGCCTCGTCAATGTCCTTGTCGTCATCGTCTAAGTCCTTCGTTGAAAGCAGATGATATTGAAATTTGTTTGAATTGATTTTGGTTTTCTATTCTTATCCGGTGGGTTTATCCTGCTTCTTCTCTTTTTCTTTTTTTTTTTTTGCGTACTTTCTGCTGACAATTGTGCCAGAGCTAAAGGACTTTTTGGTGGAAGACGGCAAAGAAGTCTCTTTTAAAATGGAGATGTTTAACATCACGTTGTGTTACTTTTCGTTTCGTTTCGATTTGAATTTGAATTTTTTTTTGTTCGTTAATGCGAAACTGGAGAGTAGTAACAATTAGTGCTTTGTTGAGTGGAATTAATTTTCACTCATAGAAAGTGGATAGATGGAAGAGGAAAGAGAATTTTTATTACATTTTATGGATTGAAGTTAAGGATAAGTTTTAAGGACAAAGAGGAGGAGGAATAATTAGAGATAACTTTTAGGCTTCTGGTCAATGTTGTCATTTTGAAATTGAGTGTAACTGTGTTCTGGTATTGGGATATCTTAAAATAGATTTTATTTAAGAAAACTTTCAAAGAAATCGACAAAAGAAAACGCTTAAGTGATTGATTTCTTTACTTTGTATTTCAGAGAATTATCGAAACCACAAATGTAAGTTGGGAACTTGTGTTACTAAATGACAAAGTGCTTAGTCAATTTATATAAAAATGGAGAATAAGATAGAAATGGAACTTATTTTCCAGGAGCTCAGAGCCGGGTTCTGAATGGAATAACTTAGAACGAGAGGTTACGAGTACTTGAGTGGTGCTACAGCTCAAGACGAACCTGGGCCTCAATCAAAAACCAAAAGTTCACCCTGGACAACAGCTCGCACTATCTCTCCGCAGCTGTCTCCAATACCACACTCTACGTTAATTGAGGTCACCTTCCATTTGCATGCGCCACCTTAAATGCGGTCGTCCTCTGCTGCGTCGTCCCTCTCCGTTAAAATTGATGACCGGATCTGTAGTATCCATTTGCTGAATATGGTCCATAAATTTCAGACGTCGGAACCCTAGACTCCTTACTATACCGATGTCACTGCACAGCCTATATAGTTCGTAGTTGAAACTTGAAACTCCTCCTCCACTCCTCGTCAGTACGAACTGTACAGAAAATCACACTCACTATCTTCCCCGGAAAACAGCCAAGTTGTTCTGCAACTACTTTCGACAAAGTCCAAGATTGTGCGCTTTAGAGTAGGACCGATGTGATAAGCCTCTATTGGCAAGAGTAATTCTTTGTCTGATTTCTGAACTGATTTATTTGTTTTTTTTTTTAATTTAGTGAGCGCTCAAGGGGTTATTTTGTTGACACCCTTAAAATGTTAGCACAAAACGCGAGCGAAGGACAAGCAGGGAGGAAAGAAAGGAGGTGCCGATGTACGTTGGTTTTAAACGTCTGAATGTTACAATTACTAGGAAATAAAGACGGCAGGGCATCCCATAAGCGGCTTAGGAAGGAAGCACGATATTTTAGAGCGCATCCGAAAGTGGGCTTTAAGGTATGCTGATGATACTGATAACGAGCTGGTTAAAAGTTGTAGGGGCGGCAGTTTCTCTGGAGCACTGGTGGTGAAAATAGTGTTAGAACAAGGTGAGACAGGAGGAATTACATCCGTATTCGAGGGTGTCAGTGAATGTGTAATGTTGGCGCCAAACAATGAGTTTTATCGCAAGGATTTTAAGGATTTGCCAGGTAGGGCAACTGTAAGGAGATCTTAGGGGCACATGACCAGATGTAAGCATTGCACTCCAACTTTGGGCGGATGAATAGTTTATATGCATATTAAGGCTTGCTCAAAGTGGGTCCCTTGAGGAAACCTAGGCGATGCAAGTTCTATTCATGGATAACGACAGCAGACAGTATTGTGTTTTGGAAACATTAAATTCTACTCTGTTAGTGGTTCCTCAATTAGATGTGCTATTAATATCAGAGTTTAATGAGCTTAACATACGCTGGCGTTCCCGTTCTATAGCCGAAGAGTAGGGACGTGAGTCCGGGAGCGAATATGAAAAGCAGAGGTTGCTGTCGTCAGCAAAGGATTATATTGGATTAGAGGTAGCAGATAAGAGATCGTTGATGAAAATTAAAAAGACTGTCGGAGACAGAATGGAGCCCTGGGGCACACCAGCATTTATTTTGTGAATATCAGACTTGAAACCATCTAAGACAATTTGAATTGAACGTTCCGAATGGTAATTCTTAATCCATTGAAGAAACGTGTCGTCGGTTACAAATGCGTGCATTTTCTACAAAAGAAGCTGATGCCACTCTCTGTTAAATCCCTTTGAGATGTCAAGTGTAACAATCTTTCGTTGGCCAGATTGGTATAGACTTTGGCGCCACTTTTCGGTGAGAGTTGCCATTAAATTATTAGCGGACCGGTTGCTATGAAAACTGTTGCGGTAAAAAGAAACTCAGGCGACTTTTCGTTTAGAAGGAATGAAACATTTTATAAAATGAGACTTCAGCTTATACATGTTCTTATGTACACTTTTGTTCTTATGTAAAGAAGCTATAGGAGGTGAAAAATAGTGTGGATGACAGTTACTGCATTGGTTAAGTTTTGCTGATGTGAATGTGTTTTTTAGAGTAAGTAAGTAACTACAATATATTTTTCATGTGGTACGACATGATATCCAACACTACCCCTCAAAACTTCATCACTTATAATTCGTAGAAAAATGTAACAATGTAACAAAAAATTTAAATTTTCATACAGATTAATTTTTTAAACCAAGCATATCGGAAAATTGAACATGTTTAATTTTTGACAAATTTTTCGTTAGTATGTTATATCAGCAACCATATTTTGGGTTGAAGTACATATTAAGTTAATAAAATTTTTACTAAAAACCTTTCTTACGTTATGTGCTCGTATATCTATATGTTTGCTGCGACTATGATCAGTGCGAGCATGCGAACTAAAATTGTCTCCGTGTAACTCGGTGGGTACGTTCACCAGCTCAGAAAACCCCAGTTCTGTGATAAATGCATGAAAGTAAATGGCTTCTCTCAACGCCGCGGATAGTGCAATGTACTCCGCCTCTGTGCTGCTTAGCGTCACCGAAGACTGTTCTTTCGACTCCCAAGTAATCGCAGCGTTGTCGTCGCCGATGAAGAAAACAAATCCTCTGTCTTCCTTACTTAATTTATATACCGGACTATGTGTTTGGCGACAGCAAAATGTGGATTGACCTTGAACTGTGAGAGTTTGATAACGGAGTGTAGAATGTCCGGCCGTGTGGACATAACCAAGTAGAGCAATGATTCAATAAGCGACTTGTATGCTGTTTTGTTCACCTTTCCACATTCAGAGCAATCAAAGGAGTACCACACTTGCGAGATTGCACCATATTTTGTTTCTCATAAAGATTACGAATAAATTGCTTTTGTGAGACGCTTATATATCCGTTGTCCTCTCTCGTAATCCCCATTCCAAGGAAATGGTCAGCAGGTCCTTTGTTCACGACGCCAAACTCCTCACTAATCCGCCGCTTGATGTCCATCAAGGATTTTTGATTGGAGCACGCAAGTAGGATGTCGTCGACATAAACAGCAATGATGTTGGTCTCGTTGTTTTTGTTCGATGTATACACGCACGAGTCTGCATTGCATTGCACGATACCCATCGTCTTCAACGTCTTGTCCAACTTTACATTTCACTCCCGTCCCGCCTGCTTAAGCCCGTACAATGCCTTCTTCAGTTTGTACACCTTGCATTCATTACCTTTAACCACGAACAGTTCTTGCTGGCTCATGAAAATTTCCTCTTTTAGCTCTCCATTTAGATAGGCCGTGGTCACATCCATTTTGTGAACGATAAGAGTAAACTTAGCCTGAGTGAGGTGAAGCGCACAACGGGTGAAAAAGTGTCGGTGTAGTCAACGCCAAATTTTTGGCTGCATCCTTTCGCAACTAATCGGCTCTTATAGTGCTCCACATTTTCACTCCGGTCTCTCTTAATGTTGAAAACCAATTTGCATTTAATGGTCTGCCTGTTTTCTGGTGGGTCCTCCAGATCGCACGTCTCATTCGCCAGAAGAGACCCATATTCGCTATTCATCGCTTCTAACTATCTTCGGCCAGCACCACGGTTTAGGGCTTCGGTAACTGTTAACGGATTAGAATAGTTATTATTTCAATTACGTGTATGTTTAATTTTTGATGTGACTGGATCGGATATCGTGTTTGTTTCTTATTACCAACATTTCCAGCATACACAACATCGCCTGCTTGCTTATCGATCCTTCTCTGAGAACCGCAACCAACTGTCTTCAGATTCAGTATCAATAGTACGTATGATGTTCAACTTCAGGTGCAGTATCCATCTTCTAAATCGGAACATTTTCCTTCTTGGGAGTAACAACAGGTTCCTTTTCCTTGAGTTCTTGCAGGTCTGTGATGACGTAGTCATTGGATTTCCCGAGTGATGAGTTCTCTTCGCTATTCTCCAAAAATTTTACATCGCGGCTCTGAAAAATACACATGCGGTTACAGATCGTATGTTATAAAACCCGAATGGCATTCTTTTAAATTGGAAGAGGCCGTAATTACATAAATAGGAACGTGAAAAACAATATAACGCCTCAACTAAAATCTGTCAATACGCGAACTTAATGTCCAATGGGGAAAAGTAATTCCCGTCGCAGAGTTTGTACAAGGAGCTGAGATGTAGGGGAGAGTTCAACTTTCTGTATTCGACGCATAAATTAATCATCTTTAATTTTAATCATTACGATGGTAAAAGACCATGGACTACTTGATTTTGCTATAATGCTCTCTTACAACATTTCTTCTAATTCTTTATCTATGTGACACTGAACCGGCCGGAAGACTGGGTACTAGATCAAGCTGCGATCGATTCAGACGTAATTCTAATCGTATGCTCTACTAAGTGCATCCTAATCTTTCTGGCATGCTTCTGAAAACTCTATCTATAACTCCGTATGCTGATATACTATCTATGTAGATCTATTCTTTCTTTAATTGCTAAAACCCATCCCACTTCTGCATGATTCGAGAAATTCCTCATGCCTATTCTTAGATCCAAAGCAATTCCTGTCCAGGCCCAAAAGTCGGCACCCAGTATCAAGACATGTGGAAGATTTAAAATTATTAGTCACTACATAAGAATTGACTTCCACCTGCAACCTCTATACCTGAACCGCCTGCCAAAGAAACACCACTTATGTTTGCCTTCCTAACTCTTACCCTAGGCTCTATAATTCATGCCATCCATCCCTACAGATAATGGTACACGAAGCCCTTGTATCTAATAATGCTAAAATACTGACTCCGTAAACACTTACTTCTAAATAACAGCGTACCTCATTTTACTGTGCCTCGAGTCTAAAATATAAGTGAACGACCTCTTCCGTTGTTACTACCAGCTGGTTACCAATTCAGGCGACAGTCTCGCCTTACCGATGCGAGGGTCCGATTCCCATTTCCTGAATACGCAGCGCGACCACTACTCTTCCACAACGTACACATCTTCTAGGAGCAGAACAAATATTTGAAAGATGCCCCTCGCGGTTACAGTTGTAGCATCTCCTTCATCTATTTGGTTGAGTACTTCTGCTTGATTCCTCGGCCTCCACACAGGCTGGTTCTGGGTTCATTGAGTTATGGTGGGACGTTGATGGCACGAGTGATTCTACATTTTCTCGAACTTTTTCAAGCTTTCTACCCAATGCAACAAGGTCTTTGATAGATTTTGGATCCACCAGGCCTAGTTGTGTTTGGGAGAATAGTGCTAAATTCCTCTGTACCCTCTTTAACTTTCGACTCTCTAATAACGGCTCAGAGAATCAGCAAATATGTTTTCCATGATGGTCACATATGCCTCTACACATAGGTTCTTCTTTTCCTTAGGTTCGCCGCCTAATCTCCTCCGAGAGCAGTTCATCATAATTTGGAGGGAAGAACTCCAACTTCAGCTCCGAAACTAATTCGTTTCACAAAGCTATTAGTCTCCTATTATGCCTAAGCCTTTATTAATCATCATATCTCCCTTACTTTCTTAAACTCCTCCTCTCGCTCCAAGAAGGAATTAAGGTAAGCCATACAGCGTTCACCTGAAAATATTAAGCCCACCTTGTCCATGCGTAGCTGGCATCTTGTTTGTCTCGTTTGCCTAGTCTGACTCGTCATCGGTAATCTCCATCTGCTCTTTCGGTTGGGTCGGATAGAAGAATGAGCAGTTCTCCCTTGAAATTATTCCTCCCCGACGTCTATTTTTTCGTGTCCGACCGTATCTATCGAATTTTGGGAAAGCCATATTCATAGATGGTATACTGTTTTGCGATTCATGTTATAAAAAAAGGGCACAGCCAGACTCTCCTGGACTTAACTTATGCCGAAATATTTGGGAAATTTCAAGCAACAGTATCACTTACAGAGTATCCCCAATCCCATAATATTTATAATAGCTTATGATCCAGAGCCTTAATATAGGAAAAGTTACAGACAGGCAAGTTAATTCAACTGTTGAAAGTAAGGCAGATTAACTTCATTCAAGCAAAATCTTCCCCACATGCCAGTTTTAGAAAGGGTTACTTCTAAAGGATTTTCATGGTGTGCGCTCCACTTTTAATAAGAAAAAAAATTCAGGCGCATCTAATGAAAAACCTCGTACCTTTAAGTCATGTTAATATGATAGGCTCTAAATGTTTTCTATTGAACAGGCGAATCTCATCCAACAAACTGGCTTCCAAGTTCGGTATGTTGCTAATGTTAGCAGATTGTATTAATTGTTGTCTTTCTATATAATGTGTGCCCTTACTACTATAACGCACATAGTGATACTCATATCAACGCCAAAAAACATGCAAAATCATGAAATTAAGCGTCAGCAGATTTGTACCGTCCTAAGTATAGAGAGCGACTAAGGGATCAAAAGACACATTGGTACTCGTAGCAGGGATATGAATAAACGTCCACTTCCCAGAAGAAAACAAATTTCCAGGAAACTGTTCATGCTTTACGCTGGCAAAAGGAATTATTTAAACGCGCACTAGAGACTGAGTGAATACTAAATGTACCGCCAGATATATCGAAGATAACAATGTCAGGATACGTCATATCGATGGCAGTATCTTGTGCGCAGAAAACAAGCCGCCAAAAATGGAAACAACACTTTCCATGCCAGATATAAAGATATTTCACCTGCTTGCCCGAATAAGTGCGACATTAGTTAAGGCCTTAACTGTGTAAAGCTATGATCAGAGCCTCCAACAAAGTTAGAATAAAAAAAACATCATACCAACGGTATTCAGATACAGGAGCTGACAGTGAAATCGGATTATTCTTCGAAGCACGGAAACAATTGGATTTAAAGTCAATTGACCAGCAAATTTACAAACTCAACCTACGAGTATATTGTTTGTTACACGCCTTTCATTGCGTAGGTTAATTCCCCTCACAGGATCTCTTTGAAAGGATGAATCAATTGCTTAAAGGCAATCGAAAATAATAGAATAAACCAGCAGCCGTTTCCGACTCGATTTTCACAATTTTTACTTCCGAGAAAAAAAATTCAGATTGCCATATCGAATGGTACGCTTAATATAAATTTTATGGTATACATTCCTGCCTGTAAAGAAAAATCCAGCTTATTTTCAAATTCCAGACAAAACAAAAAATATCCCTTACCTTACCCAATTTGAGATTCCCTTTATAAGTCGAACCAGAGAAGCACTTTTCAGATGTGCGAGTACACACTAAAAGAAAAATGCTCAGTCATGATTTAGATTAGGTGCGATACTCTTCCTCCTTCTCACCCGCCATGACTTCAAGGACAAAAATTCAATTTCACCAGTCGATTAAAATTTTCTAACCCAAGCCCAATGAGAATCCACTTTGAGTTGAATCCTCTTTGTAAGGAAAAATCCATTAAATTTTCAAACTGCCGACCATAAATCATATTTCACTTGCTGGACACAAAAGGCGGAACCGCCTTTGCCTTCTTGATAAGGACAATCAATATAGCCCCAGAGTGGTTCCTGATGCAAATATGTTATGAGTATGTACTCGAATTCGTCCTTACCCCAACTCATATTCGTACTGACCATTGTATAATGCCCAAGATGATCAATGGATAACTCCTGTTTCTGTGTTTCCTGCCACTAGAGTATGGTTAAAGTAGGTTTCCTCTTTAAGTAGCCATTATCATGACGAACTATAGCCGAAGGCGCCCTACGCATGAATGTATAACCCAATTCCGGTTGCTGCTACTCCAAAACGCCCCCTGGTTGATGGCATTACCATATGAACCCAACTTTGCTCGGGTAAATGAGTAAAAAAAAATATTTTTCCCACACGTTTTCTAGATTAGTGAAACGAGTAATACTTGGAATCACCATAGCTCTTCGTTTTTGGCTACTTGGGAACTATCATCTACCACTGTTGCCAGACCACATGTATGTAAGTATTTGTACGTATAGTATATCAGATCGAAAGGGATGATGCCATTGCCATACGGACAGATGTTCTTTGGAAAATTGTATTTCTCCAACTGACATAGATGAATCAAAGACATGCGAAAGTTTAGCTTAAGGGTTGGGATTTTCGAATGGAATGGTTGTTCTGGCAATTAACTCAGATCCTGGATCGATCGATTTCATCGTATCCACCTTACATGTGTTGGCTTAAAGAACAAATCCTCACCATTGAATTGTCATGACAAGCTAGTTTTGGAATTATTGAAGCTCCCTAATCCAATAATGGCTCCTGGCTCTTTATATACTTTCCTGGTTCATGGTTATGTGTAGATTTCTGATTACTTTGTGTTATGAACTCGAAGCTTAACTCGTACATGTATTGGCTTCAAAGGCAGTGATTGAGCTTTTTTATGATTCATCAGTCTATTTTAGTATGCTATAATTCATTAAACTTAAAAGCAGTAATTTTCTTTTACGTCATCTGGGCTTAATTTGAAGCTATATATGAGTATCTTCAGCCTATTATAATCATATAAAACTATTTACTATCCTTGCAGTCATACAATAGCCTTTTATGTTGTTTATCTGGGTTGAGACAGCACTAAAGTGTCTGTAATGAGCTATTCAAATATCACTCTATCTCAATGTATATAGAGTAGATGCCTTCAACAACGCTGACACTTCCTCGATCATATTTACGACTCTGCCTACAGCTTAATTCGTTTCACTCTCAACAGTAGCATTATAAATGCAATCGTTGATTACTGCTCCACAATAAGTATAAAATACAGGGAACCATCTCTCTTATGATAGCGAGTCCCGTACGCGATGCCTTTCACTTTAGAAAAGAGGGAATGCGGTTTGGTAGCATATACAGACGATATAACACTCTATATGTCGAACTAAGACCCACTTATGTCCTGTGCATTCTCTTGAATTTCTTTTTATCATAAATCGAGCCAAAACAGACACTTAATTGCGGAGGGAATTAAATATGGGGCATGGCTGTCTCGATGCACCGCATCTTCAGCCAACCAACTAATCTTTAACTTTGAAATTGAGGATAGTCTCTGAGAAGCTCCGTATATATACCAATCCTTCAGCATATTCAAACGCTATGAGAATTGAATTCAATATTTCGTCGGATATTGCAATATACATAGACTGCTGGACAGCAATCAGATGTCATATTTCGAACATCATGAATTTTTCCTTCGCCCGTGGTGTATACAAACATTTTAAGGGTACTCAGGACCTTGAGCGCGTTCTTATTAAAGGTGGACTACAGCTTGTCTCTCAGCGAGATAAATTTGTCAGGAAATCAATACATTTCCAAACACCCACTTTCGTTGCCAGTGGTATTACAATCGTGCTACAGCTTATACATGTAAGTGCGCCCCAAAAGACGTCCACGCTAACCCAACTTAACCTGCATTTTTTTTTATAATATGCGCGCGCTCAAAGAATTAAATACCTTTAAAATGTTTGCACACAGCGCGGGAGAAAGAAAATTTCATGAAGTTCGAAATATGACATCTGATTGCTGTCCAGCAGTCTATGTATATTACAAGGGAGGATGGAAGGAGAGGTACCGGTGAACGTTGGTTTTAAATGTTTGAAAGTTATAATGACTAGGAAATACGAGTAAAGAGCTAGGCAGGGCATTCCATAAGCAAGTTGTACAGCTTAGGAAGGAATCACGATATTTTAGAGTACGTCCGAAAGTGGGCTTGAGGGTATACTGATGAGCACTCATAGCGAGATGGGAATTACGGTTAAAAGTTTGAAGGGGCGAAATGCTACTGGCGATTTCTATGAAGCACTGGTGCATGCTGCATAGCAAAGTCTGAATGGGAACGCTTCCAACGGATTGTGAACGTCCGGGACTTCTCCTCAACACCTTCCACATCACTGAAAAAAACAAAAACAAAACATTTTCACCGACTTGAAATTTAAATCACTCAGCAGATACAGGAAAAGGACCATAAACGAGGGAGACTAGGACCTTACACACCGAGTATAGACGACGCCTTTTTTTGATATGAGCGACCAGGCACTAACATGGCTGGCTTGCTATTAAATAGAATAGCACCTATTGAGGAACTAAAAATCCCTCATTGATGCACAAAATAGCAGTTCGGCCTCGTAGAGTGATTGTAGCGGATGTAGTTCCAACAGGACGGCGCGCCGCATCACACGCAGCTTGTGCCACAATGCAAATTTTGCAAGCTCTTCTTGGTCGATTAATGTCAAAAATTGGTAATATCTACTATCCCGATTTTTTCCTACCAACAAATAGCCAAAACAATCAGTCGCTGAAATATGTAACACCAGAAGTCTGCAAGAATCTAATGAAATACATTCTTGACGGAGCTGGTATTTCGGCTAGAGGCAGCCATTTGATCGGTACATAATTTTCACTGTAGTTGCTGCGGGAAATGGCTGAATTTGTATTGGTTAAGCTGTGTTTATTCAGATATCGTGACTTGCCGCTAGTCGCACGTGATTTTCCCGCCAAGACCGGAATGGAAACTTATTTTACCGCCTCAGAAGAAGCTTTTAGATGACATTTTGGGATCTGAACCTTTTTGGTTCTTATTGTCCGCGTTATTACCAACAAGGTCCAGGACACGAAGACACGTCTTAAATGCTCTAGATTTCTTCGCCAATTAATTGTTTTACAATTTGAATGAGGAGTCGTGGACGATTTTTTAGCAGGTGAACCGCATGACGCAACGCTGGTGGAGAGTTTTGTGCTGATAACCCTGGTTAGTCGAGAAATAGCCCGGAAACTTACCCCACCATGGTGACTGAGTTGTTTTTTTTAAAATGGGACATCAACTAGGTTGACCCTCGGCACGGCCTGGATGACAATTATTTGGACTGGGCGGTGAGAATGAATGCGTAGGATGAAGATGAAAGCAGAATGATTACCTCTTAGCTGATAGTAACCAGAGTTTAACTTTCGATGCTACTTAAACTCGACAGAATGGAGTGCGTAACTTTTCATTACAGTGCTGATGATAAAGCGGAGAGGATTAAGAAAAAAATTCCGAACTATCTTGTGGATCCATATTGACAGCATGTACGAGTATGTATATATGCGACCTTGATATCGATAGATCAATAACAATTATCGATATAAATTTGTAAGATTTTCTCTAGGATCTGCGGTGAGAATTCAAATTTATATACGGATGGCCCAGCTTGCAATGTCTCCAATCTGGTGAACCAAGGAAAAGATATTGAAAATTTATTAATACATAATTCTTTCCGGCCAAATGTTACAAATGAGTTTGTGTATGTTCTCTACCAAGTCAGTTCTTGCTGCAGGAAGCAGTTGCAGTTCGGCAAACAAGCCGAAAAAAAGATGGGTTCACAAAAAATAAGAGCAAAACATGGTAAAATAACGGCTTAGGCAGCCAACCAGAGCAGGAAGCTTAGCTTTGAGAGGTGATAAGAACTCGTGTATTTTAGATAGGTAGATAGGTAGGTAGGTAAAAGTGGCTGCTGGAAAGTACCAACCCACTTAGCACTATTGGCACATTGTGATGCCACGTGGATCTGTGATCCTCTTACTTATGGAGCCAATTTGAGCTTATGATAAAGTGTAGGAGACTGCTAACGTCAATATTATTTAGATCGCTTAAGTCGTTCTAGACAAAAGGTCCTAGGTAATGTTTTCTGGAGAGAACTGGACATGTACAGAATAGGTGGAGTATCGTCTCCTCTTCCTCCTCGTTCATGCAGCTTCTATAGAAATCGTTTGTAAAAACGCCAAGCCTTCTTGCATGCTTGCCTATAAGGCAGTGTCGAGTGATGACACCTACGTTAGCGCTGAGATATTTCCTATTTACAAGGATCAGACTCTTTGAGCGATTCAGACTCAATTTTGGCCAGATCTGTTTGGTCGCTAGATCAAAGGTGTGACAGTCCACCTAAGGTCTGTTCTTTTATTAGCTTCCAGCTTTAATATTAATTTGCACGTAGCGATTGGTATACCTATTCCCTACTATTTCCTACCGGAAAAGGGTAGAATAGGTAGAGTGGTTTCAGTTTTGGCGAGCTCGTCGGCCCTACAATTCCCTGCAATGTCTTCAGCAAAGCTGAAGGTTGAACTGCTCTGCCATCTCCGTAAGAGATGATTGACATGGTTTTAAAGTTTAATGAGACTGAATCCAGGGACTTGATAGTGGCCTGACTATCCGAAAAGATACGGATATACTTTGCAGATATCACATTTTTGTACAGCCAGGACAGAGCTTCTTTAATCGCCAAAATTTCCGCCTAGAACACGCTACAGTCATTTGGAAGACTTAGATTCAGCTTATCCGAGAAAACACCGCCACCAACCCCGCTATCGGTTTTAGATCCATCTGTGTAGAAGTGAATTGACTTGTCTTCCATGAAAGCATCCTCCTTCCAGAAGGATATAAAGGTTTCCTAATACTCGTATATTGGGAATATTAGCGTAACCAAATAAATTATTTGCCCACTGTGTAGTCGCAGCTACTTACCTTCTGAAGATATCAGAATCAGATAACAGAATGTCTAATGCCGCGGAAAGAGTAGAAGGTAGGGCTCTGCTTATGCATACACATGATATTCTTTGAACTCTGCCCAGATTGCTGCAGTGAACTGCATTGTCTAAGGCCATCCAGCAGACAACAACCCCGTAGGTGAGAATCGCTTTTATGACCGAGATGTATAGCCAGTGGGTTATGCGAGTTTGAAGGTCCCATTTGTTCCCAATGACTTTTTTGCAAGAGAATAAAGCTCTGTAGGTTTCTTGACTCTTTCTTGAATGTTAGGTTTCCAGTTTAGTTTCGTGTCAAAAATGAGACCCAGATATTTCGCTGTATCGGAAAAGACTAAACTGGTACAGTTTATTGAGGGAGGGTCTATGATTGGAATTTTATATATCCTGGAGAAGGGGACAAGATCAGTTTTATGGGGGTTTACTCCCAATCCACAGCGATCTGCCCAACGGGTTAATCTGTTAAGATTTAGCTGAAGGAGACCGTTAATGGTATAAAGATGATTACCTGAGATGGCTATATCAACGCTATCCGCATAGGCAATCACCCTGCCACCACCCGCTTCCAGGTATATCAGCAGTTCATTAACCACTAAGTTTCTGAGAAGGGGTGAGAGGACATCGCCTTGCGGCATACTTCTGCTGACACATCTTTAAGCAGAAGCCCCACCCTGTTTGAAGTTGTTTAGGAGTATCCTGCTATTTAGCATAAGACTGATCAACTCCCCATATGAGTCATCTACCTGCAGAGTTGACAGTGCAGTCGTGATTGCGGATGTGTTGACGTTGTTAAAGGCACCTTCCAGTCCAGGAAAGCAACCATTGTGTATTCTCTATATTGTAGTTCAATGTGGATAGTCAGTGGATGCAGAGCAGTTTCCACCGACGTTCCTTTATAGTAGGCATGTTGAGCCGTTGATAAAATCGTGGATCAATCTTAGCTCGTATGTGGATATCAATCAGTGGTTCTACAGTTTTCAGAAGGAAAGATGACAGACTTATAGGCCTGAGTTCCTTTGTGGCAACATGAGAGCATTTTCTGGCTTCTACACAGCTTCTCATGATATTCTCTAGCGTAAGTAAGATTATATCTGCGGACCTTCGTAGCTCGGTATTATAACATCCGGACCAGCAGACTTGTATAGTCTATCTCCTGTAATCAGACCATGAATTTTGGTCACGGTTGCAGTAGTCTTATTTGGGATGCTACTGTCCACGGGAGCTACCTGAAAAGTGGGTATTCAGTAGCAGGTTGAGTGATTCATCACTTAAGGTTGTCCAAGATTCATCGGTTTTTTTGTAGAGAGGATTTTTCTTAGCCGCGATGCCTCTGAAGCTTCTGTCATTTTGTTACAAAATGATCTCCAGGATAGTCGCTTTGCCTTCCTCAATTCTTTTTTTTTGTATTGTATTTTGAGGGTTTCTTTTCTTTGTTGAAAAGTTGTCTGCAAATATTTAAAAGTGGTCCAAGTGCTGAAGTCCTTTTACTTGCCTCTAGGTTGAATAAGAGGGCAAGAAGCAGTCATAGCCTGATTGAGAGCCATGGTGAATTTCTTGACTTTCATATCAAGCTCGTTGTGGTCACGCGGGGGACTTGAGAGTTCATAGTATATCGTTTCTGACAGTATTCCTCTGTATTTCGGCCAGAGGAATAGTAAATCACGGAAATGTTTTGTAAAGTTCGTATTACTTTTGGTCATCATCAAGCGCCTTTTCGCATAGCTCTGGTGAAGTTAATCGATAAATTTGTACGGGAAGGACAGCTGAAATTATCGTCGCCGTAGCTGAGAGTGTTACTGAGAACATAGATGTCTCCATTTTGAATCGATCACAGAAATTGGGCCAGTCCTCAACCACTTTATACTGCATTTTGCTTAATGGTCTGGGCCTACATGCCCATTAAGTCCAGTTGACAGAAGAATTGAACTCAACAGAACCACGCACAACGTACTTTCGCCGATTGAGTGCTAGAAATGAATGAACAAGATCACGGCTTTTTACACAAAGCTATTCTGAGTAATGTGGCTCATTTCCATTTGTTGGAGTATGTAAGCAAGAAAAACTGTCGCATCTGGGGTTACGAAAACTCAAAAGAAATAGTGGAAGAGCCTCTCCATCCACAGCGAGTGACAGTTTGGGCCGGTTTTTGGATTGGCCAATTGAGCCAATTTTTTTCGAAAATGAAGCGGTTGCGAAGGTTTCAATGTATGGGTTGAGTTACCGAACGATGTGGACTGAATTTCTTTTGGCCTGAAATTGATGCCACGGACGTGGATGACGTTCGTTTTCAGCAAGATGGTATCACATACTCACCGGCAATGGCTCTATAGCATGAGAAATTTCCTGGACGTTTGATTTCTCGAAACGGAGTGGAGACTTCAATTGGCCTCAGGGACCATGCGAATTAACACCATTAGACTTTTTGCTTTCGGGCTATGTTAGGAATATGATCTACGCCAATGTTCCATCAACGATTCATACATTAAAAGAAAATACAGCCTCAATTATGAAAAATTTCATCAAAGATTTTACTTGGCAGAGCCGAGGCGGGCATTTGACAGGTTTTGCTTATTATTTCATTACCAACCTCAGAGTTTGTGCTTTAAGTTAAAATAAAAATATCATCACTTTTCGTAAAAGTGTTGCGTTTTCCTGTTAGTTTAAAATGACACCTCTTGTTGGATGATCCTATACTTTTAAAACCCCTGTTTCATTGTTTCTTTGGATAAATGAAATATTGAAGAAGAGGATATGAGAGACTGAAATATATGGGGGGCTATACAAGGACATTACCCGTAGTCTGGTCAGGATGGGTAGAATTTATAGCGTGCGCAAATGAATACCACCGCGCTGACCCGAAATGTCTTCGAATCCATTCTGGAGGGAGAAAGTATTCAAGAAACAGCTTGCCTTAGGTGTCTCCTTCAAGCCAACTTGATATACACAACAAGACTCCAGACTGCAGCGTCACCCAAAGTAAAGTTATTAAGACCAATTGATGTACATATGAATTTAAATATGAATGTTCATTCACTATCGCATATTGCTTCTAAGAATAGCAACAATCTTACACATGCGTACCCCTCGTACACATGCGGTCCCCCTTATTTCCCACAACATCATATTTTTTGTGAAAATAGGAAACATCTTAAGAGTTTCACATGAATATGAAATGATCCTTTACACTACTATACACCCTGTTCAGATTCACTACATATGTATTCTCTAGAATAAAAGGTCTTCCGAAGACTAGTTCCAGACTTTATTTGAAGTCTCATCACCGACTTCTTTGGGATAGAGATTAAGGAAGATTGTGCAGAACTCTGATTATTGCCACTTTGAAAGTCAGTATGGATACCAGTACTACCAACCACTGTAGAATTTCTTGGCCGTTCTTAAGCTTTTTGTTGGTTCACTACGGATGTTACCATTAACACGTTTCCTCCGTAATTCCTATCCAGTTTGCTCAACTTGATGTTTGACGTTATCCATTTTAAGACGGTTATCTTAATTGAAATGAAATGTTGTCCTACGCGAATGCATTTATATAATTAAGGAGGTTCCTTCAACTATTATTCAAATTGCTTCAACTTTACAGAGAACAAGTTGTGCCTTCATCTAACCAAAAAAATTCGTGAAAATAGCTCCTCCTAGAGCAGCAAATATTCCATTAAGTGGGTAACACATTGTAATATCTCCGCCTCACTCCTCCAGCTTAGCGCTATTATAATGCATTTGCAACGAAATCATCTTCAATCCTTTCAAATTAAATTGATGTATAAAAAAAAAAAGAAAAAAAAAAATGTCTGCGTTCGGAAAACAAAGTCCCTACTCTAACTACCTGCGAGTGCACATGGAAACAATTTGCGATAATAATTGCATTACTAGCGAAATTCAATTACCAGGCTTTGGTAAGGCACATACGAGCACTACTCGTAGTATTCGTAACACACGACAGTAAGACAGACAGGCATTGCAGAAACTTTGAAGTGCTCCACTTTGGCAAAGATTTTGTCATCAAATATTTGGCAAGCTAAAGGAAGAACTATTTCAACTTAGAACTCGTACCTGTTAGGTTGCCACTTTTGGCTCTACCACACCTACCTACATATAGTATGTATGTTATACGTATGGATACCATACCCTGCAAAGTAACTCACTTAACGTGAAGATTACAACTGAGCAGCCACCGTATGCTCACGCGTTCTATGACGAACATTTTAATGGTAGATAATTGAAAGTTGTGATTTCCTAGAATGCTTCTCCTAGGCAACCATCTAGGCATCCGCTACTATGTGCGATCAGTACTACACATACCACCCACCATCCACCAGAGTAGAGATGTGAGCCTTCTCCATGTGAACTAGTAGCAAGTACGAAACATGTGTTCTCATTAAAAGCTTTCTGTCATTAATTGATGTCAGCGCAAATGGAGTTTGCAAGTAGGAGCTCCCCGGTACCAACACGCTTCCATCATTCACATGAACCACATTCCAGGAATATAGCAAACGAAAAAAGGAAGAAAAAAAAAATGCCAACCCCAACCACTTCTCTGGAGGGCATACCATATACAGAGCACCCTTGTTCTGAAAAAAGGCCACATTCCTCCCTGTCGTTGTTAGAGAAGATTCCTGCTTTTTCATACCTCCACATGGGTATTTGGTGCTAGGCTAGCTCAAGGCGATGACCCAACAATTCAATGTTGTTTTGATTAATTATTTCAAAATGAACATTTTCTCCTTTCTGGGTTAACGACTTTTAGGACGTTTTTTTTCCCCAGTTCTCTCGTCAAAGGGCGGAAAGGGTAAGGCAGGATTGTAAAACATAACAAGATGGTATCTGTAGAAGTAAAATGAAGAATATAAACAGGGAAAACTGCTAGCCGGGTTAAAGGAATGAATTTAATTTGGCAAGTGACGAAGGCTGTTTTGGCGAATGAAATGAAGTTTTCTTTACCCACCGTCTATGCCCTCTTCAGAATCCAAACCGATAGAGTTTTGTGTCGGTTTTCTTTTTTCAAAGGACGGGGGTGTATTTCTTTGGAGAAGAAGAATCCTCAACATAGAATTTAATTTTGAAAACTGACAGTGCCTATTTGTTGATGGTTTTACAGACGCTGATGCCGATGGTGTTGTGGATAAATGAGTTTTTACAAATTACAGGATTCCAAAGCAGTTACGGCGGCTTGACCCAAAATTATTTTGAAAACGGTGTTCTCCTCGGATATTTGGAAATTCAATTTTCAGTTGAGCTGAGTTTGAAATCAAAATTATTATCCGGTGAAGTGTGGAACAACATATGGTGTTCTTTGGCTGAAGTAGGTAGAATTACAAGTCGTGGTTTTCCTGGAAATAGAGATAGATGATCTGTACATGTTAGGACTTATGTTATTCCAATATTATTGTTACGTATGTCACACGTAATCAGGCCCTAAATTCACCAATAAACATCTTACCGACTCGACAGCCTAACAACTCATCAATTGTCGACTTGACAACTAAGCAGAAGTGGGGTTTGGAATTAAAAAGTAAACAATACAAATAGACCGTTGTGAAACAGTCCAAAGAACTCGAATCGCTTCGTAATATGCAACAGCAGATTACGGAAGAACTTCGGAGAAGGAGAACTACAACATTTGCTGCGAGACTTATGGACAGTTCAGTGCTTCGAAGTACACAGGGACATAGTCTCTGGTTTTTAACGTAAACCACCTGTCATGTAGACTTATGTTTACGGGATGCCCCCACAACCATGGGAGCAAGGATATGCCTTGCCATCGCTCTCTGCCAATACTTTGATACCAATTCGGAACTGTGTTGGAGGCACAAGTTCCACCCTTGGTATGGGTCGAGGCCGATCTAAAACCTCTTGCTGCTCTTAGGGTCACAGCACCCAGTACTTATTTGCTACTCTACAATGGGCCAAACTAACAGGAAGACTCTACCTGCGATTTGGGTTTAAACCACAGCCACCATGACGCTCCCACAAGGGGGACTACCTCAACAAGTCAGGCCCGGACCGAAATCCGGGGAGCTCCTGACTCCCATGGTACTGTGATTTAAGTCCTGGTATGTACTACCGGTGGTCCAGCCGCCAACAAGACCTATGACCGGCAACTTGTTACTGGCCAAATCGTAGCAATCATTTAGAGGCGTTATCTGAAGATGTTTACGATAAGCTCTGCCCCCGCTTTGATGGGCGAAGCCTAGGTAGTTGGGCGGGGGCCCAGTAGACAGGGACAGGAGAAGGATGAAATTCAACAAGTTCAAGCGGTTCTGCAGATAGGTTATGATTGTCTCGCGCCTCCGAATTCAGCAGAAGGTGAAGCCGGTCACCTAAGCCCTATGGTGGGTTGCTAACTATCGCCAGCTGAAAGTCCAATAAAGCTAAAGCCTCAGCAATTTGATGGAACTGCTACTAGCTGGGAGAAGTACAGAATCCAATTTGACATTGTGACCTCCACTAATGGGTGGACTGATCGCCAAAAAGCACGCATTCTGGGTTTTATGTTGAGAGGAAACGCTGTAGCTGTACTTTCGTTGGAAGTGCAACAGAACAATACTTGTCATTAGTTAAAGCAATAGAGCTTCGATTTTTGAGTCAAGTAAAGCAGATATCCCATGCACAAATGCGTGCGAGAGTACAGCACCAAGGGAGGAGTTGGCCGCTTTTTCTACGGACGTGGAACGACTAGTTCGAACTGTTTTTAAAGAGTGTCCGCGAGTAGACCAAGATAAGATAGCCACAATGCAATTTATTGACAGAATTTCGAATAAGTACATGGTGCGCATTTGTAAACTCAAAACTTTGTCAGAAGCCTTGGGTTGGAAGCCGCACGACTAAGTATACTTGCAAATCACACAACACGTGCAGCAGAAATGAGAGGAGGTACCCCGACACAACTGCAGTGGAATAGGCGACGACGATGGAAGCGTAAAGAGGGTGATCAGCAACAGCTCAACAATTCGGGAAACGAGTAGGTGTCAGTAGTGAAGGGCAACTACTAGCGAAGAATACAAGCCCTACGTTTCTTTTCAATGCTTACACAGGTGATCGCAGCGGCGGCTTCAAAGTGTCAGCTATAGTGGGTGGTATCAAATGCGAACTTTTGGTGGATACTGGTTCCTCCCTAGCGCTAGGTACACCAAAGTCGTATACCACCGAATATACGTCTGCAGCCAAAGAATTGTAAAATGAACACATTTGGTGGAGAAACAGGCAATATTGGTGCATGGACCACGTACGTTCGATTGGATAAAATTTATCGTCGCCTAATAATAATGGTGGTAGACTTCCAACTTTCAGATAATGACCATGGAATGATAGGAACTGATTTTCTGTTCCCACTAAAATGCGTGATCTAATATGCTCTTCGCAGGTAAATGTAAAATTCAACTGATTCCAGAGCAGAGTATGGATAGCACAGCCGTCGGTCAAACAGTGGATCCCATCCCAGATGCATGTTTGGTAGCTAACTTATCGACTACGAATAACGTAACCATTTCTTCACAGCATGAGCAGGTTGTACTCGCTACATCTACTATCCCATGATCAGGAGAAGATGTAATAGAGCCAGAGTATTGCAATTTGCCAAAGGGAATTTTAGTCGCCAAGTTTATAAACACTTTGGTTAATGGTGGGACATTTGTTCATGTTGCCAATATTGTGGACTTTCCCATCAAGGTCCCTTGAGATACAAAGGTAGCTCCTATTGAAGAAATATCGGGGTACGTTAAATGAAGGGAAGGTTAATGACATTGAACTTCCAGAGCATTTACGCGATTTTTTTAAATTATCATCAGAAGATTTAAATGAGCATGAAAGTAGACAGTGAAGGATTTTTTTATTGAGTTTATGGATGTGTTCTCGAACTCTTCTAGCGATATAGGACGAACAACATTAACTAAGCATCGAATTGACGTTGGAAGTGCGAACCCTATAAAACAGCCTCCTCGTCGATTGCCACTGGCCAAGCAAGATGAGTGCCGGCGAATTGTAAATGGGATGTTACGAAGTGACATTATACATAGAGCCATCCGAAAGCCCATGGGCTTCCTCTGTAGTCATGGTACAAAAAAAAGGATGGAAGCACGGGTTTCTGCGTCGACTACCTCCACCTTAATAATGTGACGACCAAAGATTCTTTTCAGTTACCTAGGATCGACAACACCATTGATGCTATGGGTGGCTCTACCTTTTTCAGTACACTTGATTGCAAATCAGGATACTGACAAGTAGAAATGGAGTATGAAGATAAAGCAATTTTAAAGTCATGATTTTCGGTCTTACGAACGCCCCTGCCACTTTTAAACGATTGAAGACGAAACTTCTCCACGGACTTACTCTTAATATCACTTTAGTCTATTTAGATGATGTTCTCGTTCACGTCAAAAGCTTTGATGAGAGATTCAAAGATGCGAACTTAAAAATTTCACCAAGCAAGTGTAAGTTGTTTTCTAAAGAAAGTTCCGTTCTTGGGACACCTAATTTCTGCAAAAGGCGTTCAACCAAATCCCAGTAAAGTGAAAGCTATTGGAACCTGGCCTTCACCAAGGAACTTAAAGGAACTTCGGGGTTTTGTTGGCCTTTGTACCTACTACAGGCAGTTTATTCCAAAGTTTGCTCAATTTACATGCTTTCTTCACTGCTTAACGGAGAAGGATGTTCCATTTCAGTGGAGTGAGGAAGCCGCTTGTGCTTTTGAGACCCCTAAAGAAAAGCTGACCACACCGCCTATATTGTTTTATCCACATCCCAATGAAGAATTTGTCTTGGATACCGACGCAAGTAATGAGGGAATAGGTAGTGTTCTCCCACAGCAACAAAATGGCCTACTTTAGGAAGTCTTTAGTAAAGTGGAGCGAAACTACTGTACCACCAGAAAGGAGGTGCTCGCCGTAATAAAGGCTATTCCATCTTCACCTGTTTGGGCGGAAGTTTCTAGTGGGTACGGATAATCCAGCATTGAATTTCAAGAACCCAGAAGGATAACTCGCTCGCTGGATAGAAAGACTGCAACAATAATAATCTTTCAATTACCCTTATAAATTCTGAGTTCAATCTTAGAGATTTGATAGAGCATAAAAAAGAAGATGAAGTAACGAAGACGACCAGACAGAACAGAGATTTTAAGCGAACCGGGCGAACTCAAGGCGTATTGGGCACAGTTTGCTATTTTCAGCTTAGCAGACGATGTACTATGCAAACGCAGGGTTCCACTTACTTCTCATCAGAACAAGCAATGTTGCGATGAGAGAAGATGCGCTGAAGATATTCCATGACAGCGTTTTTGGTAGCCACTTTGGCATTAACAAGACCTACGCTTAGGAGACGCTGCTATTGGATTGGTGCTAGACGTGATGTGGCAGATTATTGTGGGGAATGTGAGGCGTGTGGTGCCGAAGAGGAAAACAAAAGGAAAATTGAAAATCTATTTATCTGGCGAGCCATTTCAGCGCGTAGCTGTTGACATTTTGGGCCCTCCTCCGACAACAGAAAATGGCAACAAATACGTCTTGGTGCTTTCACCAAGTGGGCTGAGGTGTTGCCAATCCCGGACCAAATCGCAGATACGGTGGCGAAGGCATTGGTGTCTCAGATGTTTTCTCGTTTCGGAATTCCTCGTGAGTTCAACTCCGACCAGGGACGCAACTTCGAATCCTAGGAATACAAAAAAACAAACCGACAGCGCTCTATCTTCAGTCGAAAGGGTAAATAGGACCATACTCTATCTTTCTCTTAAAGTTTATAAATGAAGGTCAATCGAATTGGGATGAGCTGCTACCTTCGTTCGCTATGCCCTATAGAGCAGTGTTTCAAGATTCATACAAAATGCATTTCGGGCGAGGTGTGCGACTACCACCTGATTTGCTAGTTGGTGTGACCCCAGAAAATGGTACTTCCGCTGTTGGCTACGCAAAGTAACCTATAGAAAAACTTCATAACATACACGAAAAGGCTCGCTGTGAAATGATTAAAGCTGCTTATCGCATGAAGAACAAATACGATTTATCATCAAATGCTGTCAATTTCAAAGAAGGAGATCACAATCCCAAGCCAAGAGTGGGCAGATCACCGAAGCTACAATCGCACTGGGGGGGTCTGTACAGGATTGTAATGGTGTTGACTGACATTACTTATAAAATTCATTGCACACCAAGGATGGAACCGAAGATCGTACAAATTGACAGACTTGCGAAATACCGAGGCAAAGAGATTACCGTGCGAAATCAATCAAATAGTCAAGAAATCGGCCCGGTTTTAACCTATGTAGTGGAGAATGTTACGTGTGACACAAGTAATCAGGCCCTAAATTCACCAATCAGCAACTTACCTACTCAACAACCTAACAACTCAACTTGACAACTAAGCACAATTTTTTTTTTTTCGTAGAGAGAGAAATGTCAGTTAAGGCGATAATTTAGGTTTTACTTTTACTATTTCGCAGTCTTTTGTATAAAATTGTGTAGCTTCCTTTTAATCCGAATAAATTCAATTCATCCCCTATACATAGATTTGCAACATTATTTAACATTTAAGCTTCAAAGAATAACTTGGATTTTTTACTTAAACTTAGTTCTGTTCCAACTTTCCTTTCTATCTAGCTCTCCGGCGGTGCACTCCAAGCTAATTAACCACAGAATCTCAATATAAAACCACTTAGAAATGGAATCCAGAAGGCTATATGGATTTGTAAATCAGATTTAGAGCTCGAACCATTTAGTGAATCGACTAAAACCAATGAGTCTGCTGACCTTTATTTTAAATAGACATTCTGGATTTTCACCGAAGAAATCAGAGCTTTTTTCTGGTGGAAAGTGCCAAACAACTGCGTCTCCTGCAAAAAACGTTGAAAGGAAGACAAGTCTATAGGCGTGCTATCCAATCAAGCAGTGACTCCTTGTACGTCTCTGATCTAGATAAGTCAGAATGCAGGTTGCGCCTTCTGAACACCTCTCAGTTGCATCTCTATCGCTTTCTGTTTTAGCATGAATCTACCCGTTGCAAGTCAAATTCTAATATTCTTTCTGGTCTCTCGGGCTGTGCAACTCTTGGAAAGTTCACCTGCTTTAAAATTTCCACAAATATCTAAGTGGTAAATATAAATTAAGAACTATTTGGTCATCTAGTTAAGAATTAGACGATAGCTTAAACTATCTTAACATGTAAATTTTTCATGTAATCGGAAATCGCATTAAACGTGAGGCATAACTTTGGGGTTGGCATTTAAATTGATGAGGATTCCCCTTCTTGAGGAACGTCAAAACGAACCACCAGCATCACCAGCATTATTTGACTTTAATTTCGGAGTTAAAATCGTTTCTACACCAAGATAAGATGGACAGGGACTATGTTATCATTATTCGAATCGATCGGAGGAGATGTCCTTGAAGCCAGGAAACGGTCAGTCGTCAGCGCCGAAGGGTTTACGCTGACACAGTGTAACAGCTCTTAAATAACGTATTCCCATTGGAATAGCAATTCTAGTGGATTACGCTTCCTGTGCTTCTTCGTGACTTACGCTGTCACATTCTTGTTGATACTGGATCTTCAGTTACACTTGTGGTATCGGGATGTTATACCCGTCTGGCGCACATTAATCCAAATTGGTTAATTCAAACGTCGTATCAACGTAGTGGTGCTAGATTTTGTTCTTTCCGGGAGTAACCAGAATATTCTTGGAGTTGATGTGTTGAAGGCCTCCAAGAGCATTCTGGATTTTTCTTGAACGTTATTTCGATTAGTGGTTATCAAATTGTCCTTAAGAATGAACTAAATGTGTCCAGAAATACTCCACTTTATGACCCATCTAAGGTAACTACTGAACACCGCTTTCATTCCTTATTCCACCTTGAAGAGAACAAAGTAATTTAACAAAAACGTCATGTTAAGTGACTGCCGAAAGTGTAGTTTCTCCCCTTAGCGATGATCTCCCGAAAGAATTACTAGTAGGAAATTTCATGACCTTTAACTGAGATGTGGCCGTCCTTGCGAGAGAAGCCAATTTTGCCGACCATGGCGTAACAATACCATGCCATACTCCCATTCCAACTTTTGAAGTAGTTGAAGTCTCGGATGTACAAGAAATTCTTTCGCATAAAAAGTGCGCCCTGCCGAAACATTTGTACGATCTCATCTTCCGATCCCGGAAATATCTTCAGCCAACTCAAGCCGAAATAGGACGATCATCACTCGGCGAATTAGGTGATATTTTCTGTAGCAGGCCTGATGATTTTGGAAGAACTAAGTTTGGAACAAAAAAACATAACTAAGCAGATTTGCGGAAAATGATTGAGAGCATGTTACGAGTATGTAGCGATATAATTAAACCCTAAAACAGTCCAGGGGCACCGCTCTTTGTAATGGTAAAGAAGAAGGACGGATCGACTAAGTTTTGTATCGACTATCGTAAGTTTTACCAACGTCACAACAAAAGGCACATGTTCTTTGCCCCGTATATTGGCAAGTTAAAATGTTCCCAGGCGATAGAGAAAAGACTGTATTCAAAAGGGCCTCTCTATGGTAGCTTAGTCAGGATATGGACAGAGTTTAGAGACCATGCTTTCTAACTTAGGTTCTGTTTGTAGTCGATTGACAATAGCGATTTGGAGCCCACGGTGTTAATGCAAGCGGAAGATGAGGATGACATTCTATTTTAAGTGACTCAGTGGACCATTGAGGGTATTGGTCGCATATGGAAAAGTATCTCAGGAGGCTGCAATCTCTTGAAAACTTATTGAGCCCAATTCAATGCACTGTTCGCTGTTAACTAAGTCCTATGCAAGAAATCAGTTCCTCCAACGCTTATGCTGCCAATCCTTAATAAGTGAAATAATATGCATTTTTCAAGAAGGCTCCAACAAGAGATTTGGAAAAATTGATGTATGTACATCCTTTTCAGGTTGGAAGCTTTGTATGTCTGGCTTCATAATCTAAAGAGAGAGGTATCACAAAAATTGCTGCACCAAGGGCTGGTATAAGAAACTATAGCTTTAAGGTGGCTAACGGCTTTGACTTCCTTAGTTCGACTGTAATATTTAACAACGAAACCACAGAACAGATTACGCGAGGAATGGCTCTTACCAATCCCAGTTTCGTCGACTAAGAAGGAAACTGAAAAATATTTCCTTCTCACTAATAGCAAGAAAGTTTGTCGTCCCGGTTTTAATGCGTTGCGGAAGCATAGCTGAGAGTAACCTTGCTTGTTTCGAGCGATTTTCGAAGATATATCAATGAGTTATATGGGCTATACAGTGATATTGACCTTACCGGAAGGGTCAGGATTCATCGGTTTTGATGGCTAGAAGCAAATGAACACCACTGTTCCGACCCGAAATGTCTTCGAATCCAAACCGCCAGAAAACGTGGTAGAGGAAGACCTCGTCTTTGGTGTCATGCTCAAGTTGTATGCGCTACTGTTGGCGATTAGCTCAAGGCCACGTTAATTGGAGAAAGCTGTTGGTTCAGCGATTTTATATTCAAAACTTAGCAGGGATATGCCTCAGTAGTTCTCTCAAAATCTAAAATCGCTTTTCTTGTAGTAGGGACATGTAGATATGATATTTCATCGGACCGATATTTCATTCATAATCAATCGATAGATACTTTCAACCAAACTGCCTTGCCGAGGGTCAACCTTCCCATGTTCGTACGGATTGTAATAGGCTTCTTCCTATGCGACTTCCGGAATCTCTGCCAAACACGGACCCGTCTTACTGGTCGTTTGCTCTGGGGCTTCAACCGCGGGCTTTGATTTTGACGGTCCGGGCTGTACCTCATAGAGACATAGGAAAACGTGGTTAGATCAAGGGCATCCGCCTCTGTTTCGAAATTTTCCTTGGGCCGCATGTGCCGATGGTTTCCCATCCTCTACTTGTCGCTATTTCTATGGAGAGTAGGTTTCTACTCCTAGGAGACTGGTGTCCGAACTTTTCCTTGAAGCCCTCCGGTCATCGTTAAAATCGGAACCCCTAAAAGCTACATCATCCGAAGAAGTGTCCCTAGGGACTGCCACGGTTTCGTTAAAATATTTGTTTTTTGTTTTTTCTTTGAAATTCGAATATTGCATACGTATGCATTTTAGTTCACGAATAGAAATAATAAATAAATAAAAAAAAATATGCACAACGCCTAAATTTAAAAAAAGGTGAAAACAGGATTCGAATAAAAATAAAAAACGGAAATAAAAGTATGGCTATCAAAATAGAAAAAAGCTGGGAATTCTTATTTGATTGCTGATTGATTGATTGATAAATCGGTTTGGTGTGTGGAATCAGAACCAATTTTCTTGGCGCTTTCAATGAGTACTAAATTTACTCTAAGTCTAGTTCGTTATGTACGGTCGAGTCACGTAAAGTTTAGACTATTATTTCAGTATCATAACGAGAGAACCTTGTCTTCCCCTACACTGGGTATATGGCTGAACTAAATCCCAGACTGGGATAGAATGTGCAGGTTATAACTCAACACGACTAGAAGTTTCTGATCTCAAGCCCACGCCACACGAAAAGTCAACCTATAGCTAACTTTATGCGGCAGCAGCCAGCTTAAGGACCTCACCCCTTCTAGCCCGCTTTTGGATTCCTTACAGATTTCCAGTTACCCCACAAAGCCCGTTGGCTTCTCGTCTGGAGACTGGAGAGCCATCGTTGATCTGCTCAGAAACCAAAAGCACAACCAGAATGTAATCTTGGGGAAGTAAAAGATAGATAGGAAAGTAAAATATTAGAAATGGGGGAAAAAAAACCAGCGGACTAACCGCCGCACTTTGGGCGCCATTGTAAGGAGTGTAGTCAGCTACCATAGATGGCGAAGAAAGTATGATAGCTGCCACATCTTTGAATGAAAGCAGCGTATAATAAGTTAAATAATTTAAAATTCAGTAAAGTTAAATTTGTATGTACATCACGAAAAAAAACTGTTGGTATGAGTCGTCATCACTTTTACAGCAAGCAGAACGCAGGTAGTCATCATGTAGGTTCGGGTCCTGGAAAACTCTCCTCTAAGCCTTAGTTACGTAGCAAGTTCATAAGCGACTTCATTTCTCGTGATCCCATGGTGACCTAGGACTCAAACAAGACTCAGTGGATTTAGCATACTAACTGCGTTCAGTGAGGACTTGCATTCTCGAAAAAGGCTTTAGACGCAGCTTGGCTGTGGCTACAGATACAAATGCTTCGCCTCCTCCACTGGCTTTGCAATATAGTTAGTTACCATTAGAATTGCGTATATCTCCGCTTGGAAGACAGGCGCAAATTTTTCTAACGAGGAGCGAAGTCTAACGTTGCCGTTCACACCAGCGCAGCATCCTAAATCGGTTTGGAGCTACTTTATTTTCCTGATTCATTTTCCACCCGAAACAATTCCTGGGCAAAGGGAAAGCTGATTTCGTATTTTCTTAGAAACAGGGGTTTTGGAGTCATTTCATCAGACATAAGGCCTTAGGCAGTCCAGACGGACCATTCTTAGGAATGTGGTAAAATGAGCTGCAACAGTATGGGACTTATTTTGAAGAATTTAGTTATTATGGATATAACAGCAAGACAAGCGCCTTCAAGCTAAGATTTCATCGTTATGGATACACATCCTTACAATTATAGTAGCTCAAAATTGTTTCCCAGGGAAGCACGCTTCTGAGGTGAGGCAAATTTCTTCCTCAAAACAGGTGAGATCGGCTAGTTCTCTCATAATTCTGTAGATGTAAAAGGACTTTTGATGAGTTTTCTACTCTACATACTCTCTCCAATGACAGTATATTTATAACCAAGATCCGTAAAATGACTAACATTCTCTTTACCTACATCAGAGCCTGGAACGTCCTCCTATTGGTGGACGTTTGGAAAGCTTACTGATATGCCATTTCTGGTACGCCAATCGTTTGTCACGTCTAGTGATTCCCATCTTAAGAATAAATTGTCGCTAGTCATGATTCGTATGACCGAACACGGACCTCATAGTAATGGATGTAGATTTCAGAGCTCCAGGTAGGATCAAGGGTAGAATCGTCCAATGTCAACTTATATCAATGGAGTCATAACGCACTTCAGCGGGTAATTCTTCTTGATAATTTTTCCTAAAAACGCCCAGACTCTGTGTGAAGCACCCAACGATTTGTCTTCACTTTGTTACTTGGCCAACTTTCAAAATCTCGAAAAGAAGTGCTCTTTTATGGAAAATTGCCAAGGCGTCAGAGTACATGAAGGATCCATCTATTGGCGTATGTCCTTCATTTGGAAATAATGTCGCCGTCATATTCGGAGCATTACAATAATTGAAAGACAGCAAATTACTGCAAAAAAAGTTGAAATGCGCCAGCGTCAGAAAACACTTATCACGCTCGTAGAGATAATTAACTTAACCAGTTTTCAATATTAAATTAAGTTTACTGTTTAATTATTTACAATTACAAGAAATAGTACTCGATGTAGAAGATGGCAAAAGAAGGAGAAGAAAATTATGAGAAGGCTTAGAGAACTTTTCTTCCTTTTTGCTGTGAGGGAGTTATTACACTTTGAAGAGAAAATTCCCAATACTTAGAGTTATTATGCTCCGCAATTTCCTATTTTCTGCTTCAGGTCGTGAAAACAGAAGTAAATCTGTAACAAGTTGTAAAGTTTATTAAAATTATTACCCATTCATCTGAACAAAGCAATAATGACAAGGGTGTGTGCTCAGTTGTAACGCACTTAACCCAGAGTCCTTTAATTGCATTTACAACCAACAACAAGTAAAATTGGAGTACACGGCTATGTTCTCTCAAAAAAATAATATGATCTTTCTACCCTTTTCTCACCCTTACTTCCTTCAAGCACAGGCAACTCGCAAGGCCAGTCCGGGCAAAGAGTAGAAGGAGGTGAGACCAATCTGTAACAGCAGGCATGTTAGGCTAAGCACTGTCCTAAGCTCATTTGAATAGGGGAAACTTGCTCTTAATTTTGGCCAACCGCAGTTCCATATTTCTTTATGACTGGCTCCAGATGTCATTTGAGCAGATTTTTTTTTTAAAAAAATAAGGCACCCAGGGTAAACCTGGCCCTCAACCAATAAACTTAGCCTGGTCTTTAGCTAACCGCCTCCAGATGCGCACTCCAAGTCGGTTGAGGTCCCCTTCTACTCTTGTACGCTACCTAAGACGAGGTTTCCCTCTACTTCTTTGTCCCACTGGATTAGATTCGATATCATACTATATAGGAGCTACACAGACTTCTCAAAAATTGTGCCTCCAGTGTTCTCTTGTGAGTTCCGCAAAATTCGTGCAAGTAAGGCGTTTGTTGCCCATGCAGCTGCTGCTTTACCGAAACGGAAATAGAATCGGGACGTTTTGAACCGCGAACTCCGCCATCAACAAGGTTTGCCGGTTCATTGACAGATAAACGAAGAGCATTCGGTCTTTCTTAATCGAACCTTCTCATCGACTGGACGCAGGAAAAACAGGAGGCAAGTAGTAAAGGTACCAATTTTGTAACCTTACGTCAGGATTAATAATAAATTGAATTAAATTCTAAATTTTAACGACTTTTAATTTCTGACGGTTTAACAAAATCTCCCCTAACAGCGTTAAAGCAATCACATGGCAAGGCGTCACCTTGTCTAAAATCTTTTTTGAAGTCGTAGGTCTCGGTGAAGTCGTTACCGACTTTGACGGACCAGCGAGTGTTCTCCGCTATCGTTCGGCACAGAGATACGAGCTTGGCAGGAATGCCAAAACTAGACGTGGCTTTATATAATGCTATCATACGCGGCCTTAAAATCGATTTGGATTTCAGGAGTTTTACCCACGATCTGCCGGAGTGTGAAGACATGGTCGATTGTGGAATTTCCTGGTCTGAATAATCTTAAACCGCATTAGCAGGGGCCACTGACAGATAAGATTTTCTATGCGATGTTGAGGTGACTTTTTTAGTGGATTGGGTAAACGATGCTGAGATTCCATTCACCTGGAATACCCTCTTCTGACCAGATCTAAGAAATGAGTCGGCGGTAGCTCTTCACAAAGTTATTTTCAGCAGCTTAGAATACTTTGGCCGGTAAGTCGTCAAGTCCAGATTCTTTTATTTGACATCAAGTTAGATATTGCTATCCTTACTTCATTTTGGTCAGGTGGACTGGAATTTTGACCATCATCGTCTAAGTTGAATGACCTGTTCAGTCTGACGGCGTGGTGTTGGGCTGCCCAGAAAAAGTTGTTCCATATTCTCAACACCGAGTGTGACTCTACCACAATATTTCGTTCTCCATCTCTACAGGTTTCTGTATGCGTGGTCTTGGAGTGACACATTCTTTGTACCTGTTGGTAAAACTTCCTTAGGCAAATCCTAGTTAAAAGCCTCTCAATATCTTTGAACGCGGCTTCTTCTTCTAGGGACGCCGATATTCTTCCCTTGTCTTCTGCTCGTAGATCTTACGAGCGGCTCTCGTCGTTCGTTGCAGTGCATTCTTCATTAAACCAAAGTACTGGTCATGGTAAACCTAGCACAGCAGTTGCAGTGTCTCTGATGGCAGGCTGCCAGGATTGCCACTGGTCTTCGGTACTTGATGTTGGCTGCATAGGAGCTGTTGAGAGATTTCCGGATGCCCGTTCCGTGAAGATTTTAGCGGTTTCTTGCGATTGCAGTTTTTTACGTTATAACTTCTCACAATAGCTCTACTTTGTTGTAACGCTTTGGAAATACGCATCCGTATCTTGGCTGCCCGGAAGTTTCGGACTTCTAGAATTTCAATTTGATTTAGCGTTTCATGATCTGAAGACCGCCATCTCCCCTTGTGTATAGTGAGATGAGGAAACAGTGTGCTTGCTATAGTGATATTTCGTCCCTCCGCAAAATCAATTAGCCTAAGGACTTAACCATAATAGACTTCAGTGGGATTAACCGTATGTCAGAATCAAACGAAATTTGTCAAGAGTTCAAGATACCCATAATGAACTTGAGCAGAGATAATAATCCGTCCAATTGTTAACTTTCGGATTGGTTCTGTAGTAGGGAAAATATAAAATGGAAAATAAATTAAGAAAATTAAAAACAGCAAAATTATATCCCCACAAAATTAAATGAAATAGAAAAGAAAAAATTTTCTTTGGGTCAAGCTGTCAAATTTCTGCACTGAACGTCTCATTCTATTCAGACTTCGCTTAAGCTAACTGAAGCTAACGAAGCTTGACGAAACCGAGCAAAATTCCATTATGGTCATGTCCTACTATTTATCAGCTTAAGCTGACTTAAGCTCACCAAAGCCCATTATGGTTGGTCCTTAAGTCCGTTGCCAGGCATGGTGTCATGTAGGCTATGGTTGCCAGCTGTCCTACCAAAGATGTCCTCCTTTCCTATCCTGGCATTAATATTGCATAATACGATTTTTCATTCGATTCCGTTTTTTATTCATTTCGAAAACTATGAGATCCAGACTCTCTATGTCTATGCAGTCTGACCAGATCAATTGACCCAATAATTTATCCATTTATCGACCTTCTCTTAGACAGGAGTATGTATCCTTTAAAACACGAGCAAAAGTCTGCTCTAAATCCCTGAAAACAAACCGACACACCACTCATACATACTCGTACAATAGCTTTGTCTGAAGCCTTTAATTGTCACAAGGAAGTTGTTCTTGCTTTACACTAAAACGAAAAAAAAAAATTGAAAAAAAAACTTCTTCCTCGTAACAACAAAGCTAAAGAAAACAAATATTTCGATGTCCTGGTTAAGTTTGTCCTCTTTTTCTTGTATTCTTCTTGTTAGTGAACCTCCTGACATACATACTCGTTCGTATTCGTATTTTCTATTGAAATCCTGTCGAATGAAGCTGAATGCGCAACAAGAAGCAAAATATCCTTTCTATTCAGTGAAAATTTTCCCTTCTCCTACTCCTATTAAACACTCGCACCATACTCCAACGAATTTCTTCAAAAGAACAGCGAAAAAGATTCCGTACAATGGATGTATCTACAGCATTCCTTTTTCTGTTTTTTTCTTCTTTTTTTCTTTGTTGTTTCGCATTTCTTTTTGTTCCGTTGTTGTTGCTTTTTTTTTTTTGTTTTTTTTTACATAAAAAAGGATAATGTCAGCCGAGAAAAATGAAAAGCCTAATGTTATTATTATTCACATATTCGGTCCCCGAACAAATGGAAAACGGGTGAGAATACCCGTCATCGTCAGCACAAAATCTACCCTCTTGTGCCGTCCCTCACTTTCGACAAAACACATCTCAGACAGCAACCCCACCTTGGATGGGGTGGTGTCTTTTATACGTAGTGACAGTTGGGGTGCGTTTAAGGTAAGGGTGAACCAGAAATAACGAAATATCAGAAAAAAATATAAAAAAATGGGGGGGGAGGAGAAGCAAACAGAATCTGGGAAAACATGATGTATGCCGATATCAGGGCATAACTACCCGTGTGACCATAGTGGATATTTTAACTAAAAAGGGAAATTTGTAGGTTGAACTTGCTCAGTGTAGTTTATTGTATTGTTTGAGGTACTATCTCCAGATACACTTGTTGTGACCTTCAGCCAACTGAGTCCCACTTCCTCTTAATAGCCTTGGAAGTTCAATTGTATACCGATCAACAGGGATTTTCCACTGATAAACATAAAATTTCCCAAAATAATTAAAGAGATTGTTGTGCTTGTTTTCTCTGTTCGTGCCACCTACTGGACATTGGCCTCGTCTAATCAGACATACGGCGGATACATTTTATGGGCTTCTACAACGAGCTTGGAGCAGAGGTGAATAAAACTTTTCAAGACTATTCAGGGAGCTGTGATAGATAAATTTTTAAATGGCGGCTCGCATAACCTTCAAGTGGGCTACTGATCTGGAATACATCCCCCCTTTTTACCCGAGGCGTCTCCTAAAATACCCGATCGGCTAAATTGGGGACGGTACATGTGTATAAATAGTTTGCATACGAGTTTGCAAAGAATCTTCTGCATTCGACACATCCTCGAATGAACTGTAGGAATTCCCATCTAGTCTTAATGCCATCACGTCCCGACGATGCGTTTTCAGCAATGTCCTAAGTATGACGCTCAAATTACTGATAGGAATTCTTTTTTATTTTAAGATTTTTAATAGTACAGCCGGAAAGCTGAGCTGTAGGCTACGCAAAACAAAACGTTTGGAAACGGACTAAAGCTGATAAATGAGCATGGAAGTAATTTGTCACCAAACAGTCAGTGCATTGCACTTCACTGACTGACGCTGGTCAGTGTTGTCACTATCTCTACATATCGATTGTACTTATCTTACCTCGAAACGACAGCCATCGGGTAACCTATTCCTGTTCATCCAGGTCGACTTGTAGAGCTTATAAGCGCGACCAGCATTGACTCCTAGATCTATATTTAAGATCGCAACCCAGAATGTCCAGCCCTGGAAAAACTTGAATCTGTCTGATGCAGCATAAGGGAAATATTACCGTGATCCGGAAGATGACACTATGACAGGATCTATGCAGTCTATGTTATTTAGTGGATTCGTCGAGGAAATCCTTATGCTCAAAGATAATTGACTTTAAGCCGGTAACCGATCATTTGGCTGTGATCCTCATCAAGACAACCCAAAACATCAGCGTGGTATGTGCTCACGCCCTACCGACGAGGTCCAGGCTCCACCATGGAGGACATCTATTACCGTCTGGATGGAGTGTGATATCATACTCGGAGACTTCAATGTCAAAATTCGCAAGGAAAATATCTTCGACGGATAAGTCGGAAGCCATAGTGTCTACGATACAATAACAGATAGTGGCTTCCAACTAATTAATTTTAGCACTAGGTTTCCTAGACTACGAATCCACACAGAAACCTGGCGTGCTCATGGCAATAAGACACGCATCTAGCAACATTGACTCTGATCACTTTTTTGTTTCAGCCAAGATCAGAGCTCAATTACCCAACGAGAAAAGGATGCAAGCCCCCAGAAAGGGTCTTACCACGACTGAAGTAGACAATGATTGCACGGAGCGCCTCAGCAAGAGACTCTCCGTTACTCACCCTCCACAGACTAGATCAATCTGTAAGACCAGTATCATGATATAATCAAATACGAGTAGGTTGCCGAGACTACCGTCGGCTTCCGGCCACCATCAAAAAGGACCTTTGATATGATGATAAATGCGTCTGACCAAAAAATGCTTTGGACAGAATATGCGCAGAGCTTCTGCCGTACAAAACAAGAGCAGCGAGGTAAGAACATCGAGCCAAGAAGAAAAGAAAAGAAGATCCCGCGTAAAAAAAAGGGTACTATGCAACCTCTCAATTCAAGGATACCGAAGAGTCTCGGGATAAGAACTATGTCCGGATGGTTTTCAGAAAAACTTCGCAACCGATTTAATAGTAAAAATTTAAAAGCCAATATTATTTTTCCGTAAATTTTTATTCAATCAAAATAGGGTCCGTTGGCATCTATTCCATTCTTCCAACGTGTTACAAGGTCAAATATTCCTTTTTCGTAGAAGTGCTGCCTTTTTGAGGCAATGAAATCTTCAAAGCCTTTTATGACCTCTGCTCGGTTCCGGAAGACCTTCTGCCGGCAAAATGAATTCAGATTGCGGAAAGTATGGTAATCCGTTGAGGAAAGAAGGGTGGATGCGGAAGAATTTCAAATCCCAACTGCAACAGTTTTCCCACCGTTACTTGTGAGCTATGGGGTCTAGCATTGTCATGCAAAGGATCGGATTGTTCCTATTGATCAACGCAGCCAGTTTGGCATGCAATATATCGATTTGCTCACAATATTTGATAGCGTTTATCGTTTCTCCTGATTGAAGAAATGAAAAGTGGATTGATCCTTTCGATGTCCACCAAATTGTAACCATAAACTTTTTTGGGTGAAAATCGGGCTTGGGGGTGTGTTTTGGTTTTTCATCTGCATTCAGCCACTGCCCAGATCAATCCAGTTTTCATCACAGGTTACTATCCGGTGCAAAAACGGTTCAGTACGGTTTCTTAATGTAAGCGATGCACAGATTTCCACGCGCCTTAGTTTTTAGGATTCGTTCAGTTCTTGGGGTACCAACTTATCGAGTTTCTTTACCTTTTCTATGAGAGAAAGGTGTCGACTTATTGTCATTGCGGATACTCCCATGCTTTGTGCAATCTCCCGCACCGATTTCGTTGGGTACGCATCCACCGTAGCTCTTAAAACATCGACGTCAACTAATGTTTCCGGCTTCCCATGTGGTTCATTTTCGAGGCTGAAATCTCCCGAATGGAACTTTCCAAACCAACGTCGTATAGTGCGTTCGTTTACATCCTCAAATGCGTCATTAATGTTTTTCATTGCCAATGACGCATTATGTCCCATTTTAAATTCGTAAAGGAAGAGGGTTCGAATTTTAACTGCCGACAGCATGATAAATAATTCCTAGAAAAAAGATAACGGTACTTGTAAAACCCTAAAATTCTCACAAGTGAAGCACACGTACCACTCTATTTAAAAAAAATAAATAAAATTTAACGTTTTGGCACAGATGTTCACTCGAGAACTTCTAATTTCCGACTGAGCGAAAATCGGACATTTCATGTGATACAACGTAAAACTTTTAAGTAAATAAGGAAAGCAAATATGTACAGTCATGCAAAGATAGGAAAATCTTGTTCATAGCAGAATACGATGTGCAAACTTAAGTAAAAATTAAAAACATAAAAAAAATTAAATATAATCTTGTTTTTATTCCTAGATCCTTAGTATACTCACTCACGTAATGCACACCGTGCTGGTTCAGCCTCGAGGTGGTGAGCACTACCAGGCAGTCGTCAACTGCGATTGTTCGGGAAACTGCTGCTGACTGTCCTATATCTTGAATTGCGCCAGCAGCTCAACAATCAAGTTCGTGGCGTAGTCTTGCCTTAGATCCCAGTGGTGCTCCCCAGTATCAGCATAAGTGAATCGTTACTCAGTAAAATGAGTAAATCCTTACTAATCCGGACCAAAATTGTAAGAGCGTGCTTGACCAGTAGCATTATATTGTTCTAAGCCATCATACTGCTCACAACCGTACGTCGAAGAGATTAAAAAAAAAAGTGACGGACCAGCTAATAGTTTAGGATAATAATGGATTCACTAGCGACTCTGGCAAGCGATCTGCACTTGGAATATTCGGACCCTTAACAGTACTCGTCCAGCCGCATAACCAGCAGAGATCCTTCACTGCAACAAAGCAGACATAAAAGCCATCCAAGAAGTGCGATGGAATGGACCGGACAAAAAGAAGATGAAAACATGAAAACCTGTGATGTCTACTATGACAAAATGTTATAGACAACAGGGACGACAAGGACAAGGACAGCAGTCGCAGCGTTTGGTCGGTTGCGGATTCGCCGTCAGAATAATATTTGCTTGTAGGGAACAAGTCTTGAGTTTCATGCATGTAAACAAATGCCTAGCGATAATTTGCATGAAAGCCGAATTCGTCAACATAAGCCTCATATACTCCCAAGCTTCGACAAAACCGAGCGAATGCCCTAAATATGACATAAAAACGGTCCTTATCGATTATACGAGTAATGTCAAACTAGGCAAGGAGGAAAGTAATGAAACTATAGCCAGCACACGGTTTCCATACCATGATATCCATAAAGGCACCTGAATGACTTCTGATAAACACAACGTCAACCAAATTGGTCATGCTGCGATCGACGTAAGGCCGGTGTGCAGATTATTTGAAACAGTGAAGAAAACCTAGTCAGCAAAGTACCGGGAATAATAGACGTGATTAAGTGCCACTTCCAGCGGCTACTTGGTGGGCACCATTAGAGAAAGTAATAGAGTAAGAACAGAACACGTTTTCAGTCAATTACCTGATGTTTTGGTAGGGTGCATGCCATTAAATCTTGCAAGAGCTATCGACCCTTTTTTATGTTGCATTTAAGATGTTATCTATTTTATTGTGCGAGCGTCTCAACCCCTTCCTCAACACTTGGCACGTTGCAATGTGACTCCCAGCCTGGCAGGTCAATAATCGGCAATGATCTCATTTTCTGCCTTCGACTCTAGTTTCTCGAGAACTATAAGATTGCAGTTTATTATAAATTTTACAGGGTCTTCCAAAATTTAATAGTTGATAGCGGCCATCTGTCAAATTGGCTATCATTTATTCAGTCTGTTTTGTCAAATCACCATGGACGGACATAGCGTTCAACAACACGTGCAAATGATAAAATTGTTTTATGAAAATGGGTTTTCTCTTTGGGTATCGTTTCGCGCGCTTCGTCCATTTTACGGTCGCCATAATCGTTCTACCAAGAGGACTATTCGCAGTGTGGTGAATAAAATTGAGTCCACTGGTTCAGTTAATAATAAACCAACACCCGTACGTCGACCAAACGATCTGCCGAAATAATCGCCGCTGTCCCTGAGAGTGTGCAGATGAATCCGAGGCAGTCGATATCGCGATGCTCACACGAACTCGGCCTTTCGCAGACCACAATTTGGCGAATTTTGCATCGTGACTTGGGCCTACACTCGTACAAAATTCAAGTGACCCAGGAGCTGAAGGTAAACGACCATAGACAACGACGTGTGTTCGCTGAATGGGATCTGGAGCGGTCGGAAAAAATTTCCATCGAAAAATCATCTTCAACGATAAGGCCCATTTCTGGATGAATAGGTATGTCAGCAAACAAAATTGTCGAATTTGGGATAATACCAATCCACATGAGATCCAAGAGCGTCCAATGCATCCCGGAAAAGCCACTGTTGGTGTGGATTTTGGGCTGGCGGCGTCATCGGTCCATATTTCTTTGAGAACGACGTTGGTCATGCCATCACCGTCAACGTCGAACGCTATAGGTCGATGATTATCAACTTCTTTTGGCCTGAATTGGACATGTGGTTCCAGTAGAACAGCGCTGTGTGCCACACAGCTCACGCCACATTGGAAATTCTGCACGAGCGATTCGAGGGCACGGTCATCTCACGTGGAGGTGATGTGAACTGGCCACCGATATCGTGCGATTTGACCCCGTTAGACTGTTTCTTGTGTGGTTTTCTGACGTTGCAGGTCTATGCGAATAAGCCACAAATCCCAGTGGCCCTCAAAGCCAACATAACCCATGCCATCGGTCAAATTCAGCTTGATTTATGCACCAGAGTGATGGAAAATTGGATATTTCGGATGCGCGCCACCCAGAAAAGCCGCTGCGGATATTTGAAACGAATAAAAAATGTCGATGATATCTCACACACACTTTGTTTTATTTCAATTTAAAGATAGGAAGCGCATAATGAGAGACCCTTTACTATGTAAATCTTATTAAACACATGCAAGTGTATAAATAATAAATCAATGAATGAATGAATGAATGCTATATGTTGGCAATGCGACTGAGCTAGAAAAACTCTACTGTGTTCTTAAATACATGTAACGGGTGACCAGATAGCAATGATGGTTCTTCCAATTGTTATATTTTAGCAACTGTCAAAGCTTCGAATGACATCTAGCTGTCAAAAATGCAGTAAGGTTTGCCAGAAATTATTAAAAAATTTTTTGCGAAATTCCCGCTCAGTCATCATGGCTTCAGTGTGCAGGCAATTCATCGCACCGGGTGAGTACACTCTTTTGGATCTTAGACAGAGATTAGTGCGAAATGAAGAAAACATAGCCGCGTAGCGGCCAGTATTGAAGAAGGCGCAGGAATGTCAGATGAATTGGCCATCGCCAGAGAGTCAATCCGGCTTATACTCGTACATCCATAATATTGTCCTGATGCAAGAATTTAAGCCGGACAACCATAGACATTGCCGTGAATACGCTAATTGGGCACTGGAAATGTTGGCCGGGGATCCGGATTTTGGCCAAAAAATCATCTTCTCGGACGAGGCTGATTTATGGATCAGCGCCTATGTCAACAAGCAAAATTGCCATTATTAGAGCGAACACAATCCACAAGTATTCGGCCAACCATCAATGCATTCATAAACATTGACTGTTTGGTGCGGTTTACGGTATGGCGGCATCATAGGACCGTATTTCTTTCGAAATGAGGAAGTAGATACCGTTAACGTCCATAATATCAGGTATAGAGCGATGTTAACCGACTTTCTACTGTCAGACTATATCGATGTATCCAAGCTGTGGTTCTTACAAGACAGCACTACATGCCAAACCAGCTAGGCAACGCTCGAAGTTGTGAAGGAGAAATTTGACAACTGAGTTAACTCAATGCGAGTGTTCATCAATTGGCCGCCGCGATCATACGATTTGACACCACTTGATTATTTTCTCTGGGGATTCGTGAAGTCCTTAGTCTACGCTAACAAGCCAACCACTGTGGACGAGCTCGAGGCCAACATTCGACAGTCTACTGCCGGAATAATGCCGCACATATTGGACCAAGCTATCAAAAATTGGACCGACCGCTTGAAGCGCTGCCAGCGAAGCTGAGGCCGCTATTTGGATTATGTTCAATTCCACACATAATGGCATGAACGTAGCTTCAAAATGAAGTCAGAACTAATTTTATAACTCAAACCGTTCTTGTTTTATTTAAATATTTGTTCCTATCGTTTTTATCTGACACCTTTTTCAATTTCGAATTGTTCCAGCAGATAGTTTTCAAGCCGAATGTTATACTCTTACCCGTCGTGAGCCGATTTGATTTAATTCTGGTGTATCTTTTCAGACCAGGGCATGTTGTAACAACTGATTAGTGAACAACAAATGAATTGGCGAATGTTATAAGGAAGTAGTAAGCATTGGTGTGGTTGCCAAAGAAAATTTTAGAATTAAGGGAGCTTACATCAAGTGCCCATGTCTCTTTCTGGAACTTGAGCTCTTAGATACTTTTCTTTCTACTTCGTCTTTCAGGTGATGTAGTACATTGGTTGACTAAGTCCATCTTTATATGATATGATGGTTTCATACCAACATGACGTATGAACGTCTCGACTCTCCAAAGGTATCGACTTATTTACACCATTTCAAAATTGTGAAATCAACGAAAAAAATTACTTGGCCACACTGATGGGCATTCCTAGTATTCCTGGTTTTATTTTTTATACCAGGGGGTAGTACATACATATCCGATTCTGTGCCCGGGAGTATGTGTTATGTTCCGATATACGTGCGTATACTCTTATGTTAGTCCTTAAAGCCTTTCATCCTTTTGTTTGACAATTTGTTTAGCCTACAAATCCTGTTTTGGAGGATGTTGTGTCTACTTTGGGTTGTGCTTCAGTACTTGGATGAGAAATGGTATTTTCCACAATCATAAGCGGAAAGTGCATGTGTGTTCTCTCTGTGTAGATTTCTTCAAAATCTGGAGTAGAACGCTGGAAATGAGAATGGAAAAAGTTTTTTTTTTGCTTTAGAAAGCGCGTACCGTGCCGGCAGAAAATAAATTGATTTTCCTTTCCTGTGCCGAAATTTGGGTCTTAAGGAAGTGATTTTAATTTAACGGGCGGAATTGGAAATTGACGATGGGATAAGATGGTAAAAAATTCCGCCATTGAGCTTCGAACTTGTTTCGAGGAGGAGGTTACAGTTTGCCAATATACAATTTATATATAATTTTTTTTCACGGATCATTGAGGAAGTTTTGTATCATTTCCTTTTGGCATCATTTTAGGGTTCTTTTTGCTTTTAAACGATTACTACAGAAGTCGACTGTTGAGTTGGTAAGGGAAGAAACCCAAGTGTTGGTGTTTGATGTTGTCGATTTGACTAATGGAAGAATTGACCTACAGGAATATTTAAAGTCTGAGGGATGCAGGTGGTAATTTGTAAGTGAATTGTTGAGTTTCTTCAGATGTTACAAGGAAACGGTATAGTGCAGCCTTCCATTTTCTGTTGTGCTTTGGAAATCGCTATCAGTTCGCTAGGCAAAACATCTTGGCCTTGGCAATCGTTTGCTCCCAAGAATTAAGGAATTGTGGTCTTAATGAAGCCAAGGCTGTAGGCTCAAATTTTCAAATCTTCTTCGCTGGAATATTCCTACTCTATAGAGACCACTTTGGGCTTTTCAACTTTATCCGTTTATGGAATACCTTGAGTTATGGACTTTTTACCCAACTGCTTCGTCAAACGAATTAGCAGCATATGCTAATCGTACTTCCAAATGGAATCAATTTCAAGTCCAAAAGTGCTTTCCAGGTAGAGAAAATATCAAGCCCATAAGTTGTGTTATCAATACGTAATAAAGATTTTATGAACATCTGTCCGCCTCTAACAGAGTTCCTCAGCGTGTTCAAAACCTGATCACGCAAACGATTGAAAAATACCTCTAAAGCTCATCTTTTAGAAATATCTAAACTCCTAACAATAGGTCCAACCATTCCATTTTGAGAGATGTCATGTGCAGAAACATAAATCTACGTTTTACTAGAGTTTCATTCGAATGGAATGCACATTCTCTAAGACGTTTGTTAACCAGAAAAATAAATTTATTAAAACATCGATCGATGGATCTATTTAAATTTTCTGGATCATGTTGCATCTTTACTGTGATGTTCAAGTAAACTGGTGTCTGCCTCAGATATAAATCCTGCTAATTTGGTCTGAATGGGATTATACAGGATGTCTCAAAAATCAACGTCAAGCTGGAAATGCGTGATAGGTTAACAACTTGATGTTCTTGTTTGCCTTCTACTGAGATTCCTGGTCAACAAACTGCTCAGCTTTCTATAAAAAGTCAGTTCACAATATGCTATTCTAGTTAGTATGCCTTGCAAATACCAATATAGTCTAAGAAACTAAATAAATATAAGGGGTCCTTATAAACTCTTCAATTTAATTCCAAAGTGTGGCTTGGATGCAACGAAAGTTAAACTCTTCTCCAGGAATAATTGAATACTACCTTGATCAAAAATTTCCCGGAATGTGTTCAGAAAATTTTAAATATAAGTTTATCTGTATTGTCCCCTTCAGAGTAATCCCCATCGACTGCAACACACTTATGCCAGCGCTTGATCCAATCCTCGAAACATTTTTTATAATCGGTTTTCGGTACATCCATCAGTGCTTCCTGCGGTTTTTCCATTACTTCCTCTCGGCTGCTGAAACGCGTTCCCCGTAGTGGTTCTTTAAGTCGATTGAACAGAAAGAAGTCACAGGGAGCGAAATCAGGTGAATTCTGTGGCTGTTGGATGGTATTTGTTGCATTTTTCGTCAAAAAATTACGAATAATGATGGCATTGTGCGACCGCGATGGTGCGTTATCATGATGCAAAATCCACGATCCAAATTGCTCACGCAAACGTCTCATAACGCCCAAATAATAATCTTTGTTTACTGTCTGGCCTTCTGGCAAAAATTCATGACGCACTATACCGTTGTAGTCCATGAAAGCCGTGAGCATTGCCTTCTTTTTTGACTGAAAACGACGTGGTTTTTTTGGTCTCGGCTCATTTGGTGAACGCTATTGTCTGGATTGCGTATCGTACTCATAAACCTACGTCTCGTCTCCAGTAATGATCCTTTTGATGAATGTGGGATCAGATTCAGCTTCGCAAATCATCTCTTTTGCGACGTCAACACGGTCTCGTTTTTGAATGAAATTGAGTTCTTTTGGCACCAACTTTGCTGCTACACGACGGAAACCCAAATCATTAACCAAAATGTCTTGGACGGATCCATAGGCAATGTTCAAGTTCTCCGCTATCTCTCTGATGGTTAGTTTGCGGTTATTGACCAACCAACAATGTTTTCGTCGGTTTTCGATGACGATGATCTGCCACTGCGTTCCTCATCATCGATTGACTCACGACCACTTTTGATCCGCTCGTGCCACTGGTAAATGACCGTTTTCTTTAGAGAATCAACGTTCGCGCACCATTAAGTCCGTTTTTTACGCAAAATTTAATACTCGTACAAGTTCGTTGTTGCAAATTTAAATCCATTTCTAAAATTGTAAAAAATCTTCAACACACACAGAGTTAGATGTACTCTTGGCAACGTAACTTTTGCAAATGTCAAGCTATGACGCTAAGATTTAGAGCGAATGTACCAACCTAACAACGCCATACAGTGGTGTCCCCCAGGAACTTTTTGGTCAAGGTGGTATGGTATACCAGAATAACCCCTTGTATAGCTGGAACATCGACGTAGCGCAAGGGCAAGTTCGCCGACTCCTACATAAAAAGGCATGAGTTCAATTCCCAGGACATATACCGAAATAGAAAAACTAGTTTCGGTTCGTTTTCGGTTCGCAGTTTGGCAGAGTATATAGAAATTTATTTGAAATACAGGTGAAAGGAATTCAACGAAAAATTCCTCTAGAAAAAGTCTCTCAGACTCGGCGTAAGTCTCACTCTCTGTCCAAAAACTGATTATGCAGTGTCTGCTATGTCCCATAGAATAATTTAATTTATCTGTAGGTCCACTTGCCCTCCGTTGAACTCATCTAGTTCTTGTCAAATAGCAAAGTGTTTAGAATCAATTCAAGACACGAAAACCAGACATCTGCGAATGTATGAACAAAATCTGAATAGTTAAATTCACATACAAAAACTTGGCCTTACAATCTTAAATTGCTCATTATCATACGGCTGCAGGAGACAGACTACTCCTATAATTATTTTAAGAACGTTGTAGGATAATGAGTTGAGGTAACGTACACCAACTCTTCTATAAAATATGGTGTGATGAAAATTTTCCCGGAATCCTGGCATCATTCGTCCGATCCTCCAAACAAAGCGACTCTCTAAATACGTATGAGAGAATAAATCCCCGTCACATGGGGTGTGGTTTAAGGCCTACTAAGCACTCAGATACTCACCTTGCTGTGGATCTGCGATGTCGAAACTTCACATCGATACCCACCACCTATCTGTTTACTGATTTTAAAGCCCCATATGACAGCATCCATAAAGGCGAACTGTTATACAAAGAGCCATGTATAGTTTTTGTATCCCAGCCATGCTTATTCGTGTATGCATGATGACGGTGGAGAATGCAGACTGATTCGTCAAGTTAATGACAAAATTGAGATCATCAAAAGGACTTCAACAAATTGTATAAAATTCGCAGGAGTACCGAAAAGACTGCTGATATCGAGTATCGAGGGCATCCGCATGAATAACCCTTTACTATCCATATGGAGCTATTGTCTGAGTGGTTTAGTTGACAAGTTCTTCCCCAGCGGGGAACGTGTTGAGGTCCCTTCCTTTGAATAGCCTCCGGTTCCTCCTGAGCTAAGGGCTACCGAGGGTGAATACGGTGTCTCACGTTTTCAATTCAGGAGCGGACGGAATCAGCCGGGAGATGGTGAAAGCTATCCTGCTTAGCCTTTACAACAAGTATATGTATTTTCCTTCAAATCGGAAGGAAGCGAAGGTGGTTGTGCTATTGAAGTCTCCTGATAAGGCAAGGTCTGATCCAAGATCATATCGGATCATCAGTCTACCTCCGCTGGTTAGAAAAGTAATGAAAGAGTCATGGTAGAAGGACTCTCAGATAGAATAGCCAAGCAACTGTCTAATTTGACCTTAAAAGGCAGAGTTGTCGAGGACACTAGGTTTTCTATTAAACACTGCATCCAGAATAGCAGTGCCAAGCATGTTTAAGGCGTCTTAAATCGATTTTAAGGGTGCCTTTGACAATTACAATTTACGAAGTATTCTGACTAGATTGCGCGAGCTGAAATGCCAGGAAATTAGCTATAGCAAAAGCTATTTCTCTGGTGGACGTGGCAATCCTATCTCAAGATGGGATTACTGTATGTGTAGAGCGGAGTTGCCCTCAAGAATCCATATACGCATGACCTGCTTCTCCCTCTGGAAAATCAGTCTCATGCTGAACTTAAAACAATAGGACCGAGAGTGCTGCCAATTGTCGCCGGATGGGACGAAAACGTAGCTATCAGCGTGACTTGGGAGAAGACTGTGACAATCCTGCTTCACTGCTCATTGAAAGCTCCCTTTCGGCCTCCTACAATACAATCAAAAAGTCAGGTAACTTGGTAGCGGATGAATTTTATTCCTCACCTCATCTCGATAAAGCAGGACTACTGAGTGTTGTAGAAAGGGTAAGCCGTGTTCTGCGGTCTGGCTGTGGACTTACAAGACATGCCGTTCGTTTTGTCTACGGTGGCGTTTTTGTTGCTCGCGCCACATGTGTGAGATGGGCCATCGTAGAATTTTGGATTTGTATGTCGAACGGTCTTCATGGATGCATTACAGGTGTTATTGGGAGTGTAATACATCGAGGTATCGCCTTCAGGGTTTGAAAGGGACTCTGGTTGAGGGACGTTGATTGCGTCTCCTCCATGGAGGTGGAAGATTTGTCCCCTAGAGAATGTAAGGTTCTGCTTTTCGAATGCGTTAGGTCCAGATGGCAGAGCGCAAAATGCAGAGTTACTTACAACTACCTTCAAGATGTATCGACCGTACGTAGGCTACCAGAATTGAGTTTCAATCTCAGTCTAGACTTTCTGCTAATCGGAAATTGAATTTATTTTTTGGGAAACCTGCAGCTTGGCGTAAGCAATGAGCGACAAGAACAAAAACCAGCAAGGTAATAGCAACGGAGGAGAGGAAAGGTCAAACTTATTGTACCTTAAATGCGATTGTTGCAATTCCCAGCCATTCTAGTCCAAATCTGAATACGTTGTCAGCGGCTCCACCTTCAGAGTAGATATGGGTGTCAAGAGGGCAAAAAAAATAACAAAGTCATGGACAATGAGAACTCCCGCGTTACAATAGTCAATGTCGGTATGTCAACGTGCTATTCTGAATGAAGTTGAGAATACCTCGGGAATATCCGGACAGCCGAACACCTTGAAGTGATTCAAATGAATTCAGCGGTTTAATATAACTAACCGCAGAATGGCTGAAAGAAAGCAGTGTGGTTCCAATATCGGAAAATAAAACTTAAAGTTTTTACTTCCAAACCGTCCAATTTACTTAGAGGTCAATGTACTCTAAGGCCTGTAACTTTAGCTGTGTTCTCGCTGACAGAGCAGAATTCGGAAGAATTCGCCACTTTGCAAATGAGATTTTCCGCAGTAGACTGCATAGATAGATAGCGGGTAGAAAATTGTTGATAAAAACATTGAACTACAGGCTGCCAGTCCTGGGCTGTGAGCTCCCCCACTGAAAGTGAACGTAAGGTTGTGAAGCTCGACGGGAAACTATATTATAGCCCTGGAACTATTGTTCCAGCCTGACCTGTGTGAGATAGGCTGCCTTGTGGGAGTATCGTGGTGGCTGTGGTTATATCGGTCTATGGAACTGATCGGCCTGTTCGGGTGCCATGAGTCATAGAATGGCTGATGTATTAGATGGGTATCGGCCCCTTTACTAAAGAGAAGTTCGTGCCTTTTACAAGACTTCGAATCTGGTACTGGTGGTACGTGTAGGGTGATGATTACCGCATCGTTTTGATATCTCGTACGGAGACGTAGTGTAGGATTGAGGCTTCACGGCAGGTACCTATGTAAAACACTGGTCTCATCTGTGTTACCAAAAATGCGCTTCTTGCCTAGTTTGACATTCAAATTCCCAAGGACTGCTTTGACGCAATGTATAAGGCATTACTCGTAGTTCTCTGTTGGGGGTGTAGGCACTTGTGAGGCTATCAAAGCTATCCGTTCAATATCCAACTTCATGTAGATTTAAACTTAAGCTAGATGGATATGTATTCGAAGAGGGATCTGCGAACAAGGCACTTAAGACTCTACTCTTCTTAAAAGGGCCTTGCATAAGCTGCAAAGGTCAAAAGTTGGAGTGAATGTAAAAAGAACTTATCATCCCCTTTTCTTCGTTTGACAATTCGAAGAGTTTTTCCTGCCAGTATGCAGGCTCCCACTTCAACCACAACCCTTGTTCGGCGGAAAGGACTCTTTCTGCAATTCGTTCGTTCTTGACAAGCTTATTACGAAATAAATATTTGATTTGATTTCAGAGGGGCTGGCGATTATTTATGCGTGGGTGCTCGCATATAAGCTGAAAATCAGAATGGTACATACCATTCACACGAGTATACGTTGATGTCAGCGCTCTTCTCCAAGTCCGCAGGTGCTCTTGGCTATGAAAATTTATCTATAAGTGACCAGCCGCAAAGGAGACTAAAACTGCACCCCTGAACTTCGAAGATAGCGAGAGATTGGAAAATCTAAAAGGATGTCTGACAGTAAACACATAGTCGTATGTAAATTTATCAACAAACCAAACCAAACACTGTTTGATACGTTGCAGTGTCCCTTTCTCAAAAAACCACTTAAAAATGAAAACAGATTCCCAAAAAATAAAATGGATATGGCACGTTGTCCCCCTTATATTGACTAGGACAAAGTGCAAACGTTTGCTATGGTATCCATCATCGCCTATTATTATAGGACACCACTCTTGTGGGTTCTTGTTTCAATTTCTGCTTCTGTACACACACTTGGTGAATCCTACACAAACTCCATTCTGCTCAATGAGATTCCCAACATTTATTTTCGAATCCAGAGAATCCTCCTGCTGCGCTGAAGTGGCCAATTGATAGATGCCTCACCCGGTACACAAGGACATGATATAAAACTGTACGTTTGCAGTTTATTTTTGCTCCTAATGACTCCGAATACATGGGGTCACGTATAATTGCCCGATGGATAAGATTTCCATGGTCTGCCTCTTCAACCTACTAAAAGACCAACCACTCACCCACATGGCATAACTTGGTCACACTGAGCTTCCTACATCGAATCTATGTTGCAGATGTCCTTTCTATGCGAAGTCATGCGAGTGAATGATGTTTTCCTAGAGTAGACCACAATGGATGGATGATGGCTTATCGACTTTGAAAAATGCCTGCAAAATTTAGGTTAGGAAAATATAAGGGTTTACACGAGCCAGTGCTGAGTAAATTTATTGAACAGATGAGCAGCGGATGGAAAAGGTCAATGCAGTTGTACAGGGATGAGCTTTTATTGAATGTGTGATATTTACCTAAGGCCGATATCGTCATGACTTATGCCCAGATGTTCATTACGTGAAAACTGGGGGACTTTTGCTGGACTTGCAGAAAATGAGAAGGAAAGTTTTTGACCTTGTTAATGAGATTTGATTTCGGATTTAGTCAGTGAGGAAGTTTCATTGGCTTTCCTTATGAAATTGCTGGCATAAGACAAGCAGGTCCAGTGGCTATTGTATCCTATCTAATATTGGTTATTGCAGCACAAGCGCACAGGAAGTGTAAAATTGTGTCCTTAAAACAAAATTCGCTATTGCGAGGGAGCAAAGACAAGAAGCATAGGAAGAGTAGATGTCAGCTTTGAGGAAGAGTTTGCTCAGGTGGTAGTCAAAGATAGGTGGAATGGAGTTGACTTGGCGTAGCATTCTAGTGATATGATCAGGGTATCCAACAAAGTGGAGGGGTTAACTTTCAATGTGATGAGTTCCAATAGAAACAGGAAATCAATGTTATTATTCAAAAGCTGACGAACAACGATTATGTCCCTTCGGTCTTTCTTGAGGCCCTGCAGAGAAATTCACACATGTGATGTTCATTAAGTTTTTATTTACTAATGATTAAGTAATGTCCACTGGAACTAGTGATGCTTGTGGACAACCTCCCAAATAAGAAAAGTAGAGTAGACCAGGACTCTCGGAGTGCTTAACGAAAGACTGCCTAAAGAATTGGACAAGCAGCTCCGCGATTTATTGAGGTCCATTGGAGCATGTATTGGGTGAGCTGTCTGCTTTTCCTGAAATGTAATAATTCGCAAAAATACAATGATCCTAGGCAAACTTGCCATAGTTTACTTTTTTTTATTGCGGGCTGAATCTTGTTTTACAAGTGAAAGCGGAAGAGATGTGAAAAACCCTTGAAAATGTCGATGCAAAAAGAAATGAAGCGGGAGATACATATCATAGCGAGAGTTGAATTTGGTCTTACTAAGTCGGTTATTCTTCCCCTTATTGGCCGAAAGGGTCAGAGTCGAAGATGCTGAGCTTATGAAAAGAGCATGGGTAACTAAGCGCCAAAGTCCAAACTATAGATTGTATGGTTTATCTGTGTTGAAGTGTCCCCACAGTATTATACTCACAACAACGACGATCTCCTTTTCAACTCCGGCATGAGAATGGATTTTGGAGGCGCCAACCACTTTACTAAATAAAATAAAGTTAGGCACTTCGATTGCCATAACCCCTTTGGCCCTTTCTACTAGACGCTCTGCAGATTAAGCTGGAATGATGTAGATATTTACGGAGATTACCATTTTTTACAGCTTGGCCCAGGAAACTAAAATGGTCAAAGATGCCCTGAAAGAACCGTTCTCTAAATAACTACCATCTAAAGGGCTGTTGAAGAGGAGAGAAAGACTTCTGACAAACATACGGCGAAAATGCTAAAAGTCTCTTCCAGCGATGACAGAGAAAAAAATGGTTCGGCGGAAGTTACACTAATTGGAACCAGTTAAGACCTCGGAACTGAAATTGTATCGAGCTTCTGGCACATCCTCTGTCAGGGGATTTAGCTGGACATGAAATCCGGATGAAGCTGGTGCTACAACAGGGGTAGTATTCTCTGATAAAAGTGCAACATCCCAACATTCAAGATACTGCGAGACCGAGCTTCAAAATCTGATGAGCGGAATTGAGGGTGAACGACAGAAGGAGTTCGCGCTAGGTATTAACGATGCTTTCGACACCGCAGCTTTTGATGTGGTATGTAACTCGGCCAGATAAAGCGTGGTAAATGCATCAGTAGCTTTGCAGTTATGAGCAATACTGATGGATAGCACCCTGATTGCGGATACTAATTGCGGGTAATATGTGATGTCGTCATCTTTCCCCTACAATGGTGTATGTTTGTTGACTCACTGCTCTCAGATAATCCTCTTTAAATTAACATTATTCTTTTGACAAGAAGATGGAGGCTGACTGGTCTGACTTATCTAATACTAAAAAGCATTGCCATCCGTTTTTAAAACGAAGCTAAATATCTGCGGGTTTTCCTGGACAACAAACTGCTTTTGACTAAATATTTTGAGTCGAAAACATCCACGGCGTTGTAGGCTTTCTGGGAGTGTAGGGGAGTTTTAAATAAAATACTGGGCTTGTCACCGGGGAGTATCCCCGTGATCTACACAGCTTTGATATCCCATGGGTCCGTATCTAGTTGGAGAAGCGGTCACGAAAACACATCAAAGCTGTCTTTACCAGCCTCTAAAGAACAGCTTGTGACAAGGTGCTTGAGAGAATTCCCTAGCACTACTGACTCTGCTTCAGACTCCCTTCACTTAATATTCTTACCAAGGGCTGCACTCTTAAAGCGATACTTCGGGCTGGAGATTTGATGACCTGGCGCCCCGATTGTCTTTCCATTCTGGTCTTGTAGACATTTCTTATACCCTGAAAAGGAATGTAATCGAGACTCTACCGATTGGACCAAAACCGATCTAGAGTATGGCACTGGCGTCTTTCTGGAGAACGAAAAAGAAAGTGACATTTCATTCCTCGTTAGAAAAATTTCTATCTATCTTCCAAGCGGAAATATATGCATTCTCTATGGCAATTACCAATATTGTGATGAATCGGTGGAGAGGCAGAGACATATGCATCTGTATCGACGGCCAAGCTGTCTGTCTAGATCTAGAATCCAAATCTTCTCTGAAAGCAGTCGTAAAGATGAATTTTTGAGACCCTTTTATACGAAGCATCAATGATCAGGGGGGTGGTGAAGATCTAAAATTTTGCAAATACTCGCGACAGTATAGAATATCCGTTCAATCCGTTTTCGTATAATGTTTATGATGAGACTTAATTGGAACCAACCAGAGTACGTAAGATATGCTATATAAAAGTATATACCGCTTTCTAGTCTTTGATAATTCTGATGAAATTCGTATCTATCAGATTGAGCGGAACATTTTGAGATTCCACCCATAAAATTTCTTCATCCATTAGTAAACTTGTTATGGAATGTGTTTCCGAAAAGACTTTGCAGAACTTGACAATCCTAGACGTGTTATTTAAGTTTTAACAAAAGTTATACCATGACATAAGTCGTCCTTTGCTGGCTTCGATTTTAGACATAAGCTGGGCTCTGTTTGGAGTTCTGCCATTTCGTAAGTTCGACGTCCGAATGTTCCGGCATCTAACATTCATTTGGATCAATACCTTGTTGTTTTCAAAGTACAACTACTGGATATAACGTAGTAAAGCTGCAGTAGCAAGAGATGGGTAGAAGGTAGCTTCTATACCGCCAGCATCAAGTACCGAAGACCAGTGACGACGCTGCCAACGTGTCGTCAAAGACACCACAACTGATGCGCTGGGATCCCGACCACCACCAATATTTCCCTGGTTTGATGCAGACATCCGGCAAGTACATGCAGTTTATCAAGAAGCATACAAAACGCCGCTGCGCCGAAGGATGGAAGCCGCTTGACGGAAGACGAGAAGAACATCGGCTTCTCCAGAATTTGTACTCTATGGACAACGTACAGAAGTTTTACCAACAGGTAAAAAGAGCTTGTCAAGGCAAGAAGATCCGAACAGAAGCCTGCAGAAATGAATGAGGAAACCTTGTTGCAGAGTCACTGTCCGTGCTGAGAATATGGAAAAACTTTTTCTCCAGACTGTGTAACTGCGACGAAGCCCAACATTACCGTAAAATAGAACAGAGCATTCCACTTAGATAATGATAACCAAAACCCTTGTTCACCTAACCAAAATAGCAATAACAAAGCAGCTGGACTTGAAAGTTTACGGGCCGAGAGCATTTCTTAGATTTGGTCAGAAGAGTGTAAGCTTGATGAATAAGACCTCAGCATCAATAACACCGTCCACAAAAAAGGAGACCGCCTTAACTGCGCCAACTACAATATATAGGTATAAGTCTACTCAACATCGCGTACAAGATATTATCTGCCATATTTTGTTAGGTGAAACTCTTCGTGCGGTTTCAGACCAAGAAAGTCCACAATCGACCAAATCATGACACTCCGGCAGATCCTTGGAAATATTCAAAAAATCCAAATCAATACCCACCACGCTTACCACAATAGCATTAAAAGTTACGAGCTATATAGAACCATGCCTAGTTTTGGCATCCCTGTCAAGCTTGTCCGATCGTCCAATAACGATCGGAAACGTTAGTTGCTCGTTTAAGATCGGTAACGACTTAACCGCGACCTTTTATGTCAATAAGTGTTTCAGACAAGGTTTTAGGTCATGTGACTTCTTTAACGTCATACTGAAAAGAATTGTGTGGCACTCACAGGAAAACCCTGGAGGGGCAATCTTCCATAAGTCTGTGCAACTACTAGCATTCGCCGATCAAGTCGATATAATTGGAAAAACACTGCGGCACGATCACCAGTGCGTTCGCTAGTATTGTCAACAAGAACCGATCGACAAATTTCGTAGAATAGCTAAAATGTGAAGGTAGTAAGCGACTTTGTCTACTCGGCTCTGCTGTACATTCTGCCAACAACACCTTATCAGAAATAAAACGATAAATCACTCTTACCAATCGCGATTTCTTTGGAATATGAGTAGTAAGGCCTTATCCTGAACAATTAAGGAGACTGAGTAAAAAATCGTGACCATCTCAGGCCATTATGCCACTAAGCATGGACTCCATCCAATTGCGTTGGCGGGCTTTAAAGGAGAAGATTCAATGACGCACAACAGCTGTACAGCGACATCGACCTAGTTAGAAAACTGCGCATCGGTCGCCTGAGATGGCTAGGACCGCCCAGAGTACCCCAACCGACTTCGAGCGTGCAACTTGAGGCAGTCAGCTAAAGACAGGGATATCTTTAAAGCGTTGTTAGTTGAGGCCCAGGTTCACCCCGAACTGTAGCGCCACCTAAGTAACTAAGAAGTTCCAATCGTTCGTTCGTTCCAAAATTCTACAGTGTCTTTGGATTATATTTTAGTGTTGAGAAGTCCATATCAAGTTTCCTCGAGCTGATTAACTTTCTTGATTATTTAGAATCAGGTACGGGCTTTTTAAAACTAGTTTCCCCATTGAGCCCATCAATAGTCAATAGTTTTCCTTTGAAAGCGCTTGGGAGTGTGGTATCTAATTGGTGCAGAGCATTAGTTAATTTGTGGTTACAATCAAAAACCTCGAGTTGACCTCCCGCACCGTACGGGCGATTAGTTTATTGAAACCATAAGGAACGCTATGAGTCCGCAGAAAGAAGAGACATGAGCACCTTAAATTGCAAGTGTAAATGTTAAGTTGAGAGGAGATGCACAGAGGAGTCGTTAAACAGACAATCTTTCTGTTATGTTTATGCATTCTTTATCGCAACAAAGCGAGATTTTGTGCTGTTTGCCTCCAATCAGGGATCTTGTCTCTGCCAAGATATTTGAGTATATTGCAATATGTATTCGCTGAGTTTATTGGAAAGAGAATAAGCCCAGCATTGGTCTGATGTACACCCGAGATTAAGTTTTGAAAGACTCCTCAAACTATAAAATTGTTTTATATAAAGGTCTTAATAGAATAATTCGTACTAAGTTTTGTCCTGTTTTAAGTCAGTCCAATAAATGAACATGGACTGATTGCGCCGCTAGTTCAGCTTCAGCACACACTTACAATGGATAACCGGCCCCTCGAGGCAATACCTTCCGCAAGCAATAACATGTCAAGTGAGAATTTTCTCCATCGCCCATCCAACAGATCTAGTACATGGCTTTGCGTTGTAACCTCATTTTAAGGCTAAAGCCTTTTGCGCGAGTAGAGGGCAACTGAAGATGTTTCCTTTCGTTCTGTAGAATTTTCTTTCCACCACAGTGTGCTATCCAAGATGGGACCTAAGTAATTGGCAGTCTTTGGAACTTTGCTTTGCACCTTGATTTCTTTTGGAGACAGAATCGGTTCTATTTGGGTCGGATGAACACTAAGATCACAGCTGCGTTTCCAAGAGGCGGTTATCCTTAGCTACTCTACCATATCCCTACAAACTGTTTTGGTAAGCACTCCATAGCGGATTAAGTTCCATATGTAAGAAACAGCTTCCTTGTGATGTAAGAAGGAGTGAAGTGCAATCTTTGCTAATTTTTGTTGGGAAGCGTGTGGAGAGTTAGCTGGTCTTCTCTAATTGATGCCCCATTTCAGGTGGACAATTCTTTCGAGAGTCTTCGAGAGGAGGGCTGACAGTTTGTTGAGCCACTTTGGTGTGAATATGTCTGTTCCGTTGCTCCCACAGTGTCCTTTGAAGATTATCTTAGTCAAAGGTGGAACACAGTAATTTTTTTCTTAGACGTTTGAGGACTTCAATACTCCAGTAGATGCTAATATTGAACAGGGCATTACAAACTGGGTTTGCAACATGGTTGCAAGTAGGAAAATAAACTGTTCCATTGAGCAAAGCTCGGTTGGTTATCAATAACATCCTCGTACAAGTACAATGAGTATACGAGGGGCATTCAAACTATTCTCGGTATCGGGGTGAAGCTGTAGCTGTATATATAAATTGACTTATTTATCAAGTAATACTACGAGTATTATTTTAGTGCATTCATGTAAAATTTCATATAAATGTGATTATTAATTCGCGTTTTATCTCTAGTTAAACAGAATCATAATGGCAACTGAGGCGATGATGGTGAAAATTGAGCATCGCGCTGTAATTAAATTTCTCACTAAGCAAGGAAAAAGTCAAAAAACTATTCATGAAGAGATGGTGGCTGTTTACCAGGGTTCCGCACCTTCATTATCAACTGTGCAAAAGTGGTCAAGTGAGTTCAAGAGAGGCAGAGAGAGCATTGAAGACGACCCCCGCTCCGGCGCCCCGGCTACTGCTTGTACGGCAGAAAGCATCAAAGAAGTCGAAAAACTTGTTCTTGAGGATGCCCGAATAAAGGTGAAAATGATGGCAGAGATCACCAAGCTTTCAATTGGTACCATTCACACCATTCTTCATGACCAGCTTTAACCTTTCAAAGGTCAGTGCAAGGTGGGTGCCACGAATGCTCACAGCGCCTCAGAAAAAAGTGAGAATCGCATGCTGTAGAGAGCTTTTGGAGATGTGTAGTGAGAACGCGGACGGTGTTATGCATCGAATTGTTACTGGGGACAAAACATGGGTCCACCACTATGACCCTGAAAGCAAACAAGAGTCCATGCAGTGGCATAAAAAAGGAACAGACCCACAGTTTTTTGGGACTCAAAGGGAATCTTGCTCATTGAGTACAAAAAAAAAGGTGAAACCATCAACGCTACATTTAGGAAATTAAAAAGAAAAGACGGGGTAAGCTCGCAGCGGGTGTGTTGCTTCTTCATGACAACGCTCCTGTCCACACGGCGCGAGTTTCCAAGGCTGCTGCGCGAGATTGTGGTTTCGAAGAAATCCAACACCCACCCTATAGTCCAGACCTTGCCCCTAGTGATTATTTCCTGTTTCCGGATTTGAAAAAATGTCTTCGTGGAAAAAGATTTTCGGATGATGAAGAACTCAAGTCGGCAATAAATGGAGGAGGAGGAAATTTATTTTTTTGAGGGTTTAAAAAAGCTTATCTCAAGATGTAACAAATGCATTGATGTTAGGGGAGATTACATTGAAAAATAAAAACGATTTAAATTGAATTCGCATTTTCCTTCATATCGATACCGAGAATATATTGAACGCCCCTCGTACATCTTAACGTTTTTAAGTCATACAAATACGTTGAATATGCTAATTTAAATTTTCTGCCGTTATAATCGTCGACAGATCTTGGAAAAGACGCGGGAATTTCAGATCGACATTAACCATCAATCTGTCTACTTCAATGCATGTTACTTCATGCATATGACAGCATGCATAGATGTTCTCTGTTCCATCAAGGTCGGTAATGAATTAACCGAGATCTGACTTTTCTACCATCACTCTAGAAAGAATCAAGCAAAACTCACTGACCAACAAAAGCATCACGAACTTTTTTAAGTCCGCAAAATTATTTGCGTACGATGTTATTGGACAAACGCACCGACCCATCAATGAAGTTTCGTGAGTAGGGATGCAGAAGCGTCCAAAATCGGTCTGACGATAAACGATGGCAAAGCAAAATACATTATGTCATCAAAAAATGACGCACACCACCGACCGCGACAGCTTGATCAGAATGCCCGTAATTGGTAGTTATTACTTCGAGGTAATTAAGAACGTCGTCTACCCTGGCTTCACAGTTACCAGCAGAAACGACATCAGCGTCAAAGAGGCTTAGCCCAAACTTGCCTTATACAACGCACGTAATTGGCACAATCGGGAGACACGTGATATTGAGTTACTTTAATTATTTGACTATTCATCTAACCGTCGATTCGTGGAAGTCGTTTCAATTAAACTCCACGCTAATCGTCTTAGATTCTCAGATGGACTTTCTCCAAAAAATTTCAAATTCAAAACTTTTTTTCTTTACAGAGAAGTAAAAAAGATCCCAATCTTCTCAAGTCCTTCAAAGTCCCCTCATCCACGCCGCTTCCCATCACTCCTTATTCAATTGTGTAAGACTTTTTTCAACTTTTTTATCATTCCACTCCTATTTCCTTGGTGCAGAACTTTAATTTGAAAATGCTTCTCATAATTATAAAAACATAATTCCTGTCCTAAGATACACCTTAATGGACATTTCTCCCACCAACGGATGCGGAAATAATACGAAAAGCGAAAAAGTACCAAAATAAAATAAAAAAACCATGAATAAAGAAAGTAAAGAAAAAAAAAACATCGTAATTAAAAACTAAAGACACTAAGGAAGTAGGATACAGACGAAAAAAAAAAGGACGACAAGAGGAATACAAATTTAAACCAACAAATGGCCACTCCAAGACAATAACAGATTAAAAAGTTTCTCTTCTTTCTCACGAAATGCGAAACAAAAGAAAACTCCAAGAATGGCGTGCTCTTGCTTCGCCTTTATTTTCGCAAGTTTATCAAACGCATATTTTCGGCATTAGCACGACGCCATCTTCAGGTTTCTCTAGGTGAATATCCCTCGCGGGAAGGATTGAATTATTAAACAAAAAAAAAAAAACTGTAATAAGGAGAAGACGAGCAGAAAAATATAAAGAAAAGCAAATAGAGGACGAAGAAGAAAAAAAAAACATTGAGAAAAATAAGAAAAAAAACATAGAAAATTATTCTTTCAGTTGTTTTCATTATCTTTATGCTCGCAACAGCCTTTTGGAATAACGAAAACGGGCCGAGTAGTAGGAGCAGGAATAGCAGCAACACAAGCAGAAGCAGCAACTGAAGCTGAAGTATGAGCCGAGGCAGGCTTTTCTTTCCGTAAACTTAAAGAAATATCAACAGAAGGTGGATTATAAAGTTATCCCAGCCTCTCCTTAAGGAGCAACAGTTTCTTTACTTATTTTTCTTATTTTTTTTTTTTTGTATACATACATACGAGTATATTCATCTTTTGTTTTCGTTGGCTGGTTGTGCGTTCTTTTTTTTTTTTTGTTTTTTGCAAATCAGTAACAGGATTTCTTTTAAAGAAACTTTCAAGGAACTGAACTAAGGTAGGGACTTACCTATCATGAGTATGCATCCTTTTTTTTAGGCAGAGAGGCTTAAAGATTTCCATCAGATAAGAGTTGGCATATTAAGCAGTACTTTATGTCGGAAATGGTTTTGTGATTTGTTTATATCAGTGTTTTGAAAAGTTTCGAAATACAATATACCATAATATGTAGCACCTTGGAGCGGTAGATCTTTTGTCCATGGTTGACTTTGGCGTTATCACTGGAGTTCAATTTTAATATTTGTGCAACGTTGATAGACTTCTTTCAAGTCAGCAACGGAATTTGTTGATCGTAAAGATCGTTTTCGTAAAGACACAAGAGAGCAACCACCGAGAAAATGAACTAACAATATTTGAATAAGGAAAAATGGCAGCTCTGGAACAAATTGGAAGAAAAATGTGAAAGCAGTGTAAAACCTCTGCTTGATGTTTCAAGAGATCGGCTCTAAATAAATAATGAGGGGAGAGTATGATAACTTTGGCGACAAAAATTGATAACGAATTTTTATAGAGGAGTCAAAAACAAGCATTTTTTACTATGGGAGGGGGGTCTATCTCGCCCCGTTTAGGAGGTAGGGGCAATTTTATTAAAAAAATTACTTAAAATGGGAAAAAAATTATTAAAAAACAACGGCAACACTTACAATAAAGTACTGTACCAGTTTCGAAAGTCAAAAACAAATTCTTCAACCCTAAGCTCCAGCTATATTATTTGTATCGATAGTTTTTAAGAAATTTTGTTAACAAATTTAAAAAAATGAAGTTTGCACCAATTTTTTTCAAAATTGTGAAATGAAGTGCTAAATTGGATTCCAGTGGTCGATGCCTATATCAATTTTGAATCAAACATAAAAAAAACCGAATGGATTTGTGTTGTCTAGTTTTTGAGAAAATTGAAAATTACCATAACTACTTTTTTATGAGAATTTTATTTTTTGGTATTTACGGCGAACTCACTTTGAGGATTAGTGTTGATGAACCAACCTATCATCTTTGTAAGTAAAGTATTGCAAATCATTTGGCCTTACCCAGAATGCATCACGAGGAGGTAGAATTGCGTTGCATTCCGCGTCTTAGTCAGTCAGTTTGTCAGTAAGTCAGTAGTTAGTTAAAAATAGTCAAGTCGATTTTTAATGTACTAGATGGAGTGAAAAGTGACCTCCTTGGGAATTAAAAAAATTTTTTTTTAAATGTTTTTTTATGTTATTCAATATAGTCCCCTTTTAGTTTGATACACTTATTCCAGCGATTTTTCAACTTCTTGATCCCGTCCGAAAAGTAATTTTCCGGAAGGTCTGCAAAATACTCCTCCGTGGCGTCGATGATTTCCTCGCGTGAGCTGAATTTTTTATTGATGAGCCATCTTTTGAGGTTTGGGAAGAGATAATTGTCCGAGAAATTCAAATCCAGTTACCAAGACGCCAAAAGTTCGCCCGATTCCGCATCAGCAAGTCCAAACAAACGAAGTGCTCTCGGGTTCATGTTTTTGGTCATTCGCGGCATCCAGCGGCAGGATAACTTTTTCATATGCAGAATATTGCCCAAAATATGGCGTGTGCGCTCAGTACTAATCTTTGCGGTATCTGCTAGCTGGCGCACCCTCACTTTCCGGTCAGCCAACACCATTTCATGTGTTTTTTTGACATTGTCCTCTGTAACCGCATCGGAGGGCCTGCCGCTGGGGACTTGATCGGTAGTGGAGTTGCGGCAACCACGACACTCTCAAAACCAATATTTGTAATCTGACGGAGCATTAGCCCCATAACATTTATAGAATTTTTTTTGTTTCCTTCGCCGTTTTGCTTCTCAAAAAATAATGTTTTATGAGAGAACTCAATATGATGCCAAACACGTCAACAAGAATCAGCTGTCAAAACAAAACAAAAGATAGTATCGCACTGAAATTTGGCATGTCTGCCTAAATATGAACGGACTTCAAGGCACCATGACCTTTTTTGCAGCAGCAGCTCATTCTGGCGGTCAAGGATGCCAGATTTCACTCCATCTAGTACATATTAAAAAGGTATGTAAGTCTCGTCAATGAAATCATCGTCCGTACTGGTGTTACTGTCTAATTCGTTGAGTTCGTCATTGATGGTGAAGAGCCGAGGTTTTTTTTTCGGTAAAATACCTTCTAAGTGCTCACCTACACTTTCTTTACCATCGATAAAACATGTGTATACTTATTTTACGTCCAGCAAAAATTCCATAATTTGGGAGCCCAAGTTGTCCTTATATTTTTTTTCAAAGCAGTATTTTCGATAAAAGAAAAGTGCCATATATTGATGAAGGTGGTCAGTTGTTTTTCAGCATAAAACTGTTTTTTTCTGAAGCTTGTTCTGATTCTCCAGATCATTAATTGTGTTGGTTGCATCGATCTTGTTAACATATTCGCCTTTGCTATGGTTCGTAATTTCATGTGTTGTGGAACTAGAGAATATTTTTTCAACACCTATATACTGGCGAGCGCTGTCGGTACAAATACGACTGGTGTTGGGGTTAACATACTTATGCATATAAGGGCACAAATCTTCCTTACATTTGGTGTTTACTTTAAAGAACCGCCCGACCTCATCTTCTTTGCAAAACAACCCCAATACCACGATTGTCATTTGTTCAGTAATACGGCCTCTGTGGTATTTCCTTTTCGTAAGAAAAGTTACGTCGATTTGTACAGTTTTTTCTTTGCCGCCAATGTTAACATCAACGTGAGACGATATAATTTCGGCCATTTCACGACAAAAGTTAAAGTAATCTATTATAGTAGATTTGCTTAGTTCATTTTTATTGTCATGATGGCGCCAAGCGATTAAATGCTAATTTAAAAAAAAATAATATACAACAATATTGAAAAAAAACATAAAGATGTAACTTAGGATTTAGTTAATTTACCTGAAAAACCGTGTTCACAGGCATTTTGATCACAAAAGAGATAATTATCGCAAGAACCTAGCGAATCTCTAGCCGACATTGAGGCCCATAAAAAAATGTGCCGATAGATGGGTTAATTGTATTCCTACAATTTTTGTCACCTTTTTTTTAGAGTTTTTTTTTGAGCATCGCCACATCCAACCGAACTTTATATTTTTGCATTTTTCCACCTTCATACGTAAATTGCAACACAGTGGGCGAGTTGATGTTTTAGTGGGAATTAGACCAATTTCTTCTAAAAAAGCAATGCTGTTTTTGTTTGTCAACACGGTCTCTTTTTTGCATGAAATTGAGGTCTTTTGGCACCAACTTTGCTGCTACACAGCGGAGACCCAATTTATTAACCAAAATGTCTTGGACGGATCCATAGGCAATGTTCAAGTCCTTCGCTATCTCTCTGATGGTTAATTTGCGGTTAGTGACCAACATTTCTTTTAGTTCATCAATGTTTTCGTCGGTTTTCGATGTCGATGGTCTGCCACTGCGTTCATCATCTTCGATTGACTCACGACCACTTTTGAAGCCCTCGAGCGGTTCGTGCCACTGGTAAACGACCGTTTTCTTTAGAGAAACGTTGCCGAACCACTTTTCCAACATTTCCAACGTTCGCTCACCATTAATTCCGTTTTTTTGGCAAAATTTAATACAGGTTCATTGTTGCGAATTTAAATCCATTTCTAAAATTGTAACAAAAACGCCAACACACACATGGATAGATGTACTCTTGGCTACGTAACTTTTGCAAATGTCAAGCTATGACGCTAAGATTTAAAAGGAATGTCAACAGCAGATTTACCAACTTAACGAAAAAAACAGAACTCAAATCGGAATAATGGGAGCACCGCACTGTGGTGTCCCCCGGGAACTTTTTGAACAAGGTGGTATTCTGTGTAAATATAACAAGATGCAGAATTCATATGCTCTTCGTTGTGACAAGTGCGAAGTGCACAGGCGCAAGTCTATGCGCATGCCTGATACAATTATCAACAACACAAATAAGCAATGTGGAAAAAGAAAAGAAAGTGCACTGTCCTATTCTGCTAACCGTAACCAAAGAACTAACAACAGAGGTCAAACAACTGCAATGCATCCAGATACACCTACACACTCTAAAGCCGAATCTGAATTTACTCTCCAAATGATTTATTTGAAGCTAACCAAGCTGGAAGAAACAAACAATCGCTTCCTGAATTCAATCAACGAGCTAGGAACTGAAAATGCGGAGCTGAACGCGAAGGAAAATTCACTGGAGAGTAAACTAAATTGGCAACAACAACATCTTCTCCCCAACTGCATCGGAATTTTTGGTGTGCCAAACGTCAACAACAATAATGCAATCAACAAAGCCCAAAACGTCAAACAAACAGCATAACAATAGACATTCAAACCAATCGATCATCTGTGTTAGGTCCACTGACCTGTGGATGAAGCAGCGAATCATGACCGAGAAGATGAAGAAGAAGGGAAATCTAATTTCTAACGTGACTGATAACGAGAGCGCCAACATCCGCTGCAGCGGCGGCAGAAGGGAAAGCGGAATATACCTATAAGTTAAACTTATTTACATAAGTTTACATATCTTTTTATCTTCCAGACTATGCCTGCACTTTATTGAATCAACAGTTATTGACTGATTACAAACTTGTTCTTAATGTCTAACGATACCTCTTATGATAGATTTAATCTAGGTCAGCTTGGATTTGCTAGACGCATTGTCGGCATTATTCCGGAAACGTGTGCTGAACTGAAGAATATCGAAAATTGACCTTTGCTTGCCATGCGACTATTCGATTGGTTTAGATTGTCATCAGCAATTATGCTGATCGTGGAAAATAAATATATTTGGAGGTAACTTATATCAACGATGCACTTCATGCAGTCGAAAGAAGTAAGGAAGCGAAAGAGGAGGGTGGAAAAATCATCTCGACTAGATCTTTAAATGATCTTGCACTTGTTTGAATCTTTTTAATATTCTAATGAATTCTGAATTGAATGACACTAATGATGACTTTTCTATCCTCGATATAAGTTATGCAAATTGTGATAATGTCTTCACAAATAGCTCATACTGCATAAACAAACTATTTATCATACCCCAGAATATAAGAAGTTTCAGAGGAAACTTTGCGTCTCTTGTTATCCACCTTGATTGATTTTATTGATTTCCGGATATTGTTATTGTATCTGAAATTTGGATTTATGGTTTTGAAATTAACGATTAACATTTGCCGGGTTTTGTTGTCTTTACGAATCCAAATGAACATTACGCTGCAGGCAGGGACGGCTGTTTTATTAAAGAAAAAATAATAGTAAATGTAGCGGAATGTGTCGACTTCCTGCGTGCAGACATTCAAAAGGTTTCTTTATCAGATAGATTTAGTTCTGTTGTCCGTCTGTCAACTGCATATGTTCAATGTTGTAGCGTTCATAGAAAAATTTTCTCGTCTATTGGACAAACTGAAATCAAAAAACTTAATTCTTTTGGGAGATTTTAATCTTAACCTCTTAGATAGTAGCGAAACTATGACTAATTATATGACTCTTTTGGCTTCCCATGGTTTAGCTAGTTTCTTTAATGAACCTACACGGTTGACTTCGGGTACGTGTTTGGATTATATTTGTGGGCGATTTGCAGACTTCCCATTGAGTGCCAGTGAAAAGTGCAAATCACTGATCACTCAATGTTGGTAAACACTTTTCGAAGCAAAAGTATCAGGCGTAGCGAAGTATATGATCCCCAAAAACCAAAGACAAAAATTGATTTCATGATGCTAAAAAATCTTCTACTTTATAAATCTTGGGACGAAGTTTACATTTTTGTTTTTTTATAAATTACGCGAGCTCAAGGGATTTAAGTACCCTTAAAATGCTTGCACACAGCGCGGGCGAAGGAAACGTTGGTTTTAAATGTTTGAAAGTTATAATGACTAAGAAATAGAGAGCTAGGCAGGGCATTCTATTAGCAAGTTGTACGGCTTAGGAATGAATCACGATATTTTAGAGTACGTCCGAAAGTGGGCTTGAGGGTATACTGATGAGCATTCATAGTGAGACGGGTGTCACGGTTGAAGGTTTGAAGGGACGGAATGCTACTGGCGATTTCAATGGAGCACTGATGGTGTAAATAGCGATAAAACAAAGTGAGATACGAGACATTACGTTGATGTTCGATGGTGTCCATTGTTTGAATGATATTAGTATCACCTATGAGTCTTATCGCACGGTTTTGAATTCTATATAGCAGGTGCAGAGATGTTTTTGGTGCACCAGACCAGATGTGGGAATTGTACTCCAATATCGGGCGGATAAACACCTTATATATTGAGGTCAGATCAGAGGGGGTGAAGTATTTCTTACATCGCTTGAGGCAAGCTAGACATTTCGCAGCATTTTTGGTGACATCGAATATGTGGTCATTCCAACGTAAGTTGGAAAGTTTATCGGTTTCGACGACGCAAGTGCCATCCATGGATTATGGCTGAGTATTTGAATTTTGCTTTAATGACAGCTGCTGTCCATTAAGTTTTGGAAGCATTAAATTCTACTCTGTTAGTGTTTCCCAAATTGGTTATGCTGGTAATATCGGAATTTAATGAGCTTAACATACGCTGCCGTTCCCGTTCTACAGAGAGTACTGTCATCAGCAAAGGAATATATTGGATTTGAAGTAGCAGACAAGAGATCGTGGATGAAAATTAAAAAGAGTGTCGGAGACAGAACGGAGCCCTGGGACACACCATCATTTATTTTGTGAATATCCGAAAGGTAACTTCTAATTCACTGAAGAAGAGAGTCATCGATCCCAAAAGTCAAATGCAAGGTTGATGTACGTTTTGGTTCCAGTTTTCGGTGAGACATGCCATCAAACCACCAGTGGACCTGTTGCTACGAAAACCATACTGCCGGTCATTGAGAAGTTTTTGTGTTTCGAGATACTTCATGAGCTGATGGTTTATCAGCGTTTCCATGACCTTGGCGAGAAGGGACGTAAGTGCAATGGGTCTGTAGGAGGATAAAGAAGAAGATTCGCCTTTTTTAGGGACGGGCTAGACAAATGCTGTTTTCCATCTGCTCGGAAAGAGTCCTAACGAGTAGGAGTGATGAAAAAGCAGTGGTTTTGCTGGCGTGGAAGAACACCTCTTCAGAAGAAGGGTTGATATGTATACCATCTGGACCAGCGGATTTATGTATGTTGAGAACTTTAAGTACTCTTGCTACTACACGAGTGCGAAAGTGGATTCATCCCATTTAAGATTCGACGCACTCAAGTGTAGGCGGGGACAAAGCACAATCTGGGAGTGCTGAGCTAGCCGCAAAGTGTGCAGTAAGCAGATTGGCCTTGTCCAAAGAGCTGACAGCTGGAATGTCATTGTAAATGAGCGTTGGGATGGAGGATGAGGCAGAATTTCTAATGTTTTTGACGAATGACCAACAATTTTTACTGCCTTTGGGACATTGTAGTATTTTTTGCCTCAGGTTTTTGGTCGTATTGGAATTTCACACGCTTGAGAAAGACGTTGAAGTTACATCTGGCTCGTGTGAACTTTTTTCGGTTTTCCTCTGTTGGGTTGGTCTTGCAGGACCGAAAAAACACTTCTCTAACCCTGACAGCCCCTTTATAGCTCGTGTCGTACCATTTCCTTTTCTTTTGGTCTGATACTCTTCATCCGATGAGGGATAAAGTTTCTCATTCCGAAGAGAATGGTGCCTGTGGTCCTGTCAGCAGCGGCATCCACGTCGTTATCGAGGAAACACAACGACCAGTTAAAATTCCTAAAAAAACTGTTAAGACTGCTCCAGGAATCTTTTACCTAACTGTGTGGTCGGTGTACGAGAAATTAGCTGATATGACACAATGGTCCGACGAGCCTAGAGGGGAGAGCACATTAACGGTATACTTGTCAGGGTGAGAAGTTAGAAACAAGTCCAGGGTGTTGGCGGTATGACTGTCAACGTCTGGTATTCGTGTGGGCTCATTTACAAGCTGCGTTAAGTTGTTTTCCGCAGTAAAGATCTCAACACACTGTCTTTCGGCTGTTGTCTGTCCAGAATGTCGAAGCCACCCAGAATTGTGTATATTGAAATCGCCCGCTATAACGATTTTAGTATGAGGATAAAGGGACACAATTCTTTGAATGGAGTCAATGTAATACAGCAGCGGCAGTAAGCAACAGTTTGACCAGGGGAAGGAAGGTAGGAATGCCCGCACTGTGGATGACGATTTCACTACACTCACGCGTTGTTGTTTTGTTTTTTTCCCGCACAGCGAATTTTTTTTTTTGGGTTCTTGTGAACTCACTCACGGTTTTTTTTTTTTCACGCGAAGACCGAATTTACGAGTGCACTTGTGCGTGTGCACTGGTCGATGGTCAGGTCGGCACTGGAAAGTGATACTTCTGTTTCCCATGATGTGTTTATTGTTTGCTAACTAGACTTACATATATCAAAATGTTCCTCTACGGAACCTCTGGCAAAATTTAATAAAAGACTAAAATCCTGGAAACTTGGAAAAATATATAAACAAAAAAAAAATAAGCTAAGAATAAAGTACGTTAACTATTACCGCAATAAATTTATTTCTGCGAAAGGTAACCTGAAATCATAATGGCAAGTAGTGAATGATATTTTGAACAAGTCTCCTTCTACCAGAAAACCTCTTTCAATTTGCGTGAACAACTGCGAACATTCTGACAAACTTGACATTGCTAATGCATTCAATGAATATTTCACGTCAATAACAAACAGCCTACCAACACAAATAGTCCAAAGAAGATGCACTCTATTTACCAATTTAGAAAATTACAGTGACCAGTCACAAAGAATTGGTTTTGCCTTCGAGCCTATCATTGCTTTGGAGCTCTTAAAAGCAAGTGGATCCCTAAAAAAGTCGAACTCATGCGGCTTTCATGGTATTTCAAATATACTTTGAAAACGCATCGCATGCTTTGTGGTTGATGTGCTTGCGGTCATTTTTAACCACTGTATATTCTCTGGAACCTTTCCCAAGGCGCTCAAGTGCGGTGACGTAGTTCCGCTGTTTAAAAAAGGTTCTGCAAACGATATGAAAAACTATAGACCTATTTCACTTCTACCGACCATTAGCAACGTTTTTGAAAAGGTTATTAAAGAGAGGATATTGGGTTTGTTAAATTTTGCGGTGTACTTAAAGGTACACTTTATTTTAATTAAAATATACATTAATTAAAGGTGTACCCGAGAAGCGTGGTGTAACACCGATGTCAAAACAAAGAGTGACTGCAAAGGAAACTATCAGCAAGAGAAATGTCAAAAAATATTCTGTTTGTTTATGTGAACGTAAACTATCATATACTCGTATATCTGTTTGACTTATGTGCCAAGGTTTAACATCGCGGTCTCCTTGAAGTGTACTTGCCACTTCAATCTTCTAGTGGTAATGGACAAAGTTTGGCTATAGCTCGCTTGAATACGCCTTGTTGAGTCTTGACATGTGCAACTCGATGGACATCATCCCGCCCTGGATATGTTCGAAGCACTCGGCCCAGTGCCCATTGTATGGTGGGAGATGATTATCCATTTGTAGCGCTGTTGCAGCAGATGAAGGTAGTTTGTTGACCACCGTTTCCAGAACACTTATTGTAGTTGCTGCTTATTAGCACACCTGGAATACCTAGTTCAGGAAACGAAGTTAATGGGCAACCGATCAAAAAGTGCGCTGGAGAGAGGGTTTCCATATCGCTTCAAAGGACAATGGTGTGATGGGTCTTGAGTTTAATACTGCTTCTATTTATGTAGTCAAGGTGCACAACTCTTTGAATGTCGGAAGTACATTTGCTGTTACTCGCAGAAGGTGGTATTTTGCCGTTTTTACAGCAGCCTCCCAAAGGCCGCCGAAATGCAGTGATCTTGGTGGAGTATGGCACCACTCAATCCGACTCTGCTGACAAAACTGATGAATTTTCTATTGATGTGATTCGGCTTGAAATAGTTGATGTAGCTCCTCTAGCCCGTTCTTTGCGCCTACAAAATTAGTCGCGTTATCACAAAAGTTAGTCTTGCATTTGCCTCTCCTTGCTATGAACCTGCGAAGTGCAGCAATAAAGGCTTCCGTGGATAAATCGCTAGCCACTTCGATATGAATTGCCTTTGTTGTAAAGTAAATCAAAGTGCAGAGGTATGCTTTGATTGATCCTCTGCCACGAATTCAGATCCGCAGAAATCAATTCCGGTTGTTAGAAAAGGTCGGCCGGGATGGACACGTTCTGGTGGTATACTTCCCATAAATGGCTATTTAATTGTCGGTTTAGTGCGAAAACATCTCACGAAGTGATGCGCAATATTGTGGCACAAAGTCTTTTCGTTTATAGGCCATAGCGCTGAGATTTCGTGTAGATTCCTTACTCTTGGCATTAGCTGCAAATTTAAGACAATAAGCCACAACTCTTTGAAGGCCCTGCCATGAACTTCGATGAAGGATAGTTGCAAGTAATTCTTGATATTTTGTAGAGAGAAGTAGTGATTTAATTTGTCGTTGGTCAGGAATATTAATGTTGTCTTCGGAAGGTAGATGATGAATGTAGCAAAATTTTTTATTTTTTATTTTTATTTTTTATATTCTTTATTAATTCGTTTTAGAAAATAACAATTACATATTTATTATCATTTCTATTACCGTTAACATGCAAGGAATTAGTACAGAAAAATAAAAAACAAGCTATCTATAGTTCAGAGGGAACTAGAGACGATAGCATTAACAATTATTTCAATTTACAATTATAAAATCAAAAGAGGTGGGGTCGCAGTATACTATTAATTTTTAGTTACAAAGTGTAGCAAGAAAGAAGAAAAAAATAATAATAATAATAATAATAACAAAGGAAAAAAAATAATTAAATGATTCAGATGGTAACAGATGTGAGGTTTGCTATATCTTCATAACTTTAATCTAAAACACAAAGTTTTACCTTCTTTAGAAAAACATATTTATATCTTAAGGTTCTAATGCTAATAGGTAACTTATTGAAGAGTCTAGGGCAATTGCCGTATAGAAATTAAAGAATATTTGTAGATTGTGTTGTGGTACTACCTCATAATTAAGATTGTTGATTCTAAGATTATAGTTTGCGGAGCCGCGATTTAAGTCATATCCCGATCTAATAAAAAAAATCTTTAATACCTTAAAAAAGTATTAAGAGGGAGAATTTTAAGATATCTAAAAAGTGGTAAACTATTAACCTCACGATGTTTATTGCACATATGACGAACAACATGCTTCTGAGAAATTAAGAGAGGATTCAATTTTTTGTCATGAGTGCCGCCCCAGGAAACTAGACCGTATTCAAGTTTAGAATGAATTAATCCATAGTAGATACATTTAAGAAGATTTAGAGAGCAATAAGGTTTTAAAAAGAAAAATTGCCTTGTGGCAGCTATAAGGTACTTCTTAAGTGCACTAGTATGTGTACACCAATTCATCCTCCAATCAAGTATAACACCAATGTACTTAAATGAATCGACTCTCTCTATGGTGAAACATTTATCAGAACATGATTCTGTTCCAAAATAAGTTTGCGAACCTTTGCTCGATTCACAAATATGATTATTGTGTTTGAATTTATTACCATTAGCGCAATGAAAGGAGTAAGTATCAAAGTCAAACTTCCAACCGCACACATTGAAAAACATGATTTTAGTTTTATCACTTATCACCAGATTATGTTGTTGAAACTAGTGGCTTAATATCTCCAGGTCATGATTTATATCGGCAGCTAAGTTTAGAGCTGAGTTACTTTAAAAAGTGCATGCATGGATATCTAAAATTATATTGTGATCTACCGTGTCAAAAGCTTTTGTTATATCGATGAAAAGGGCTGCAGTTAATTTTGTATCGTTAAAACTATTAAAAACATCAGTGCAGAAGTTCAACAGTGCTCCTTCAGTAGAAAAACCCGGGCGAAAACCGAATTGGGATTTACTAAAAAATTTATCATTCTGTTTTTTACAGCTTTCTCAAAAACTTTAGAAAAGACAGGAAGAAGTGAGATAGGTCTATAACTATTAACTGATGTCTTATCACCTTTTTTAAATAAAGGCATCACTTCGGCCTGTTTTAGATCATCTGGAAATACACCCATGGAGACACTTCTGTTGAAGATATAACATAGAATGTCACAAATATTCAAGGTTATTTTCTTAACAAAATTTTTCAGTAATTTCGTTAGGGTCACTGATGATAGTATCCGAATCTTTTATATTTTCAACGAAACTAGTGACAGTAGATATATTTTGAATTTCTCTAACCAATTTCCATTCTTTTTTCGAGTCACCTTTAACTTCCCGAAGCTTGTTTAGGTAGTAGTTATGCTTTCAATTTTTAACATCTTTGGCAATATCTTTACAAATTTTTTTATAAGCTTCAATAGTACTACAATTGTTTTGAAATATGGTTTTCATTTTGTACAATTTATTCTTTTCTTTAACCTTTTTAAGCAATTCCGTCATTATATAGGGTTTTAGTCTGTTTGTTTTATTCACACTACTTTTTATTTTTTTCGAACTAAGCATAATGTAATTACTGAATATATCAACGAAGTAAATGTAAGCTTTCGAAGGATGAAAATGAATAATGAAAATATAAACATTAAATCAACTTTCATAGCGAAGAAATTCATTTAGCGCACGGTAATCAGTGATAGAGTAAGAAGAGCACGAAGGAAGTATATTTGGACTAACAACACATTTGTAATTAATACTCAGACATGTCATACAGTGATCAGAAATCTGTAAATCGAAAACAGAGCTATAAAACAAGAGATCTTCAGGTCTGCAAAAACGCACCATAATATGGTCTATACAGGTAATTAAGGATTCATTAATACGAGTAGGTTTGTTAATACACGATTCAAAACCGAAAGATGCTAATAGGAATAAGTAACTGTCAACCTCTGCAGAATCCTGCATGATGTCAATATTAATATCGCCTAATAAGATAATGTTACGTCCTGGCGCACTTGTTAGTAGACCTTCCAATTCCTCCAGAAACATTTTAACTAAAGACTCATTAAATCTATAAAACACAGTATATCACTGATAGATACTTTAATAACATCACAACTCTGCAAATTAAAAGAAACAACATCGGCATTAAACTCATTTTTAATAAAAACCGCAACACCTCCAGAAGCATATTCATTATTGCAACATGGGAAAAATTCATAGCCATCAATATTAAAAAGGGATATTCCCTCATCATATATCCATATTTCTGTTAAGAAGATAAAACTTGGCTTGTTATCAAACAATTCCAAATGAACAAGAAGGTTATCAAGATTTTTACGCATACTCCTTATATTTTGGTGAACGATACAAAAGTTGTTAAAGTAATTCTGGTTAAAGACAAGATAGAAGGAATCAATTTTTATGCAGTTTACAGAGGGGATATTTAGATTATAATCTTGTGATTCAGACATAAAAATTTAATTTAAAGCTTGGAGATCAGACTCCGACTCAACAATTATATATTTATATTTCGGTCCCTCGAACCACAAAGGAGACTACAAAAACACATCCGGGAGGGATATAATATCTGCGGAGTTGTTCTTAGTATTAACATATCGCCATTCGTCGATTGTCGATAGCTCTTGAATTCTTGTCACACGATTCGCCACAAATGTTTGGCAAGTGTAAAATGGGCGTGAAATCCACGCTAACACGATTTTGGAATCGGTGTAATAAAAACGTTGTTGTACCTTGACCGGAAGCTGAATTAGACTCGATCGACTAACTCTGTCATCAGCAATGCAGCACACATTCTAACCTGGGCATTGTTGCGGACTTCGATGGAGCTACCCTGGACTAGGAACAAATCAGTCTTACCCTAATGTTACCTTCTTCATCTTCGGAGCGCAAATAGCAACCTGCTCCATAAGCTGATTCGCTGTTATCCGAGAGCGCATGAATCTGAATAGTACTAGGATGCACATAGTAAATGTCGGGGGATATGAAATGATTAAAGAAAGCCCAACTGTTGACTGTACCGAATCCATTTATCTTGGTAAGATTTTGGGAGCTCATGGTCCCAAGTTTGGTTCAGTTTCCATAGTTCCTGCAGAAATATTTTTGCTAGGTCCGATTAGACCCAACGGGTCAAAGACTTTTGCAAAGTCTGACAAGACACTGCGTTTCGTGATAACGTTACGCTGGTAAACGTCAAGTTGAAAAACGAAGGCATCAAGTGTAGGCTTCCAAGCTAAACCGAGCGTCTTCACTACGTCCTTTTGTCCAATTTTGAGCAGTGGTTCCCTATACTCCTCAGGAACAGCACTTAATAAGAAAGTCAATGACCATTTGAACTTGAATGCTTTAACTACGGCTACTCTTCACATTCGACTTCTAGAGACTATGTGTGTTGGTTTACAATACATATTGTATTTCAAAAGTGTTATATTTGAACAATTAATGCCCCCTATTGGCATGTGTGTATGAAGTAATACCCTTCCAGATAGTGCATCCTTTCTCCTTGTCACCAAGTCAGCCATGATCAATTTAGTGCTTGCTGATCTCGTATCCACTTCACAATACCTCAGAGAGAGAAAGTATAATTGTAATTATGTTGAGATGTGTTCTGTTGACTTTTGGCTTCGTGTCCTTCTGGTGGTAGGTGGCCTTTTATTCCAAAGGATAGAATAAGAAGTCAATAAACTGTGTTGGGAACCAACAGTACCCGCTTTCCGTACAACTGCATTTCGTAACTTTTATATAGTCTCATCATGCCGGTTATTTAAAAAGCTCCCTCTATAACAAGCTTTCAAAGGTTTGTAAGGAATTGGCTTTATGATTATGATTTCTCTGATATTCTGGTGTAAGCTAAGGCTTTTTCTTTTTCTTTCTACCGTTTTCTTTTCTTTGTATAACTCTTTATCTTCACTTTGTATTTTCACTTTACTTTTTCTTTCTTTTTCTGTAATTCAAAACTAAACGGCTCACCCCACCCAAATTTAATAATATTTAGAATAAAACCCATTGAAGTGGCATTTGACACTATTTTTAATACTTGATGTATAGAAAGCACAAAATGTCATCATATTATTTCTATTATATTGTATTAATTGAATAATGTATCTAGTAAATTAATATATATTGAAATAATAAGAATAAACTAAACTGACTTATCAGATTTCTGATATATTGTAAAGGAGACCAATTCCTTTACAATTGACATTGTTGAGGGAGTTTCCCTTTTTAAGGATCACGGAAACGATGCTGAGATTCCGCACACTGGGTGTGCTTTCATCCAACCATTCTAAAGAGATGAGTTGCTGTGTTCTCATTCGCAAATCAATAATTCTTCTGCTGCTTTAACATATTTTTCCACTTATATCACTTCCCAGACAGGCGGACGGACGAGTGCTTCATTCAGCCTGAAAACAGTTGGTTTCATCTCTAAACAGTCTGCAGAAGTAAGCCTTCCAAATTGAAAGCACCGAATAAGACTTCTTATCTCTCAATGCTTCTTTTCGGTATTTATGTCCTTAGAAAATTCTTTTCGCTTTTTGTAGAACTTTCAAAAATAATTTCTGTAAAAATACATTTCCATAGTCACGTTCGATCACTTCTCTGCTCTGCTGTTATTCCTAGAAGTAGATGTTTTTGACGTCTCCTCCGCTCATAGAGTCCGACAGTAGTTCTCGTCCTTTTTTGTAGCGACAGCTTGTTTATCCTTTGATTTTGCGGTTGGCTACCCTTTTTCTGAAGTCAAAAATTTTATTGTGTTGGTGGGGTGAAAAACAACATATCAGATAACGCATCTCTAATAGATTGCTGCTAATGTCACCAGTCATTTGCTGCGCTTGATGCTGACAGCATACAATTTCTTGATAAGACTCTAGCAGTCTTTTGCGATTGAGGCCGTCTGATGTCAAACGTCGTAGCATTTCTACTGTGTTCTGATATTTCGGGTATTGCATTTGTATATTGCCTACAACAAGGAAGTGTCTGGTGATATGATGTGATGCTTGACGGTCTTTTGATTAAACGACTGCCAGGTTTGTTTGGGATGTGGGAAGCATGTGCTAGCTATGAGGACTTTTCGCTAAAATAAAGAGATATCTTGCAACAATTTTTCGAAAATATAAACTGGATTTGGTCTTAAATCAAACGTCTTCGATAAGACATGGGAGTTTCAGATTAATACCAGTTGCATCGAGTTGAAGGCCGCGTATGGTAGTGTAAACAATGATGATTTTCGTAAATCTTTTTCGAGTTTCAGTTTCCCTGTATAATTATCCATTTGGTGGATCTGGTTGCCCTTGAGACTTCAATTAAATATAAAGGTTTGCCCAATTTTATCCCAATATAGTGGATGTTCTGTTTTTTGTTTTACAGTGTCAAACTATTCAATAGAGATTAAATATCAAATCAGCTGTTACATTGAGCTGCCTAGCTTCATTTATTTTTAGTCCAGCTTATCATTTTATCATTGAGTGAAATTTATTTCTAAAATCTCGAAGCCCGATTCGCGAAACTTATAGAGACCTTCGTGAAATTCACGGTAGACATTATCGGCCATTTGGACGGGCTATTTATCGGATTTTTGAAAAAATTCCCATGAAATTCACGCCATTAGACACTTACAAGAATGAGAACAATGCGTATCGCGGCTGTGGAAGTTTGTGTTGAAGACGACCCCGTAGTTCTCAGTAACTTGGCCTTTGCCCATTTACTATCTGAAAAATTATGCGAAAATATCTTGGTCGCAAAGCTTATAACATCCAATTGGTGAAGCGTTGGTTCTTATTTCTTCAAAAATGAGGCCGGAGCAGAAGTTACTGGCAATAGACAATGATCTACGATTATTTGTTCCCAAATTTGTGTGACATCAATGTGGAAGAAATGCGGTTTCAACAGGATAGTGGTCCACCCTATGCAATTTATTGAACTTTATAGCTTTATTTATTTAAAAGTAATTTTAAAGTCTTTACAAAAGAACCAGCGTGAACGCCAGAGAAAAACGAGTGAATGAAAATTTGGAGAGGAAAATTACTCTACACGTTAAAATTCAAAAACAACATTAAAAGTATTGCCATACAAAACCAGATATGATTACATGAAGAATGCTGCCAGAGCGCTGGCTGAAGTATTGATCTCACACGCCTTCCGCAAAGAGCGCGCTTTAACATGCTGTCATCCCGATTCCTCTCATACATCGATAGTGTGCTAGACCAGGAAGTGACTTAGTGAACACTTCCGCTGGCATCCTTCCAGTTTTCCGTCTCTTAACAGTTGACGTACAAAATGATATCTGGTTGCAATGTGCTTCGTACCCGAATGACAAACTGGATTCTCGGCTATGTGCTTTGCTCCTCGATTATCTGTCCCAATAGTTATACCAGCCAACTCAAGCTAATTCATTTCACTCATTAGATTTCGAAAATACGTTGCTTTTCTGGATGATTCGGATAGTGCAACATATTCTGCTTCCGTTGTCGATATAGCCACTGACCTTTTCTCCCGAGAACGCCAGGAGATTGCTGCTCTACTTAGCATAAAAACGTATCCAGTGTACGATACCCTGTCTACCTCGTCGTTCGCATGGTCAGCATCTGAAAATCCTCGAAGACCAAGTGCATCCTTTTTGTATGCCAACGCAAAGTTATATGTATATCGCAAGTAGCATAGAACACGCTTCGCAGCTGACCAATGCACGTCTTGATAACCCTCGTTAAACTGTGCTGGTTGATACACGGTGAAAGCGATGTCCGGCCTGGTCGCAATTGCAAGGTTCATAAGCGACCCAATGAGCTACCGATATGGTTTTCTGGCTTGTTGTCCTTTAGTATGACGCTCTCCATTTGGCAATTTCGCCTTTGTATCGATCGGTGTGCTTATCGGTTTCGACTAGTTCATCTTAAATTTCTTTAATAGTTCTTTGACGTATGCCTCCTGCCTTAATTTGATTTCACCGTCTCCTTGAATTATTTCGACGCCCAAGCAGTACCGTGCCAATCCGAGATCTTTAACTTCGAAAGCAGTAGCAAGTCCCCTGCGGATACTGTCCAATGTCTTCTGACTTCTTAATGCATACAAAATGTCATCGACATACACTGAATCGACTGTGAATTCTTCCTTGTTTGATCCATAGCAAAGACATGTATCGTTAGTCGCAGGTTTCATGCCTAGATCGCGAAGTATTTTGTCTAGCTTCTTATGCCACTGACGTCCTGCCTTCCGAAGACCATAAAGTGATTAGACGACAAATGCTGTTACCTTCTCCGAGCTTCTGGAGCATCTGTTTGGCCTTTTTTCCTGCTCTTTTATAATCATTTGCAACTCCTGCTGAAAGTATTCTGGAGGGTCTATGTAAATATCCTCCTCTAGGTCGCCATTTAAATAAGCCGCAACGATGTCCATCTGATAAATTGCCAAGTTTTCACGAACAGCTAATGCCATTAGGAGTCGGATCGCTTCAAGACGAGTTACAGGTGCAAACGTTTCTACGAAATCTATTCCTTGGCGTTGTGAAAATCTTCTGGCAACAACTCGAGTTTTCTTCCGATCCATCCGGTTTCACCTTATTACGCAGAACAATTTTACTGGTCACAATATCTCTATTCGCTGGACGCGTGACTAAGCCCCACGTATTATTCTTGATAAGCCCTTGGATCTCATCTTTGATCGCCTCTAGCCATCCTTGTGCCTCTGTTCCAGACATAGCATTTTCCAGCGATAGCTCTCCAATGTTCGCCATCTCCATAGTTTCGATTCCATCCACCGAATCAAAATGATCTTCGTCATCTGTTTCCTCTTTCTCCTCGCCTTTGTTGTCTCCATCCAGGAATCTTTCTGACTGACCACACACGCCTGTGGAGTACTTTGCTGAACATAGTTAGTACAAATGTCCAATTCGATTCGCAATAACCTTGCTTTTCGATATTATTAAAAACATCGCTTTAATGAAAACACGATTTGGCAATAGAGTCAATCAATTGGCCATCAAGCTCGTGAGATTTATTGCCGTTGGATTATTTTCTGTGGTCACTAGTTTATACCGGTCAACCAGCAAGAATTTACGCTATGGAGCAAAATATTGTGGGGAGTAATACTCGTTATGCGCCCTCAATGGCTCGTATATGTGGTCGCAAATCGGACCTCTATTTTCAAACATGAAATGGCATGAAATAATCTTTCGAATGATTTTCATAAGTCGAATAAGTATAAGTCGGTTAATTTCTTTCTGTTTTATTAAACAAAAATATCTGAGCCTTTATTCTCCTATTGAATGACAAGATAATTAAGTTTTTAAAGTCTGTTCACTGCTTGACGTTTCCATTAGAAATTTATAATTTGCTTCGTTTTTTCATAAATGCCTCTCAAGTATGTGAGTATTTAAAAGCCCATTTCTGGGTCATTAACTCCAATAGCATCAAGTGAAATCCTATTCATTTCTACCCTAAGTAGAGAAAATTTACTCCTCAACATTACCCCACGGTTCCCCAAAACTGTCACAAATAAGTCAGGATACAAAGAAAAACCTCGTTCAAAGCATTCACCTAACCACCCTTGTATACATTGCCGTACATCTGATAGGTTTTCGCTTTTCAATTCCTCCACAGTGGATCTTTGTATTCTTCCTTGGTAAACTCTTTTACCAAACAGGATCGGCTTCACATTGAACTATTCAACAGTGCCCTTTGGCTTTAACCAAAGAAGAACTGGGAAAAAAGAGGAAAAACAACGTAGTCCCCATCTTTATTCGCAAGCAAATCCTTTGTGTCGACTTGGCTTGCACATGACTTTAAATCCCCGTGCTGTATGAGTGCACACTTGTATTCGTACTCCTAGTCGACATCTAACGATTTACATTTGAATTTGAATCCTTTACGCTCTGTCACGCATTTTTAAAAGCTCTCTTGTTCGTTTCCCCATATCCTTTTCATCCTTTATTTGGTCTACACCATTTCTCGTTTACTAAATTCGAATCGAACCAAGTGCTTAAGCGAGTATCGTGTTCAACCTACACCTTCAAATGACTTTGTGTACTGTTGTATTCAAATTTCCCCCCGAAAAAAAAAGGATTCTAAATAGAGAACTCGTTCCCAATACTGTTTACAAGGATTAAATAGTCGGTGGTGGCTTGTCGAAAGGTACAGGGTTATGTGTATGTAATTTCTTTCCCCCCCATTCCGGCAGTTTACAAATTCCTTCCGAGAAGCCCTACTTTGTGGCTTATTCTAGTCGTGCAGAACGTAGGAATACAAAACAAGTCGTGGTATTGCATGCTCTCGATTATAGGTCATAAGGTTAGAGGTGAGTAGTGTATCCTTCACTCGTTTATTTGCGTTTTTGCGCGCTGGAAATCTTAATCCACCGCCGACGAGTTAAAATTATAAAATGGCGTTAAACCAACCGTCGGCCAAGGGATTGGTTTCTAATTTCACAATTTGCGGTACATGTGCGAGCTAAGTAAGCACTAAGTAGGATTATCGTGCCTATATTCGTTCAGATATACGGATAAAATTTGAGTACCATATACCGTAGATTCAAGTATAACATAAAACACACTCATAATGAGGTAGGGGGATTATTAGTCGTAAGAATGCATGTTAGAAGGAATCAGCCAACTACAAGGAACTTTTGAGATCGAACTAACGAGGGAGTAAAGTATCCGTAGCTGTGCGTTTTTGAAAGCGACAAAGAAAAAGGAAACCAAAATGCGATGACGCAATGTATTAGCAGATAGAAATACATGGACAGACAAAGAAGGATGTGACGTGGTTAGCTGTTAGTAAATCCTCTCTACCGAACTCCTGATTAAATTTCTTTTTGACAAGCAAAGGTTACCACTTTTGGGTAAGGGAAAAGGGATATCAGGGAAGGAAAAGAGTGAGCTTCTTAAACAATGTGAAGCACCAAAAAGGCCTCGGGGATTCCCGGAGCCAATTCAAAAAAAAGTTCTATAATGAGGAAACTAAACACTTTCCCCGAATTGTTCAATGATATATTTTCCATCTGCAGAATATACTCGAATGCGCTATGTCTCCTTCGGTCATATCTAGCTACTGCCAGTCTGACTCTTCTATCATACTACTGTAGGCTTATAGAATTCCTACTAATGTGCTGAGTTTCTCCTTCCAAAGCTTAGGAATTTCCCAAGATCTCTTTCGATCAAAACCAGTTCCGATCAATATCCAGGTCATTGTTGTATCCCTGCTTATAACTTGTTGGTTTGACTTACAATAGATAGAGGCTTCCATCGCAGAGGCTTCACAGTTTTCCATAGGGAATCCAAAGCATATGCAGGTAACCACTAAATCTCAATAGGAAAGCTGATTCTTCTATTTGATCCAACAGGCAGTTGTGGATTTTTTGAGGAAATTTCAAATGGAACCCGTTCCATAATTGTTAACCAAAGGCATATTAACAGAACTTACTTACTTACTTTGACGGCACTATAATTCAGGGTGGTGTAGGGTCTTAACTAACATGCCCCTCCAGCTAGCGCGATCTTTTGCCACGTGCTGCTGGGAATTTTCCAGGGCGGTTTGCTGGTGTCCATCCGCACGTGTTATCCGGGCTTTTCTGACGAGGTCGGTATCGCTGTACAGCCAGTTCTGTTCGCTGTTGAAACGTGTTGTCCATGCTTCATCGATGCAAATGGGTCCAAAAATTAACCAAAGAACTTTTGTTGGAAAAATCACATGAAAATGCAAAGCCTTGCATCCTTTTCTGACATTGAAGGTCTCGGTTTTGTCATTACCGACCCCGAGGGAGCAGCGTGCATTCTCCGTAGTAGAATGACCTTGGCTGGGATGCCAAAACTAGACATGGTTCTATATACTCGTCGTAGTTCATCTCTATGAAGAGGTGATGTGAATCGATTTGGGGCTCCTGGGTTCTTGAAACATCTGCCGTAATGTAAAAATTAAAAAAAAAATGATAGGGACGGGTCAGACTGCTGAAGAAGGATATTGGGCGTACACATACCACGGCATATTAGATTTTATATGCGATGTTGAGGTGACTTATTCCCCTTTAGTTTGCACAGGGGATCTTACTGCTGGAGTTCCATTTGTCGGGCGTACGTACTTCGACCCAGATTTTGGACATGAATTGATGTGTGCTCCGCATCCAATTAACACCGGCTGCTCCTCTCTTAGGCCATCGGGTGCAACAGCTTTGTTGAACTTAAGCTTGTAAGTGGTTGTCTGGTCTTAAAATTGGTTGAGGGAATGAAACAGTTTAACAGTCTGCAGAAATAATCTTTCTAGATTCTAAGCAACGGCTGTCCGTTTCCCTCTCCATCCTTGCAGATTTCTGTTCGGGCCTTATAGCTTTTGCATGTCCGTTTTATGGGTTGGTAACACTTCCGAACTCCATTCTTCTTGTAGCATTTCTGCATGGACTCAATCAAGCGCTTCTCATGGCCTTTGCTTTTTTCTTCTGATGAGCCTATGTTCTTTCCTTCCCTTCTGGTCGTAGAGCTCGCGAGCCCCTTTTGCTGGTTTCTGCAGGGCCTGTCTGTACTTTGAAAAATAAGTACTTCGAGATATTTGACGGACGTAATCTTTTGCGATATAATTTTTGACCGATTTTTTGAAAATCTTAGAGTGGCCTAATCCCTTAAGTACTTTTTTTTTTATAATTTGCCCGCGCTCAAGGGATTTAAAGTACCCTTAAAATGCTTGAACACAGAGGTACCGGTGAACGTTGGTTTTTAATGTTTGAAGGTTATAATGGCTAGGAAATAAAGACCTAGACACGGCATACCATAAGCGAATTGTACGGCTTAGGATATTTTAGAGTCCGTCCGAAAGTGCCAAAAGTGGGCTTGAGAGGCTATACTGATGAGCATTCATAGCGAGACGGATGTTACGGTTAAATGTTTGAATGCGCGGAATGCTACTGGCGATTTCTATGGAGCGCTGGTGGTGGAAATAGCGTTGTGTTTTGGAAGCATTAAATTCTACTCTGTTAGTAGTTCCCCAATTAGTTATGCTGTTAATATCAGAATTTAATCAGCTTGACATACGCTGGCGTTCCCGTTCGCCGAAGGTAAGGGACGTGAGTCTTGGAACGAATATGAAAAGCAGAGACTACTGTCGTCAACAAACGAATATATGTATTGGATTAGAGGTAGCACACAAGAGATCGTTGATTAAAATTAAAAAGAGTGTCGGAGACAGAATGGAGCCCTGGGTCACACCAGCATTTATTTTGTTAATGTCAGACTTGAAACCATTCAAGACAACTTGAATTGAATGTTCCGAAAAGTAATTTCTAATCCACTGAAGAAGAGAGTCATCGATCCTGAAAGAACGCATTTTTCCACTTTTCAGTGAGACATGCCATCAGATCACCAGTGAACCTGTTGCTACGAAAACCATGCTGCCGGTTATTAAGAAGTCTTCGTGTTTCGAGATATTTCATGAGAGAGTGCAGGATTTGCCTTTTTTAGGGACGGGCTGGACAAATGATGTTTCCATCTCCTAGGAAAGAGTCCTAAGAATAGGATTGTTGAAAAAGCTTACGCAGTGGTTTTGCCAGCGAAGAAGAACACCTCTTCAGAAGAAGGGGAGATACACCATCTGGACCAGCGGATTTGTGAATGTTAAGGTCATTAAGAACTCTTGCTATTACACGAGTGCTGATACAAAGCACAATCTGGGAGTGTTGAGCTGGCCGCAAAGTATGGAGCAAGCTGATTGGCAGAGTAGAGCAGACAACTGGAATGTCATTATAAATGAGCTACTACTTTTGGGACATTGCAGTATTTTTTGCCTCAGTGTTTGGTCATATTGGAATTTCACACGCTTGAGAGAGACGTTGCAGTTATTTCTGACTCGTTTGAACTTTTTCCCGTTTTCCTACGTTGGGTTGGTCTTGTAGGACCAAAAAAACATTTCTCTAACCCTGACAGCCTCTTTGCAACTCGAGTCGTACTATGTCTTTTCTTTTGGTTTGATACTCTTCTTCCGATGAGGGATAAAGCTTCTCATTCCCAAGGGAATGTTGTGTGTGACCATATCAGCAGCGGCATTAACGTCGTTATCCAGGAAACACAACGACCAGTTACAATTCCTAAAGAAACTGTTTCGATAACGTCTGGTATTCGCGTGGGCTCATTTACAATCTGCGTTAAGTTGTTTTCGAAAGGGGAGATCTCAACACACCGTCCGTCGGGTGTTGTCTGTCCAGAACCTTGAAGCCACCCAGAATTGTATATACTGGAATCACCCGTCACTCGTATGAGGATACAGGGATACAATTCTTTGAATGGAGTCAGACAGCTTATCAAATTCGTTAAAAGTTGAATTGCGGTCCAGTTTGGGGATTCAGTAAATAAAGCAGTAGTATATAATTTGCTTACGGAGATGGAATTTTAGCCACATTAAATTGAATCCCGGGTTGAAATAGGGACTACATTGTGGTGGAGTTTGGTAAGCTACATCACTACGTACGTAAATGGCAAGACCGCGGTGAGAGAAGAATAATGGCACTAGTTCGTAATCAGGTAACTTCAGATCAGTGTGATCTGAAACGTATGGGCGGGGATCTACCTGTGTTTCACTAAATGCCCAAACAGCTGGTCTATATTTACAGACGAGAACGTACCCAAAAAGTGTTTACTTATTAGCCCACGTATATTGGCAATATCCACTCTAAATTCCCGAGTCAATATAAAGAAAAAGAAACACCTACGTTACTAAGCGTTCCACATTCTTTTACGTGAACAAAAGGACAATTGGGAAGAATTAAGGTATTTGTGGGATATTTTAAATTAAAGCACGACGAGGGCGAGAGAGGTCTAATTTTTCTTATAACTACGGAGAAGATTTACTTATAATGATCTTGTGTAGAAAAACACATTTTCTGGAATTCATGTATTGACTTAAAGTACATCCAAGTAATTCCTTACAGCGTTATGAAATTCTATCGCACCTTTATAATCCACACACATAACGAATTGCAACATTAAAAGCCACCTTTAGCTTATTTTGAGAAAGAGATTTAGGGATAGACAATTTGAGGATATGTTATTATTGGCATGATAAGGGTTTGTTAAAAGTAATCACGAAGTAAATATGGTTATAACACGGAAGGATCAGGTTTATAACTAAACCAGGGCAGCAGGCGAATTCCACAATATTTAAGTTAAAACTCAATGGACAAATATCTGACACCAGACTACGAAGAAAAGGCTCGTTAGAAATCGGTATAACTGTATCGACCACGGGTTGGTTGCAAGAAGGCCTTCATTTAATGGATCCACAAGATCAATAATATTGTGCATTGGCTGAGAAATCCAAAACTGAGCATCATTTGCGTAAAAATAATTAGAAACATTTTTACATACTAAAGAAAAATACAAAACAAAATAGGCCCCAAAATTGATCCCTGAGGAACTCCCTCTTTGAGCGACTTAAGTGTCGAAAATCTATCTCCAAAGACAGAAGCTGAACAGCTTTATCACTACCACCAAAGTAATGCTTCACTTTCTAATACAGCATAGTGTGATGCACTTTGTCAAATGCTTTTGAAAAATCAATCAAACAGAGCAAAGTTATCAATGTCTTTTCGAATATCATCGAAAACATTGACAATTGCCGTCGAACAGCTATACCCCACTGTGAGACCCGATTGTACTTGGAATGGATTGCGTAGAGATCAAATCCTTAGATAGCCACGCCAAATACTGATAGGCCGAGATTCTTTAGCAGAAGCAGGATTGAGTTTTTATATAACAGGAATTACATATTCATGTTTTGAGGCCTAACGAAAAATTAACGTTGCAATACGAAAGTTAATGTGTGTCTAGTGATTTAAGATGTAATCAAATCGCATAGGCACCCGACTTCGTCAATAGCTTAATCGCTATACTGTCCTACAAGGAGTTATTGAGCGGATTTGGATCCAAGGCATCTTCACTACTGTTCTTATTGGTAATACAAATTTAACGCAGATTTCTCCACATTATTTTAGAGGGCAAGGATGTACTCAGCTTAGCCGAATAGAAGTAGCGCTTAGAGTCACAAATAATTTCATTGGCATTGTAACGTACAACTTTATCGGCAATTTTACTTGAATGAGCAACAATTTTGCTTCCATTTGCTGTACAGTCTTTTTCTTTCTTAATTTCCTTGCGAACATCCGATGTAAACCACCGAGAAGTTTGGTTTCGTATATCAACATTTTTTCAAGGAACGGATGTTTGAAATTGATTCAGTTTTTCAAGGAGTTGGACTATACCTGCAGTATTCCCATGAAAGCAAAGACGTTGCAACACGGAGTGAATCATGGTCAGTAGAGCTATCATCTCTATAGTGAAATGAAACAGGTTGGACTTCATGAATGAAACACATATCGCAGGTGCAAAATGTAAGACCATGCTCAGAGATAGGATAGAGAGAGAATTAGTTAATCGATTTATAGGAAACATTGATCACTTCCAGAATGGGATCATACACGTCCTCGAATTTATGTTAGTCATATTTCATACTCAGGTATGCCGAAAAAAACTGCGTCAGATGCGATTTTCTTCTGCTCTAAGAAATGGATCCACAGTTGGAGTGGTCATCTTTTCCTTTATCGTGGTGATTTCGGCTGAAAAGACATCTGAACGGGTTTCAAAACTCTCGATTCGATGTATTAATTTGAATATTTCAGCATTCACTGCTTCCAAGTGCTTCTCCTAGGATTTTCCGAGCTCTTCAATCTTGATCTATGTAAATGGATTGCCGTATTTTTTCACACTCCCCACTTACTAGTAGGTCAGTTTTAAAGAACTGCATATCTAGGTGAACTTAAACAATATTAATGGTGATTAGTTTGTTATTTTCAGAGAGTAAAGGTGAATTTATCCTGGATGTTGGTGACTTCTAGCGTAGACTATTCCTGTTGTTTTTTAATTTTAAAAGAGTTAGCGAGAAAAACGGCGAAAGTAAAAGTCACAAAAGAAAGCTAACAATTGTTAAAAGTTTAGTTGATTCACTGAGATTCTCCAAAATCCGAGCTACCATATTACTACAAGGTACATTCTTCTTAATTTTGGATGGACAAAGATATTCAAATTTGTTGATAAAGCTGGGACGAAGGAACACAACGCCACAGTGTGACTTTGTAGATCGCAAAGGACTTCTCAAAGCCCTTGAAAAGTCATATTCACGCAAGGAAAAGTTCTTGGCCTATTCGTGATCGGTTTAACAGATATCAAAGCTCCCATTGCCTATTGTTGCTTTGCAGAAAATATGATTGGACCACTGGTTCTCAAATTCTCGATCCCTAACGAGGTATCACTTGACAGCTACATCGGCTTAAACATTTCAATGGACTTCCAGCACTGTTTCTAGCGATTCTATGCCACTGCTGCTCCTCGGTTTTCTTGCTTGCATCCGAGTTAATAAAAAAAGGTTCTTATGCTTTTAGAACGGTACACAATGTTGTGAGAATTTTGCAGTTTTGCTTGGATCCATCTCTCAGATTCGAGCCACCAGATCATTTTATTCATCCAACATATGTACGAGTATCTTATAACCCAGGCTACACATTTATACATGTATTTAGAGATACTATAAGGTTTCGTCTAAGGAGTGAGTACCAGGAGTTAGATATCGTGCGCATGCCTTGATTTCGAATTCACCTGACTTCCTCATCAGCAAAAAGGAAACATCTCAACGACCTATGAAGTCATTTTCGGTAAATAAAGATCTCGGTAAAAGTTATTTACACCTACTCATACGTTTATCTGTAGCTCGTTACATCCTGCCTACGCGCTCCTACCACTCGCCCCCTAAGAAGCTATAAAACCTCTGTGAATCACAGCAAGTGCTATACCAATCCACACTTACCAACATACACTCTGGTCATAAAGTTTTCCACTTCAGATAAGAACACATCTCGCACCCATCCAAAACCAGAATCAGAATCCTGAATCACAACAGCAGAATACCAGAGAGCATCCCTGATTTATTCAACAAATAAAACGCATCAAGTCAATTAAGCATTTTTATGAACAGATAAACGAGGCGCTCTTCAAGCCTAGCACAACTACTCTACGACCCTCTGCCACCCCCAAAACTGGATGAACAAATACGAATATACCGAGAAAACCCATTCTGCCACCACTGTGCTCGTATTCGTTTTCTTCTTGCTATTACACTTCTCATCCCTCTGGCTGAGGAATTCAATTCCGGTGCCGAATCTCTGGTGCTCCTCATCAGCAGCTGCACGAGGATTTTGATTTTTCAAATTGTTGCCAGCCTTCGAATTGATTCCAATTGAAATCAAATGATGGAAACAGTAGTAGTGGCAATGGTAATGGTAGGAGAAATGACAGAGGAAAATGGCAACAGAGGCAGAAGCATAGTCAAAAGCAACCATGCTTCCACGTAAGTAGATAAGGCGAGTGCTAGGGTGGAAATAGGTGCGCTGTAGGTGGTTTAGAAGGAGCCTGCTACTCCTACGCTTAGGGGTTGGTGTTATGTTTATTGAAGAGGAAAACCCATCAGAGAAGAGCAATCAATTCTGTTTGCACAGAAAATCTGTGCAATGGAGGAGAAAAATAAAATATATATGTATGTACGCTCGTACCCGTCTCCGTTGCCGGTTTCGTCCTTGCCCTCATCTTCATCTTCATCTTCGGCATCATCATCGAACGAGTGCTTCATTTCATTTGTACTTGTATTCTCGGATTTGTATCCAAGTCGGTTGGATCTCAAACAATCTTGAGTTTCACTTGCAGGCTTCCAGATATCAGCACTATTTTGCACAACATCACCCCACCACCGCCGCTACTACTATACTATATCTGATCTGACACATGGAGTCGATTCTAAGGCAATGACGTAGCCAAAGCTATATACACCATATCCATACACACCGACTAGAGAAGTGTTAATGAAGTTCATATTTGCAAAATCGAGTCAATAGCAATTTAGAAAGAAGAGACAAAGATCTATAGAAGGGTAGTACAGAGAATTACCCTTTAGAGCAATAGAACTCTGCCCGTAGATACTTTTATTCCATTGATCCTTTCAACTACTCGTATTTGATTATTTTTCTTTACTCATTTAGTGGAATTGTTGTGTAAATTAGCTTAGGGCATAATGCTTGTGGGATGGTGTGTGTTTGAAGAGCTTTGAAGAAGAGGATTTTAAAAAGGAGAAACCTAAGGCTCCTTAGAAAATCTTCTTTACTGCTTGCTTATACTGATGGCTGAAGGTTTTCGTTGCAAATTAAGTTCATTTGTCTATCCTCGTGTGTATTTACTCACGTATAACACTGTAATACTCGTACATGCATATAGTGAGCCAGTGATAAGCGAGCAATTGATCTTATTTTCTGCTGAATAGAATAGATGTCACACTATCTATAGTACGTTTCGTCTCCTGTGCGTCTGCTTTTGACATCCATCAAAATTGTTTCAAAAGGATCAATCTGGTTTTTCACTTAATCGTCATGAGTCACTGTCATGCCAATAAGAATAGTGATTATCCGGTCAAGTACTAGGTGATCACGTCACTCCCCTCAGAGGAGTAACCACTAAACCTCAGACCATGGGTACATCGAATTCGAAACTCGATGCAGTCTTGCCTCTGCTACAGAGAAGAAAACCGAGAAATACTCAACTGGATATACTCCAAGAAGGAGCTCGGAAATCATTCAAGCTCAGAATGATGCGAAACGTAGTGCAAATTGTTCAAAACTAAAACTGACGCACACCGTCAGGAAAATTCCTGCAGATTGTCGGATCAATGGCGAATTCAGGTTCGGAGTGACTGTTTCTGAAGAATTTTTGTAATTTGGAAGACAACAACAATAGAGACAAAGCAGCAGGCGTATAGAGGCTATGAAATTTGGATTTCGAAAAGTGCCTTCAATAATGATAGCCGATTAACATATTCAAAGACTGTAAAAGGGACAAATTAGCGAGGCTGGAAGCATTTAGGTCAAATTAAATCTGACGGGAAATACACTGAGTTAAAAGTAGCGACGTTCAATCTTCTCCCAGGTAACCTAGTCTGAACAGGCTTAGAACAAGGTCCCATGACTGGAACTCCAATAGAGCTAACTAATACAAGTACCCGTAACAGATATCCAATATCAGATAGGTTCTAGTGTCCGCTTAGGCCAGTAAATGCGCTGTTGGACCCCTTGATGGGCTAAATGTCTAATATGAGTATATTGAGGCCAGGCCAATGGCGGAAGGTATCAGATTTTTTACATAGCTTAAGGAAACCAAGAGTTTTAATGACACCGAGTATGTGGTCACTCCAACGTAGATTGTCAGCAGCACTCACACTGGGAATGGAAATTTTGTCGGTTTCGACGATTCAAGTGCCATTCATGGATAACAGCTTGGTGCTCAAATTTCACTTCAACGTGTTTTGGAAGCATTAAATCCTACTCTGTTGGTTCCTCGTCATTTAGTAATGCTGTTAATATAGGAACTTAATTAAAATACGCTATGTTTCCCGTTCTATAGCCAGCAAACGAATGCAAAAATCAGAGAGCACTGTCATCATGCTGGATAAGAAGTGACAGACACTTACTAACTTACTTAACGGGCCCCCGACCCGTGAAGAGTCTGAAGGCTTCAACTCTTTCGATCCCGAGCATGCTGCTTTCAGCTGTTTAGAGCAAGTGCTCTGGCATTCGCGATGGCTTGGTCCTTAAAACAAAGGTTCGATCTTCCTTCGCGCCTCGAACCTAGGGGCTGTGATTCGAAGACCATTTTTGCTGGGGCATTGCTGTCCATTCGCTCGATGTGACCCAGCTATTGCAATCGACGTGTTTTAGATTTTGAGGCTACTTCCACATCTTGATACAGCTCATTGAGTTGGCGGTTGTATCTTCTCTCCCATTCGCCCTCCTTGCGTACGAGATCAAATAATCGACGACGGATTGTTCTGTCAAAAGTGTTGAATAACTTCCCTGCTTTTCTGCTTATCGTCCAGTACTCGGCTCAATAGAGTAGAACTAGCAGGATCAATATTTTGTATTACATGCCTTTTATGCTCCGAGTTTGCTAGGGTAAGTCTTCGAAGAATCTCCACTAGGGTGTCATTCGTGGAGTTGATATTTACTCCGAGGTAGGTTATTATCTAGGCGGTGGACAGATTGTTCTGTGCTTGTTGACACCATGTACTTGTTTTTGTCCTCATTTGCCTCAAGGTCAACTCGTTTTGCCTATTTTTCGATTGCCGTAAATGCCTGTATGATACCTCGCTGGGAACGGCTGATGATGTCGATGTCGCCTTCGTATCCCAGCAGCTGGACAGATTTATTGAAGGTAGTGCCTTGAGTCGAATAATTTATTAAATCACATGACAGTGCATCTCCTTGCCCAAATCCGGTACACGTTTGGAGTAGTTCGGAGCAACTGTTTCCAAATATCAAATTGTACCGCATGTTTTCCATCGTCACACGTCACAGCTGGATCAGTTTTGCCAGTATCCCGAATTCGGTCATCATCGTGTAGCGCTCAAGACGATGAATGTTGTCATATGTGGCTTTGAGGTCGCTGAAAAGATGGTGAGCCTCGACTTGCAACTCGTTGGTCTTTCCCAGGATTTACTTTAGTGTGAAAATTTGATCGTTGATTTGCCGGGCCCTGGAATAGTGTGTTGCTTGAGACGTTCACGCAGTACATTGGATAGGATGTTATACACTATTGTAAACAGGGATAGGGCTCGATAGTTCTTTATTGAAGATGGGGCATATACAATACAACTGATAGCCCAGTCATAGGGCATGACTTCATCCACCAATACCTGGCTCCCCTTTAAGATGTCAGATCCTCAGCATTGTGGTAGCTGAGGCAACTTCTTCTAAACTTATGGCCACTTCATTGGCTGGATGTGGATTCTCTTCTTGCCCTATCGCTCTTTCTACCTGATGAACATTATGTATCTGCTGGAACTGCTACTTAAACACTTCCACTATTCCCTGCACTTCGGTGACTAGGTTCACATCACTGTTTCGAAGAGTTTGAAGCCAGCTGCCTGTCGCATAGTTTTTCTGAAAAACCTCCCAATGTTGTTTCTATCGCGGGACTCTTCAATATCCTTGAACTGGGAGACTACGTTGGTCATTTTCTTTGTACGCAGGATCTTCTTCTTCTCCTTTTTTCCGAATCGATTCTCGTTCCTCGCTGCCCTTGTTTTGGTCTGCAGTATTTGGAAGTGTGTATATTCCGTAACCTTTTTCTGGTGTACGAACTCATCTTCATACCAAGAGTTCCTTTTCGGTGGTAGCGATTCTGGTTCCAAACATTGTTGGCGTTTGTGGATGGTTAATGTACAGCGGAAAGCCTTTCTCTCATATGCTCTCTATATGCTGTGGCTATTCCAGTCGTGGATAGTCGAGCTCTGAATTCGGCTGCAACAAGCCGTTTGCCCCTCTGAATGCTTGCAAATTCAAAATGTTCAAATGCGCGATGTGCGATGCGTGCCTCGTATATATTAGCTCATGGCCGATTTGGTTGGCCGATTTGGTTGGTCCTTCGACTATTTGGAGTGCTCCAAGTTGTTGTGTGGATTCGTAGTCTTTGAAACCTTGTGCCACTTGTCACCGTATCATAATCTGCTTCGCAATCTATTTGCCGGAAGTCGTTGTCCATTGTCGAGACGTGGAGGCTATGCCTTTAGGCTAATCCACCGAAGATGTTTTTCTTACCGGAAGTGGCAGACAAGAAATAGTTAATTAGAAGGAGTGTCGGTGACAGAAGGTAACACTGGGGCACACCACAATTTATTTGATGGTTTTGCCAGCGTGGAAGAACACCTCTTCAGAAGAAGGTAAGATGAACCATCTGGACCAGGGGATTTATACACGTTAAGATCATCTTGAAGTACTCTGGCTACTACACTAGTGTGAAAGTGAATTCGCCCAATTGAAAATTCGACGCACTGAAGTGCTGGGGGAGACAAAGCACAATCTGGAAGTGTTGAGCTGGCCGCAAAGTGTGCAGTAGGCAAATAGGCCCTGCACAAAGACCTGGTAACTGGAATGTTATTTTTAAATGAGCGATAGGATGGAGGATGCGGAACAATTTTTACTATCTTTGGGATAGTGTCGTATTTTTTCCCTCAGATTTTAGTCGTACTGAAATTTCACAAAGCATTGCAGTCATTCCTGGCTCGTTTGAACTTTTTTCGGCTTTCCTCTGTAGTGTTGGTCTTGAAGGACAGAAACAACATTTCTCTAACACTGACAGCCTCTTTACAGCTTGAGTCGTACCTTGCCTTTTCTTTTGGTTTGATACTCTTGATCCGATGAGTAATATATGTATAATCTCATTCCAAAGAGAATAGTGTCTGTGGTCATATTCACTGCAATTGGCTTTCTTGTATTGCCATACGATTATTTGGGAATATTTCCTCTACCTGCATGATCAGTGTATGAGAAATTAACTGATATAACACAGTAGTCCGGGGTGTTGATGGTATAGCTATCAACGCCCGATTTTCGTGTGGGCTCATTTACAAGCTGGGTCAAGTTGTTTTCCGCAGCGAAGATCTCAACACACCGTCTTCGGGTGTCGTCTGTCCAGAATATCGAAGCCATCGAGAATTGTGTATATTGAAATCGCCAGTAATAGTGATTTAAGTATGAGGATACGGGAATACAGTTCTTTGTATGGAGTCAGACAGAGCATCAAACTCTTTAAAGTTCGAATTGCTATCAAATTAGGGGCTTCTGTAAATTAAGCAGTAGTGGATAATTTGCTTACGGAGATGGAATTTTAACCACATAAAATTGAGTCCGAATTGGAACAGGTATTAAATTCCGGTGGAGTTTGATAAGATTCATCACTACGCACGTAAATGGCAAGACCGCGGTGAGAGAAGAATAATAGCACTAGTTTGTAGCTTCAGATCTGTGTGATCTGACAGGTGGGACGGGATCCGCCTGTGTTTCAATAAGTGCCAAAATAGCTTGCCTGTATTTGCAAACGTGGACGTACGCAGAGAATTGATGACTTTCTAGTCCGGGAATATTCGCTCTGTCATTATAATATTTTGGAGTCATTATAGAAAATAAACATACAAAACACAAACACAGCAAATGCAAAGTTTGATGCAATCCTCTCCTGGATTTTGTACTGCTTGTCAACAATGTTTACTCTAAGCCAACATTAGTTACAAAAGTAATCGGCTTAACACTATCCAAAATGTACTTCACTGAATCCCAGGTGAACAATAATAGCTGAAAATCAGGAAAAATAAGGGTCGCTAGCAGCTTCAGATTAATCAGTCTAACTTCCATCATGTTGAACTGCATCGACAATATGGCGGAAATTCATGTGCGCAAAACTCTGTCATCCTCTATCCAAAATGCAACATGCCTTCAAACGCGGAAGACCCTGCGCAGCTTGGCTTTAAAATTGGTGGATTGATGTGCAGGTTTATCCACAAAAAAGGTTATGCTCTGGGCCTTTTCATGTACTCGTATATTGATGGTGAGGGGTGAGAGGCTTGTTAACGAAGAAGGTACGGTGGAATTGTATGGATACGGTAAGGCCATTTGTATTCTATCGCATCGGTTCTGGAGGAACAAACTTTCATGAAAGTGCATAAATTCAGCTTCTACCGGACTCCAAAAAACTGTCTGTCTTAGCAGCATTGAGCTTTCCCTTTAACGCCTGGTTCTGCTGTTGACGCATGAGTGAATCCCACTTGCATTGATATTTCCTTTGTGGGCTGCACTATCAAAGTCATCTTCCGTTAAAAAAGAGGTGGTCTTTGGTGTTTGGAGGTTTTATGACCTTCCGCTCCGAATGTATTCTGACTCTGGCCTTATTCATATACAGTGTAACACACAATGAAAAGATAATTCCTGTTGATTAATACTTTCGCTGTGTCAAGGAAGGTTTTTTTTACTAGACTCTGAACCAGGAATAGCTCTAAAATGAACCTCTTGTCATGGAGGGCGATAACTTTAGTAAATCTTGCATCTGTCTACAAGGGGAGATACATGCAGTCCTGATGGCAATGGCAGTCCGTTAGGACTGCCTTCTCGGTTATTGCTTTCAGTGACAATCGTATTTCAAATGAGCATAACTGCAGGTTCCATGACTCTCCAGCGTTCCGCCAGACCAAACGAATGTTTCCTGACGTCTCTAAGAGATCAGGGACTTTCCTGCTGTCTCTTAGTAGGAAAGACTGTATGCTGCTAACCGTCCTCTTGACGGAGTAATACACTTTTTCTAAGAACCTATATATGATTGCTGGGGACAAGTTACACAAGATCTTGAGACAGTTGTTGTGAGAGCGGCACCTACTTCCAGGAACAGTACTTCTATAAATATCCATTGGTGTAGTGGGTGTTGGTACTGAATACTTCTTTCAAAGACTGATAAAGTTCAGTAAAGGGAACGTACAAGCAATACAATGGAATAGTTCTGGGTCTGAGTGCTCTGTTGGACAGAATAAAAACGCCTTATTAGATGCCAACTTTATTCTCCTTCATCATTTATTCATTTAAGTTCTGGTTCGTTGGGTGAAGACTTCTCTTTATATCACAACTTGCTTGTTGTTGACCTTTTCAAACTGACAGTCTACTTTTTCATTTCCTTTTATTTATTTCTATACAAACAGGGTTACTATGTCCTGGGATTCAGCAAAGGTTAATTGAGTTATTCAACCCAGTTCACTCAGTTTTGTTAGCCATTTCTGAACACGTATTCCTAATGCCAGTTTAATTAGTCAAAAGAGCTGGAATGATGTTGGAGTCCTAATTTGCATTCTCACCGAAATTAATGAAAATGAATACTTTCTGTAATAAGGAATGTTGGTACATTACCTAGGACTAGACTCCTTTTCTGAAAATCTCCATCCACACAACGTTATTGATTGGAGAAGAAAATATACTGATTGTACTTTGAAGCTGGCCCTGATAAAAACATAGCCCTTGACCTTTAATTTTTCCAACTATGTGCTTTCGGCATACATATGCTTCCATGTTTAGGTGATCAGCACTTATCACATTTGAATCAAACATCCACATCTGATGTGAGAATAGCAAAAAATATTGCAGAACGTCATCTACAGGTCAAGGTCAAGGTCTTGCCATCTACAAATTTTGTTTGTGATATTCTCAGATTCGTCTAGCAAACCGATCTAAGATTTCATTTCTCAGGACTCTAATGTAAACTGATGTGATCCTACTCATTCGGGGTCTCAGGAAGATCTCGCCAACATGACAAATTCGGAAAAAAGATGTAGGCGCAGATATTAACTTCTAACTATTTATTTTAAAGTCACCAACATTTTTATAACATCCACGTTAATTTAGGCTTTACGATGGATTCGGGTTAAAATTGTTCACTTGGTCTGCACGAAAGCCAAAAGAAAAGAAAAGATCTTTTGTATGGTGACAGATATGCAGCTATCACCTTCCGCACTCGTCAAGGTCTTTTTCGGTTCATTTTAAATCACACTACTGATTAAAGGAGCTGAGATCCCATTTCCGTTCGAAACTAAGTGAACTTTTAATGTGTATCTGCATTTGGTGATGAACTGAAACGATTGTCGTCAGAGAGTCAGTCAGACCACCTGTTATCAGATGCTGTAGCCAATAGTGCTGATGGTGAAAACAGACAAAGCACAGAGACTCTTCACATACAGAGCAACTCCTGCTGTTCTTAGCGGTGTTTTCAGTATTGGCCGCCCGACCAAATACATTATTCTAGCTCCTAATAAGCTTATTTACTTAATTAATAAGTGGAGGGAGATTCATTAATGCATCTAGAGCAGAGCCAGGAATGCTGGGCAAAGCCCCGATGCATCCGAGACAAACCGTTCTGTGGAGTCTGGTAAAAGCAGCTATCACGTATTTTCGCAAGAGCCTATTCCACTAGAAAACTGACGCATAGGATATAATTGGCCTTATCATAGTCATATAGATCCCAAGGACCCTTCTCGGTGACTGGCCCCATGTCTTGCCGATAACTCCTCTGCACTGCCAGAAGGCTGACAGCGCCTTAGACATTTCCGTCGTAACATGTTTAGTCCAGAGTGAAGTTTGTTATCCAGGACGATACCTAAATACTTAGGTTCTTTGGAGATTTGGATGCTGATGCCTTTAAGCACTAGAGGAATCAGACCAGACAGCTTCCTCCTTCTCGTAAGGAGAACAATCTTAGTTGAGGATTGTCTAGGGCTGCCTGCGCTTTAGAGCTACATCATCCACGTATGCTTTTGCATAGACGTTAGAACTACTTCGCGCATTGAGCAGTGAGTCAACCAACATGCACCATATATAGAACGCCGCCAGCCCCTGTTCACGCCCGCCATCACATATTGGCCCCAGTCAGCATCCACAATCAGTGAACCATTCACCAGCATTGCTTTTATCCACAAAACTGGTGATTCGTCTATCCCGTGTTCTCTGGCCGAGTTAAATATGCCGCCCAAAGTTGCGTTGTCGAAAGTACCCTGAACGTCGATGACAATGCCCAAGTCGTATTGCTCCTTGCCGAGTGCGCCTACAATTCTGCCTACCAAATTCTGAGGCGCACTCTCGCTAGATTTTCCGCGTTGAATCGCCGACAGAGGATGCATTCGCAAGGCGCATTTCCGCACATGTTTGAGACCACTCTCTCGATGCTTTATAGGTCTGAAACTCTTGGCGAGCGAGTAGTCTTCCTTTATGATTTTCGGTATAAAAGCCACTCTCACTGTTCCGGTGTCTATGCCAGTGCCAGGCTAGCAGTGAAACTTCTTTGCCGAGGTGCCAGCACCATCGGTGCCAAACGACTTGAAGCCATCAAAGAAAGCAACAACAGCATTTTAGTGGCCTCATCCGCACACAACGCCGTGTTGTGTTGTACAGCTTACAACCAGTTTCGTTAGGAGCTAGTTGTGAGCTGGTTTAGATTAGGTTACCTGGGATGTGAATGTAAGCATGAGATGGAGGGTCACTGCTTTAGACTCAGTATACTCGTAAGTACCGTCAGATGTTCTGAGTGGTTTCAGCCTGGTTGTTGATCTTCCCCTTTTGAGGACTTGGACCACACTACTGGTTTCACCGATAGTTTAGATTTTTTCGCAAAAAACTTTGTAAGAGGCGCTCTTCGAAATCCGAATAAGCCTCTTAAATTCTTCTTGCCTCGATCTGTAAAGACTTCAATCTCAAGTGACCTACTTAGAAGTTTTCTGGATTCTTTACGAAGATTCTGCAGGTCTGCGTTCCACCAAGGGATGACCGATCTGTAGGGTCGCTAACTACTGGACATGCCAATTCGAAACACTTGGTGAAGGTACTTCGTCTAGCTTTTGTTTTGTACTGAGCACTATTGTACTTCTCGAGCTCCTTCTTAAGTCGTGTCCAGTTGGTTTTATGCGGATTCTTCCTCTTCAATAAGGTCGAGATCTCGCATCCGATTTTGAATTTGATGTATCTATTGTCTGACGTGGAGATCTCCGATAGCACTCTCCAGCAGCAATCTCCTTAGCACAGCTTTTGCATGAGTTAAGTCGATTACTTGCTGTCTTACTCCCGTAAAAAAAGTTGGCTGAAAGCCAACACTGTTGGCTGAGACCCAACACTGTTGGCAGCCAGGTCAGACGAAAGTATTTGCTACTGTCCCATCTTCCTGGAATCATAATTTTCAATAAGTTCTGCGAATTCTACAAATCGTAGGGAAAATAAGCACACTCAACAACGAATTTGTGCCATTTTACATTCATTTCGTGGCTTATGTCTGCAGCAACTAAATCTTGGTTACAAAATTGCACAAATTTAGAAGGCGAGAGTTCGCTTGGCACATAAAGACAAGCTGCCAGTCTTTCCGATAGCTCGTCACAAAGTGGTGTGAAACCTCTTAAACATCCGAAGCCACAAATGCGTTCCTCTGAAGTGTGCCAAGTGAATATTTTCTCATCAACAAGAAGCCAATCATCTCTAAGAACAATTTTCTTCTTCGAGTTTCCTTCTCATAATCACGGCCAGCTTGGCCCTCCTTCTACCCATGTTGTATTGCAGATCCTTGCTTACACGAATTTTCGTCGCCTTAAGCTTCGTTGTATTATGGAGTATTGCCCAGATGGATTCCCAGCACCTTATTGCGACAATCACTGACAGTATCAGTGTTCATATTGGTTTCGCAAAGTAGGTCAGAACATATGGGCATTGCCCGTTCGTTCATGTCAGTGTTTTTTTCCACAGGTAGATGTACGATGATATTGGTATATGCCTTGTTCAGTATCAGTTCTAACGCCCTTTTCCGGCTTCCAGTTGTATAAATTTAATGGCAATCTCTTCGTGTCTTATATTAATGCTAGATATTTCAGAGACAAGAAACTGAGGTAAGTTCCTTGGTAAGACCTCTATTTTTTCTTCCAATATTCGCTTAAACATCTCATAGTGACGCCCACAATATTGTCCGGTGCCATTTCGGCTATACCAGAGCTAGGACCACGTTTTTCGTTATAATTTTATTCAGAGGAGGTTTCGAGTATTCCTCGTTTGTGCATTAGCTAGGTTATCTTGGTCTTTGCTTAGCCCGATAACCTCAAATACCCAGTTAAAAGCTGACTCTTTCTTCTTAACTTAATGTGGGCATTTGTTCCCAACATCTGTACATGGGAACCGACTTTTGTGCCCTAGATCCCATTATTTGTGCAGTGCTCTTTATTTAGAGGGATTGGTTAATTTAGTTCAAATTTAGTAGCCAAACTCAGTCCTCTGCCACTAACTTCAGTGATTCTTCCCACTACTAGAACCCCTTCAATCTTCTCAAGCTTCCAGTTTGAGCATCCAGAAGCAGAAGGCCGATTCGCTAAAAAAAAATTTTGAACTGCTTTTGGTCAGACTCCCAGCCAAGACTCATAACAATGTCTTAGTGTCCCGTGACGAAAGGAATCACCAAGATTAATACTCATATCTCGCAGTCAATCCCTGGCTAATAAGACAATTGACAAATCCTTGCCAATGTGCAGCCTGACCTTCATCACTACTTTGACAAACATTTCTGACTAATTTAATAATTCCTTTCATCTCGCATCCTTCCACGAATGACAGATCTTTAAAAAAAAAAGAAAAAATCGTTTCCCATCAGGATGTTCTTTTCTTATGTTTCCCTGAGGGTGAAAAGGATTTCTGTTTTCTAATTTCCATTCCGCTCTCCGCTGTGTCTGAATCTTTCATCTACCTCGATGTGGCTTAAGATGGAAATTTCTTTGCGGCCATTGCCATGAACACCATCATCAGAGGTGGTAGCCGTATTCCCCCAAGAGACATCACTCTGAAATTCACAGAAGCAATTATTCTATCGCGCGACATTGTCTATTGTCTACTGTCTACCTGGTCCTCAAGGACAAGAGGGCCGAATAACAAGACATTACAGCCGGGTTTTCGAACAATGATTAGCCGCACTGATTGATTGTTTTGAATTTCTGGGGTAGCGTTCCGTACGCACCGTTTACCAAGAATATTGATTGCCTGGAATTGTCCTCCATTTCCATTGTTCGATGGTGTCCAATTAAATTGGAAATACAGCCATCAAATCGAAGGGAGCGAGGATGGGGAGTAGTGACTGGTTGAGGAAAACAAATCGAATACCCACTTCAATCTGACACCCAGCAATTTTCCTTGAGGGTTTCTATTTCTATTCTATTTCTGCCGCAACTTGGGTTTGTTGGTAACTCTGTTGGTGTTGTTGGCTTGGTTTTGGTACTCGCAACCCGCAATAGTTATTGATCCAAGATTACAGGTATTACTTTCGACAGAAAAATATTCCGACATCCGTCAGAGTGTTTAGGCAATTAATTTAAATACCGCGCTACGAGGGTAATTTACATACCTGAAATTTGGGCTGGAATTTAGCTTCTCTGCGCCACGGTGCTACTTATTGGACTGGGCGGACATATATCCTTTTAAGGATGCACGTGTTTTGGGTGTCCCGAGCACCAGAATAGCGCTAAGTGAATTTGTTCGTGCAGTACCCGGGTAATGTAAGCTATTTGACAATGTCGAAAGTAAATTGCTGGATTTTCGGTGGCGATTTTGTATTTCTACGTTTTTGAGTTTTTTTTCTTTTTTTTTTGCAAATTGCACGCGTTTCGTTTGTAATTTAAGGTCCCGGACCTAATAGAGTCATTTGTTTGTATTTGATTGGTAATTTATGTGGGCACCTTGAAGCTTACTGAAGAAAAAAGGTTCTTTGATGTTTTTGTACCTTGTTTTAGGAAGGACGAAGACGAAGTGTTTTTTTTTTTGTGCGCACACCGTAAAGGTTACAGGGTAATGTGACCACATTTGCGTTTATTGAGTTATAGTTGGATCAGGAAGTGAAGTTGACTTATGCCATTTTGCTTGGCATTAGCTGGGGAGGACTTGTTGTGTAGGTTTTAAATAATTTAGGGAGTAACCTCTTTTTTTTTGAGACTGTAGGACTGTAGGAACAATTTATGGGCCACATGGCAACTACTGACTTGTAGATGAAGCACAGGCTGAGTTTTTAAAAGTTCATTGACGCGTGGTCTCCTAAATTAAGGGATCCTGTCCTAGTAATGTCTAAGCCGTTTTTTGAATAAAAGAGTAAATTCTTAGGTTTTTATGAAATTTAGGCAAAAAGTTTTGAAAAGAATTCTTAAAAAAAGCAATTTCCCGAATTAAAAATTGCCGATATCGTGCAAAATATCCAGTCTAGAGCAAAAAGTTTTACTCCTCTGTCCAATTCAAGGATAAAGGTTTCGGATAAATCACTAGCGCACTTTTGAAGTTTTGTTTTTTAAGCTTATAACGCGCACAAGGGATTTGGTGTACCCTTCTAATGTTTGCACATAGTGAGGAGAAGTAGATTTAGTGCAGAAAGAAAGAGAGATGCCGATGTGCACTGGTTTTGAATGCTTGCGTGCTATATTAACTAAAACGAGTTGTATTGCTCAAGAAAGAATTATGCTTGAGGGATCATCCATAGCGAGAAAAGGGTTCAAGTTATTCCCGAATGTATTGTACTTTACAGCAAATTTACTTTATTAATTTCAATACCCGGGCTGTCGGCATGCAAGGCACTCTCCAGCGTTTTGGATCTCCCAACGTTCCGAGCAGCTAACATCCACTCGGACCATTACCATGTTGTAGCGTAGGTATGAATGCGAACACCCGTAACAGCTCAAAAGTAACAATCCACTGTGAGGATTGGACTTCGAATGGCTAAAATCGCAAGAGACTACCAGGGCCTTCTCCAATCAAGTTTCCCTTAAACTCTCTAGAAATCTGACTCAGCTAGCATCGGATGTAGAAAGCCAGTGGCATTACTGCCAAAGCGGTATCAGAGAGACCGCCTCTAACGAACGAATCCGCACCAACAAAGAAACCCTTGGTTCGAAAACGAATGCAGAAATGCAAACCTGGACAAATCAATAGATGTACAGAGCGGCTTTGCAGAAAGGAACGAGATTGAATAGTGAGCTTTGCGAGCAGAAAAAAAGGAAAGCAAATAGGCTTCTCAGAAGAAAAATAAAGAGAACGAGAAGCGCTCGATCAATGCCTTAGAGTAATGCTACCGCAATAATGAAGTTCTGAAGTTTCACAAAAAAAAAAAAAAAATGTCGAAGCGGTAAAGCCAGAACAGAAATCTGCTAGGCTGTGGAGACAAACTTCCGTTGGTGCTGAGAATTTGGACGCACTTTTGTCTCTTGTGTTGTCATGTGAGTCTTGTACTATTTTTTCAAAAATGATGATTTCGCAGGACAACGCACCGCACCATCTAAACCCTTTTTTGACATCAAAAGTCTCAATGAATTATTTACCGATCCTGATGGAGCAGCGTGCATTCTCCATTGTCATCCTGCACAAGCGGACGAGTTTGGCAGGGATGCGAAAGCTAGCCATTGCTCTGTATAGTTCGACTCTATAGATGCTGTCACACGCGGCCTTAAAATCGATGAATAAGTCGTGTGTGTCGATTTGGATGGAGCTCATGGGTTTTTTCCAAGGTCTGCCATAGTGTGAATATTTGGTCGATGGTGGCCTTTCCTGGCCTGAAGCCACACTTATGTGGGCAATAAGATTGTTGACGAACGGCTTCAGACGTTCACACAATACGGCAGATAGGAACTTGTAGGAGATATTAAGCAGACTGATGCCTTTGTAGTTGGCGCAGTTCAGAGGTTCACGTTTCTATAAATTCGGGAAAACAATGCTGGGGTTCCATTAATCGAGCATACTTTCGTTTTACAGATGAGTTGGTGTATGCTCCTTACCAAGTCATCGCCTGCCGCTTTGAAGAGCTCGGCAGTCAGGCCGTTTGCTCCAGCAGCTTTGTTGGACTTACACTTAACACATGGACTGGAAAGTCCGTGCCGTTTTATAGTAAAACACAGAATTTTTGCAAAATTCAACTTTATTTATCAATATACGAGTAGTTGCCTTCGAGGGCGATACACTGATTGAAACGATTTTTCAATCTTTCGATACCAGTTTTGTAGTACGATTTCGGTTTAGCCTCAAAATAGGCCTCTGTTTCGGCGATTACTTCTTCATCGGTCTTAAATCTCTTTCCAGCGAGCATTCTTTTGAGGTCTGCGAACAGGAAATAGTCGCTGGGGGCCAAATCTGGAGAATACGGTGGGTGGGGAAGCAATTCGTAGCCGAATTCATTCAATTTTGCCATCGTTTTCATCGACTTGTGACACGGTGCATTGTCTTGATGAAACAGCACTTTCTTTTTCTTCAAACGCGGCCGTTTTTCTGCGATTTCGTCCTTCAAACGCCCCAACAACGCAATGTAATAGTCGCTGTTGATAGTCTGCCCCTTTTGGAGATAGTCGATGAAAACTATTCCATGTGCATCCCAAAATACGGATGCCATAACCTTGCCAGCCGACTGTTGAGTTTTTGGTCGTTTTGGACTAGGTTTGTCGCCTGCTCGCCACTCAGCTGACTGCCGACTTGACTCTGGTGTGAAGTGATGGAGCCAAGTTTCATCCATTGTCACATACCGATGCAAAAATTCGGCTTTATTGCGGTTGAACAGCTTTAAACACTCCTCTGAATCATCAACACCTTGTTGTTTTTGAACACAGCTTTCGCATGTCTAAATATTCGTGTATGATATATCCAACACGCTCTTTTGATATCTTCAGAGTCTCAGCTATCTCGATCAACTTCACTTTACGGTCATTCGTAATCATTTTGTGGACTTTTTTGATGTATTCATCTGAAACAGCCTCTTTTGGACGTCCACTGCGTGCATCATCTTCGGTGCTTGTATGACCACTTTTAAATTTTTCAATCCACTTGCGAATGGTTCGTTCGGCTGTTGCAGAGTCCGGGTAACACTTATCAAGCCATTTCTTTGCATCGGCTGCATTTTTTCCCATCAAAAAGCAATGATAAATCAACACACGAAATTGTTTTGAACCCATTTTTTCACAATAGCAAAAGTTGCTTCACTCACAACGCTATATCTTGTGAACTAATCGTCCGACAGCTGTCAAATTTATACACGCATCTTTTGAAGGTTGGTACTAACTGAAATTGGTATGGATTTAATTCAAGTGATGCCCTCTCTTAGAAACTTTTTAGGACTTTTCAGCCCATGTTTTAGATACGGCAATCTTCACTTCATCCAGGTTGGGTTAACACAATTGTTGGTCTACATCATTCAGGTTGAAAGGTCCTGCTTGACAGCAGTGTTGGCTTCGTTATCGCCGTTGTACAGCCTAGAGAAATGCTCTTTGCAAATCCTCAGCATCGACTGTGACTATACTAAGTTGTTTCCTTTTTCATATCCAAATTTTGTCGACGCACGCCCTTCATGCTCCTTCTTTTCATTCCTGAGAAGCCGGTGTTCCTCTCTCGTCTTCTGGTTATAGAGCTCGTAAGCAGCTCATGTCCTTCTATGCATCGCCGCTTTGTATGCATTTTACTTGAAACCCGATCGGAAAAGTCCTTGGAGATCTCCTGCGATTGTAGCCGTCCGACGTCGAACTTCGTCAGAGTGTTAGCTCGCCTTTGCAATGTCCGAGATATTCGCAGCCATACCTTGGCTACACCAAGTTAATAGTTCGAGTCGATGTTGGCCCCTCGGAACGTTCGGACATCCAGAAAATTGGAGGAGTGCCTTGCGTCGATCGAAATTTGGTTGACGGTTGGTTGATCAGGAGTTCTGCAGGTCCCCGAGAGAGGTTCGAGATGTGGGATCCGCGTGCTAATTACAAGAATGTTTCCATCGAATTTCTTGGATGGCGGTAATATCAGATTTGCAGCAGTCTAGGCCCGCTGCTAATTGTTCGGCTGCACTTGGTGGGACTAATTTTTCACATGTACATCGGAAGTTCGATGTCCTTGTTTCGTTTGCAGACGTTGTCTACAGTAGAGCCGTCCGTATATGAGGCTTGTTGTTGATTCGTAACTACATATCCCCAACCTGGAGGGCCAGTTCCATTATAATACCCCTAGTCGGTTAGCCAGTAACCTCTTCGGGGTTTTGAATGCTGTCGTTGGTCCATGAGTCTTCAAACATGTCGGAGTAACCCGGATTAGGTCTCATTTGTTTTGTTCCGGGATTTTGCTTCAAAGTTGATTTTATCTGCTGGTCAGCAACCTTAAAATGTTTTACACACAGCGTAGACGACGGAAAATTAGAGAGGACGCAAAAAGAGGTACCGGTGAACGTTGGTTTTAAATGTTTGAAGGTTATAATGACTAGGAAATAAAGAGCTTGGCAGGGCATTCCATAAGCGAGTTGTACGGCTTAGGAATGAATTACGATATTTTAGAGTACGTCCGAAAGTGGGCTTGAGGCTATACTGATGAGCATTCATAGCGAGACGGGTGTTACGGTTAAAAGTTTGAAGGGGCGGAATGCTACTGGCGATTTCCATGGAGCACTGGTGGTGGAAATAGCGATAAAACAGAGTGAGACACGAAACATTACGTCGGTGTTCGAGGGGGTCCATTGTTTGTGTGATATAAGTATCGCCTATGAGTTTTATCGCACGGTTTTGGATCCTATCTAGCGGATTCAGAGATGTTTTTAGCGCAATCGAAAAGATATGGGCATTGTACTCCAATTTCGGGCGGATGAACGCCTTATATGTTGAGGCCAGATCAGAGGGGGTAAAGTATTTCTTACATCGCTTGAGGAAACCTAGACATTTCGCAGCATTCTTGACGACATTGACGACACCGAATATGTGGTCATTCCAACGTAAGTTGTCTTTGACAAACATACGATGCAAGCGCCACCCATGGATAATGGCTGGGTGTTTAAATTTCGCCTTAACGACAGCAGACAGCATTGTGTCTTGGAAGCATTAAATTCCACTCTGTTGATAGTTCCCCAATTTGTTATGCTGTTGATATCGGAATTTAATGAGCTTAACATACGCTGCCGTACGAATAGCAGGGACGTGAGTCCGGGAATGAATATGAAAAGCAGAGAGTATTGTCGTCAGCAAAGGAATATATTGGATTAGAGGTAGCAGATAAGAGATCGTGGATGAAAATTAAAAAGAGTGTCGGAGACAGAACGGAGCCCTGAAGCACACCAGCATTTATTTTGTGAATATCAGACGTGAAACCATCCAAAACAACTTGAATTGAACGTTCCGAAAGGTAATTTCTAATCCATTGAAGAAGGGAGTCGTCGATCCCAAAAGCACGCATTTTCGACAAAAGAGCCTGATGCCAAACGTTGGAGAATACACGCTGCTCCGCGAGGATCGGTAATGACAAAACCGAGGCCTTCAATATCAGAAAAGCACTTAAACAAGGCGATGTGCTGTCATATGATTTTTTCAACATCGTTCTTGAAAGAATTGTTGGAAACTCACAAGACAAGAACAAGACAAATACAGTCTGTCGTAAGCCTTTTGAGGTAATCGGGTATACAGACGACATTAAACTGATGGGAAGCACAAAGCGTGCTGTCAATGGAGCGTTGGCAAATGTGAGCAGAAGCGGCAAAGATAGGCTTAGAGAAGATAAAACAAGTATGTGTATCTCCAAAGAGGGATACGCAACAACAACGCTAAAGACAAAACTTTACGAATGGAAACTACGCCTCTGGGGTAGTAAGGGACTTTATCCACCTCGGCTCTGCGCTCAACTCCGTCCACGACACCACCGCGGAAATCATGCAAAAGATCACTCTTGCTAATCGCTCGGTCTTTGCGTTTGGAAGGCAATTGAGTAGCAAAGTGCTCTCTCAAGCAACCAATAAGACATTATACATACAAGACATTGATCCCAGTCGCGCTTTACGGTACAGAATCGTGAACTCAGTATATAGTACTGGACATTGACGAAAGCAGATGAAAATGCTCTCTTGGGCTTCGAGAGAAAAGTTTGTCGATTGTATCAACAGCAAACTGTACGGGCTGCACTGCGATGCCGAACCGGCTTAGATGGCCACGTCACCGTGAATACGTACCGGCCGGAAAATATTTCGATTCCAACCCAAAGGACGACCATACTCGTAGATGGTACACACAAGTGGAAGGGAAATTCAGCCCTCTTCGTGTGCGGAAATGGAAGCAGCTGGCAAAAGATCGCGCAAGCTGAAAATGTGTATTAGCTGAGCTTCTGGTCTACCCAGGACTGTAGGGTCATCTAAGTAAATAAGAATGTATGCAGGTAATTATCTGCGTTTATAGATTTGGACATTCCAGATATATATAAATAGCAAGCACGTGCAATGAATGTTGGTATTTACCCAAATAGGCCCACTATATCTTCAACGCAGATTTCTTCCTAAATGTGTCTATGTCACTCCTTTAAACCGTTGAATCAAAAGGAGAGCTGATGAGGATGGTGTAGATATTTGATAGGAATATCGCCATCTACCTCGGTAGCCGGACTGCGCTCTGTGTACGACAATCTACATAGTCAATCCTGAATATGAGCTGTCGTACAATTCTTAAAGCATAATGCAGCATGCAGGCAGGACCGATTGAGACTACTCTTATACCATGTGGTATAAGAATAAATACAAGTAGATATGTGGCTGATAAGTCTGCAAGATTAGGAGCCACTTGAGGCATAGTAACCTTTCACAATTAGAAGAGGTCTAGAGTAATGTTTTTGAAGCTACTAATAATGTTGGTTAGGATCCTGTTGGAAACCTGTTTTCTGAGAGAACATGTCATTAGACTGATAGACACAAGCAGTGCGATAAATTGTGCGTATGCAAAAAATATTCCGAGACGGAAAAAAAGTTCTGCGAAATATTTTGTGATTATTTTCGAAGACTTCTATTGGATACCTCCGTTGGAAATATATCTTGATGGTCAGGGTATGAAAAGAAAAGATGACCGGGAATCGTCATCTTGTGATACTGGAAATTTGGAATCTAGGTTAATAGCTTTCAGAATTACATTTTCCTATTCGCCAGTTGGCTCTCTATATCAGGATCCCTTTTTTTTATATTTTTTGGGTTATAAAGACTCTGCGTCTCCATGGTTTTCTATGTTGAAGTTAAGGCCATGCTTAGTCAACTTAAATTCATGTTTGTTGTATAAACAGACTTCTTCCTATTTTGTATAGTGACGTGTTCTGTTATTATTTTAAACCAGCAGCTGCTAGTTATGAATGACGTCTGCTGTAAAAACAAATTTCAAGTTTGGTTTTCGTTTATGTGTCTCTCAGTTTCAAAACAATTGTTAGCTTCTTTATAAGTATTTGTGAGCTGGGATGTACTGGGATGCTCAAATCTCTACCGGCACATCCATTAAGTCGCAGACAAAGTTCCGGAGAAATTTAAAACTTCACCACAATAAACTGGTCCACTTGAAACAAATTGTCTTCCCCCAACACACTACCTAATGAAAAATTCAACAAAAAAGGGGCAAGGGGGGGGGGGAAATCCTTTTGCAGCAAAAGAAGAGGGAAATGAGAAGGAACAGATAGAAACAACTCCAATAACCACAAGCATCTTGCTGTCATGCTGTCTAAAGCAAGAGTGACCACCATTCCTAATTAATTAGCAAGACAATTTGTCTCATTCTTTGTGTCCCGGCAAAGAATTGTTCTGCTTCTGTCACAGTGGTCAAGATAAAAACAACAGTTGTCACTGCTTTAAACAATGAGTCCTTACTGTTCAAGACAACTGGCCACTTGGACCACAACTTCATTTTCTATACATAATTCATTAAAAAATGGAAATTCTGAAAACTCCAACCGTTTGCTTTGCAATCCTGACAACCCTTCTTGACAGGGTTGTAATACTCAAAAATCGAGTTGTCCTCCAGTCTACGTACACATAATGGAACAATGGAAGTGACAGGAGCAGAAGGAAGAAACAAATGTCAGCAGCAATACTTTTATGTATTTGTGCAGTTGTGTGGAGAGTGCTCAAATCCACTTTGGTAACATCATCTCCAAGGCTATCTACATATGAAGTGTGCAAGAACAATCATCAATATCAACCCTCGTTTTGGTTTAGAACTTAAACCGGCCATGGTATGACAAGGAGGAGAACAGCACTGACCTAGTCTCTCTGAATGTGAGTTTAATTAATTTATCTAAGTGATACACATCGTTTGATATTTTGAAGGGAGTTGAGGATAGATTTGACGCTTTGAGATATGGTAGCAATCCCTACCCATTTGGATCAGCCCCATTCAGTTGCTCAGATAAATTAGGTAATCATTTGTATTGCTCACATTTCATTTCTGCTTGCTTTCTCTTCCGATTTCTTGTGTCTGCCTATCTGTATCTATAACTGTGCCACTTTGCCATCTTTTATTTTATTTCAGTTGTTCTCGACCAATTTATCCCGTTTTACGTTTGTCACTTCAACTTCAACTTCCACCAAAAAGTGTTCTCCGACTGCCCCCAGGAAGCAAAACCAGAACCAAAACCAGAACCAGAAACAGAGCCAGAATGAAAGCATAAAAGAATGAGAATCCTTGAGAAATTGCAGCAATAAAATCGGGAATGCAGGGGTGCGACACATAACTGTGGCAGCACAATTCTACCCGTGATGTGGTGGTGTGTTTTACTGGACTGGGCGCGTGGTTGGAAAGGTAATAAATTTTTCAACTTAAGCGAAGTAAATGGAAAAGAGCAATGAATCACTTACCTTTGGCAACGGACTCCACCCTCTACCATCCTCTTCAAGGTGCTGGTAAATTGCCGGTTACTACCCGGAGTAGAGGGTGCAAAAACGAGCACAGTGAATTGTTTACTTTTAATTTTAAACGATAAGATGAATGGAACAGAGAAGTGAGACAATTGGAAGAAATTTTAGTGCTTACATAAAACAAAAAACAAAAACCGAAAAAAGAAAATCAGATTACAGTACTTGAGGGTAAAATGTATAGAAGGACACTTAGATGAAGGTTCCGCGACATGAAGAAGAAGAATGTGAAACGAAAGAGAAAACTTCCTTACAGCTGAGAGATAATCATTAGAGTAACTGCTAAAGAAGAACAATAAGACGAGGACAGGACAGAAGAAATAAAAAGAAAAAGTGGGAAAAATTATTCGTGTACTTTATTCTCGGGCATTAGGGCAGTCGGAACTTCTTGAAATTGTTTGGATTTTAAATGGAGATGTAATTTAATTGACATAATGGCACGGAGGAGTGGGAGGACAAGCATTTCCGGAGGTGCTTTCTTTGTGCTGAAGGTCACGTGTCCTTTTTAGTGTTTAATTTATTCACAGGTGATAACAGAAATTTTGTGAGTCATCTTTTACGTTTCATCTTGAATGCTTAATGCGTCACTTGGGAGCTTGTATACAAGTTTAATTAGATTTTTTTATTTTTCCTTTTCTTTTTTGTTGCTGTTGTTGTTGTTGTTGTTATACATATTTTATGCATTTTGTTTTATGGGATCGAGTTACAACGTTGTAATGGACAGGACATGCTATCTAACTCTGATCTTATTTAACGATCTATGGACGTTGATTTAGCATTTTAGGGTAAGTGATTTGCGGGTGCTGCGTCATTTTGGGGCTAACCGTTTGTTGTGCGCACTGAATGGATATTGAGCCCGGGAAATGTAAGGGTTTTGTGTGTTTTGCGTGTTAAGCGGAAGTTCATTACCCAAAGAGCAGAATTTCTAATTCCTATCATCTATATCGAAGGATTAATCAGAAAGCTGGCACTATAGTTTCATCAACGGGTTTCATTAAAGGACAATTGTAAATATTATAGCCTGAAACAACAAAGAGTCCGCCGACTCATTGTCGTGATATCATAAAAGAAATAGTCGAAGCTACCTTAGATTGCAGGCTACCTAAGAAAAGATGGGATAAATATCCGGGGGTTCTATAAGAAATCAGTCTCCCTCAAGGCGGAAACACTGGACTAAATAAAAGACTAAACCCTTCTTGTAATTCGAATTTATTTAGTTGATGTGTTTTTCTCGACTGCTCTTCTATGACTGACCAGTATACCTTCTTTCGCTCGCATTCATATAACACATGAATAAAGCTTTCTGTCGTTGGGGACTGGATCTTCAGAAAATCGAACAGTTGCTGACAGGCGCTCATTCCTACTTCATTAATAATAGTCGTTCCTTACAGTGTAACGCAGCTTCTTAAAGTTCAAAGAGAATAAGGCTCGAGCTGTCTACCAGGAGATAGTTACCAATGCTGATGTCTTATCGAAAGCATGACAGATGACTTGAGAATCACCTAAGTACTAAAATGTTACAATACATGTTGCTCATAATGTTCTATCATACGAATTGTGCGATTATTTCAAACAATTCTGCAACACACTTGCCGCGAAGAATATAAACCAATTTGCACAGCGAAACAAATCCGAGAAAAAAACAAAATTTAGGATAGAAACTAACACAATCATCGAATTATGTGCACATGATAGCATTCATTAACTCCACCATAGTCAGTCTCAAGACCTGGTTGTGAAAGAGGAAGGAGAAGCTTTGGGGGATAACTACCCGCAACATTCTACAGTTTATGTCAAGCTATTCAAAATTAACACTCGGATATGGGTAACCTAAATCCAAGCTTAGCAGAATAGGAACGGTTTGGTGGAGTTATTCCGAAAATGGTAACAACGGCGACTCACGTCAGAGGCAGATCCAACAACGATTCCATTCGAACTACTTCAATACATATATTTGAAGCTCCAGTTATATGGGAGTTTTTCAACAGCTATCCAAATTGTCCAAATAGAGATGGTGACGAAGGATTTCCAAGCGAATTAACGGCTCGCACAAACCAACAGAGTGGGCTACCAGCATTGTCGTCTGATGGATCTGGCTTTCCACCTTACAAGTTTTACCGTCAGATTAGCTGCTCTAACACGTAAATCCCCATATACATATAGTGCGAAGCAACAAACAGGCTTAAATATAGATGGTCTTACTGTTGACGACCCAAAAACATAAAAACACACTAGAATTTTGGCTGTGCCTCCTGACGACCCTCCATATGGATTTCAAAATTTAGCTGACACTCAATACTGCTACAAAGGGGTTATCAGAGGGAAGAAGACTGAAACTATGACTTCTACTATTGTGGTAACTACAGCGACCAGAAACAACACCTTTTTGAATATGAATACGTCAACCGAAAGAGGTAAAAGACCTTGGCTCCAGGCAACCGAGCGAAAGCTTGATTACAATCTGCATCAAGGCTGATACGCGTTCACCCTACGTCAGAGGAAGAGGATGACTTTGATAAAGCTTCGTTCTACGAGCCATGTTAAGTATAGAGATCATCTTTCGCTGCATAGTTGGAAAACATAGTCAAAAGGACAACGGCTCCGCAAAGGGACTTTGCGGCGGAGAGTCATGTCATCACAGGTAGCGCACGTTTTCCACATTCCAAACATCTACAATACAAAAGCACCTGACACTGACTTGATCAGAAAACCAAATTATTGCGATCTACGTAAGACACAGCTCTAGTACAGTAAAATTTACTCAAACCACTGCCGGCCCACAGTATGCTGAAGAAGTACTGTGATGGAATTTGACGTCGAACTATATGGTATGCTATAGACTTTACTAATTGAGTTTCCAAAACTTTTCGGTTAGCCCCTAAGAGCAGAAGGCTAGTGGTGATGTTTTCAGCAAACCATTACATACGCCGGAGCTGATGTGATAGGTTTCACCCGACCACAATAACGCATGCAAGAAAGAACAAAAGCTGCTCATGAACTCTATTAGCTGGCAGAGGAATATCAGTTCTCCAAAAGAAAAGGAAGTAGAACAGATCTCAATCGCGGACGTAGAGATGTGCATCATCTAGATAGTGTTCGAAGTTCGAAGAATGCATCAGATGGCATGTACATAAAATCAGAGTTAAAGACTGCGGCCACTATCAAGGCCGTCAAACATTCAAAGCTTATTGTCAAAGGCTACTACTCTTGGCACTTGGTTTTGAGAGTGCACGTGAAGATAAAGAAGATGGAGGTTTATCAGTGCATATAGAGCAGAATAAAGCGGGTTAAAAAAACATTCATGCAGCCGGAACAGGACAACTGAAGCGTAGGATATATGTAACTAATCTTATATAGCCGTGTTGATCTAAAGACACTACTCAATGATAAGCCCCTTGTCCTCCCGACCCAATTTTAAACTGCCTGACATATGGCACGCCTCCATATGCTGAAGGTCCAAATCTTCTGGGCTGCCAAAATTAACTCGGATCACTACCTTGTTACAGCTAAGGTACAAATGCGGATTAACCAAGTACCACAACAAAGAAGAACTACTGTAACAAAATATAATGCAGAAAGGCTCCAATCACAAGAGACTACCAGACTTTCTGGTGGTCTCTGACAAGAATTCCAATCCCCTCAGCCCCAAGTACCGAAGACCAGTAGCAACAGTTCCCACGTCCCATCAGAGGTGCCGCAACTGATTAGCTGGGTATCGCCCGATCACCACAAAGCAATGGCTGGGTTGAGAGAGAACGCCAACAAGCATATGCAGCTAAACAAGAAAGTGCAAGGAAAAGACAGGAAGTACATCGAATTCTCGAGAATAAGAAAACAGAGGACGAGAAGTGCGCGATCGAAGATATTGAGAGTTTATTCTCCAGAAATAACGCACGGAAGTTTTACCAGAAGGCAGCAATAATTTTTCAAGGCAACAAGACCAGTACAGAAGCCTGTAGAGATGCAGATCGGTTAACAGACTCCAGTCTATGTGAGTGGCGTTTTCAACTATATGGAAAGGCAAGTAGACCTTCTTTTCACAACTGATCCCATCAACTCCTATCACTTTCCACTACTGATAACTTTCATACTCCTCTTCTTCTTTTAATTTTCCACAACTCCCCCCCGCCCGCCACCAGTAGTCTCACTCCACAATTAACTCCACTCACAATTTTCACAAGGCTCACTTTCGTGAAATCACTGCCCATATGAGTTGGGCTTCTTTCGAGTTTACCAATCTATGTCTGGTCGAATATGAAGAAATATTCAAATCCATTTTCCTTCGAGTGCCACATTCCCGTCGTAAAACATCTAGTACATCCCCTGCTTAGTATAATCGTAGACTCCACGCTCTACGAAGTAAAAGAAACAAGTCATGGGCGGTATTCCTTCGCAGCTACTCTTCTTCCGACTATTCAAACTATCTTGGTAAATACTCGTATCTTCATTTCATCTACAACTCCATCTGTCAACGCTACCTAAATAGTTCGCACCAATCTCGTACTTAAACGACCCCAAGTGCTTTTTTCAATTTGTCAATTCCAACAGTCTGTCTTCCCTTTCTTTTGAAACCAAATCTTCAAGTAATTCTCCTACATTTTTACTACATCTTTCAAACAATCACTTACCAACAACTCCTTCGTACCAGATCCCTATTACTTCAATGGCCTACCAAATTTCTCCGTTGACCTCTTTCTCACTAAAAATTTCAATCCTGCCGTTATTGACTAAAAGTTACTAAAACTTACAGATGAATTACTACCCGGCTCAGATGGTCTCTCCGCTTTTGTTTATAAAAAATGGTCTCCTAACCTTTCGTCTATCCCAAACATAGGCAGATTTTTCCCCGAATTTGGAGGCCTCTCTTAGAATCCTGTGTATCGGGGTCAAGGAATGAAGTTATGAATAATTGTCCCACTGCTAAACTCTCTCAAATATCGCAACTCATTGAGAGGCTTTTATACGAAGCCTTAAGCTTCAAGTGGAAGTTTTTTATTTTTCCTAAATAACATGGTTTTCTAACAGGCAGATCAACTACCTACCTTTTAATCGTAACACCCGTCTCGTTATGAACGCTCATCATTACACACTCAAGCCCACTTTCGGGCGTACTGTAAAATATCATGATTCGTTCCTAAGTCATGAAACTGGCTTATGGAATGCCCTGCCAAGCCCTCTATTTGCTGGTGCTTATAACTTCCAAACATTTAAGACTAATGTTCATCGGAGGTACCCCATGTCTTCCTCCCTCAGTTTCCTTCCGGCTCTGTGTGCAAACATTTTAAAGGTATAATAACCCCTTGAGCGGGTGCTAGTTATCAACTGATCCTCTTTAAATTGTCTGCTCTTGGCTTTGAACTTCTTTTATTCTTATAAAGTGATATTATAGTGTTCAGTTTTGATCCGCCCTTTCAGTTCCTTTCTTGACCTCCTCTGGGATTCCAAAAGGCAGCCATATTGATCCCCTTCTTTTCATTCTTAATATTAATTTTCTTGAGATTGTCTTTTTAATACTCCTCCCTCTCCCTTTACGCTAACGACACAAAGTGTTTTAAAATTACTAATTTCTTCTTCCCATGATTCCATACTTCTTCAAGAAGACCTCTATTGGTTTTCAATCTGGTACCTCAGAACCGCTAAAAACTTAGTATTGTCAAATGCCAATCTAAAAACTTCTCACGTAAATGCAACCCATCTCCTCGCCGACTTTAATTTCTCTATGAATAACCTATTCCCCCGAGTCAATTTTCCCAAGACCTTGGCATATTATCCGACAGTGAGCTTAATTTCCCTTCACATATCGATAAGATGATTCGTAAAGCCAACTCATTACTTGGCTTTATTAAATGTAGTCCAAGGAATTTTCAAAACCCATACGTAACCAGAATTCTGTCTGTTACCTTTATTCGCCCCTTGCTTGAGTATTCAACGTCGGTTCCTCCGATTTGTAATGCGCGGTCTGTCCAGTAACGACTCTTTAATCTTACCTCTTCATCAGGACTGTCTCAAACCTATGAATTTGAATTCCTTAGAAGAACGTAGGAATATTGCCGACATCCTTTTCATTCATCTACTGCTCTCAGGTTTCATCGACTACGCATCCCCTTACAACTCTATTTCCTTCAACTCTAACCCACATAATTTACATTGTCCTCATTTCTTCATACTAACGGTCCACCAATGGTTCCAACGAACCAATCTCCCGAATGCTGCACACTAGATCTCCTCCACCTTTCGCTTGGTTCCTAGCTCTTAAGTGTCTTTGTTAGTTCCGGTATTAAGCTTGGGGGCCACAGCCCCCTTCAAAACTATATCTTGTAGTAGAGTTATATTCGGTAATGGGAAGATGGAAAAACATCTTCTGCAAATCGTACAAAAGCGACGAAGACCAGTAGTATCTACACATAAATCCAACAAAGCTGCTGGACCTGACAGCTTACTGGCCGAAGTATGGTATTCAAAGCATCTGGTCAGGGAAGCGTATGCCTAATGAATGGAATGGAATGAATGGAATCTCAGCATCGTTTGCCCATTCCAAAAAAAGGAGATCCCATCAATCGCTCCAACTCTAGAGGTATAAGTCTCTCCACATTGCGTGCTCAATTATATTTGCTTTATTGAATGAAAATCTGAAGCCCTTACCAGCGTAGTTTCAGCCAATGGAAGTCCACAATCGACCAAATTTTCACACTCTGACAGATCCTGGAAAAAACTCAAATTCAAATCGATGCCCACCGTATTTTATTGATTTGGAGGCCGCATACGAAAGCCATGTCTAATTTTGGCAACCCTACCAACACTGTCTATCTATACAGGATGACGATGGAGAACTGAAGCGAAATCCCTTATGTCAAAAAAAGTTTCAGGCAAGGTGACGCGTTGTCATGTGACTTCTTTAATATCATGCTGGAAAGTATTGTACGGAGCTCATAAGTCAACACGACAGGCAAAATCCTTCAAAAGTCTTTGCATACGCCGATGATATTGACATAATTAGCAGAACTCCGCGGGCTATTACCAACATCTTCGCTTATATTGAAAAGGAAGCTGCCACAATAGGTTTAGCGGTAAATAAAGCCAAAAACAAGTATACTGTGTAATCATGAAAATACGCACAATATCGCCGAATTGAACAGGATGTCGCAGCCGACAGCTACAACTTTGAGATAGCAATTCCGTCAACAACACCTCAGTAGAAATAGAAGAGAAAAATTCCTCGTGAAATCTTCGTAAAATTCGAGACGAACTCTGCAAGCGGTATAGCGACATCGATCTAGTCAGAAAAGTGCGTTTCCAAAAACTGCCTGAGAGGACTGGGGTGTAAAGCGAGTGGACAACAGTGCACCGCCCACAGAGTCTTCGAATCTATTCGGAAAGGACAGGAGACCTCGCTTAAGGTGACGCGCATGAGTACAAGAGGACTTCGTCCCTCTTAGAGCGCGCAACTGGAGGGAGATAGCTAAGTACTGATCTTATTGTGGAGACTTGTTAGTTACGCTCCAGGTTCACTCCGAACTGTAGCGCCGCTTTTGTAAATTGGTTTTCGAAGTGATATATTGAGTTAGGTATCGAGGATGCAATCCAAATACGTTAGAGATATGAATTATGATGCTAAAGACATTAAATAAATTAGATCAGTAAGCTTCCATCTTGAAGGCTGAAAGAACATTTTTAATAGACTCGTTATGGATCACTATTATGGGTGCCTGAGCTTTAAAATAGACAGTCGCTAAACATAATCCAACAGACATTTCAATTATATCATCTGCATATGCCTGATCGTAGGTGTTGGAACTATTGGGTTAGTAATGAGTCAAACAACATGCACTATAGAAGTGGTGAAATAATTCCGTCTTTCTGGCCGTTTGTGTATCCACGGCCTCAGTTAGGATCCGGGATAAGGATTCAATACACTAGCATTGCTCTTATCCGCAAAACCATTGGTTCGTCTATGGCCTATGCCATGTTGTCTCAAGTTACGTTGTCGGAAGCACCCTCAGTCTTGATGAAAATGTCCAGGTTAATAAGGGAAGAACAAGATCAATATTTTCGTAAATATTGGGAGAAATTCCAGAATCGCCACTAGAGCCGTGACAATCAGCTCCGGGTATGACATGGAATCAACATGGGGATTCATCTATAACTAATATGGCATCCTCAAAGTTGTCAAATGTGATTTAAACACTTTCAGGTCTTCACCAGCGCTCTTAAATGAGCTGTCTCGTTCACCTTTAAGATTTAATCTTCAAAAGCTACTACACTTCTCTACTGCTTTAAGCTTGTCTCTTTAATCCATCGTCCTTTGAGAATTTCTTCTCTAATATTAAATATACTCTCCTATACAGACATTGCACTCATATCCGCCGGCACTGGTACTGGTATCGTCCGTCGGCCCCGACAGCTCAAAATGTAGTGAAAATTAAACTTTTGTTTGAAACACCTCCACAGAGAACGATACGCTGACGTCTAAATTAAGTTAGATACTCTCACTAGTTATCCATGGCGACTTGCAAAAAAAAAAAACTGTTATGTATCTAATATCTTTACTGTCTCACTATTTTCCAATTTTTTTTTTTTCCATAATTAGCGTGCCACTTGAGACAAAAATATTTATGTCTATATCAAAGTCGTGTTATTTTCTGCACGAGTCTTAAATGGCTACCTCCTCCCACTCCGTCTGCCTCAGCTACCAACAGTGTATTAGAACAAGTACATATCTCTAGAGCCCGCTGGCATACTGTTCCATGGAATAAAATCCTTTGGATGAAACTACAGAAAAAAAAAAAAACAAAAAAACTGAAATAAAAAAATTGAAATTATAAAACACAGAACGAGGTGAGAGAAAGGAAGAAGGCGAAATGAAAAAGAATTTCAACGTGCTCTCTCCTAATGATAGCACACTACCACCACTACTACTACTGTTAGCATCATCACCACTACAACCAATGCGCAACCAAGCCGAAAAATGTTTCACTTTTTGAATACAAATTTTGTTCCAAAAAAAAAAACAAAAAAATTGTTTTAATCCTTGACAAAAAAAAAAAAGGAGAAAAGAAAAACGAAAAACATGGTCCCATCCTGGAGGTGGGCCAAACCAGTCCGGACCAGAAATATCGAGGCAAGTGTCAGCGTCAGAGACGTCAGAGTGGGCCAGAGAGAGGCAGAGATAGATACATAGAACCTACGATCCGAATTGAGGCGAGGGTTAAATTAGATGTAGAATGTGGAAATCCTTTAATCTAGTTTTGCATTTGGAAAGTTCAGGGACACGTTTGAGCGTTCACCCGTACGTATTCGGAGCATAAAATTTCAGAACAAGAGGATGACATTCGCTATTTTCTTTTTGTTTTTCCTTTGTTTTTTGAACCCACCTATAGAAATGACTCCAATAGCATGTCCTTAATTATATCTGAGCTTACCATCAAAGTTAGCTTTTGAAGGGTTGAATATGGACGCTCAATGTGTGTGCTGCTTATTTAAAATTGATTAGGGGATGCTGGCTGGGTTAAGGGATACACGTGAAAAACTTTCAAGGTAAATGTAATTAAAAATTAAATCAGTATCTACCCGATCTAATTAGGAGAACAACTATGAATATTGGCTGCCTGAATAGAGACAGATACGAGTATGTACTCGTATGTATGGCATAAATAAAATTAAGAAAATTGCCAACTGATTTTTAGATACAAGCAATTAAGGATAGATATACAGCTATCTTGATGAAGATTTTCATTGCTCTGTATCTTAACGTCCCTGGATGCAGGTTCCAAGGATAAAATACTTTCGTTTATGGGCCGACTTATCACAGATTCCTTTCCTGAATGACAGTTCATTTTTCATTTGATTTCATTTCATTTGTTTATTGGTACGTACATTAAGATTAAATCTTTTGGTACTTTAATTTGACATAATTGTAAGATATACATGTATAAGTATAGTTCAAAATACAATTCATTCTAAGCATTGTAAGAATGTTAAGTGTTTAGAGAAATTCTGATCAAAGAAAGGTAATACGAGATGGGTAAAAGAATTAAAAGTGAGGGGAAGAAGAAGAGAAATATGATAGCATTGTGTTGAAATGTTGAAATGTGAGGTATAAGAGATAAAATGGATTCATAGAGGCAGCAAATCCCTTAGACGTACAGTGTGAACAAAAAATAAACGAAAGGGGACTACATAGATATAACACCTTGATCAAAAAGTTCCCGGGGGACACCACCGTGTGGCGCTCCCATTATTGTGATCTAAGTTCTGTTTTTTTTGTTAAATTGGTAAATCTGTTGTTGACATTCCCTCTAAATCTTAGCGTCATAGCTTGAGTACATCTATCTTTGTGTGTGTTGGCGATTTTTTACAATTTTAGAAATGGATTTCAATTTGCAACAACGAACTTGTACTCGTATTAAATTTTGCGTAAAAAACGGATTTAATGGTGCGCGAACGTTGGAAATGTTGGAAAAGTGTTTCGGCAACGATTCTCTAAAGAAAACGGTCGTTTACCAGTGGCACGAGCGGTTCAAAAGTGGTCGTGAGTCAATCGAAGATGATGAACGCAGTGGCAGACCATCGACATCGAAAACCGACGCGACGAAAACATTGATGAAGTAAAAGAAATGTTGGTCAATAACCGCAAATTAACCATCAGAGAGATAGCGGAGGACCTGAACATTGCGTATGGATCCGTACAAGGCATTTTGGTTAATGATTTGGGTTTCTGTCAAATGACCTCAATTTCATGCAAAGAAGAGACCGTGTTGACGTCGCAAAAGAGATGATTTGCGAGGCTGAATCCGATCCCACATTCATCAAAAAGATCATTACTGGAGACGACACATGGGTTTATGAGTACGACACGCAATACAGACATCAGGCAAAACCACGTCGTCTTCAGTCAAAAAAGAAGGCAATACTCACGGTTTTCATGAATTACAACGGTGTAGTGCATCATGAATTTTTGCCAGAAGGCCAGACAGTAAACAAAGAGTACTCGTATTATTTGGGCGTTATGAGACGTTTGCGTGAAGCAATTCGCCGAAATGGACCAGAATTTTTGGCAGAAAACTCGTGGATTTTCCACCATGATAACGCACCGTTGCACAGTGCCATCATTATTCTTAATTTTTTGACGAAAAATGCAACAAATACAATCCAACAGCCACCGAATTCACCTGATTTGGCACTCTGTGATTTCTTTCTCTTCCATCGAGTTAAAAAACCACTACGGGGAACACGTTTCAGCAGACGAGACTAAGCAATGGAAAAATCTCAGGAAGCACTGATGGACATACCGAAAACCGAATATAAAAAATGTTTCGAGGATTGGATCCAGCGCTGGCATAAGTGTGTTGCAGTCGATGGCGATTACTTTAAAGGTGAAAATATAGATTTACATGAACAAACGTGTATAATTAATTTTCTGAATACATTCCGGAAACTTTCTGATCAACGTAGCATACTCGTATTATGACAAGGGACACGATTTAACGTTCTGGTAGGCCGCATAAGAGGTACTTTTTGGAAGAAATATGGCGGACATTGCTAATAAATTATTCTATGTAAGAATAGACAATTCCTGAGGTCTAAAAACTCAAGCCCACGGTAAGTGAGCTTATAGGCTTTCAGTTACAACTAAATATGTTCGTCTAGAGTATGCAGCGAGCGACGATTATTAGTCAGCAGTTGTAGCTTCTCTCTGGATTGATTGGATTGGATTTGGTGGTCTTCACGATTTTAAGGGAATATTTAGGCCAGAATTCGGTCCATACCATGCCCCCAGTTATTCCGCCACCGCCATCCGTGGCTCCTAATTTGCAGGCATCTGTTCAAACACCAAAATTCCGCATCGTACGTTTCCCAGAAAGGCATCTGACAGTCACCTATCCAAAAACTACTAAACAGATTGATCACATCGCAAGACACAGCTCTAGTATTCTGGATATCCGAACGTTTCGAGGATCCAATGTTGACTCAGACCACTGTCTTGTTGTAGTCAAGGTATGAATCTAGGCACGCTACAGCACTAAGCAAGCATTACAAATTAATGGACATCGAACAGCTAAGGTTTCAGGAAACTGAAAAAACCTTTCTGACGAAGTCTTCGAAAACTTTTCGAAAAACGCTTTGCTGCCAGCATCGAACTCGGAAGACCAGTGACGATTTTGGAAGTAAGCCTTTAGAGATGCTTCATTTGATTTGCTAGGTTTTATCCTCTGGTTTATTAGAAAAATGCCTGCAAGCGCATGCAGCGAAACATGAAATATATGAGGCGGCGACACTGTAATAAATGACGAGAGCTGCTGGCGAGAGGAGCAGAAAAGCATTCGATCGAGAGATACTTCTGCAAAAATGGTATTTTGAGGTTCTACAAAAATATTAAACAACTTGGCGAGGAGACAAAAATCTAATTTTTTCAATGACAAAGTGACTGCAGCCTAATGCGAGCGTAAGCCGGACAATCACAGATGTAGTACTCCGCGTTGTCGTCATCACTTCCACAGCAAGCGTCGCAGGATGTCACTACGCCAGTAGGCAGCCTGCGGTCTTTACTACTGAGGAGAAGCAGGAACTTTTCTGACTTCTCAGAGACGTCGTAAAATATTCGTTGGTTTGCCGGCAACATGAAAAACCAAGATATATGCAGTTATGTTCATATAAGATCCAATTGTTAATGTTGGCAGACGTTCCTAACGTAGGTTCGAGTCCTGAAAAATTCTCCTCTGAGTTTTGCCCAGCAGGTTCAAGAGGGATTTCATTTTCCGTGTGATCCCATTGTGATCTGGAAGATAGTGAATTTAACCTTCCGACTGTGATCAAGGAAGCCTTGCATTCTGCAACTATCTTTGAGGTCATGAGAGGGTTCAGCAGCTTGGCTGTCGCTACAGATGCAAGAAATAAGTTCATTGCCATCAGTATTGCAATTCCGAAAGGAATGTACTGGTTTAGATTCAGATCGAAACCTTTCCTGGGTACAGGGATTTTCACAGCAAATCAAAATTTGCAACCGAGACCGTGCGTCGCATTGTGAGGCAAGATACCCCGAAAAGAATCAATTCATGTGTTGGATTAGGTGTGCAGAAATTGTTTTTTTTTTCTTTTTGTTTAAGAACCGGTTATTTACAAATAAAAAACCCGTTTCTTTTGAGGTCTTTATTTTTGTTTTTAATTCATGTTTTATTAGGCTTCCAAGAAAAATGAGATACCTTGTTTCATGTACTTAAACCCAGATACTATAAGATACTATTGTTAAACAAAAAAAGAAAGAACCATGCGAGTAGATTTTGGCAATTTGTTGATAGCAATGTGAACTTGTGAAACATAATCTAAAGCTGGATTCATCATGACTTTTCAAGTGTCAGAATTACATCAAATCGAAAACTGCTTTTGGAAAAATTTACTTGTTTCCGCGGAAGTTGTTTGAAGCTTGTGATCAAGGGATCTAATGTTATAAGCAGGGCCTATAAGGCCCTTCAATGACAAAGTGGCCTATAGGAAGAAGTGCAGCTGAAATAATTTCTGGTCCATGGATCAAAAGCTTATGCACAATAGGCGGCGTGTATGAAACCAAGGATCAGTATCGGCTAAGTAACCAATGAGTGTAATGATGCAAGTCATGAACACCATATAGCGCACCGCATCATTAAATAGAACCCGAAGTTTACTTTGGGATACATGATCAAGTGAACTATATAAACTAAATCTGAATATGTTATAAGCGGCGGGACTATAGGAAGAACAAGCTTACGACGTGTTTCCAGTAGGACATAATATCCAGTTACCCACAGCTTAGGCAAACACCCGTATGGTATGCTTGTACGCGGCTAATTTATAGCGTAGTCAAGACTAGCTGCAACCTCGGCAACGCATATTTTCCTATCTGCAAGCCGCAAATCTGGCAAGAGATTTGGATTACATTTTCTGTTGGAGATCGAGGCTATTTTTGATTTAATCGGGCTAAATAGTAGCCTGGTTGTTACTCACCACGTATGAATTTGTTTAAAAGAAATGCTAACTTGTTGAGTCTAGATAAAGGATTTGGTGCATGAATCATCATATGCGTACAGATGGACAGAGCTCTGAATAAAATCGGAGCAAGTATTGATCCCTGGCCCACCTAAAAGGCAAACGCAATGAGCCAAATTCCAAACTCTTAAGAAACCGCAAGACTGTGGCTAGCCATGGTCTTACCACTTCCACCACTCTTAGCAGCAGCAAGTTTGTTGCCGGCTCCGGCCTTCCTGCTGCTATTAAAATTCTTCTCTCAAAAGAGGAATCAGACGCTTAACCGCGTCCGCAAGGCCCATCCAAGGTGTTTTACATAAAACGCCGAAATGCTTCACGAATTATCAAAACCCTCGGAACCATTCTAGAGGTGGACAGAACTGCGGACATGAGGAACAAGATAAAGTGGGTTAAGAACAAGAACTAGTAGACAGACTAGCCATTGCTCCCAACACATTGAAAGACTTCTCCAATCGCGGGAGATCGTTGGAAGAAACAGTGCCGGTTTCCAAAAAGCCCAAAGTCAAAAGTTCCAAAGCCCGGCACAGCATTCCGACGTCACATCTCTGACGTCTTCTAGCGCAATCCCAAAAAACGAACGCGGTGATCGATAAAAGCTACGCTGACTGATCAAATTCACGGTGGCAGTTAGTCAAGCTAAAGTTTTCAGGCAAGTATTTGACAATCATGCGGGAAAACCCCGGATTACCTTCAATCAAAAGCGACGCTAGCTGGTACTAAAGCCACGTCAAGCTTATCGCTTGTGCCGACAAAAGATCTCTCGGTCTTTATACTCAGTCTTTATGCAAAAGCCATAGGTGGATTAGGAAAGGTTTGCCGGGTGGCTAAGGAGGATATCATTGGCAGACCCAGAACCCGCACCTGGATCCCAGCCGAAGACTCCTGGAGATCATCAGGCTCAGTAACCCGACCCTTCCGACTCATGACTGGAAAGTCACGAAACTGAAGGAACTAAGAGGCTCCTACTTAAGCAACCTCCTTCTCCTTTAACTAAAACTGTAAATTCAGCCACAGAGCTTGGAATGTCAATATCCTTTCCTAAAATATATAGCGACAACTGCAATCCATGCGAGGTGACAGCTAAGCTGACAGTCTCCACCTCTGACATCCTGTCGGAAATGGAAACCGACGACGAATCAAAAAGGGCTCCGTTACGATCAGATGAGGACTATAACAACACCGTGGTGGAGGATTCTTCGGTAGATTCGTAGACCTGGAACATCAGCATACGCTCTGCTCTATACAAGAGACAAAGATAAGATTAAAACTTGTATATTAGTGAAACTTAGCCTTAATGTACTATATTTTCACTTCCTAACCTCACCGACCACGATATAGCCGTTTCCGCACCAGAGACTGCCAAAGACACATGCTTGCTGGCATCGGCATATCTTGGCCATGACCATGTAGGTCCTCTAGTGATAACATAGAAAGGGTGGTATTGGAAGCTGAAAGGCTAAAAACTGGTCTCATTATCGGGTGCGATGCTAACTCACATTACACGGTATGAGGCAGTACCGACTGGTTGGGGCTTCTGCTAAAGGATGTGTCAGCAGGAGTACCCGCAAGGTGGTGTCCATCTCTGGAACCTAGTAGTCAGTGAATTGCTGATATACCTGAAAGCGGCTGGTAGCAGGGTGGTTGCTTACGCAGATGATGTTGCTATAGCGACTTCAGGTAATCGTCTAAATACCATTAAAGAACTCCTACAGCTAAATCGTAACAGATTAATCCGTGCGACGGATTGCTGTGTATTGGGAATAAATCCGCATAAAACTGATCTCGTCCTCTTTTCCAGCAAATATAAAATTCCAATCGTAGGCCCTTCTTCAATCAATGCTATAAGCTTAGCTTTTTCCGATACAGCGAAATATTGTATTTAGGTCTTCATTTTGCTTCAGCTTTAATTACCTGTACACTTCTATCTACTTTTTTTTAGAAATGTCAGCGAAACTACTGTTAATCCCCGCCCATGTTGAAAGTTTCAATCTGCCTAACAGCCTAATTATAACTCTAGACCTCTCCTTGCAGTTACATATACACATACTCTTTCGCTGTTTGATTTTCTTGACATTGGTTTCGTCATATTGGCGAATAAAACCCAACGGCAATTCCGGTGGGTTGAACCCAGTATCATTCTCATGGCATTGTTAGTACGTTTTACCGATAAGATCTTTCGGGAAATTTTTATTCAAGTCATCTTTCCCTATAAGCGCATATCAGGCTCAAGTAAATCCGTGCTGGACCTAGACTCTCCTAGTCAGAATTCTGTTTTCAATGGTATCTCCCATATGCTGGTGAATTGAACTCAACACTTATATTTAAAACATACGTTTTCACTTTGATGATAAACCACCGTCCAGATAGGTATTCACGTGACCGTTTTGCTCCCTCATCTGCAGACCGACTGAACTACCAAAATCATATAGACCATTCAGCCTCATTTCTTGTTTCTTCAAAACTATGGAAAAAATCCTTGACAGATATATCAGAGATGGGGCATTTCAAATGAACCCCCTTCACAAATATAAGTATGCCTACCAACCTAGAAAATCAACCACATTTGCTGTACAAAATCTTACCACAAGGATTGAAAGATCTCTCCGGGATAAAGAGATAGCGGTCGGTTGTTTCCTCGATATAGAAGGACCATTTGACAGCAAAGAATTCTCCCAGAGACATAGCGGCATTCAAAACACGGGAGTTGACGACTCCACAAATAAATGAATAAAATGTATGCTAGAGGATAAAACAACAAAAACCTCATTAGGCAGCAATAAACTCAGTGTGATAGCTACAAAAGGATGCCCTCAGGGAGGAGTCCTCTCGCCCCTACTATGGCCAATCGTAGTTAATGAACTACTGATTACTCTCAGCAATGACCCCTTCTATGTCCAAGGGTATGCCGACGACATTGCTATCCTAATATATCCCGCCTTAAAACATTATCTACTAGTCCTCCCTGGTATAATCGCAAGCTTCGTTCCTTACGAAATAAGAGAAACAAGTTATGGGGTGTTTTTCTTCTCAGCAGATACTTCGGACTATTCCAACTATCTTAGCGCTTATCTTCATTCCACCGAACTTTACGATTCCCTTTACCAGCGCAACCTTAACAATACGCAAGCTAACCTTATAAACGACCCTAAGTCCTCTTCCAATTTGTTAACTACAAAAGAGAGTCCGATGTCTGCCCTGCTTCCCTCTCTTGCCAACTTATTTGTCACCTTTTTCAAGCAATCCATCACCAACGACTCCTCTGTACCAGATCCATCGTACCATCGTAGTTACCTACTGAATTTCTCCAATAGCCGATTACTCTCTCACACCCTGTACCCGTCTTATAGCGAATATAAGTTACACCAACTTAACGACGAGTTCACACCCGGCCCAGATGGCCCCCCTGCCATATTCCTTAAAAAATGTTCTTCCTCTCTTTACCTTGCCCTTTCTAATCTCTTTCGTCTATCCTTGTCACAAGGTGAATTTCCTCAGGCTTAGAAAACGTTCTTCATAACCCCGATCCATAAAAGAGTTTCAAAGAACGAAATAACAAACTATCGCCCAATCCCCAAACTCTCCCATATACCCAAACTCTTCGAAAGTGTTTTGTATGAGGCTCTAAGCCTCCAACACAAATCACTTATTTCCCCTAGACAACATGGCTTTCTGAAGGCTAGGTCAACCACCACAAATCTCGTTGAATTCGTATCCATTGCCCTTTCTGCCCTAGAAAATGGCAACGAAGTCGATGCACTGCAACTGATTTTAGTAAGGCCTTCGATAAAATCTCTCATCGATTAGTACTCTTCAAATTGTCTCCACTCGGCTTTGAAACCATAATGTAAAAATAGATATCCTCTTACCTCGAAAACCGTTTGTACAGTGTTCGATTTAGGTCAGCCCACTCGGCTCAATTTTTGGCCGCCTTTGGAGTTCCACAAGGCAGTCACCTCGGTCCCCTTCTTTTTATATTAACCATAAATGATCTCGACACGATCATCAGACACTCATCTGTTTTCCTTTACGCCGACGATACCATGACTCCTTTCTCCTTCAACAAGAACTTGTTAGTTTTTCGATCTGGTGCCCCAAAAATTGTTTGGAACTTAATATCTCCAAATGCCAATCCATCACCTTTTCACATAAGCGGCACCAACCTCCTCCCCGACTCTACCTTATCCACAACCAACCTATCTCCTTCGTTCAATCTCTTTGTATGATAAGGAGCTCAACTTCCGTTCACATATGGATGGGATAATCCTTAAAGCCAACTCCGCACTAGGTTTTGTAAAACGTGGGTCCAAAAATTGACCAACCCATGCATGACCAGGTCCCTCTATATTATCTTTGTTCGCCAACTCCTAGAGTACGCCAGTCAAGTGTGGTCTCCATATCATCGTGTTCATATCTCCAGAATCGAAAGCATCCAGCACTGCTTTTTTCGATATGCTCTTCGAGGTATGCCCTGGAACGATTCTTTTATTCTGCCCCCCTATCAAAGCCGTCCCAACTTTATTAACTTAAATACCCTTGAGGAACGCAGAGATGCAGCCGACTTTCTCTTCATTCATCGACTGCGTTTAGGGCACGTTAAATGCGCATCCCTCTACAACTCTATTTTCCTCAACACTAACCCTCGAAATCTACGTACCCCTCGACCCTTCTATCTGCCAACCCACCACACCTCCTATGGAGCGAACGAACCAATCTCCCGTATGCTACGTAAAATCAATTCATACCCTACCGCATTTGATTTCCACCACACCACTCCCTGCCACAAATCCGTTCTCCTTAGTTTTAAGTTTAAATTTAATTTTAATTTTAAGTTATAGCTAGTATTAAGCCGATTAAATGGGGACCTTCGCTGCCACCAAAATTAAAATTAAATTAAAATTAAAACTAATCAGAGGTAAATTCGAAGACGCAATCTCGGATCGCCTCCAGAGGGCTCTGAACCTAGTTGCTGAATGGTACACCAAAGTTGGCCTCAAAGTCAATCTCGAGAAAAGTTAGATTCATTAAGAGAAGAAGGCGAGGAAGACTCAGAAATGCCACACTATTCTGTGAAATAATAGAGTTCTCAACGGAAGTCAAATATCTACAAATCAAATTCTATAAAAAACTTACGTGGAACACTCATTTTTCTAAGACTATTGACAATGCCAGGACCTCACTATGGACCAACAAACGTCTAGTCGGAAAAGATTGATGACTTAATTCCAAAATGACACTGCGGATGTGCACGGCAATAGCGATATCTATCATCACGTATGCAGCAGGTGGCATAAGTCAACGCAGAAGTCAACAAAGACTAAACTCAACAAAATACAAAGGCTAGCCTGTATCTGTGCAACTGCTGCAATGAAAACTGCACCACCAGCTGCGTTTGAAACTATCCTAAAGATTCCACCAGATCATCTTGAACTCGTGAAAGAAGCAATGCTAAATGCCTACATGTTCATCACAGAAAATGAATCTAATTCCAAACTAGTTAATACTGCAATCCTTCATGAATTCAGAAAAAACGAACTGCTTGGAATACACTTAATAAACAAATATCTACCACGATATGACTTTCGATACAACATTAATGTTACAGACCGTCCAGACCGTCTTAACTGAGAACAGAAAAAAGCAGCATTTGCCAAGGTCTCACATGTATGGTACGCAGACGGATCCGAAACAAATGAAGGAGTTGGAGCCGGAGTATACGGCCCTCGCATCAAAACATCCATACATGCCAGTATGGATACAAGCAGTTCCGTATTTCAGGCTGAAATCCATGCAATAGAGCTTTGCATTCGAAAGAATCTAAACAGATATGTAACAAAAAAAAAACGTTTACATTCTCTCCGACCGAAGAGCAGCCCTACTTGCAAAAAACTGGTCTGGGATTGCCTTCAACTCCTACAACTACTGGCCACCACAAATAAAATAGATCTGATTTGGGTGCCAGAACATAGCGGATATGATGGCAATGAAAAAGCAGACGAACTAGCCAGGAAAGGATCCGCATCTCAATTCATGATGCCAAGACTATTCAGTGGGCTATCAAAAAGCACCATAAAAGGAAGTATTAAAACCTGGCTAGAGGAAAAGAAGCTTCATTTCTGGAAACCGAAGGAAACGAATAAGCCAAAAACTTTATGCCAGCAGTTGCCACAGAAAACGAAACAATTACTACAATTAAGTAGAAGTCAGATTCGACTGATCACAGGTTTTCTCACAGGGCACTGCGGTGTGAAAAAACACCTGATGACCATGGGACGACGTGGGAACAGCAGAGCACATATGGTATTATGTGACTGCAATGGTTTAATCAAAACCTCGAAGCGGCGGACATAGCTGCCAGCTTACCTAAAAACTTTGCCGCCTTTCACACAAATTTCTGCATCATAAATGAGCTCGAAATAGAGGAAATCACAATAGGCCCATCAGTGAGGGCAGTGACCTAGGATTCACTATACTACCTCCCACAACAATCTAATCCAATCCAATTCTTATGGCATAAGCGCCGAATATCTCGAATAATTCCCAAATACATAACTGCTCGTCTTATCGGTCAAACATAGCCATTCTTTCCATTTAGGATATTCTGCCACATCATCTTAACTCAACAAACTTCGCTCAGATATGCTACTGTAGCTGCGAGATACATGCGACTACATTTTTGAGTTATATCTCCATATTTCGATTTAGCAATCGGAATGCATTAGTATGAAGAGCATTATTAAGCCTTGAACTCCTTTGTACTAGACTGATGCATTATAACCTCCCACCTACTCGTACCTTCTGCTTGTGAAAATTTCAGTTGACAAAAAGGTCGTTGGACTCCCTTTATCACTGAAGGCAAACGACATGTGTTCCCCGAAGGATATGGTGAATGACCCGAAACCCAATCTGAATGTAAAGCATGCAAAGTCAACTATGTGGACGGTATTGCCTGCCTTAAAGTTAAACCATACGAAAAGTTCTTCATGAAATTTTAAATGTCAGATGCCTATGTCAACCTGAAAGGAAATATGAAATCATAAACCATTCAGACATGAATTCATCTCTACATACTCGTACAAGCACATGTCGTATGGATGAATGTATCTACACATGTAATCGTTCTTGTATAAACAACTCGTGTCTGCTATTAGGATTAGCAAATATTTTCAGGACGAGTTTCGCATGCATAATTTAGAGAACATTTTCACAATAAGTGCACTCTGAAAACTGAAAAGTGCGTGTTGTCTGTTGTCACAGTCAGGGCATAACAGAAAATCAATGAACACATTTTCTCGGGGCCAAAAAACTCGTAAATATAATTCAAATGCCATAAATGGGGGATTACATTACTTGATGGTTCTCAGAATTTTGTGAAATTTAGATTTCTTGAAAAGGTCGACACGTTAGACTGGGTCTAAAATAATTGGAGCTTAAGATTTCTAGAAAATAATTCAGAGATTTTGGTATTCTTCTTAGTATCTACTCCTTGACACCATGCTTTAACATATTTAAATTTCTTACAGTTTCCCTTGACGGAGCCATTTGGTAACTAATTTCTCTCACTCCCAACTTGCTTAAAAGAAAAATAACCCAACTTGCAACTTTCTCTTCACATCACTAAACAGCTTCCGCCCGAACCGCCCTACCACTACGAAAGAAACCATTGCCAAATAAATTGGTTTTGAGGAATTTCCTACCCCTTCTCTTCCTAACTCGCTATCCATTATTCCTGTCCAAGTGAGAATTTATCCCCATCCGCACTTGAAGCCGCATTATCCTCAATGACAAAATGCAATAGAGGAAGTCTCTTCACCAAAATGCTTCTTAAGGACGCAAAAAAAAGAAAAAAAAAAACAAAAAACCTCCCATCCCTCCTGGCCCGCCACACAAATGTCCGTGAATCCTTTTTAACCACTTCCAGTGAAAAAGAAGAAGAGAGCGAAAAAAAAAAAAAATAGCACTTCCCTGCCCATTAATATTCCGAGCGGAAAACGTCTTAAGGAAGAAGACCCTCGCCCCCATCCAAGTCGACACCGTCAGTTGGTAGTCTAAAGAGCGAGCGCCTCAAACCCAAAACTCGAACCAGCAGCGTCCTCGTCCAGGAGGGAAATAAATTTTCAGCCACAAAATCTATTCAAGTGCCAAATGCCAAAGCAAACAATAAAAAATTATTGTGCAAATAGCAAATAGAATAAATGAATGAACAAAAGGAACAGGAGAAAAGGATTCCGCCACTTTGAATTTATTACAATATTTTATACGTCATTCGTATGTGTGACTCTGTTTGTTTTATTGTGTTTGTGTGTGCCAAAAGCCTAGGAAATCGAAATATTTCATGCTGAGACACTATGGGGACTTTGGATTTCTCAAAACGGTTTGGGCAGGACGAAGGTCTCAGGATTAGAGAACAGATTTGGTGCGCCCCACAGAACCTCATTCCAACATACGAACACACAATTTAAAGTATTAAATTCCCATTTTATCAGAATATGTTGGAAAAGATACTGCAGCCTCAAATATATACATACCAATGGGATCAAGGGAACTGCTGTCGGACTTGATTCAACCAACTGTGTAGTCTGCCCAGAGCAACAATTCATCGAAGTGTGAATTGCCCTGCTATGAGTTGGTCATAATTTGGTATTTCGCGTACTTTTGCGTTCTTTAATCTCCCTTATCTGGTTTTTCCAGCAATACAACGAAGAAGCTAGTTGCAGGACCTTGAATTCGTGATCTTAATTTTAATCTCATTGGAGTACTCTCTGGAGTACTAACCTTATCCTGTGAAATGTGACGAAATTGTTTTTCGCAATATTTCAAGATTGATTGCTCTTATCTGATATTGAATCGGATACCGTAAGGGGCTGGGAGCAAAATTACGGCGTATACGAGTAAATCAATTCGAGAATGTTATTGTAAATAAACCAGCTGTCAAACGCCCATCAAACTCATTGGCCTCAGTTACCTAGGGTAACTGCCTCCAGATGCCCGCTCCAAGTCGGTTGAGATCCCCTTCTACAAGGTGGCGCAAAAGTTAGAAAATGCTATAATTTTTGCAAGTGGCGGCAAATGTGAATTCAACTCTGACATTTGTGAAGTAAACAGATACAAAATATACGGCAACAAGACATTAATCGCTATACTCCTAAAGAACGCGGTATCCTGAATCTCAATAATGAGGGAGACAACTTTTCATCGAAAATAATCAATAGCGACGAGGCCAATTTTCATCTCCGTGGATACGTGAATAAGCAAAATTATCACTTCTGGGGCACCGAAAATCCGCGTATAACTCACGAAGAGCCATTACACCCCCTCAAAGGTATTGCATGGTGTGTTGTTTACACTGAAGGCGTCATCTGGCCATATTTTTTGGAAAACGCCGCTGGCCAAAGGACTACTGTGGACGGCGAGCGCTACAGAGCCATTCTCAACGACTTTCTTCTTCCTCAATTGGTGAATTGGGACTGCAGAACATGTGGTTCCAACAGGATGGAGCAACTGCACATACTGCATGAGTCACAACCGGAATTCTTAGGGCTGCACTTCCGTGTCGCCTAATCTCTCGTTTTGGCGATTTGCTCTTGCCATGTCAACAAGCCTCAGACTCTTGAAGCCCTCAAAGAGACATCTGTCAAGAATGCGAGGACCTATCGCCGGAAGTTCTGGCAAGAGTGATGGAAAATGCCACAAATCCGGCGCGAATCATTTTCTCGACTTAATGAGAAAAAATTTAAGGAAAATATAGCCCAAACGTGGAACCAAAATCAAAAAACATCGGGTGACAACTTTCGTGCCACCTTGTACTTGTGCGTGCCTCCTAAGGTGAGGTCTTTCTTTACTGCGTTGCTCCTCTTGATTAGATTCGAAGGCACTGCAAGTCGGAACATTGGTTTCCATTCGCTTTACATACATTTGCTTGCCATTTCAGGCGATTGATGTCTCCAGACAGCTTCCAAATATCTTACTAAGAATTTTTCTCTCGAAACGACAGAGGATATCCTCAATCCTTTTTGAGAGAGTTTATTCTTCAGCGCCATAATGGAGTGATCAAGGCCTCATATACAGTCTCCTTAGTTGATCGGGATAGGGCTTTACTACTCAAATGTCTTCTTAGCCCAAAGAAACAGCAATTGGCAAAAGTGATTCATCGTTTTTTTTCTGCTAATGTCCTGTTGGTAGAATTTATAGCTGACTCAAAGTAGACAAAGTCCCTTACTACCTCGAAATTTTAGCTGTCGATAGCGACGTTCTGTCCAATTCGTTGATGTTGTGTGACTCTCACAGCATACATATACTTGGTTTCACAGTAAGCCCATTTTGGCAGATTCGGTTTCAATACTAGCAAACGCACCAGTGACAGACCTATGTGTTCTGCCAATTATGTCGATAATTGTACAAACTTTTGAACGTTTCTACCATCAATATTCGCTTGTGAGTTCCGCACAATTCTTTGAAGTATGATGTTAAAGAAGTCCCATGACACTACGTAACCTTTAATAATGATATCTCGGTTAAGTCGTTACCGACTTTGACAAAACAGCGAATGTTCGCCATTGTCATTCTGCACAGAGAGACGGGTTAGGCAAGTATTAATTTGGGCTTCATAATTTTTTTCCAGGATCTACCGTAGTATGAAAATTTTGGTCAATTGTGGAAATTCCTGGCCTGATATTACAAAGATCAGGTTGTTGACTAAGAGTGTCATACGTTCACACAATATGGCACATATGTAAGATCTTGTATATGATGTGGAGGAGACTTATACCGCTGTAGTTGGCATAGTTGAGGAGGTCTCCGTTTTTGTGAATCGGCCTATCGTTGTTGAGCTTCCATTCATCAGGCATACACTATTTTAACTAAATCTTAGATGTAAGTTGGTGTATGCTCTCCATAAAGTCACATCCAGCACCTTGGAATACCACGTTAAGTGGCCAGAAGTTTTGGCTACTGTCGTCCAAGATGAAAAGTCTATTCTTCCTCAAACCATTGATTTCTTTATGGTGATCAGGTGACACCCAGCTCATCAGATGGAGTATCTCCGATGGCACGTTATCAGCATTGCCACTGGTCTTCGGAACTTGATGCTGACAGTATAGAAGGCTTGGAAAAATTTTGGAATAAGCGTTCGGCATTGGTTCTACCCATCTCTTGCTATTGCAACTTGTCTACGTTATATCCAGTAGTTGTACTTTGAAAACAACAAGGTAGTAGTGTGAGTCAAGGTTGGCTGCCCGGAACGTTCGGATATCCAGGAAACATTCTTTGGTGACTTCGTCCTTGTTTTCCGTAGAGCATCGGGGCATTGGGGCATATAAATCTTATGTTTGCGAATTGTCATACGAGTCTCGCTCACGTGTCAGAATATCAAGAGTTTTTGGCATAGTCCGCCGCGTATAAGAAATTGGCACCCGAATAAGCGCTGTTTCTGTTCCTTATCGAAATCATTATTGTATTTCAGATATAACAGACTTTCATTCTCCTAATACTTGACACATTCCATAGCACTTCATGAATGGCGGTGATATCTAGTCAAGGGCCTCTGATAATCCTTTGGCTGCACTAATCCAGTGAAGGATTCGAATATTTCGAATGCAGATCCGTCGTTATCTTCAAATCGTTTGCCAGGGTCGTCAACTGTGGATCCGTTATTATCCGAGGCTATATCTGGTTCATCACATCATGTATCTTCTGTGTAGGGTTGTGAGCCTATGTCTGTGTAGGCCTATATTTTGCTACAGGTCGAGCATGCACATTCCATGAGTATGGATTTACTCATGCTGTTACCAAGGATCATCACAGTGATGAACCTTACGCTGCTGGCCCAATCCAATTTATGATGCAGTCAGCAGCCTCCCGATCAATCGCCGCGCTGATCTACTCTAAGAGAAAAGTACAATTTTGTTTGGCCTTCCGGTCAGAATTTTAAATTTTTAATTGTGCATTTTGGGGATCTAAAACATTGCTGATATGAGATTGGGTCGTTTCGAAGTACTCATAAAATACAAACATATTTACATACACATAATCCGTTTTTTTTTTTTTTATTCTAACCAGTCCGAGTTCATTCGAACATTTGAGAAGTCTTCATCAAATCGTGTAGAGATCCCTGCAATAAACGAACAATAGCTGCTACATAGAGGGCGACGTCCGCGGCACATCCTTAATTCCAAGTGACCTGTCGTCTATGGTTTATCGGCGTACACGACTTTATATAATCCAAAGGAGTTAAATCACACGATCTTGGAGGTCAATTCATAGGTCCATTACGCGAAACTATGAGCACATCGAATGATTTCACAAATGAGTTGAATGTGTCACGCTGTGTAGCATGATTAGCCGTCTTATTAAAAGCACCCCTTCAAATTAATGCCATTTAACTGGAGGGTGAAAAAGTAGTCATGGAATTATAGCACTCTCTATTGAATGTAATATTCTGGAACGCATCATTCTTGAAGAAATATGGACCAATGATTCCACCAGCCCATAAAGTACACAAAACAGGGACTCGCTAACAAAATTTAGTAGTGAAAAGAAGATCAAGAGCAAATGCTTTCAGCTCATGATATGACGGATACGATAGTCAAGCGGCTGCAATTCTTGCACGAGCTGGATCTTATGAGTTCGCATAGGAACGTCTTGTCGCAAAATCTTCCATAAGGTTGATGAACACAGCTTCGATTGCTATGCATGATGTCAAATCGGTTTATTTGGACCCACACTGCAGAACAGCGGCAGTCTTTTCGATCCCGCTGTAAGGCGACTCTGCAGATGAGTATTATTAATTAAACTATGCGTAGTGCGCAAACGATCAATGGTTATTTGAATGACTTGCTTACGTCGGAGGTAAAGTTAACGTAGCGAAAGGCAAGTCTCACAAACTGAACCCCAACTTCCGTAATAAATTTGTACATTTGTACTATTTTCAACGCCAAAAGAAACCACTATCTTCAAGCCTTGTTCGCTGTAAATCTATTCATGAAATTCATGAAGTGAGCAAAAATCAGCTGCCATCTGTCAACTATCGCCAGAAAAAGTGTTAGTACCGAAAAATACATTTTCTCTGTTGTAGAATATTATAGTTTAGCTTCTATTTGACGACAATAAAATATTCAACTTTCATAGGTTTAATACTGTGTAAATGATTTCTAAGAACAATTCGACTTTCGTGATGACGTCCACTAGCCGCTTATCAATCCCAATATATCGTGAGAATGCAGAAATTCCAGACGACTTTTTGCAGAAGCCTAAACATTATATCTTCGATGGCCTACGATAATTGATTATTTTTTTCAAGATCCTCTTCTGCTTTCGTGCTCCTCCTGATATGTTTTGTCGGCTTAATTCTTTTTTTAAGTGAACTCTCTTCAACGCAGTAATAGTCAGACCCTCGCCGATGAAGTTGCTGCTATTGCATAACAGATCTGACAAGCTTGTATCTAAAAGTAAAATTAGAGAATATTTATACATATATTAACTACCAACAACAAGGGACTTACTCACTCACTTACTTACACTTAGATAGTGCTACATATCAAGTCAGTGTTTTATGTGAAAACCTGTCGTGGAGGCTTAACTTCACGGGGTGCCTATAAATCCATATCTGCTGAATATACCCCTGGCCATCGCTTACCATACGAGTATTTCAGTAATACCAAAGGCAGAAACTGTGTTAAGGGCCCAATCTCCACCTTTGGTTAGAATCGATGCCGATCTGAAACCTCTTTCTAATCTTAGGGTCATGGCACCCAGCACTTATTAGCTACTCCAAATCGAATCAGCCAACTTGTGGAAGACCTTTCTTGCGATTTTAGATAAAAACCACAGCCACAATGATGCTCACTCTAGAAGGCCAACCTCTTGCAAATCAGGCCTGGTACCGCTTTTAAGTCATGATGAGACTAACGGTCATGCTGCTCGTAATCAAACTGGTGAAATCGTAACGACCTTCAGTAGCGATAACCTGAAAGCCATTACGATAAGACCAGAATTATCATTGATGGGCATAGCCTTGGGAATTGGGCTGGGGCCCAGATGGTGTTACAGTTCGGGATTGACAAGGGGCTTAGCCAACATGCCTCGCCAGCTGGATCTAGTTGGTTGAAGTCCCATTCCACTTGTGTGCACCACGTAAGATGAGGTGCACTCCACTGCGTATGGAGTCGAAAACTTTCCGGGCCGGGACGCTGGTTTTCATGGACTCAAGGTGATTCAGCCATCTATGCAAAGTGATCCGAGTTTTTCTGACAAAGTCTGAACAGTTCACTGTTAAAACGTTCCTCCATTCTCCATTGATGCAAAACAAGATCGAAAATTACCCGAAGAACTTTTTCATCCGGTTTCGTCAGTGTTTATGCCTCTGCGCCGTACACAGGACTGGAGTGATGATCTGTATCTTCTATAAAGTCTTTTTTTGCTAGAGAGAGGGCTTTGCTACTCATTTGCTTTCTTAACCCAACGAAGCAGCGATTAGCTAGAGTGATTCTTCGCATGATTTCTGAGCTGGTGTCGTTGTCAGAGTTGATAGCGAAGCTGAGCTAGAATAAAGTTGTAACTGACTATCGGACGTTTTGCCTAGGCGTCAAGGTTGCGTGTCCCACTTTGTTGACAGCATAAGTCCATCCTTGTCATTTCTGCGTCAATGTTCGCAAACGGTCTATTGACAGCTTGCAGTTTTCTTCACATTATGTCAATTTCATCTCCATTAAAGGTCCCGATTTTCTCATTACCGACCTTGACGGAGCAGGATGCACATTCTCCGTCGTCATCTTGCATAGTCGAATGAGCTGGGCTGGGATGCCAAAACTTGACCAGGCTCTGTAAAATTTATCTCTATAACTGCTGTCGTATGCGGCTTTGAAATCAATGACAAGCTGTTGTTTATCGGTTTAGAACTCCTGTGCTTTATCGTAGCTTAAAAGGGGTGGTCAGACAGTTGATGAATGATCTTCAGCTTTTGGATAATAAATACTACAGACGGGATTTTATATGCGACGTTGAGGAGACTTTTTTCTCCAGAAGTCGGCGCAATTCAGGAGATCACCCTATGGAGGGATCTCTAGCATATGGACTAAACAGGACCTCAACCAAGTTTGAAAAATGGGCAAAATTTTGCCATGCTGAACTCCTTGGTAATAAGTACTAATATCACTATAGAAATTAGTCAAAAATGTCTGTTTCCAATTTTCAACTCATAAAATAACTGAAAAGCAAGTTCTTCCAGCGAACTACTATAAAAGCTCACGTTAAGCCAAACTTGGCGCATCCTGCGAGGAAACATTTTCTCAAAAACGGATAAAAATTCTCTTGGGTCCCTTATGAAAACAATTTGCATATAAGAAGGGAAAAGGAATAGATATAACTGTGGTATGTGTAGCCTACAGAGTGACGTTGATGGAAAGATTCAAATTCGTCGGCTAAAAGACTAAGGTATGTTGAGCGTCTTCGACCCCATAACGGAGTGCCAACCCCATAACAAAGACTTACACCATGAATGGTGTAACCAACTTCAGACTGCTATAATTTCCAAACCGTTCATGACATTGAGCTCAAATTTTGACACATGACAGATAATTTTATTATTTACAAGCCCCTTAAACGACTTGCGTCTTAGTTGTGTTGAAAAATTTTTATCCGCGATGGGATTCCAACGTGATAGTAGCTTGGTTAGAGCCCTCCAGCACCAGCTCGTTACCGTGATACTGGCAGCGTTGCAAAACGCCATGGAGGTGGTCATAAAAAAACAGCAACATCGGCAGAAATGGTTCGGAAAGTGAAGGCTCGAATTGAGCGAAATCCGCGTCGAAGTGTAAGAAAAATAGCTGGAGCGGATGCAACACATACTGAAAAATGAGCTTGGGCTCAAGCCATTGAAGTTCCAAAAAGCACACGATCTTTCTACGCAAGAGAAAAAAAGTTAGAGTCGAAAGAGCGAAGGAGTTGTCAACAAACAAAATGACCGAGTTTACTTGCCAGAGAGGTCCTTCGAAAATTTACACCTTCGGACGGACACCAGAAAGCAGGCAGCACCGATGGTGATGGTTTGGGCCGCTATAATCGCCGATGGTCGCTCTCTGCTCGTATTTTTGGACCGTGGCGTAAAATTAATGCGATCGTATACCGTCAAACTGTCAAAGAGGCAGTATTGAATCATTTCGGTCGGAGACCGTGGACATTTCAATTAGACTCGGCACCGTCTCGCAAAGCGCGCGTCAACCAAGATGGGTTAAAAAACAATGTTCCACTCTTCATTTCTTCTACATAATGGATTGCAAATTCTCCTTATGTAAATCCGTTGGATTTCTCTGTCTGGGGTATTTTGAAGGCGAAGGTTGGCACTAAAAAATACCAAAGTTTGGACCACCTTAAACAAGCACTTCGTCGGGAATGGGTCAAAGTATTGCAGAGCCACTTGCGTGCAGCGTGCGATGCTTTCTTCGGCCGTCTCAAGGCCATTATTCGCGCCAAAGGTGGACATATTGAAAACTACTGATACAATTTGAAAATTGATGTATTTTCCAACATTTTTTGCTTTGGCACAATAAAATTTATCAAAAAATAAAAAAATTATAGCATTTTAAAAAGTTGGAGTTCGAGTAAGTCACCCTGTAAAGTAATTAAAAAGAAAGAATATACGAGTAAGTCCAAAGAGAAGTGGTTTTCTTTAAGTAGCGGCATGAGAAAATTGAAAAGAGCTACTTTAGAGAAAATTGTCGAAAATGTTTTGAATAGGAACGGTTCGTCCAACCTTGTCGCTAAGGAAGGAGAGTTAGCAATATTAAAACTTGATTCCTATTTAGAGAACTATTTACGTAGCGGGAATTACCAAACTCTTTGAGACCTCATCACAATCGGTTTAATGCTCTAAACTGCACCAAATATAAAGGCTTCTCCTTACCTTCGCGTACAAGTTCTTTTTTGCCTGGATCGAAAGTCCAGTAAATCCAAATATTTACACTACGAATTTGGAAAAACTCCAAGAATTCTAGATCAATACGACTACCATCTATGAATTTATTGATTTCAAAGCTGCATATTGCAGGATAATTAGAAAATTGGTACACGGCATCTCCACCAAACTCGTAGGACTATCCAAAATGACATAAACCCTATGTATAACTTCTTTTAAAGACGAGAATATAAATGTAGTGTGCTTTTACACTACAGACGGAAATTTTCGGGGGCTTAAAAGGGTTGAAAAGAGTTGTCGGCTCAGTTTACTTTGCCTCCTCGAAATAGCTTCTTTGCAATCTTATGTGGAACTCTGCCCGGCGCTGCCCTTTTTATTAGAGGAATTAAACTTCATGTCATTAAAGTGAGTAACAAACCCGCCTTTTGGTTTCCAAAGTTGACACCTCAAAGCCAAACTAATGAAAATTTCATCCCATTACCGCGCTCTCAAGATATAAAACACTGTTTTGTTTATGTGCAAAAAATAACTCGAATGCAATAACCGTAAGACATTCTCAATCACTGCAGAAATTAAAATCAATTTAACTATTACCTCTCTGAATTTTCTACACTTGTTTATTCAGCTCAACTCCCTCATCCAACAAAATTTCTCACAGTCAAGCCGGCATTCCTTAAAGATTGTTGAGTTATTGTATTTTCCCTCGGTAGTTTATGGTTGCAAATATGTTTCAGCTTCAGCTTCTGCTCCATCCGCTCCCACTACCCAAGAAAGCCAAATAACAAAAGCAAGATATGGGAGAGAGAAAAAAATAAGATAAATTCTTTATATTGCAAATTACTATCCTTTTTCCCAAGGTTCCTTAATAATTCCTTCAGGACACAAAAGACCTCGAAACAACAAGATACCATCGGAGAACACCAACAAAAAGCAAACGAATTAAATTTCCATCTTTATCTTGTTATTCATTTTTTTCGTTGCATGGTACCGCTTTAAAATTGATCCTTGCAGGAGGTTTCACAGGAGGCCATACAGTAGGACGAACCTGGCGACGCAGTGCCCCTCATTATATTAGAATCAATCAATCGCCCTTCGATTGATTGGAAAATATTCGTAGAATCGCTCCCGATTCTTTTGGAACGCTCTTTTGGGACTTAAAAAATAAAAATAAGAACAAATATCAATCAACACAGGTATTTGGCATATGACTAATTAGGAAATGAGGATGGGTAGGATTTCTATTGCTTACAGAAATTTCCAAACAAACTTCATAGGTATCCTTGGATTCTTTTCTGTTGAGTGTTATAGCAACGGCCGCGCCAAGGAAACCTTGTCCCTAAATCTCTTAAAATGCGGAGTAGAAAATTAAATTCCGTTGAAAAGGACTGTGGATTCATGTCTGGGATTATATTCTCAAGTGCATCTTTAATGAAAGTTAAGACAAAAGCGTCGTATATGTAAGTCTTACACGTATTCGGGTATGACAATAGGCGAACGTACGTTCAAAATGCTATTTTTGGTTGGCGTTGAAAGGTAACCACAATCACGATGCGGTAGCAACAGAATTGACGTTCCATATGCAGAACGTGACGCAGTACAAAACGTCTCGTTTATTCCTTTCAGCTCCTTTTTGTATTTCATGTTGCCTCTCCTTTTTTTTAATGCTCGACACAAAGCCTGGAAAGTGTATCATTCCCCAAGTTGGCCGAAAAGGGCTCATCATCTTTATCATCATCAGAGGTCGAAGCCACGGAAAGGGCACCACCGCCACCACTTTTACCATCATTGAGGCCAAGCAGAAGGGCGCAAGGTGGGCATCTTTCCTTTTTTTTTTCATTTCTGGTTAGTCCTTCATTATAAATTCTCCATGCAAATTGTTGACGTTGAATGCGGAATGAAGCTAAGCTTCATACACTTCTGACTGATGGCTCCTGCATGACTTTGACGTTCTTTCTCTCCTCTGGTTTGTTTTTTTTTTGGAGCGAGATTTTGAGGTCCTGGTTACGGATTGTCGACGTCTTTCTTGCAGGGTAACCTTTTATTGCCCTATTTTAGGGACTCGCTTTTGTTATAAAAGGATGTGAAATTGAAATGTTACGTGCGCAATGGTGGTCTGTTAGTGATTGTATGCTTTGTGTGCTCTGTGTGCTTTAACTGGGATTGCATTGTGGTGGTGAATGGTATGGATGGAAAACTCACTTGGATTTGGGAAGTGGTTACGTGAGAGTTTTTCTTTTAGTTTTTACAGATGAAGGTGTGTACTTTTAAGTTTACCAGTATAATCGTTCTGATAGAAGGTATACCTGGCCTCGCTGGATACTTTATTCGCCTCTTTACAAACCACGTTTGTTGACTTACAATGGCATCGAGTTGTGGCATTGGATACAGCCACATAAGACCAGCAGAAGTCCATTTTTTCAACATAATGATCTAGGTACTCTGTAAATTTTACCACTGGAGTAATCAGATCTTGAAGTTGATAAGGTACATAGTATGCTTGCGATTTTGTTTGGTTTATCGAGGAAGTACCCCTTTCTTAAGACAGGAAGGGCTTGGCAAATGTAGGGAAGGTGAGCAATGGCTCACTCCTTGCATGTTACATATATCTGAATCTCTGTCTTTTCAAAAAAAAAGGAGACAACGCTTCAGTGAAACGAGAAAAGTGCATACAGTGCCAATACTCACAATCTCAGCGCCATCTGCCTGTAGCCCTCATTACTTTTCGGGCCGCAGGATGTTTTGTCACTTGCAGATTTGGTCCTTAGTAAAAGAACAGTGACGTCAGTAAACAATCTAAGGTCTTCCCTACTGAAGGCCTATTTAAAATGTCGGGAAGCATTCTTTTAAGTTGTGGGAAAAATACAAAGACATGCCTCGAGAAGCAGGGCAGTCCTAACGTTTGTGCAGATCCTGAGAAACTATCTTCTGTCAAGTTTTTTGGCGTTTTCATAACATGTGATTACGTTATGAGCAAACAAGTCTCAGCGAACTCAGCTTTCCGAATTCGTTTAGAATAGCCCTGCATTCTAAAACTATCCTGAAAATTCTAAGCGGGTTAAGCAAGGCTCTTGAATACAGCTTCGCTGTCCCTGTATATGCAGATATTTTCCCCTCTAGATTCGGGCTGAAACTATTCTTGGGGATATTGAAAGCCGATTTCAGCAGCAAAAGGAATTTTGGTGTCATTGCATCAAAGGGCATTTCCATACGATCGGAGTACATTGTCATCAAACTTCCAAGGTTAGTTGTGCTAGGAAAAGGTTGCATGGTCATATTAATGTCTATGAAACGCAGCAGTGAAATCTTCAAGATAAAACTTATTCCGCCAGACGCATAAGATATAATTTGGATAAGCACTGATAGATCCAAAGGACCCGCAAATCATTGTCTTACCGAAACTTTTTTTACACTGACAAAAAGGCGACAGCGTTTTGGATAGTTTTCAAGCCACATATTTATTCCAACGAAGTTTGTGATCTAGGACTACAGCCAAATACTTAGCATAAGGGGAAACGAATGGTGATGCGTTTAAGCACGAGATGGGGCAGACCAATCTACTTTCTATAGAGAACAGCCTAAGCTTTGACTGAATGCCCATTTCTTATGCACGAAACGTCGATCAAATGTAGACCTCGCTGTGTTTTAAAGATGACAATCGTTAGACATAACAATTATTGACATATGGTATATGAGCTACGACGTGATATTATCAGCTCACGGCTTTGGTGGTAGAGGTGGCCATGAGCAGTCCGCAATCATACTACTCGACATGTAAATCTCAAGTTGGAGATACAGAGAACTCTGCTTTCAAATAAGTATAGGCGCCATCCGATTTTCTGAGCGTTTTCTTACCCCTTTTGAGTACATTAACCAATCTACTGGTTTCACTAAGTGTTTCAATCTTTCCACAAAAGCCTTTATAGAAGGATCTCCTTGAAATTCAAATTAGTTTTTTTATATTCTTTTTGATTTGATCTGTGAAGATTCCAGTCTTCTCCAGATAATTCTTACATGTCCCGCTTAGAGGTTCTTGTGTTTGGTTGCGGGCGATTTGCAGAATCCTGCTGGACACGTAATTCAAAGTTTTTGGTTAAAGCATCTTCCAGGTTGTAAACAGCTTGTACATAACTAAAGTTAAGTTCTGATTTTAGGCGGATTATTGAAGGACTTATCGATTTCCTCTCGAGCTCCTGTTCAATTAGGCCGAGATTTCCCATCTGATTTTAAACTCCAGTGCCATGGACCTGCATGTCTCGGTAGTACATTCCATGCAGTGATCTTCACGGCGTACCTACTTGTTGGATATCGTTAAGTCGACTCCTTGTTGTTTTTCTTTCGCAAAAAATCTAGGAAGGAAAATTTGTCGTTTGTTTGCACTCATTTGGAAGTAAAGTGGAAATTTCGCCTTCTAAGATGTAGATAGGTGCCTGGGTCATTTCTAGATACGCGCGACAGAAGCTTTATCTAAGCTCACAATTACAGAAGGGCAGTCGTATTTCTCTCGATTTTTGCTCTTCATGTGAGAATAGGTTTTCCACTTGTCAGTGACGATTCTGGGTATGTGAATCCATAAAACCACTGTCCGCTTTCCTGGCACCCAGAGAATGAGGAGCGCTAGCCTCAGCGTTATAGAAACCTCTAAAGTCTAAGTTTTTAAGGGTAATTTTCTCTATAAGCTTGGTAAGACTTTCATAAATTCACTGCATGAAACACATTCAGTTTATGAGTTCTGTATTGCAGCCCACTGCTTGAAGTCAAACATTCCCTTCTTCGGCTTGTCCCGCAGTTGATCAACATAGTGTTTGTACTGCATTGTTTATACTGTCATTATTATTTAGACCGTCATTATCAGTTTTCTCAATCCAGATCATCAGAGAGGTAGGCTGGTCTTCTGCCCTTTACAGCTTCGAAGTTTTCTTAGATTTTCCCTCAATCCAAATTCCGTCCACCTGGCCTGCACCTTCTGCAGGTTCTGGCAACGATTTCAGCTACCACCAGAGTTATTGCTCAGGAGGGATTTTATTGTAACAACAGAGTATATTCTAAAGGAGTTTGAGCTTAGTAGGCTATACCTCTCTGGTACACTCCAGCACAATCTAACTGAACATATCGTAAAAAGAGCCGCAGGAATCATTGGAAACAAGTACGACTATGTTGGTTGGGAATTCCAAAATCCCTACCCCGACCACGGTCGCGAAAACTAAGTGTGGTTAGTCGCCATTGCGAGTATCACCTTAAGTATTACTCTATGGGGTCATCTGCATACTGTTTAACCATTTAGCATCTAGATTGGAGATCCTTGGTGCCCAGTTGGGTGTCTCACTTGAGTTCAATTCAAAGTCGTAGGACCTTTGACTATGAAGTCTAACTGCCATGACACATCAGCCAAAGAAAATGGTCCTGAGGTTCAATCGAGATTTCTCTTCAGCCAGTTCGATACCTAACTAGCTACATCTGTTTTTCAACAGCAAGCTAGTTCAGATTCCCTTCCAAGTGTATCCGGGACTTAAAGTTAGGGTCGTCTCTATTGCGTTATATTGCTGGGTTGGACTCGAAAATCTTTCGGGCTGGAGCACATTCATGAGCTCTACATGACCCTGCCAATTTAATCGTCGTAGAGACAACGTTCAGAATATCCAGCTGTAGTAGGTCATCGTTGTACTTCTTCTCCAGATTCCGCCAACGAGGTATCCAGCTCTTGACATAAAACCACTTTTTACCCACATTTTTGCATCTGTTATAACATGTTAGGTAAGTTTCGGCTCCTTAAAACATGAAAGTGTTCGGAACCCTGAATGCGTGTCTTCAGTCTACTTCGATGTGATTAATCTGGATTGCCCAATAGTAGATGTTGCAGTTGTTAGCCAATTCCTTGTTCGATTCATATTAATGAAAGCTTCATGTTGAAAGAACTTGGTTGGCAGCAATCTGAGTCGTATCTCTTCCGCTTTTCAACAACCAGATATTTGACAATTTCTTCTTCATTGGATGACATTTACAAAAACATCCTTCATCGCAACTCTCACTTATAATGACATTCCAGCTCTCAACTCCCTGGACAAGGCCAATCTGCTTGCTGCACACCTTGCGGCCAGCTCAAAACTTCCAGATCGTATCATATCTCCACCTTTACTTGAGCGCGTTAAACATTTAATACATCGAGTCTACTTTCTCAAGAGCACTTCAAGATCTGAGCATACACAAATACGATAATCCCAATGACATTTTTCCCCTTGGCTGGTAAAACCACTGCGTAAACTTTTCCATCGATTCTACACCTCACTACTCTTTCCGAGCAGATAAAGAACAGCATTTGTCCAGCCAGTCCCTAAAAAAGGCGGATCTTTTTCTCTTTTCCCCTACTGACCCACTACATATACTTAAATCCTTTCTTTCTAAAGTCATGGAAACGCTGATAAACCGTCAGCTCATGAAATATCTCGAAATACGACAACTTCTCAATGACCGGCAGTACGGTTTTCAGAGCAACAGGTCCACTGTTGATTCGATGGTATGTCTCAACGAAAAATGGAACCAAGGCGTACACCAATCTGGCCTCTTCTTCAACAGATTAGAAATTACGTTTCGGAATGTTCAATTCAAGTGGTTTTGGGTGGTTTCGACAACGATATTCACAAAATAAATGCTGGTCTACCCCTGGGCTCCGTTCTGTCTCTGATACTCTTTTTATCTCTAGCCTGATATATGGTATATTCATTTGCATACGACAGTACAACCTTCTTTCCGTATTTGTTCCCCGACTCACATCCCTGCTTCTCGGCATTCAAAACTCAATCCTGTCTATTGTCGCCAAAGCGAAATTTAAACAACCAGCTATTTTCTATTCTCGAAATATATATATGTGTCAATGACAACTTGCGTTGGGACTACCACACATTCATTGTCACAGAAAATGCTGCTCAATTTCTGGCTTTACTGCAATGATGTATAAAATATTCCACGCGCTCTGACCTGGGCACAATACATAAAGCATTCATCCGGCTAGGTCTAGTCAAGAACTCGTAAGACTTCTTTTCACTTGCTAGATAGGATTGAAAAGTGTGCGATATAACTCATAGGTGATGCGTATATTACACAGTCAATTGGCACCCGCGAATACTTGGAAATCCACCGAAATTGCCAGTAGCATTCCGCTTCAAACCTTCAGCCGTAACACCCGTCTCGAATACTCATCAGGATACCCTTAAGCCCAAATTCGGATGTACTTTGAAGTTTGAACTATAGCGATTCTTTCCTAAGCCACACAACTCGCTTAGGGAATGCTCTACCGATCTCTCTTTATTTTATAGTCATTATACCTTGCAAACATTTAAGACCAACGTACATCGGCTTCTCTCTTTGTTCCCTTTTTAACTTTTCTTCATGCCCGCAAACATCTTAAGAGTATGCAAAATGACTTTAGCGTGCGCCAGTCATAAACAAAAACAAAGATACAAATTTTTGGATTTAAAGACAATTTTCAGGAGCTTGAGCTTATAAAGGAGCATTCTTATATTGTTTCAATATCCTCGATTTGGGTGTGTGAGTAAGCCTCACGGAAGGCCTTCTTTTCCCTCCCTATCTTGGTTGGACAAACTTCAGACGTTCGAGTTCTTTGCTGCCACATTTGTCCCATTTGAATTGTTGTGTATCTAGCATTGATTAACTTGTAGTGATCTAAGTTGGTAATTTGACTATCTGCAGAGAGCTTAATAGTATTGTCTAACTTCAGCCATCAAGATGCCACTCTTGCAAGCTTATTCGTCTGTTCAGGATGACGATGGAAGACGCAAACTTGCAGTGACAGAACCAAGACCTTCAATGCCAAAAAGAGGCTTAAACGACAAGACTTTTCCAACCTTGTCCTTAAAAGGATCGCGTGACACTCGCATACGCAGATGGCATTGACATAATGGGAAGATCACAGCGACTTGTAGTGAAGCGTTTGCAACAAAGAGAAACACAGAACATCGAAGCCTGGGACAAAACGTTACAATCCTCGAGGTAGTAAGCGACTTTATCTAACTGGGTTCCGCTATCGACTCCGACAACTGCACCATCGGCTAAACCATTCGAAGAATCACTCTTGCTAATCGCTGCGTCTTTGGGCTAAGAAGGCAACAGAGCGCTTTACTAGCTATTTCGAGCACCCAAACAGACCTTATACAGAACACTGATCATCCCACCAAGGGTTTGGAAATGCTCTCAGGTGCTTCGAAATAAATGTTCTCTGTATAATTTGTGGTCTTCTTTGCATCAATGGAGAAAGATAGAGACGTTTCCACAGCGAACCTCATCACAAATGCTCGGATAATCCGGCTTAGGTGCAGCATGCGGGCCTGGAAAATTTTCGACTCCAATCCAGAGGGAAAACACTGCAGAAATCCACCTGATCTTATGTGACGCACGTAATTTGAAACTGACCTCAGCAAACTTCGTGTGCGCAACTAGAGGAAGCTAGCAAAAAACTGCACCAGCCGGAGAGGCTTATTAGCTGAGGGCCTCGTCCAACCCGAATTATAGCCCCACTTATGTAAATGGATCAGTAAGTAACGTTAGATTACAAAACTTAGTGGTTCCGTAAAACATATTATGAATCTGGCATTGAAGATCCCAAGCAGAATTTGATATCATATCGTGGACAGCAAACATGGGTTCTATCTATGAGATTATAAGACTCCTCCTTGAGAGAATCTTCCGTTTTGTCAGTAGAGTAGTGTACATCCATAAAGCCGATGTTATAAAATATGGCTTGGAAACGGATCATAGCCACCATTAAACAACTTGGACCAACATTGGTCGAAAATTTAGGTTTAGTGTTAATAGTAAGTGCGATGGATAACCCTTTTATTAGATTCACATAGTGGGTGGCAGTGACTCAAGTGGTAGTGGACTGGCTTCCAAATCGGAAAACCTTCCGATGTTCGAATCCCAGTCTCGCCCGAATGACATTCATTTTTTTAGTTAACGAAAATCAAGTAAGATGAGTAGTTGACAAGAAATCAACATCAAGCCAACTTTCACTAAGAATTTAGTTTCCCCATTAAATGTTGGATGCAGCCCATGGAGCGAAATAACCACTGAGCCCAAAATCTTTCTTTCTCTCTCTATCCCATTTTCCAAAAAACTTAACACATGCTGAGGCATTATAAGTGTATTCATACCCACTTGAGTGGTAAGTTCTTTAAAAAAAAAAAAAAGAAAAAGCGTAAGCCAAAACAAGGCTTATCAGTGCCTTCCTGATAACACAAATTTAATTTCGTTGAATGAAAATCTAACACAGGCACCTCCTAAGCAGATTTTCAATTTCATCATTCAAAATCGTTAATCAAAATACCATCAGAGACCTAAGTTTTCCCGAGTAATCAATAAAGGACCTTTCAAATATTTGTACAAAGGCAAAAATTGTTTGCAAGATGCCTTTTCTGTTCGCCTTTTTTTCTGCTTTTGTTTTCAATAAATGAAAGTGAAACTTTTCGAGTTAAATTGTGGAATAAACGTTTAAAAATATCGCTGGTACGACCAGAAGTGGACTCTCTCCCAGTGGAGCAACTTTGCATTGTAAGTTGCTAAAAGGATACTCTAATTTTGTTTCATTTTTTCGCGTTTTCGTCTATCGACCTTGCTCAATTGTTCTATATAAAAAGTTTTTTCATAGTTTCCCTAATTTTTTTTTTGGAATAACTCGCTTCTGTTGATGGTTTTCACCCAATGGAAAACTAGTCAAAGAGAAATAAAATATCTTTTCCCAGCAAACAGCTGGTGAGAATTTTTCATCCTCATTCTGATGAGGTTTCCTCTTTTTTATTTTCTTAGTTTTTTTTTGTTCTTCCAAAAGTTTTGAATGGAAATACACAGAGAAATAAAATAAAAGTCGGTGAGCTTAGAAAAATTAAGGATATGGAGTTAAACTTGTTCAATACTTCAAGAGATAAAATTAAGCCTGGGTAGATACTCCTACATAAGAAGAGAGGTAGGGAACAAATTGTGGAAAGTTTTCTCAAATGTTGTTTGTTTTATAATTTTTTAGTAGAGCTAAAGTGCAGTTATTAAGTTAAAATCTAAAAAACCGAAAGTACAATAACTAGTTTTTTTTTAATTAAGAGGAGTCTCTGTGTACAATATAAGCGCCCGAGGGATTTGTTAGAACATACATATCCTAAATTATTTGATCTGTCTTCAATGACGTCTTTGAGAAATGCGTACAAGAGCCATAGGTGTAGGAAAACTCATTCATAGTTTCAAGTCACAGGGAGACTTCACACTGCTATACGACGGGCGGTTGTCTATTTTGAACAAAAACTAATTTCACCGCAAGCAAGATTCAATTGCACAGGATATAATCTACGAAATGAACAGTGAATATCATAAACTCGTCGTTGTTTTGGCTTAAGTTTTGCACGATACAGTACTGCAGCCATTCTGTAGTTAACCAACTAAACGCACGTAAAAAGAGACCTCGACAAATCCATCAAAACTTCGCCCAAGTACAGAACAGACACAAACTAGAAGAAGCTGCTTAAAACCCGAACCAACCTTTTAAACAGACGAGTCCTGCAAGAAAAAAATCCTATTGATCGCCCCTTCCATGATGTAGTGTAGATCTAAAGCGACTATGGTAAAGAAAACCGTCACTTAAGACACTCGCTGAAACCTGTAGGGTCGTCAACGTCCGAAAAAATCGACCAAACTGGCAAAACTCAGAAGATATCAAAGCTTACAATCGGGTCCTATCATCATATCATAATTAGTACCTGTAATCGATTGGGGTGCCGGACGAGATGCTCAAATATGCTGATGCAGACGTGTGGTACCGATGCCATGTTTCCAAATATGCTACAAAAAGCAAAAGATCTGCTCGCAACACTGAAGAAAATTTTCGCTGCTAGCCTGTCACTGGCACCCATACCGTAAATCGGAAAAGATTGAGTTCGCCATGAGCTTCAGACCTATCAGTCTGGCTTTCTTCATGTTGAAGAGCACGGAAAACTTGGTTGAGCTCTATATTTGCAAACTGCTATGCGAAAGCACCCTCTGTCTAAGATGTAACATGCCTACTTACACGGATGGTCTATGGAATATCATGAAGCAATAATCCGTAAACGAATCTTTAGCTTTGTGGATAAGAGAGATGCTACTGAATAGGACCCTGATTATTGACTGCGGCCAATGCGAGGTGGCGGGGATAAACAAAGGCTGCCCGAAAGGCGCCATACATTTTTCCACTGCTATGGTGCATCTTGATAGACTCACTTCTTCACGCTCTCAATAGTTTTAACATCTGCACTGAAGCACACACAGATAATACATACGATTCTGTGCAGCACAGGCAGCTCCAGACGTAATAGACGATTACTTATGTATTTACTTAGGCGGCGCTCCATTCCGGGATGGATCCAAGCCTCAACCAATAAGACTCTCCAATTAGCGCGGTCTTTGGCGCCAGTTGTGCACTCGAAGTTGATTGAGGTCCCCTTCCACTGGCGCGCTCCACCGAAGTCGTGGTTTTCCTCTACTGCGTTTTCGCTCCAGATTAGAGTCGAAGATTCTGCGGACTCGAGGTTTGGTGTTCATTCGGTACCCGTCAACGGAACCAAATATCTTACGAAGAATTTTTCTCTTAAATCGACCAAAGATATCTTCATGCGCCCTAGAAAGTAGATATGCTTCGGAACCATAGAGCAGAACTGGGATTACAAAGGTCTTATATTGAATTTCTTATTTCTTTGAGAGAGAACCTTACTACATAGTTGCCTTCTCAGCCCAAAAAAGCAGCGATTAGCAAGCTTTATTCTTCGTTTGATTTCTGAAGAGATGTCGTTTTCAGATGTGATATCAAAGCCGAGGTAGACAAAGTCCCTTACTACCTCAAAGTTATTGCTGTCGATTGTGACATTCTGGTCGATTCGTCGATGTTGGGTGTCCCCTCTTGTTGACAGCATACATTTCGTTTTGCCATCGTTTACCGCCTGACCTATTTTAGCCGCTTCTATTCCTATACTCGCAAATGCACAGCTCGCTGTGTCGTCGGCCTATGCAAGCTTGTGAGTTTTGCAAAATACTTTCAAGACGGCAGCGCATGGCCTTGCGTGATGCAGCAACGAGTTTTGTCCATCGTCATTCTGCACAAGCGGACGAGTTTGGCTGGGTGAATATCAATCTGAACGTCTTGGGGTTTCTCCAGGATCTAATTTGGTCAATTGCGGACTTACCGGGCCTAAAACCGCACTGATGGGGTCCAATCAGATCGTTGACAAATGATTTCAGGCGCTTGCACAATACGGCAGACAAGATTATATGCAATGTTTAGAAGACTGATAACTCTTCAAGTGCTTGAGCGTTTTGCTATCCACTTTTTCAATCAAGCTAAGCACTTCGGTGTCTTCCCGGATAACAAACTTCTCTGGACTAAATATGTCAAGTCGATAACCTCCAAGGCACTGTCGGATTTCTGGCAGTGCATCTGGAAAGGTATGGGTCCTGTCACAGAGGACAGTGCTTAGGATGTACACGGCCATAATAAGACCAACTACAATATATCCTATGCGTCAGTTTAGCGAAAATATTGTATTGTATGTCAATGCTGCCCATACCAGACTTCAAAGAACGGCTTATCTCGGGAGTTGGGCTGCAGTTGCCATCTTTACGGATGGTGTTAAAGCCGATCTGTGATGCGTCGACGGTGTCTTTGTGGCTTACAGTTTCCTCCTCTGTTCCAACCGAAGTAATACACAAGTAACATACGAGTATAGTTTGAAAGATGTCTTCTGTAACGACAGCAAAACCGCACTTAAAGCCTTTCTGAATTCTTTTAATATTTCCGCGCTAGTCCGAGAATGTAGAGCTTCTCTGAACACAGTCGTAAGGCTAAATTTGTGCGTATTCCAGGTCACAGTGTGATCGAAGGAAATAAAAGAACTTGCTATTCAATGGTCAGAGAATTGTTTACCATAATTCGAACCTGGCAGTGCTCTTTGGTTTTGTGTGGGCACAACTGCAGCTGGTATAGATGCCCCGGATGCCGGCAGAGAGTTTAGAAATGGCTTAATCTTAACGGTGCACTTCGCTTTTGTTAATCTGATCAGTGTGTCAGTTATTGGTAACAACACAACTTGTATCGCTTTCTCTGAGAGTGAAGTCGACGCTGTGGACCATATTTTCTGTAAGTGCCTGGTCTAAGCTCTCATCAAGCTGCAGGTATTTGGCTAAGTTGTTCTCGTAGACAAAATTCCACAGGTAGATATGACCACGAGTTCTGCTCCATGTTCCTCAACATCCTTAGAACGCAAGATTGAACAAATCGACAGCCAACTCCAAAAACTTCTCCATGGAAACAAACGTTTTTCACAACGAAGCCACATCTAAAGCTGTAATCGTGTCCACAACGACATTTACTGTTGGTTTCACTGAAAATTTTTCGAAACAGCCCGTAGGGTCCTTTCATAGCTCAACAAACTGCGAATACGAGTGAGCGAATATTCGCAAATTTTGACATTTCATTCACAGCTTACTTTTCCATTTAGTCACAGCAACCGGCGAACAAAACAACAAAATAGGAGATGTTTGAGATTAAATTCGCGCGAATGTTTTGGTCGTGCTGATATAGATTGGGTTCCACATTTGAGGAATGCGACTAAAATTTGGCAGAGAATATTCGCTTATTCGCGGAGAAATGAGCGTATCGTTGATTTCTTCGCAAATACTAATTGAATTTCAGGTTCTTGTTTTATTGATCCACTGATAAATTAAGCTCTGTCCTTTTGGAATAGTAAAATTGACACTTGCCTGTCTGTAAATGTACTAAAAACGATTGGTTGCAGTCAGCTCATTCGCAATTCGCTGAGCTGTGAATGAAGCTTCATAGTCAAAAAACTAATAAGTCAATCATGCGAGAGGATAGATGCATCGTACCGTGATGGCTAACAAATCGTTCATCTATTTATAAACAATAAGAAAAGTTTCTCATTATATCTGGTGCCGATGTATCAGCCATACCACCCGAGCGACGAGACATGTGCCAATTTTCACACACATAGAAATTCTATGCTGCTAATGGAAGTGCGATAAGAACCTTTGGTATTCGGCGCCTTACACTTGACTTGGGATTATGCAGACCATTCATTTTTGCTCAAGTGAAAGCGTCCATCACCGGCATTGATGTACTTACACGATGTTCTCAAGGGAAGAATTATGGTCAGGCAAATTCATACTTGTAAAAAGAGTGTTACTTTCGTAACTATGTATTTTAGATGAATTTAAAGACATGACCAATTTCAACGCAATCGGGAAACCAACAGAGATAGACGTCTTTCTGCACTCGTAATCTCTCATGTGCTGCACAAAAAAAAAAAAAAAACAAAACCCCATAACAGTGCAGTGCATAACAAAAATATCATACAGTGCGGGTATCCCACCTTTCCCGCTCCTGGTCGTTGTACTGTTGCTTGCACTCGGCCACTGCCGTTACTGTATTTATCATACGGTACGGGCAGTGACTGAGTGTATGCAACAACTGATGGATAGCGGGTTGTGAGTGAAAATTTTGTTGGTGCACTGTTTCATATTGCTGTAAGGGCATAACACCTACAGCAATTTGATTCGGTGAACCAACGTCAGACACTTCGCAGCCTTGCTTAGTATCGTCGGTGTGTGTTTTTTTGTGTTTGTCCTTCTTTGTAATGTCTGGGGAATTCAGAGCAGACATTGCCAATATACGCGGGCTAAAAAGTAATCACTTTTCTGCGTACGTCCTCGTCCGTAAATACAGACCAGCTGTTTTGGCACTTAGTGAAACACAGGTAGATCCCCGCCCACACCTCTCAGATCACTCTGATCTGAAGTTAGCTGGCTACGAACTAGTGCCATTATTCTTCTCTCACCGCGGTCTCGCCATTTATGTGCGTAGTGATGTAGCTTACCAAACTCCACCACAATGTAGTCCCTGTTCCAATCCGGAATTCAATTTCATGTGGTTAAAATTCCATCTCCGTAAGCAAATTATCCACTACTGCTTTATTTACAGAAGCCCCACGAGTTTAATGCGCTGTCAAAGAATTGTATCCCCATATCCTCATACTGGTATCGTGATTACGGGCGGTTTCAATATACACAATTCTGGTTGGCTTCGACATTCTGGACAGACAACACCCGAAGGACGGTGTGTTGAGATCTTCGCTGCGGAAAATAACTTAACCCAGCTTGTAAATGAGCCCACACGAATACCTGACGTTGATTGTCATACCGCCAATACCCTGGACTTGTTTTTAACTTCTCACCCTGACAAGTACTGCGTTGACGTGCTCTCCCCTCTAGGCTCGTCGGACCATTGTGTCATATCAGCTAAATTCTCGTACACCCACCACACAGTTAGAGAAAAGATCCCTAAAAGAACCGTATGGCAATACGAGAAAGCCAACTGGAGCGGCCTTAACAGCTTCTTTAGGAATTTTAACTGGTCGTTATGTTTCCTCGATAACGACGTGGATGCCGCTGCTGATATGATCACAGGAACTATTCTCTTTGGAATGAGATGCTTTATCCCTCATCGGATGAAGTGTATCAAACCAAAAGAAAAGGCATGGTACGACTCGAGCTGTAAAGAGGCTGTCAGGGTTAGAGAATTGTTTTTTCGGTCCTACAAGACCAACCCGACGGAGGAAAACCGAAAAAAGTTCAAACGAGCCAGAAATGACTGCAACGTCTTTCTCAAGCATGTGAAATTTCTATACGAGCAGCTGTCAGCTCTTTGGACAAGGCCAATCTGCTTGCTGTACGCTTTGCGGCTAGCTCAACACTCCCAGATTTTGATTTGTCCCCGCCTACACTTGAGTGAATCGAGTCTACAATGGGACGAATCCACTTTCGCACTAGTGTTGTAGCAAGAGTACTTAAAGATCTTATTTATGCATAAATCCGCTGGTCCAGATGGTATATCTCCCCTTCTTCTGAAGAGGTGTTCTTCCACGCTGGCAAAACCACTGCGTAAGCTTTTTCTTCAATCCTACTCTTTAGGACTCTTTTCGAGCAGGTGGAAAACAGCATTTGTCCAGCCAGTCCCTAAAAAAGGCGAATCTTCTTCTCTATCCTCCTACAGACCCATTTCACTTACGTCCCTTCTTTCCAAGGTCATGGAAACGCTGATAAATCGTCAGCTCATGAAATATCTCGAAACGCGAAAACTTCTCAATGAACGGCAGTGTTGTTTTCGTAGAAACAGGCCCACTGATGATTTAATGGCATGTCTCACCGAAAAGTGGAACCAAAGCATACATCATTCTGGCGAAAGCAAGCTAGTTGCACTTGATATTTCTAAGGCATTTGACAGAGTTTGGCACCGATGGGATCGATGACTCCCTTCTTCAATGGATTAGAAATTACCTTTCGGAACGTTCAATTCAAGTTGTCTTGATCGGTTTCAAGTCTGATATTCACAAAATAAATGCTGGTGTGCCCCAGGGCTCCGTTCTGTCTGCGACACTATTTTTAATTTCCATTAATGATCTCTTGTTTGCTACTTCTAATCCAATATATTCCTTTGCTGATGACAGTACTCTCTGCTTTTGTTATTCGTTCCCGGACTCACGGCCCTGCTCTTCGGCAGTAGAACGGGGACGGCAGCGTATGTATGTTGTCAGTGACAACTTAGGTTGGAATGACCATATATTCGATGTCGCCAAAAATGCTGCGAAATGTCTAGGTTTCCTCATGCGATGTAAGAAATATTTTACCCCCTCTGATTTGGCCACAATATATAAGGCATTCATCCGCCCTAAATTGGAGTACAATGCCCACATCTGATCAGGTGTTCCTAAAACATCTCTGCACCTGCTAGATAGGATTCAAAACCGTGCGATAAAACTCATTGGTGATACTAATATCAGTGAGTCAATTGACACCCTCGAACACCGACGAAATGTCTCCTGTCTCACCTTGTTTTATCACTATTTCCACCACCAGTGCTCCATTGAAATCGCCAGTGGCATTCCGCCCATTCAAACACCCGTCTCGCTATGAATGCTCATCAGTATACCCTCAAGCCCATTTTCGGACGTACTCTAAAATATCGTGTTTCTTCCTAAGCCGTACAATTCGCTTATGGAATGCTCTGCCGATCTCTGTGTTTCCTGGTCGTTATAACTTACAAACATTTAAAAACAATGTACATCCGTACCTGTCTTTTCTTCCTCCCTAAATTTCCTTCGCCCGCGCTGTGTACGTACATTTTAAGGGTACAAAACCCCTTGAGCGCGCTCCGATTATACAAAAAAAAAAAATATAATTACTTCCAGCTTTCCAACCTATGCTCGCCCGCTCACATTACCGCCCGAAAAACTGAAAGCACCACGTAATGAATTCCGTTTTCTAATAGAAAGCGGTAGATACCGCCGTCAATGAGCCCCTGTGAGAGTTCATTACATATGGTGTAAAAGGCCAATGGGGAATAACGTTCCTACAATGATTGCCGATCACTTAACGCCAAAACTCTACCTGATCATTACCCTATATGAGTTCTTGGCATTTTCAAATCAACATGTACTGAAAAGATATTTTTGGACTGATCGAATACCTTTTCATCGGATATTGCCTTAAAGGCGCTGCTCAAACATTCCAACGCCACATCAACGGAGTGCTTCAAGACGTAACTGACTGCTATTTCCCCTATATCGATCGATAACATCTTAGTAGAATCTGCAAACGAAGAAGAACACCAGCGGGACCTACTCTGAGTTTTCAAAAAGTTGCAAGAATACGAGTTAAAAATAAACGTTTCCAAGTGTGTCTTCGGTCAATGCGAAATCAACTTTGTAGAACATCGCGTGAATGGGAAAGGTATTTTAGCCTAGAGGTGATAGTAATCCAAAATTTCGAGAAACCGAAAGTCGCAAAGGATCTGAAAAATTTCTTGGGAAACATAGTGGTCGTTCCTCATGCTGTAAACAACCAAAGGACCCTGCAGGAACTTATCGTGGGGAACAATTTTTTAATTAATTTTAATTTTGGTGGGGGCAAAACCACCCATTTATTCGGCGTATTGCAAGCTATAAGACTAAGACTTAAACCTGAAAACTAATTCTAGGACTTATCACTAGGGCTTAAACCTAAGAATGGTGAAGGAGCTCGAAGTTGAGGGGATGAGTGCTGCGAATAAAACCGAAAACGGTAAGGTTTGAGTTTACCTTACGTAGCATACGGGGGATTGGTTCGTTAGAGCCATATGTGGTCAGGTGGATTGGTAGATAAAAGAGACGGAGGCAACGTAGATGTCGAGGGTTAGTGTAAAAGAAAATGGAGTCGTAAAGAGACGTGCAATCGACGGAGCCTGAGAGAAGTCGGTGAATAAAAACAATGTCTGCTGGGTCCCTTCGTTTCTCAAAGGTATTCAGTTTAATGGGTTTGAAACGGTCTGGATAGAGAGGTAAAATTAGAGGATGATCCCAAAGTAGACCTGGAAGAGTAAATCGAAGAAAACGACAATGGATGCTCTCAATACGGGATACATGAACTCGTTGAAAGGAACACCATGCTTGGCTAGCGTACTCGAGAAGGGGGCGAACAAAAGTGATGTATAGTGATCTGGTCACGTACGGATTGCAGATTTCTTTGGACTTCATTATCTCATCAATATGCGAGCGGAAATTAAGCTCCCTGTCGGATAATATGCCAAACTCGCGGATAGACTGTTGAGAAGGCAAATTCGGGGAAGAGACTTGTTGCACTTAGGTGAGAAGGTAATCGATTGACATTTGGTGACATTGAGTTGTAAGCAGTTCTTGATGCACCAGCTGGAAAAACTATTTACATCTATTTGAAGGAGGCTAGAGGCGTGTTGTGGGGAAAAAGATTTAAAAAATTTTGTATCGTCAACACACAGAAAAACTGCTGTGTGTTGAATGACCAAGATCGTTAATAGTCAGGATGAGGAGACGTGGACCCAGGTGCCTACCTTGAGGAACACCTGAAGTGGCCAAGAAGGGGGTCGATATGACAGACCTGACACGAATACTATAGAAACAGCGATTGGAGAAGAGTTTAGGTCAATGTGGATGCTCGACAAGGAGATTCATCTTTTAGCCGGGTAAGATGGTCATTTCGAAAAACATTGAAACTAGAGGGGAATAATTCTTGATTCTTTATATCGGGAATTAGATTGGTTTCAGTCAGAGCGTAGACCTCAAATGGGAGAACGTGAGATTGGCGCAAGACAGCGCGGGTTTTAGATCGCAGTCTTCTTGCATTTTGATAGTAGAAGGTAAAAGGAATGTTATTTCGAGAGGGCGTAGGAGTAAATGGTTGAAACACTGGCAATGGTAGGAATGAAAATATTTGTCATTGTCAGCTTTGCTCCATTGAAGATGTGAGATCCGTTTTGAGTGCACATGGTAACCAAACACCGACAAAGCACAAATCCACTGGGATGAAGTATCAGAAAATGTCCTCCAAGTGTGCAAACCGAATTTAGCAGTACTTTAAACTGATGCCTCAGTAGGAACCGTATTAAATCATCCGACGAACTACAGCCACTAGATTTCTACTCAAAGAAACTGACAAAACTACGGCTGAACTACAGTACACATGACCGCGAGCAGGCTGCGATTTACCAAGCTAGTAAATATTTTAAGTATCTCTTCGAAGGAATACATTTCACCATCTGAACGGACGATAAACCGATCGCGTTTGGTTTTCAACAGAACCCAGAACAAGCAACAACGCTAACTGGTGTTATTTAGTCAGTTCAGCACCGACATCCACTGGTTATCTCGCATTCAAAAGATCTCATATACAGTTATTAGCTATGAAGAAATGGGAAGAGAACAAGTCAAGGATTCAAAGGTTCAGGTAATCTTAATTCAAAAATAATTCCTATTCACAGTTCTGAAATTTCACTCTGTTGTGACACGTCCCAGAACACCATGCGGCCGTTCGTTTCTCAAGCATTACGAGTAATAGAAAAAATACACGGAGTCTCGCATCCAGGTGTGAACGCTACTATGAAACTAATAAAGGAAAGATTTGTTTGGTCCAATATAGCGCCAGCCATCACCGAGTTTGTGCAGACATGCATTCCTCAGCAAAAATCCAAGGTCTAACGATACAATAAAACGTTTCGAACATGTCAACATTGACACCATCGAACCCCTCCCCCATCCACAAGATATCGATACTGATCGTGACCTATAGCTTCTCTAGATGGGCTGAACCAATACCACTACCAGACATAACAGCTTAGAAAACGGCTGGAGAGTTTCTCAATAACTTGGTTTCTCCTTACGGTGGTCTCCTTATGAATTTCAAGCAATTTAGGACGGTTTTGAATTAAAACAACTCCATATCACCCACAAGGCAACAGGAAGATTGAATAATCGCGCTGGACGCTCAAAAATCACTCAAGTGTTGCGAAAACGATAACTAGTTCAACTGTAGAAAGTAGTGTGAGTTGCGCGCCATCCGAGATGATGTTTAGAGAAGCTGCCTGTCAAGTTTTTCCAACCTAAGCCGACCATTTATAAAGAATCTGAATTTTGGGTCTTGAATCAGGACAACCATAGACAACACCGTGAGTTCGCTAATTGGGCGCTGGAAATTTTGGCCGGAAATCCAGATTTTGGCGAAAAAATCATCGTCCCCGACGAAGCAGATTTTTAGCTCAGCGGCTATGTCAACAAGCAAAATTTCCGATATTGGAGCAAATATAATCCACAAGTGTTCGTTCAAGCATCAATCCATCCACAAAGATTGACTGGTTAGTGCGATGTATGGCATGGCGGTATCATCGGACCTTATTTCTTTCGAAATGTAGAAGGAGACACGGTTACCGTCAATGGTCTCAGGTATAGAGCTATGTTAACAGATTTTCTATGGTCAGAGCCCGACAACATCGATATATTCGAGCTGTGGTTCCAACAATATGGCGCGACATGCCATACAAGCGACGCAATGCTCGAAGTTGTGAGGGGGAAATTTGGCGACTGGGTCATCTCACGGCGACCGTTCGCGATTTAGCCGGAGGGATCATGCGATTTGATTATCTTCGCTGAGGCTAGATCAAGTCCCTGGTCTACGCTAACAAGCCAACCACTTTGGACGAGATCGAGGCCAATATTCGACACGCTATTGCTGAAATAACCCCGCACATATTAAACCGTGTCATCAAGAATTAGACCGATGGCTTGAAGCACTGCCAGCAAAGACGAAGCGACCATTTGAATGATTTGCTCTTCCACACATAATGGCATGAACGTAGCTTCAAAGTAAAACATCAATTTTATATCTCACACTGTTGTTGTTTAATTTACATTTTTTTTCCTATCGTTCTTACCCTTTGCAACATCGTTAGACTTTACAATGAATATTACCAAAGACATGAGTAGGTTCCTCTGACTTATGTATACAAATAAAGGTACTATCGTCAAGACTAAGATAGCATTACTGCTATGAAGATATGTCGATGAACTTTGGTTTGGACAGGTTACAAGATTAAAGATATTACCGGCTTAGACTGAGTATCAGCTACATCCACATGTTGTAGATCTGGTATCGAAAAGTATTCTGATACACCTTCATAAACTTTAACTCCTTTTGCTTCGATTCCTTTAACTTCACACCCCTGAGTGTGAGTGCATTCAATTTTCAGGACATTGCCTCATAAAGAACTTCTCAAAGCACTCATCAAAATTGAATACCAATTTTGGAGCTCCCAAAAATCATTCAAATATCCTCTGATGAATGGAAGTTAAGCTGAAAGTACGAGTACATATATCCACGTTTATATCATCACCCCTAATCAAATTCCAATGACCTCCGACAATTTTCGTATTTATATTCTAAGTGCTGCAGCATTTCGCTTCCCCGGAGGTCGCCACACAACAAACATCCATCTCCTGAAACCTGTCTTATGGCACAGAGACCGAGACAAATTGAATGTTGAGTTATTCCATTTTTAGTTTTTTTTTTTTACTTTTTCCTCCATTTTCCAATAACCATCCCGAGTTGGCTCCAATGCACATACTCGTACAATTTCCATACTCTATAGAATCTGGATATTTTAATACAAAAAAAAAAATCTAGAGACTATCAAAAAATTCATATAAACTGCGGAAAAATTCAATTTGGAACCCTCTCAGAACCTCAAATTGATTCATAGCACACAAAACAAGAAAACTCAAGCTTCTCTCATCCCGCACCAACATACTTGTAGTTGCAAGCTTATCCGGCACATGCCTTCCTCATCCCCTTCATCGGCTATAACTAAACTCAACTAACAAATCGACACAAAAAAAAGCACAACATAACCCACACAGCAAGTAGGAACGACGAAAAAAAAAAAAAAAAAACAACAGCAAAGCAGAAAACCACTGCAACACTATCAAAAAATTGCCATCGATTTCTATCGATGTGTGTCCTTCAATATCACATTTGCATATAAATCACCAAACAAGCCAATAAAGCGACGAAGAAAAAAGTAATCATAAAAAAATATATCCAACTCCCAGTTGCCTCCAAATGCCAAACACTGGATCCGAACCTAAGCCGATACTGATATCGATACACTAGGCCACCGAAGTCGTCATTCGCAACCACCAAAACCCAGGACTAGCTCCAGCTGGAACGCCATCATCATCACCCAAAAACCCACCTAGTAGCAGTAGCAACTCACCAGTTACCAGTCACCGTACTTCACATGCCGAAGTGAGTAGGAGTATTCGTATTCGTATTCGTATTCGTACTCGTAGTCCTAGGCGACACATTCGAATACTGGAATTCCGAGTTGGAAAATTTGAATATCATCATCCTATATCCGTCACATTAGCATAAATCTTGAAACACCATCATCCTAAATTCCACCTCCCACCGGCAAGGTCACAATTCACAAGTCACTTGGCTGCTTGTGGTTTCTTTGAGCTTTTGGACTCAAGGGATACACTACACATAGCGGGCAGATACGTGAATCGCGTCCCGATTGTAAATATTCCAGTAGAGTATCCTCTTGTAAAAGACCGAGAGTATAAGGTTGCGGCTCACTTCCTTCTCATCGATCCACCAGCTCGAAAAGATACAACGGGAATTTAGAGTGGAAATGAAATTTATCTTCACTCAGAATCGCTGGAACGTTTCAAATTCACATTCACACTCAGCGGATACTATTCGTACGAGCACTCGAATAGGAATTCGAGGGCCAACAAACGGCAAATAAAATCACAATAAAGCGCAGAGATTTTTAAATGGCAATAAAAACCAAAAATTCTCACATATGCCCCATCCCCAACATGGACATTCCACTTCATTTCATTTTATTCTGTATATCCTGACGGCACTTGGAGTTTTAGTTTTACGAGTATGACGCCGCCGCGTCGGCCAGTGCTAGCAACAAGCAGGAACCATAAAAAAACTAACACTTCCGATGGTTAATTGGCTCAATGGCGAGTGCTATTTAGATGTCAGACAGTTTGGCTTTGTTTGTCACTCGTGTTTGCTTATTCTATCAGTGAGAAATGGCGATAGTGACGTTAAACGGTTCACGAGATTCACTTCATCCAATGGATCATCTTCAGGTGACCTTGCACTTGATCAGATGTCATTTTCAATTTTCAATTTTCAAGCTGAATTTTGTCGAGTTGTATTAGATTCACTTGATAACTAAACGGGGGGGGGGATAAATCTTGAGTGCAACTGTATAACGAATTAGTTTAATTCAGGGGCGCTGTGGTCTATAAAGCAAGGAATGTTCCATTTTAATGCAAATCTCAACTAACTAAATCACGACCACGAGATATGCGATTGAGCGTCCAAAGGAAGTGTAAGCGGCAAGGCGACTACCAATTGTTCTCTTGGGTTCCCATCCAAGTGAATGTAGTGTGGTAGCTAACGCAGGCCACAGATTCTCTTCATGTCCTCCTGGACATGTAGCTGTTGCTTTACCATCAATATGGCTATTACACGGTTCTCCTCAAGAAAATCAGGATACCCTGCATCATTCACCCAAGTTACATGGAACCGCTCTGAGCTTTTCGAGGAATGCCGGTATCAGACGTCATCCTGGACAGCAAGCTGTGGAGGAAAGAAAATAATGCATAGCGAAAAAAAATTAAGCGCTCTCTGTCATGTAAGAGGGATATAGGGTCAAGGTTGGATCCACAACCTATAATCGCGTACTGAGTCTACATCATGGTGCTGAAATCAAGTTTAACTTATGATACGAGCGTTTGGTAGCCTGCACTGGAGAAATCCAGAAACATCAACCTGTTAAAAGAAAAACTCAATGTGCTACCTACTATGTTATGACTACTTCCCAAACTCTGCTCCATTTGCCACCACTTAACCTTCTTGGCATGCAGATTGCAATTAACAAAGGACTAAGTGAAGGATGTGCCGATCTACTCAATGTGTATTGCAGCCTCCATCAATGAATAGACGTTCAAATATCTGACAATCACCTGTTCCAGAAGCAAACGAATAGACACAATGCAAAGCCTTTCTCAAGAAGTCAATTTCCATCTTCACGCCCTGCTCTAAGTTAACCGTTGGCGTTGGCGCAGCGGTCTCCTCTAAGAACCTTGGCATAACACCTTCTAAGCCGAAGTCTTAGCTTGTCATCAGCGCGCTGCTTGACTTCAATACACTAACTTCCAACATCATAAATTCGAGAATGGTTGGAGGCTGCCATGGATCTTCCAATGAGATGGTCTCTTGGGTTGCTAAACACTCGGGCCTAAAAGTGAATCTGCATCGCTGATACACAGACCCTAGAACGAAAAGTTAGCCAATGTTCTATGTAAAGTAAGTGATTTCATGGACTGTCTACGAACAGTCATAGAAGGATTTGTCGAGACTACTGTGAGACATCTAGACTACTGTGGCCCATACCCGGTACCCGGTCCAGAACGATGAGGAAAACTGATCAACCTTCACAAACATAATCAGAGGATACTGTGTCATTGGAAGACATGCGCAGCGATTAAGCATTCCTAACAATCATTTCTGCAGGGACTATAGGGAACAATAGGAAGAGGAATAAGTTCTACTTTTTTGTAACTGTGCTGGCTTGGTACCCAGCAGAATGCAATCTCAAGGCAGTTACCTTTTTCTAGACAACACTCGAAGGACGGTGTGTTGAGATATTCATTGCGGAAAACAACCTGACCCAGCCTGTATAATAAATGAGCTCACACGAATACTAGACGTTGATAGTCACATCGCCAACACCCTGGACTTGTTGTTATTGCAACTTCTCACCCTGAGAAGTACACAGTTGAGGTGCTTTCTTCTCTGGGGTCGTCGGACCATTGTGCTGTATCAGCTAATTTCTCGTACACCGACAACACAGTTAGAGAAAAGATTTCTAAACGAACCCTATGGCAATACGAGAAAGCCAACTGGAACGGGCTTACGAGTAGCACGTTTAAATTTTAACTGGTCGTTATGTTTCCTGCGTGGATGTCGCTGCCGATCGCAGACTCGCAGACGAGGAAAATCGAAAAAAGTTCAAATGAGCAAGGAAGAAGACTACAAAGTCTTTCCTAAGCGTGTGCCATATTAACACGACCAAAAACTAAGTCAAAAAATACAGCAATGTCACAAAGGTAGTATCAATTTTTAGTCTTTCGTCAAAAATATTAGAGATCTGCCTCATCCTACATTCCAGCTGTCAGCCCTTTGTATAAAGCCAATCTGTTCACTGCACACTCTCCGACTAGTTCAACACTTTCAGATTGTGCTTTGTCTCTGCCTACACTCAAGTGCGTCGAATTTTAAATGGGATGAATCCACTCGTGTAGCATGTGTTCTTAAAGATCTTAACATACATAAATCCGCTGGTCCAGATGGTATATCTCCCCTTCTTCTGAAGAGGTACTCTACCTCGCTGGTAAAACCACTGCGTAAGCTTTTTCATCAATCCTATTGTCGAATTCGGATCTTCCTCCCTCTCTTATTACAGACCCATTGCACTCACGAACGCTGATAAACCGTGAAAAATCTCGAAACACGAAAACTCCTAAACTCCTCAATGACCAGCAGTACGGCTTTCGTAGCAACAGGTCCACGGGTGATTTGATGGCATGTTTCACGCAAAATTGGAACCAAGGCATGCATCAATCTGGCGAAAGCAAGATAGTTGGACTTCATATTTCTACAGCATTTGACAGAGTTTGTCATCAGGCTCTTTTGCTGAAAATCCGTGCTTTTCAGATCGATCAATCTCTTCTTCAATGCATTACAAATTACTTTCGGAACGTTTAATTCGAGTGGGCTTGGATGGTTTCGACTCTAGTATTCACAAAATAAATGCCGGTATGCCTCAGGGCTCCATTCTGTGCCCGACACTCTTTTTATCTCTTGTCTGATACTTCTAATCCAATATATCCCTTTGCTTTCATATTCGTTTCCGGAATCACTTCCCTGTTCATCACCTGTAGATCGGGAACGGCAGCGTATGTTAAGGTCATTAAATTCCAATATTAACAGCATACCAATTGGGGAGCTATCAGCAGGGTGGAAGTTAGTGCTTCCAAAACACAATGCTGTCTGCTATCATTAAAGCGAAATTTAAAGACCCAGCCATTGTCCATGAATGGCACTTCGTCAAAAACGCTTGGCAATGTCAATGTTTCCTCAAGCGATGCAAGAAATATTTCACCCATCTGTCGCAATGTATAAGGCATTTATTCGTATCCGCTAAAAAATTGGAGTAGAGTGCCCACATCCGGTCAGGTGCGCCTAAAACATCTCTGCATCTGATAGGTACGATTCAGAACCATGCGATAAGACTCATAGGTGTTGCTAATATCACTCATTCAATAGACACCTTCGAACACTGTCTCATCTTGCTCCACCACTATTTTCACCACCAGTGATCCATTGAAATTACCAGCATTTTTCGACCCCGTCTCGCTGTGAATGATTATCAGTTTAGCCTCAAGCCCACTTTCGGACGTGCATTGAAATATCCTGATTCTTTCTTAAGCCAGACATCTCGCTTATGGAGTGCCCTCCCGAGCTCTTTACTTCCTGACCATTATAACCTTCAAACATTCAAAACGAACGTACATCGGTACCTCTCTTCCTTGGTTACCTAGCTTTCCTTCGCTCGCTGTGTGCAAACATTTTAAGGGTACTCAAATCTCAAAAAAAAGCACAGCCCATCAGTTAAGCAATCGGGTTCAGAAGCTTTGTTGTATAATGCTTACGGTTGACCTGACTTTATCATAGGTGGATAGAAATGTTGCCTGTCTTCGTCCATGTTGAATGGTTAATTTTGCCAGATGGTGGGATGTTGTCTATTATCATCGCTTAGCAGTCTGCAGACATAATCTTCCCAGATTCTCAGCACCGACTGTGGTTCTACTATTATTCCCTCCTCCATCCTTGCAGATTTCTTCTCGGACTCTCTAGCTTTTCGGCATGTTCGTTGTAATTTTTTGTAAAAACTTCCAAATTTATTCTTTGGAACCCTTTTTTCTGTTTGTAGAGCTCGAGAGCCACTTTCGTTCTTTTCTGGAAGACAGCTTTGTATATTCGTTGCTTTTCTAGATTTGCCTGTCTGCATTTTACTCGTACATCGAATCAGGGGTTTCTTTCCTCGGGCTGGTTGTAACACAGTTCATTAGAGGAAGACTCTCTGATTGCTCTTTGGCAGTGATGCCACTGGTTTTCTCCATTCGATGTTGGCGGTATCGGACTTCTCGATATCGGACAAAATCCTGGCGATCTCTTGTGATTGTAGTTGGCCTACGTTGAACTTTCTCAAAGTGGTTCGCTAGCTTTGGGATGTTACGGATATCGGCATCTGTATTTTGCCTTCAACAAGATAAGGATCCAGGACGATATTAGTTGCTTAGAGCGTTCGGACATCCAAAACACAGGAGAAGTGTCTTTCGTCGCTCGCAACATGATCAATTTGGTTGACGGTTTCTTGATCAAGAGTCTATCAGGTCCCTCCATATGAAGGTGTGGAAGCCCAATGCTGCTTATAGATGCAGTTCCTCCCGCCGCAAGATCAATAATTCAAGGTCTAAAATGCCTTCCTTACCCAGCTTGGTACTAAAACCGCCAAGGACGACCTGATGGCGAATCCGCATCTGACTGGAAGCTGCGATTACTGTCCTTATTTAAGCCAAACAGCGAGCAGTTCCTGTAATGGGCCCATTTTCAAGTAACCGTAGGATAACTACGATTACTACCTTAGATTTAGGAGGTGGAGTCATTACATATGTAGACCTCAACCCTTCACCAAACGGCAAGGTCATCATAGACTTGACTTCGAAATGGTACTGAAAGTAGTGCTTAGGGTTCTTAGGGGGGTTTGTTAATGTCATTAAATTCAGATGGAATGACGCACCGTAATTCAAGCCATACTTAAGAGAAATTCACGTAAAAAATGTATACTTTTCCTAAAAACTTCTGGAGAACTCATACTTGACGTGAACTCGTGGGTATCCTGCAACTTTATCCAACCGCAGATCTCCATTTCCTTATTTTACTTTAACTGTGTGTGTAGACTTAGTCCTTGTAAGAGCACCATTTGATTGCAATCAGCCAAGTCTACTCCAAGCACTTGCCACTTTCACATACACCAATTCCAACAGCATCTCTGGCCACTGAGGAGGGGCTATCTTTATATCAATGCTACACATTTGTGACGAGCTAACAAATACAAACAAACAATTTAGATAGTTTCTCCAATTGTATCTCTATAAGTTGCTGGTGCAACGTTTTCCAAAGTACTCACTCCAACATGGTGTCAGCGGAAGTGTAGAAAAGCCCTCGTTACTGTAAAAAAAAAAAAGGAAAATATTTCACCCTGTTTTTTTACTCGCATTTCATCTCCTTGTCAGCGTTCATTTGTTTGTCGCACTGGTGCGTCCTTGCGTCCTTGCGTCCTTGCGTCCTTGAGTCCTTGTAGGGAGCTCTATCGGTGATGTTTTTCTGTTATGATTTCCTGAAGCAACAGCAGTGCCTCCTATCTTTGTGGAGCCTGTTGGAGTCCTTCATTAGGACGCCTCTAAGGGTGAGCTGGAAACAACGTCTCTTACTCGTACCTTCTGTTGCTCTATGCTTACGCTTTTCGGTTTCATTTTATTTATTTTTACTTTGTTTTGTTTTTATTATTTTCGTCATCGTCGTTCGTATATCTGTGATGCAGGTGTATGGTAGTTGTGCGACGTGAGATGTGTTCTTCAGGTGGAAAACATAAGCAATGGTGATTCGTGTGTTTTACCTGGGATCACGTGGATATTTCTGGAATCGCACAATATTCGCATATACTCGTACGCCTCTGGTCTTCTTGGTGTCTTCCACGCTGTAATTCTCATTTATTTGTTTTTTTTTTTTTTTTTTTTTTTTTTACTGATTTTGTTTTCTCCCTTCTTTTCCTGTTTGTGGAAATGGGGGACATTTTTCCAACCAATCCTTCGTTCCTCTCTTATTCGTTATACGTCGTGGAATTATGACAAAATACGGTGACAAAAAACAAAAAGCACGTAAAATCGGGGTGCGTTTACGGGGGTGATGAACAAAATTGGGGTAGTCTTTGGGTTGAAGAGACAGTGTGTACTGTGATAGTGTATGGGGTCCCCATGTGGGAAACGAGAGTAATTGTAGGAAGGTTTCGTTTATTTATTTATTTATTTTTTGTTTTTTTTTTTTTACATTTTTTCCAGTCAAAATTTGAAAGACCGAGGGATGTCAGTAGCTCGGTTGTAGATACGGCTCTTTAGAGCATACCGTACTGTGTATATGTGATTTTATCGATCGATGTCTGTGGAATTAATGTTTTCAAGGAAACTAAACTTAAGGAGATTATTATTGTTTTTTACTTCGGAAAATTGTGTTTTCTTAGAAAGACATTGTTGGTTTTGTTGATTTGTTTTCTTTTCTGCAAAACTAGATGCGCCTCGTTATTTTTAATTTAATGGATTCCGTCCTCAACCAACGGGTGATTAAAATTTATCTTAATGAAATCCGAAGCTGAAAATTGTCAGAAGTTAATTTTTTTTTTTTTATAAATTTGCTTTAAATTAAATTTTCTTATTAAATTTTATACCTACCAACAAATAAAAGGAATTAGAGGTGTAAACGTTATCTGCGTGAAACACTCTTGTAAATTGCAAAAAGGACCACTAACTCACCAGATGTTTTGAACTGACTTATCTTGTGAGGAAAATCTTCCAGAAATCGCTCGAAATGCTGATTTACGCACGACTACGAAATTAATCCGAAAGTATTTAAACAGGTTACTCAGGACAAATTGCAAAGAGATATGGATTTGGGAAAAGATCGGAGCACTACGGAGTACATCGAGTTATGCTACGAAAAGGTATGAGTATAGACCAGCTGCTGGCATTTCGGAAGAGAATCTCCACTACCTGGCTGGCTCATCGAACTTCAGGTGAACAGAAAGAATGGCCTTACACCGAAATGTGCAAACATGAAAGGGTGCTCAAAAACCAAAATGAAAAAGCATTGGGCATTTTCATCGCAACTTTTGAAGCATTTTTTTTGGCTAGACAACACGGCTTAGACACATCACTTTTTTTAATCAAAGCTACGCTATTATCTGGAATCATGATTGCGGATGCCAATGTGTTAAACCAGCCGCCGATTGGCCGATTCTCTACTTAGCGCTCTCAATAATTCCAACGTCTATGCTCAGGTATATGCAGATTTTGCGGTGGAAGTTCTGTCTGTTGGATCACGTCTAGAGGCTGTCTGTTCTAAAACGCGGGCAGCTCTAGGCGTGATCGACGTTTGGTGAGGTAGAAATGGGGTTTTTCTCCAAACTGAGGTTGCTTTCTTCACGAGAAAGAGGAATCTGACTGTTTTACTTAGTATGTGTTACAAGGCTAAGTATTTGGGTATTATCCTAAATAGCAAACATCTCTGGACTGGAAAAACATTGTAATCTCTTAAAACTTTTGTATAACTTACGCTGATGCTTCGTTAAAATTTAGGGATGGCCTTATACTTGTGGGTCTTGCATAATTTTATAAAAATGGAAATTCATTCGGGTTGACGAAAAAAGGATTATGCAAATAAAGAATAATTTCTAATCAAAGTATTCTAGGTGCAACTGGTACCCTCAGTGTATTAGTCTTAAGAAATTCTTAGCAGCAGGGCTTAATGTCATTAAGTACACCACTGAACAGCAAAACGAAGATCAAGTGCCTTTCCAACCGCGTCAACTAAAAATACATATAGTTGCGGAGGCCGGGCTTCCGTCAATAGAAGAACGACACCTTGAAATCGTTGCAAAACTTAATGTCAAGCTTCGTTTTCAAATAGGTTCGGTAATAGATAGGGACACAAGCTACAATAGTAGCAACGCTTGTCTCTCGTTAGAACTGAACTGAACCACCATGGTCCCTCCATAATGATTCAGTACTTTTCAACCTACAAGAGTTCCAAAAGGACATAACAAGTAACGTCATTTACAATTCCAGATGACTCGAAATCTAATCTATCAACGGCTACGACAGGAGTAATGGTTTCTCTCAGAATTCAAACCAGAAAAGGACTCTGTGTTTTCACGTTTTCACTTACCTTCAAGGGTGGCTTGAAAGGCTATCTAAAATATGGCGGTGTTACTCGTATCTTTGTGGTTTACCAGAAGATTCGATTTCATTGCTCTTTATGAAAGTATGCATCTGGCTTTCAAGAAAACCTGAAGGCAATGAAGTTGTAAAAAATTCGTATCTAGTTCGAAAAAGGTTTGGGTCCATTTCCTCCGTTTGTGTCTAGCTTGCTCTCGGATTAATCTGCTGGAGCTAATGGTTGATGCTGTTACTGGAGGTAATTTACCACTGAAGGGTTTATTTAACTTTTTGAGAAAAACTGAGAAAATCCTCTAAAACGAGTACACTGTACTACATAACATAGCTATTTATGAGGGTATTCCTATCCATATCACATCTATTTGATTGAAGCTGCGCTTCCAGTTGTTTGGATGTCTCAACATGAAAAACATACCAGGATTGCAGCCAAGGATGAAGGCAGCTTAAGTGACGGATTTCTCACCATCGTCATGTAGACATGTTAGGCCCAAAAAGACAAGAACTCAACAAGCAAAAATAGACAAAAGTTTATTAAAAAGAAGAAAGAAAAACCTGGGGAAGCACATGGTTGGAGATATTGAGAGATTCTTGGAAGAATTATGGGGAATCCAGCTATAATATCTTGCATACCCCTACTGTAAAAAAAAACATTTAGAAAAGAAATATTGCAACAGCATTCGTAGGCAAAAATTCTTTGTGAAGACTGTATGGTGGTCTTGAAATGAATTACCAATATGTAGTACAATGCGCAATCCACCAATAACACCCTCCGAATGGTCGTTTTAAGTAAGCTTAATTCTGATAAGCAAGTCATCCTCGAGTCAAGTATGAGCACTAGTATCACTAGTGTATCAGGATGACCTGATGAAACAGTGTGCCTAAACCACAAAATATTTTCCACGTGACTGTAGCTCCTGCTTCCATAAAATCGCCTGGACGCGACCATATGAATGTATTTTCGCGTAGTGGGAAAATTTCCCGAAACAATTGAATGATGATGAGGATCTTACCTCCCAGTGGTAGTCCCCGATAACTGCAAGAATAAATCTTTACCCATGTAGGCTAAAATGGCAAGGACATGCTCAACCTGTTGTATAATATTCACCTACGCCGTCATAGGGCTCCCAACCCTATACGGAAGAGATTAAAAAGTTGTGACGAACGAAATAATGGCGTGGGGTAAAAATGGATTCTCTGCTGATGTTCCTTGTACTTAAGGACAACAACACTCGGATCTGAACTTGGAATGTTCGGACCCTTAACAGGCTACGACGAGCAGAGCAATTAGCACAGGACCTTGACTACTATCATACAGATATCACGGCCATCTAGGAAGTGCGATGGGATCGGCCCGATCCAACGGGTTGGCCTTTGGGCTATAGCTGCACTACGGTTTCCATGGAGATCGTGGACGCTGCTCTGGTTAATGCTGTTTTAAGGCTTTCCAAATTTCTGACCATGACTACAAACCATAATCTAGCGGATTCAGATCTGGACACCTCTACGGCCAATCTTCTGCTGCTATAAAGCAAGGAATATTGACTATGAGCCACTTCTGCGTTGTTTTGGCATTGCGCGCTGGACTAGAGTCCTGTTGGAAGATCCATCTGTATCCACTAAAAAGGGTATTGGTCAAACCCTTCACAATACACTCTAGCACATCTTCTTGGTAAACCTTTGCACCAGTTTATACGTCTTTTTCATAGAAATGGAGGGATGTGACACCATGGTGAGAGACTCCCCACAAAACCACTATGGAAGCGGGATGATGTTCACGTGGAACCCTTGGAACAATATTTTTCGCTTCCTTAGATGAAGTGGCATAAAGCTTGTCATTCTACCACCGTACAAATTTTCTCATCCGTAAGCAGAATGTTTTCATGGCCATTGTCCGCGTGCCACTGCAAAAGTCGCTTGCATCTTTTTAGCCTAATTTTTTTTAGTTGAGGAGTTAGAAGATAACCCGTGGATCGATGATAGAATTTCATATGCAGATCATCCCGAATCAGACTAGATATGGATCTGGTTGATATATCCAATTCCTTGGAGATGATCTTCTGCGTCCTAACGAGATTTCTCCCGTTAGGTGAAAATTACAAAGAGTGTCGCGAACAGAATGGAGCCCTGGGGCACACCAGCATTTATTTTGTGAATATCAGACTTGAAACCATCCAAGCCAACTGGAATTAAATGCTCTTAAATTAGTTTCTAATCCAATGAAGAAGAGATCCCTCGATCCTAAATACACGCATTGCGGACAAAAGGGCCTGATGCCACACTCTGCCAATGAACAGTACTGCAATCCAGTGGCAACGATGCCAACGTGCCGTCAAAGATGCAGCATCTAATGTGCTGGATTTCGCCCACCACCACAAACCACCTGGTTTGATGAATAATCCTGTCAAGCACATGCAGCTGAACAATAGGCTGGAACGAAAAGACGGGATGAACACCGGTTTCTTCAGAAGAAAAAAGAACACGAGAAACTCCCGATCAAAGATAGTGAGAAGTTATACTCGAGGAATAACGTATGGAGTTTTCACTAATAGGTAAAAACAATGAGTCAAGGCAGGAAGACCCGTTCAGAAGGGTGTAGGAATGAAGAATGCAACCTTGTAATGTAGTCACAGTCGGCGATGAGAATATGGAAAACTTTTTCTGCAGACTGTATAACTCCAAAGAAGCCCAATATCCCGCCATCAGGCAGAAAAGACCATTCAACTTAGACGATGATAGCCAAAACTTCGGTCTACTTGACCAAAATGAATTATGGATAGAACATCTAAACTGAAATCCAAAATTTCTCTGAACTGGTCAGAATGGAATCTCAATTTCGTTTGCCCGATCCACAAAAAGGAGGCCCCCTCAACTGCGCCAACTATAGAGGAATAGTCTCCTCAATATTGCATGCAACATTTTGCCGTCTAAAAGTCTTCGTTAGCAACCTGATTGGCTTTCAATCGATCAAACCTTCACACTCCGGCAGATCTTGGAAAAAACCCAAGAAGTCCAAATCGATACCCACCATGTTTTCATCGATTTTAAGGCCGTGTATGACAGCATTTACAGCCTTAGCCGCGACCTTTGATGTCACAAAAGGTTTTAGACAAAGTGATGTGCTGTCATGTAATTTCATTAACACCATACTTTAAATCGTTGTGCAGACCTCTGAGGGGAATACTGGAGACACAATCTTTCAAAAGTCAATCCAACTACTAGCGTATGCCAACGATCGATATAACTGGGAGAACACAGGGAGTTTGCTTGTATTGAAACGGTAGCTGACAAAATGGGTTTAGCGGTAAAACTAAGTAAACTCGTATGCTGTCAATAATAAGGGACACACAACATTCACGAATTGGACAGAACGTCACAGTCAACAGCTATAATTTCGATGTAGTTAAGGATTTTGTCTACTTTGGCTCTGCCATCAATTCTGGCAACAACACTTCAGTAGGAATGAAACGAAAAATCACTCTTTCCAATGGCTGTTTCTTTGGCCTAAGAATGCAATTAAGTAGTTAGGCCCTATCCCGAAAAACTAAGGAGACTCTACGGGTATATAAGTGATTGATTATCCAAGTCCTACTTTATGGCGAAAGAAGATAAATATATCCCCAGTCGTTTCGAGAGAAAAATCATTCAAAAAATATTCGGTCCCGTTTGCGTTGACGAGATTTGGAGAATGAAAGGTTCAGGCACCTTTAACAAGCTAAGTTGACTTTATTCACGTACGTTAAGTCAATGAGTGAGTCTTCCATCCACCAAATATCCACATTGCACCAAGTTCTGGGAAAGGCCAAGGAGAAGTAAATTACAAATTACTCCTAATGCTCACCACTTTCAGCTGCTTTTTTTTTGGACCGGCTGGGTGTCGTTTTTTTAAGCTGTATCCCTGCTAATTTTGTGTCATTATCATCTACTTCGGGATGCTTACTTCCAGATATAAGAACATTTAGCGTCAAGTGGTTCAAGCCGTGACCGGTGAACCTATGTTCCTTCCATCAATCTCAGGATTTGTGACTATGGATTCCCCTTAGCATACTTACCCTTTCAAGGTCACTTAAGACTTTGTCTTGCTTGGATCACCCATTCAGACCAGCATTATTCATTGAGATTAAACGGAAGATAGCCTTAGCCAAAGTTAAAGCCCTCTCCATGTGGATAACATAAAAATTATTCAAAAATGCAGGTGATATGGTTAAGGGTATCAGGGATGACTTAACCTTAAGCGATTATCGGCCATAAAATCATAATAAAAACAAGCGAAAGAAACTTACTGTTAAACTCATCATCAGACGTCGCTAGCAATTTTAATGGTCATATCGAAGAAGACACCTCACAAAATGAGTGGACATTTTCTTGGCAAACCCTGCACATGTACAAGGTAATTGCGGGGGTTTGGCAAGATTAACAACCCACGGAATCAGGAATCAGTCATATAACTTACATGTATCATATGATGCACTAATGGAGGTTAAAGCCTTGTTATAACTATGAATAAAAGCTGCACTTTGTGAATGGACTTCTGTCTAAAGTTTTTCGTCTATAATGTCTAATGATCTGCCTAACAGTGATCAAATTTGGACTCTAAGCTTTTATTGCTAGATTGCATCCGAAATATCTTATACTGAGTGCTATATTCAGTATTTTCTTTTGTTAATCGGACGCTGATCGACGGATTCTTAATAGTTGGCATCTACTTCAAAACCAAAAAAGTAGAAGAAAAGTAAAAGAAAACAACTTTGACAATACTAACTTACTGTTGGCTGGTCTACCGAAGCCGTTTCCTAGACCTCAGCCAAAATCTTTCAGAAACACAATATAAGAGTTATTATCTCAAAATGTTGTATGCACATGTTAACATGCGGTCAAGATGCATAAATCACCAAAGTATTACAATTTTCGAAACACTTATCCCAATGGATGGCAATTTGTCTCTCTAACTGACATTACCAACAACTTTCTCTGCAAAACGTTGTATTTTATAGTTCTCTAATGGATCCCCAGCTAACCTCCGATAAAATTCTTCTTCCGTCTTTAAGAAATTCCATGGGAAAAATCTCAGAATTCCTGTCGCCATAATTAATGTCCACTGAATCCATGGTTTAGGGTGGACTCGATGCTTGAACCCAAAATAGATAAGTCCATTTATCTTAGCACTCGCCCACTTAATTGCTTAGTTCGTTCAGTGTCTCTTTCCCTTAACAGCCAGAGTCTTATGAGAAACTTTTCCGCTCCTACTTTTCAACCCATTAACCTTATCAACCCCACCAACGCCAACTGACCTTCCTTTCAACTTTTGACAAGGAAAATAATTCAAACCATCTTCGTACCATCCCATACCATACCCCAAGAAGGTTCATTCAAGAAATCAAGAACATCTGTCTATCGCACACTCTTATCCTCCATATTTTCATCCGCCTCGCGTTCCTCCTCATCGTTCGGTTATTACCATCATTAGCGGATTAGTAGACAGAGTCGTGATGGAGCTCTAATTCACTCGATATGCACACGCCTCAAAACAAATTACAATAATTCTGCTTCTATGGCATAACTTAAACATCCATCGTATCCTGCTCACACTCATACTGCACAATCGACCGACTGACTATCAGAGATCGTGTATGTGTAACGGTTTTGAGGCCAATATACGAATCGATAGTCCTTGGATACGAGGAGATTATTTCGCTCAAAAGGATTTTCACATTTCACGTCCTATGCGCAAAGGCGGACATGTTGAATGTGATAATTATCTGTATCCCATTCAATAATCCGAAGACGGCTTGTATCCGTATCCATGCATAGGTGCTTTGTATCATACAAAACATACATACGAGTATGTACGAGCCCAACAAGATGTTGGATGATGTGTCGGCTAGTCTATTTATAAACAATGAGGACACCTAAAGGGATACTCCAACTAAGAGTTCACGTTGATGGATGCTAGGACATCCGGAAGGGTTAATGTGATTAAATGGATTCTATTTTTGTCGAGCAAACAAAATCAATTTGTCATTCCCTTTGTACCGTATTCGTATGGATACTATGTCTATCCTAGACACGCCGTCTTTCATATACTCGTGTATCTACACGGCCATATTCGAATACAAATACGTGTACTAGTGCTCCCTCCAAAATTTTGAATACACTTCCGAGTGCACCTCTTTGGAAATGCGAAACATTAATGATGGACGAATGAATGGACTGCCGGACGGACTGTCGGTCGGACTGACACAAGCACAGCTCGTAACTGTTGCGAGAAAGTCATTTAACGAAAATTATTTGTGACGAGATAACAGTGGCAACAAACGTTACGATACGCCTGCAATTTATTATTATTACAGTAACTTAATTATGTTCATAAATTCCGAAGAACACACAAGGAAGGTATCCGTAGCTATGCAATGTGCGGGTAAGTATGATATGAAGTAAATACATGAGCCACGGGGCCCTGCTCCACCAACGGAACAAAGTTTGAATGATAAGTTTCAATTTAATCCGCTTTGCTGTAATAGCATTTGTAATGCGACGGACATTAAGCTGTCATGTAAATATGAGTGAGTTCATAGCATATTTTGAAGTATCTAGATTTAATCAATTCATATTGGCATGATATAGAAATGATGCAAATCAAATGGCCAATGTTTGAGTTCAAAATCTTCCTCAAAATCTTGTAGACCAACTTCGAACAAGACGAATCAGAGCAAATCAATAAGACGTTTCTCATTTCCTGTTAGAGGTTAGATTTGGTTGGTGGGTTGATGAGGTATCCGGAGCTGAGTCCATTCTATACCTCATCACACTTAGGTGTGTGTAGACTGATTGGAAGGGATGGGGATTTGATTGCGGTTCCGAGTTCTGATTTCCGCTTTCTGTTTCGCTTTGATTGCCCTTTGGTTCCTGAGCAGGTCTAAGCCATTTCGTTGCATCTGCGAATCTGAAAAGAGATGCAAATGAAGCAGCAGATAGCTCTGAGAGGCCGTGGAAGTAATAACGTTCGTTGCCTCAAATTACTGAGACTGAGACAGTGACACAACAAGTTGGGGGTATCCTCCCGCGAACCTATGTCCCCACAGGGTCTGCAGATGTTGTCGCCGGTAAGGCGCAGCTTTATTGCGTCCGCCCCAAGAAGATTATAACCTGGGAGCTATCCAACAAGTGTAGATAGTTCAGCTCGGTTTTTAAAGAGAATCTGACTTTTTCTGAATTTGCTGAGTTCCGGCCATAACTGTCTTGAGATTTAGCACTTTGGGAGGTTTTTCCACATTTTATTGGCTTTGATTTGTATCATTCGCTCCTCTTGTTTGATCTGCAATAATCCTTTTCGAGCTAGCGCGTCTGCATTCTCATTGCTTGCCACTCCTTCGTGGTCAGGGAACCAGCAGAGCGTAACCCTATGCTGAACGCAAAGAGCCTTAAGCTTATCGAAACAACGCTTCACAAGCCTCGATTTAATTTCGACTGCCACGTTGGCTTTGATGTCAGCCTGGCTGGCTACTGCTACAGCCAATATCTCAGCCTCGAAGACACTGTTATAGTCCAGCAGGCGTCGTTAGCATCATAAGTTCAGTTAATCGGTTAAGATCCCAGCGTCGATTCTTGTCTCTATCTTTGATCCATGAAAATGGATATCGAGTATCATTTGGTCCCTGCTCCATGCCTCACTGCTTGGCAAAAACAGGCGAATGGTGTTTTAAAGTCATGATGGGATATCAAGTTTGTATTGGAGCATAAACGCAGTTCACTTGTAAAGATCGAAGCGTGGCCTTACGGGTTTGGTTTCCACTCAATAAGCTGACTCAATCTTAAAGCGCTAGGGGCAGGAGGCCAAGTATATACATATACTTCTCAGTCCCGTCGTTGGCGTGGTTCCCATGGCGTGAGTCGTGCCTATATAAGTCCTCTGTACTTTTGTCATTAGCATATGATAGCTGATTTTATTTGTGGACTGCCACCATACTAAGATGTCGTAGGTTAAGATGGGTCTGACGATAGCCGTGGGTTAGGTGCCCATGTTCATCCAAATAACATATAACGAGTGCAGACGTCTAAGGCCATTTTAGCTTTCTTTACACGTTCTTCGACATTGAACTTCAAACTCAATTTGTTATCTAGTACAATGCCTACATAGGTAGGAGTATTTGACACTATTTGATAGCCGAAGGGTAGTCCTATCTATGCAAGGAACGTCAAATTATGACATTATCTTTTTAAGTGTGAATAGCACAAGCTCTGGTTGATTTCCAGCCCATAAAGCTTGGCCCAGTCCTTAAGGATTTTAAGGGCACAGTTTCGAACTTCACTGATCGTGGGGCCCAACTTACTGGTGGCAATAATAACACGTCATCCGCGTATGCGGATTCCTTCCTTCCTTTTTAGATTCAGAAGTATTTCATTAACCACTAGGGTCCACAGAAGAGGTGTTATCACTCCTCCTTGAGGGATGCCCCTTGAGTTGGTGGCCCTCAATACCGCGTTACCTGATGTTCCTGTTGCGCAGCATATGTATTATCAGTTCGTAAATGCAGGATAAACTCCAGCATTTCCTAAGTTTCTACTTATAGCAGGAATGTTGACAGTGTTGAAGGCTCTTTCGATATCATGGAAGATTGCTTATACATGAGGGCTCGGTTTTTGCGCCTCTACCTTTTGTATAGGCATGCTGGTTTCAAGTAGCTTTTCTAAAGTTTTTGAAATGTATGATGTTAGACTTATGGGCATGAAGCCTTTTGGATAGGTATAGCTGGACTTACTTGCCGTGGAAATGAATACTACTAAGGAACTACATCGCATTGCAGAACTCCAAACACGATGGCGCTGCTGACGAACCAAGCCCCACACAGGATTAAATTGTGTTACTTAAATAAGTAAGCAAGTAAAACAGCTCGCAATCGAAGTTATGGAGTGCTCCTGCTGGAGAAATTTCGTTTAGAGGTTCAACTAGTTGGTCAACACGAACATGTCAAAAACTCCAATAAAATGTGAAGAATGCTAATGATATTGGCAAAGTCAGTTCTGAAAATCTGAACGTCCCACTCAGACTCAAACAATTAATCAAGAAACCAAGAAGAGAATGCCAACAACTTTTCTGAAGGAGATAGGCCCGCTGTCGAGCTATGTTACCAGGTTTGAGTAGGTTTGGTGAGGAGCATCCGCAAACTGACGAATATAGTCAGATGAAGGTAAACCCAGCGATTGAAATCTCAGTTTGTTTGGCGGCATCTTTAACTGCAGCTTAACAATCTGTTTAGAATTAATTCTGTTTGTGCAGTGAAATCTTAGCTTTCGCGGTCACTTCTCGAGCATGTAGCCCACAATTTATAATACCCAGCTCTCTGGCACCCACAACCGATTCATCTCTGTTTCAGAGGCTCGATACATCTTTACATCTTGGCGCCATAAAGCTGTGATTCGAGGTCCGAGCAGATATATATAATAACATATAATCTTCATATTTCAGGATTTGGATTATACCCACATATCGGGATGGCTCATAGAGTTGACTCTTGAGGCTTCTCAGCAATTCGGTCTTCTCGAGCTGGTGAATGTGTAAGCAAATACGGATCCATAATCATAGAACTGGTTCTTCCAAGATGTGTCTGCCTTCGGTGACGTTTTATATTTTGAAGGACAAGCAACTGATTTTTTGACTGCCGATGCCTGATTTCGCTGTTATACTTATCTCAGTTCAAGAAAAAGTTTTAAGCCAAACACCATCATATCAGGATCCGGTTTTACGGAATCTCGATATCAGCTATCTAAAGCCTTGAATCGAGTTCAGAAATTATGTGGCTCAACTTCAAATTGATCCTTCCCGAAGAACCGTCTAAGACTTGGTCGGTTTACCAAGCGAAAGTCAAGCTGGAGGGCTATGGGTGTGGTGGAAAGAAGTTTTAGAAATACACACAGGATATTGGGTAAAAACCTGTTAAATCACTTGTCTTTCATATAAATCTAATATCCGAATCATCGAGGATATATTCATCCACCTATTCTCACAGGATCACAGCTTTAAACGGCTTCGCTCGTAGTCTGTCGGACTAAGCGGTAGCCGGTCTTCATTGTTGTGTCACCCGTTTTTGACTTGAATGCGGGGTATGTTGCTTAAGTGCATCTACGGTATCTTGAGAATCGGCCCAATTTCCTGCTAAACTTATGGAGAGCTTGGATTCCGGGCTGTTGTTTTGAGCGCGATGTTCTTCTATTATCTAGGGTGAGTATGCTGCGTGAGACCTTTTCTTTGCCGGCTTTGTGCACTTCCCTTGCTGGTCTAATCTTTTTGTTGCAACGCTTCTTTGTGTGAATATTCTGTTTATCTCCTTAGTATGTATGCATTCCACAAGCTTTTTCTCGGTATTGGATTACAGTTGGATGTGTAGAGCTAAATCCACTATTCACTTGAGATTGTGTAAGTGTGTGATATTACACTCAACAACTCGCCAAAAACGCTGGCTATTGCGGTTCAACTGAAGCGTCTAATGCTTGATGACGCCTGAGAGTCCTATTTAATACCTTAGTCTTGGATTATAGAAGTTTGCCATTTCAGTATGTGCGGTCTAAACCAGAGTATCATCAGTAAAGAAAAGCAGAATCTGTGATGATCCATTTACTGTTTACATTGTCCATGAGTCTCGTAGGTGAAAGACATAATTCCTGCGATAGGTCGAAAAAGAGCCTCCGACGAAAACTTCGTTTGCATAAACGAAATATGTACTCGTAAAGGGTATCCCTAAATTAGCGCAAGATTTCAATTCAGCACCACTTGTCCAGTAAAGTGTTGCCAACGAAAAAAGGCAGCATGACAGCTGAGAGCTTAGGGTTGTTACAAATGGAGCGTTACACGAAAGACCAACGCGTTTTCATTGCTGAGAAATATATTAAAAATAATGAAAAAGTCTTGGCAGCTACAGTTCTCCATTTTCGTACAAAATATGGTCGGAATAGTAAATTAACATCAACCGTGACGAGATTAATTCAAAAATTCAAGGAGAATGGGTCAATTAGTGATTTTAGACACTATAGCCGTGCTTCAAAAACTCGTTCGATACAAAACATCGAAGCAGTTCGTGAGAGGGTTGCTGGAAGTCCTGGGACATTAATTCGGTACCATGGTCAAGAATTGGACTATTCGAGAAGTTCTCTACAGCGTATTGTCACGAAGGATTTGCATCTTTATGCGTCCAAAATGCAATTAATTTAAGAACTGAAGCCTACTGACCACTCACAGCGAAAAGAGTTCGTTGAATGGATTATGGAACAACAACGAGTGGATGCAGATTTTTAAAAAAAATTGTCTTCAGCGATGAAGGTAAATTTCATCTTGATGGCTTCGTTAATCGTCAAAATTTTCCTGATTGCTGGGAAATAAATGCAACCATAACTTGTCGCTCTTTAGTGTGGATTTTGGGCTTGAGGCACCGTTCTGCCTTGATAATGCGGCTGGTCAGGCAATATTTAGAAGGCTCAAAATTTATACAACGACAATTTTTGGCTTTATTGTCAATCAAATATGGCATGGAAAAAGGGTGGATCTAAGTACTGCCGAAATCCAAAATGTCATCACTTTTTAAAGTCATTTAACAGAACTAAGTATTGTAGAAGCTAAAAGTTCCATGGCTTACTATTAAAACGGACTGAGTGTATTTTTTTAAAATAACATTTGTAAGCATTTGGGTTTGGACTCTCTGGGTTGAATTCAAAAACGCTCCAGACTCGAATATACATCTTCTCTACAGATTCAAGTCGGATGGCTTGGCTTTGCTGCATAGCTCGATGTCGCTCTAGACCTCGTTCGTTTATTTGCTCTCCCAAAAGATCTTGATCGGATTTCTAAACTGTGTATGCTCCAGCGGCCTAGAGCAATACTAGGATGATTAAGGTGCTCTACAAAACTCCATTTGATGTTCGCTACAAATTGCCATATTAGATATTTATATTCACAACTAAGCTACAAAGAGGTGGGAGTCCGAATCAGTCTTACTTGATCGGAAGCCTGGGACAGAAATCAAAACGATAGTTCCTTAAACTGGAAATCTATGTTCTTCGTGTAGTAATGTGGTTAACGTGAATCCATCCATTAACATGGTTAACATGATATGTGTAGGATCAAGTTGATAAAACACAGTTAATGTACTATTTGGATTTATTAATAAAGGATGTGAATTTTGATAGAATGAATATGGACAACTAAACAGAACTTTAGTTGTAAACATCGACTTTAAGTACGCGTCCACCGTCTTTAGAGTTTCGTCGTCAACTGGTTCTCCTCGTCTTTGTAACAAGTATCTGTCGTTCCCTTTTTTCCTCGTTTGCGTTTGGTTATTTATTCTGCTGTAGATTAAGAGTAAGGAAAACGGTTTGGTCAAAGCCAATCCCACAGCTCGGTCGTCTTGCTATGCATTCGTCGCGAATGCGTCCCCGTCAAGGTTTTATATATTCGGCGCAGATAGACGTTTGCCTTGGACCTTCGCTAAATAGGTGTCGTTGAGCTTCACTCTGGTGACTTTGTACGGGCCAAAGTATTTTGTTTTCAATCTTAGGCCACCACTGGGTACATGGGTATGTTTAATTGCGACTACGTCGCCAATTTTGTAGACCGTGGCGGGCTTGCGTCGTAGATCTTTCTATTTTCGTCTTGCATTTGTTCAATTTGTTGGTTGGCATGCTTGCGTAGTTCCCGTCGGTTATAATTGAACACTTGAATCGTTTCGGCTGGAATCATCTCTTTGAGCTTGAGATCAGATTCAGTATGCATTTTGATGAACAAGTATTGGGTCTATAACTCGTGCGGTTTGCTAAGAGATGGCGTAACTTTTATTATTCCATTGGAACATGCGTTGGAAAGCTACTGTCATTGTTCGTCATTTCAGTATATGTCATTCATTTGAAGCGTAAACAACTATAATTTTTTTTCACTCAAATATGTCGAACTTTGTGCCTGAAAAAGTGTTTTTGTGGGGAGTTCTTCTTCATTACTTTAATATGAAGGAAACTGCTGCCGAAAGTTATTGTATTTTGGTGCAAGCTTATGGTGAACATGCGCTAGCTGAGCGAACGTGCCAAAAGTGGTTTGCACGATTTAAAAGTGGTGATTTTGGCTTGGAAGACGATGAACGTCCTGGGCAACCAAAACAGTTTGAAGATGAAGAACTGGAAGCATTACTCTATGAAGATTGTTGCCAAACACAAGAAGAGCCCGCAGAATCTTTGGGTGTCACTCAAGCAGCCATTTCAAAACGTTTAAAAGCAGCTGGATATATTCAAAAGCAAGGAAATTGGGTTCCACATGAACTCAAGCCGAGAGACGTCGAAAGGCGGTTTTGCATGTCCGAAATGCTGCTGGAACGCCACAAAAGAAAATCATTTTTGCATCGGATTGTTACTGGTGATGAAAAGTGGATCCATCACGACAACCCCAAGCGCAAAAAATCATATGTGAAACCCGACCAACCAGCCAAATCAACGGCAAAGCCGAATATCCATGGTGCGAAGGTAATGCTCTGTATTTGGTGGGATCAGATGGGTGTGCTGTATTATGAGCTGCTAAAACCGGGTGAAACCATCAATGGACAACGCTACCGAACACAATTAATCCGTTTGAAGAGAGCAGTGGCCGAAAAACGCCCGGAATATGTGACCAGACACGAGGCAATAATTTTCCATCATGACAACGGAAAACAGTGGATGGGAAGTCTTACCCCACCCGCCTTATAGCCCAGACCTTGTCCATTCTGACTACCATTTGTTCCGGTCGATGCAGAACTCCCTCACTGAAATACGGTTCACATCAGAGCAGAATATCAAAACTTGGCTTGATTCATTCTTGGCTGCCAAGCCGGCGCAGTTCTTTTGGGATGGGATCCACAAATTGCTAGAAAGATGGGAAAAAGTCATAGCTTCAGATGGGCAATACTTTGAATAATACTATTGTACATGTTGTTCCTAAATAAACGTTCAAATTTTGAAACTAAAACCGCACGAATTAAGTTATATATCCAATGCAATAACTCAAACGTCGTAATGTGGGTGCTTCTGGAATAAGTTGAGTTTGCTTGATAGTTGCTGCACCTTGTCAGAAAATTTGTACCACTTAGTCGCAAAAGGAAGGCCGATATGATGATAGCGTTCAGTCTCTCGTGGAAGTCCAGTCGTAGCGACGTGAAAGCGGAGCCCCTGTCAGATTTAATCTGGATCGTATTTCCAAAGATTGAACTTTGAACTTTGTATTCACGGAATGCAGCAGCTGATTTGTTTTAGAGTCCTATTGTCGGGACTTGGAATGTAGTATTACTTAGCAATAAGTAGAAAAGTGTCATTTTTCGTTAGCTTGTTTGGTGATTTCACCGTGCATAGCCAGAGGTAGAACTATAATATAAGTTTATTGTCATCGACCAGCTTGTATAACTGGCCAGCCTTCATAAAATACTTAATTGTTCTTCTCGGCAAGGATGTTTATAATTGGTTTCAACTCATCGTATTTTGTTTGAGCGTACTTTAGTTTGCTGTGTACACTATTGTCATTGATCATAATCATCATCACCATCATCATCATCATGGATTTACGTCTTTGAGTATCAGCGTGACATATTCGGCTGCCAGTTCGGTGTTCGACGACGTAATGAAACTGTTGTAGAAGGAGAAACCAGCGAGTAACTCTGGTGCACAAATTCTTTTTTTCCGGCGTCTTGAACGGCATATCTAGAACATTGAGTCTAAATTTATTTAAGGCTTTCATAGCTCAGTAACTTTCTCTCTGTAGCAGACGTCTTCTTTCTCATCCAATAAACTGGGTGCATTTGCCCATCGCTGGGTGACTTTTGGAGAAGAACAACACCAAACCCATCTATAAATGCATTAGTACACGCTTCTCTGCTATCAATGTCTTCAGCAAATTGAAGGATGCGATTTATTTTTCATTTAAACTGAGTTGTGTTTCTTTCTTTTGTTAAGTCCTTGAGAGATTTAGCAATCGACGGAAAGATCGGTATCAACTTTCACAAATAGCCAACCAATCCCCGAAAGCTCTGTAGCTGATATTAAGTGTGAGGCAGTGCCAACTTGGAAACTGTTTGCGTTCTTTTTGAAGCAAATGGCTTAGGAACTCAATCTTCATGTTTCACAACGTTCGGTGACTTCTTTAAGCTTTGTAACAGATTCGTTTTCGGTCTTACTAGGAATTATTATATCGCCGATGTACGATATAGTCATACTCTAATGCGCTAAGTCTCGAAATGTAGCATTTATGAGTCGTTGGCGAGTTGAACAAATCAAAAGGTACCCTCAGGGGGTATAATTCCTACTTTCTTTCTCTATGACGACGTGAAAACATCAATTTTTGAAGTCAATAGTACAGAAAACCTTCGTACATTATTATTATTATTATTATATTAACAAAATGCCTCAACAATACTCGTAGGTATCGACTAGGACTATCAGCTGACAAAATACAGTATGGAGTTAACATTGCTTATTGCTGAATCTATTTGGGTGCAGAAATTGAGTCAAGGAATAGTAACACTTAGTACAAAGTAGGTTCGGATAGAGAAACACTGAACAGCCACTGAACTATTGATTTACATAAATAGGAGCGAAGCTGAACTTTGTAGTTTGGTTTAAATTTGAAAAAAAATTAGCTTGTGAGCGACTTTATAAAATGATTCGCCGAAACAACCACATGAACTTGTTTCTCTTGTTTTAGGGCAAGTCTGTAACTAATCTGTCTTAAAGATATCCCTGTAGTTCAGAATACGATATAAGAGATCCCAACAAAGTGTGGGCGGGAGTCAATAACATCCTGCCTGTATCCTATTATTATGAAAAGGAATTATATAAGAGAAAAAACAGTCCCTAAATGCTTAAATTATTTACACATGTCCTCATTCGGTTTTCGAATGGAAATTGATACGAGTTAAGGCAGCTCAACAGGTAATCACATACTACATACATTTCTTACACTTCTTTTTAATGTTTTATGCTAAGTGTGCTTCTCAATGTAAATTGTTTCCCGTCCCCTAATCATACCCCAACTCATATCTCCCTCATGATCCTTTGAGAGCTTATTCAATACAAAAAAAAAAAAAACGTATTGTTAGGGTAATTGAACCTTTAGCTGGAGTAAACTACCTAATTGATAGATAGTCTCCGAAAAATAATTACTATAATTATCAAGCGAAATATCTGATTTATTAATATGTATTGGCCGAACAGTAATGACGTTGCAACCACTATGACACGAGAAATGTATTTCACTTGTATCAATTTTGTTCTATAGAAAATGAAAGCCAGCCCTCACAGCCATGGTGTGAGTATGAGTATCAATATCGACATTCAATATCGTGTGACTAGCGATTGGCACTTCTCAAGGATGCATGTTTAATACTAAAATACCAAATGAACGAAGGACAATCGAACTTAAGTTGGGAATTAATTCGATTCCAATCTGTTGTAGATTTTACGATATAACAATTGTATGTAGAACAACAGCATAAACGTTTTGTTATCGTATGAATTCGAAAGGTGGACGAATGGAAACCGTATTTTAATTGCCCGGATGTATTCGATCAAACATAGGATTTTCTTGTTCAATGATTAAGTTGTTCAAGTTAAATACCAATTATCGATAATTAAGAATGCGCGTGTATTTAGAAAGGAGCATTCGATTTGGTGATATTGAAGACGACTGTGTTTTGTAGTTCAAACCACAAATTGCTAATTGTAGATTTGTAGATCGTAGGACTAATGCATATAGGTGGTCAATTGGGCTTACATGTCCTAGAGAATGGTGGAAGAACAGGTTATTAGAGGCATGTGAACTTGACAAACAGTTTTAACCCTTTATCGGGCAAGATAATATTTTTAACCAAGACGTTTATTTTTCAATAGCTACTGTTAAAATATAAGAAAACAACTGTTTTTAAAATTATTTTTTAAAGGTTGGACTTGAACACTATTAAAAAAAAAAAGTATTTTGTTACATAAATGTTACATTGCCTGAAGAGCGCAAAAAAAAACTTAAAGTGAATAAACTTATGAAAGGTGATATGAGCGGAAACAGTTGTTGTTTTTGTTATAACATACTGCAACTCCGCATTTTTCGCACAGCGTTTGCGACATCCCTTGGCAGTTCGGCATTTTGCATCCTATTCTTTTATCTGCCCATGTTGGCCAATGACCAATCTGGTCCAGCCGCATTGCTTGTGGTGGGGTATCCTGAGCCAGTCCATTGTGTTTTTTAGCTTATATTGGTGGCTCAATAGACCTGGTTTTTGAATTGGCCTTTGTACCAAGCCTCAAGGGAGTTTCAGAAATCTGGAGCAGGCAGCAACTTTTCTGCTTTATTAGCTCTACTATTTTTTTTATACAGAAGCCATTCGTTCGCCATAGCTAAGTCTAAAAGGTGATAAAACACTCGGTCTTGCCATATTTTGCTTCGAAGTTTAATTCTGTATCTTCCCATAATTGCATCAATGAAATTCACAACTCCCATGTGCGCATTGTATTGACCAACAATAGACGGACGGATTTCGACGTATTTTCTTTTTGAGGTGTGCATTTTGGCATTTCAGTAACGAATGCGGGCGCTAGATTTACAATTTTATTATAAGTATTTCCACGAAACATTTGCAATATCGATTCCTTCAGCATTACAAAGATACTCCACGGAAGATTCTCTTTCTTTTTCCATCATTTCTTTTTCGCTTGGAAGCTTACAATTTGGCATTCTATTCCGTCGAATCGTTCCAACACTGAGTATTCCTTCATTTGCCAAGTATGCGAGCAGTGGCAGGTACAGAAGTAAAATAATTGTCAAAATAAAATTGAAATTTTTGATTACGAAGTCCCGCTCGTTGTCAACCGCGATATTTTCTTTGCCGGTTTCTGGTTCAATTCTGTAAGGAAATCCCGTAGAGCCGCAGAGAACATATATTTTATAGCCCTATTTATGGGGTTTATTTGGGAGGTATCATTTCAAAAAGTTTCGGGCAATAGGAGAACACATTTGTTTATCAACGCAAAGATGTTGTCCTAGAGGAACTTTCTCGAAATTCTTAATCAATTCCTCAATCATTGCCCGTATTTTGAACATTCTGCCGTAATTTTTATCAGTTGATGGTAGATTTCTGGTGTTGTCGTTGAAGTGTATACGACGTCATATATTTTTAAATTTTTTAAGAGGCATCACTTCTTGGATTGGCTGTGTTCCAATTTTGCTACTCCAGTGGCTTGTTACACTGGAAAGTTGTATTAAAGACATCATATAAACAACAGAACGTACCTGGATTTTTAACGTAAGCCACCTGTCATAAGACCTTATGTTTACGAGATGCCCATACATCCATAGGGAGCAAGGATACGCCTTGCCATCGCTAATAATACTCGCTTATTAATACTTATACCCGCTTATACATTATACCAAAACAGAATTTGTGTTGGAGGCACAAGTTCCACCCTTGGTATGAGTCGAGACCGACCTAAAACCTCTTGCTGTTCTTAGGGTCACAGCACCCAGTACTTTATTTGCATCCCTACAATGGGCTAAACCAAAAAGGAAACCCGTACCCGCGACGCTCCCACAAGGGGGCCTACCTCTAACAAGTCAGGCCCGGATCGAAATCCGGGGGGCTCCTGACTCCCATGGTACCGCGATTTAAGTCCTGGTATGGACTACCGGTGGTCATGCCACCAACAAGACCTATGACCGGCAACTTGTAACTGGTCAAATCGTAGCAACCATTCAGAGGCTGTAATCTGAAGATGTTTACGATAAGACTAGTAAGAAATGCTCTGCCCCCGCTTTTTATTAGATAACGTCATTGATGGGCGAAGCCTTGATAATTGGTTTTTTTGTGTTTCGGCTTAATTGGTTTCATTTTGACCACAGAAATACTGAAATTTGTGTCGGTTATTACATGCGATCCATTACTCTCGGAACACATACGATAGATTAGGATATCATTCACATGTATGTGATGTTTGTAATGTTTAATACATTTTGGAACATTGTTGATAAAGAGAAATAACATTAATGGGCCTAAAACAGATTCCTGGGGCATACCTGATGAAACTGGCAAGACGAATGTTTATTGTTCGAGAAAACAATTTGCTTGCGTCTGTGAAAATAGGATGTTACTAAACGGCAGGCTGACTTTTCAAAAGCAAACTGACTTGCAAGTTTATTAATAAGGATTGTGTAGGTTTACAGTATCGATAAGCCTTTGAGAAGTCAAATAGTACAAGAAAAGCTGAGATATCATTGTCTATACTAGCGCGTATATCTTCAGTGACTCTCATTTCCCCGGAAACCGGATTGGTAGTTAGTTACTAGGCTCAAGATAAACCTTAATTTACCCATTAATAATGGATTCAAGTACCTTGCTGAGGAAAAGAAGAATCACAATTGGCCTATAATCAGAATTTGTTGTTAAGGAAGACTTTGGCAAATGTATTATTTTTGTGTCTTTTCATTTATCTGGGAATTTGCAAGGAGTAAGAAATGTGTGATATGTTTAATAACACAAGGTAACAACATTTTAACAAAAGCAGGATGGATATCATCAAGCCCAACAGCCTTTCACTTTGAAAATTGACAACGCAACAGGCAACCCAACAGACACTCCGTTAATACACTCCATTGGTGAAGTTTCAGTATTATTTTCGAGACTAATGTTATAGTCATTTAATTTCGCAGATTCTATAAACCTACGGTTAAGGTCGTTAAGTTCAGTGCCACATGGAATTGGCTGCTTCTTTGAGTTCAGGCCAATTTGTGGTAAATTTTTCCAGAAAGCAGTGTTCGTGGTGTTAAAACAGAACTTGTTTTTATAATAAATTTACGAATAATAGACTGTTGCGTTACTATAACGCTTAAACTCTCCATAAATATTTGTGCATTTGTATCTCTCCTTTTCCACCTATAAAACAAATTACGTTTTTTTTTTATAAGTTCTTGTACCTGTGGAGCGATCCAGGGCATTATAAAGAGTATCTTTGATTTTATAAATTTTAATCGGAACATGCATCGCATGTTTTTCCCAAAAACATGGATCTGCTCATTGATATCAGAACTGCAGTAGATAGGAAACGAATTAAGCAGCTGACATTAGCGGAACAGGGACTTAAATTTACCGCAGCAAAGTTATAAGATTTGGTATAAAATCCACCTAGATTTGGGTCTATGGTGTCTATGGTTGAGAAAATAATATCGTGGTATGAAAAGACTGGTGATATTAGTTGACCGTAGTGGGCTTTAAACTCGATTAGTGATACCAAGAACAGGTCTAATAAGGAAGGATTCTGTTTCGCATAAATTGAGTCGCCTGTAAGCTACTTATTTGCAAATTGAAAATTTAATGCTTCCACCGTATCAAAAAATTCTTTGTTTTTATTTCATATTATAGAATATCTATTATAGGTTCAAGTTGTCGCCTATTACAATTTCAGTATGTAACTTGCTTATTTCTTCCAAGATATTTCTCACTTTGATATAGCTAGTGATAGCATGTCCCATATAAATGGACCCCACAAGGAATTTATGCCATCCATTTGTAATTTCGATGAAAATAAATTCAGAAACATCGTCTTGTGTAGACTGGAAGGTAGTTCTGCTGAAATGATTTTTTACGTAGATGGCCCTACCCCCGCATTATTTACCAACTCTAGCTGCCCTACTACATATGGTATATCAGGTTTTAACCAAGAAAGACAAATTATGCCGACCCCGAAAACGTCGAAGATAAGGCGCAAATCATATACTTTATTCACGATGCTCTGTGCGTCTATATAGCAAACATATATACCCTTTTTAAAATTGCACATGATACTTAGCAGTGTTCTCGTCTCGTCGATGCAACGCCTCCGTGAAGAGCTAATGCTATGAATTTCTTAATAAATAAAAAAGATAGGAAGTGAAAAACATCTATTAAGAAGGAATGTGGGATGAAGGATGAGAACACAAGGTAAAAGGCAAATATTGTAAAATAAGCATTTTAGGTCTCACACTCTCTTCGGACTCACAGATGTTTTTTTTTAATAGAATATCTTACCCGAAATTTAAACTCAATAGTCCTTGTGTTCTCTCACCTTAATATCATTTTCCTTTATATGTATACGAGAGCACCGACAGCTCCGACGAAGTGAAGATTATACTTTTGGGCCAAGTTTTTTTTCGTTATAATAGTGCGGTCAACTGTTTTTCATTTTCGTTTTGGAGTTTTTATTATTTAATTGCGTTTCGCAGTACTTTGGTGTGGTGTAACTTGTTCTACATCGAGATCCTGGCTTTTCGGAACTTTCGTTTAAAATCCGGCCAAAACCGATAATCCCCATTAACTTTTCAGTCGAAGCAGATTTCTAATTGTCTACCATACTGGCAAGCATGACATTAACTGACATCAAAATCGGCCTCTCGTCCACTACTCGTCCATCGAGTCGTGTTCTAAAGCCACCAGGTGATGGTCATATGAGTCTTTTCAGTGAAGTCGATGTTAAAGTCAATGCACCACGTCCAAAACATAACCAACAAAACTCTTCAAACCTAAACGCATGCATGAATTCCACCGATGCCAATACCGTTGTAGAGAAATTACTTGTGGAGAATATTGCTCCAGTGGAGACGTCTGATGCTGCACCAGCTCCGGAGGCCAAAAAATCACCAACCAATTCAACTTCGTCGAATGACAGTCAACAACGAGGACGGGTGCCACCAGGTGGTTTCTCATCCGGTAGATTTTTTTTTAGAGAGAAGGACATGTAGGAAATCCACCTTCCACCTTCCTCATCCTCAAGTCCTGCTTCTAAATGCATTAAAGATGTTATAATTAAATTTTATTCTTTTTATTTTTCTCAGTTTTATCCTCGGGATAGTAACTCTCTTTTTAATCTTTGTATTGTAATATGCCCATTTACATGTTGCTAATCTCTATAATCTCCTCTGCTTTAAGTTATTTTATGTTGCGCGCGGTTGAAATATTTCCGTCTGTATATTTGATGAATGTCCAATAACGTCCAATCACGTTCAGATCATCCTATTCCATATCCTTCATCCCACATCACTACCCATCGTAACTAGCCAAGCTCATCCCAACCCTAATCGAATGCAAATTAACGTTCATTTAAATTTTAAGATTCTAAAATACCTAACTGGTCGAGGGAGTGTCGGTTCTGTTTTGTGGGGCCACTAAGACAGTTTCCTCGACCAATTTAATCAGTATCGAGCTCAATCATGAACAATTTTGTTTTTTGTATTACTCTCTATTGTCAAAGCTTTTATGTGAACATTTTTTTTCTATTCACTTCTGTATTGTTGTAACAGTTTCGCGGATCGCCTTCATCTTTACAAATATCTTTAAAATATCAATCCGTTTGCTTAAAATTCTGTTCATCGATAGCGACGCAATATACTTAAAATCTGGATACATCTCGAATCCCTACAGGAAGCAAAATGCCAGGATTATAATATCAAGCTATGAAGACAATTGATTTGCAAATTCAATGACAAGCTATGAGGCAATCATTGAAAGCGAGCCTCGTTATTTATTCATTATTCATTAATCGGAATATTTGTGATTGTGGTTTGTCTTCTGATTTACTTGAATATTTCAGTTCCAAATGTAATCCAAGTTAGTGTTCCCTATAGTAAAGTCGCTACTTCCGACCAAATTCTCCACAAGCACTAAGATAATCCCTGTCATGGAGATATGGAGCTTACACAACTCCCCAGGATAAGGACCCTCAACTTTTACATTGAACATTCTAATCCTGCTCAACCTACTTATGTTTATTTCCCCAGTCGATTAGAGAAACTCTCTTAAGGCGTGCCGCACACATCGCATGAGTTGGCAACGACCTTAACGAAAAGAGTGACTCTCTTTTCACTGGCTATAGTAATGATCCCTTTTATATAAATAGAAATTGTGGAAAGCATAAGGTAAAACAAGAAATAACATGAGGAAAAGTCCTTACTCAAAAATTGTATGTGTTTATGTGTATCAGAAGCGATTTTAAATGATTTCGAGCGAGAAAAGGATCTGTGAGTTAATTAAATTAAATAAATTCCAGTAATGCTCTACTACATATGTAATGGAATTGACGAATGCATACGAACTTTTTTGGTCCGCAAGCGCCTGCCTTCCATGTTAGGATTATTCCTCCTTTGTCCACTCTAAATCACAACTTCGAAGATACACCAAAAATTGTAGATTTATGTTTGGTATACTCGTACATTTATATTTAATTATTTATCATCTAGGAACGTAATTTTGTTTATTGATTTATAAATAACTAGCAAACCAGTGCCCGCTTCGCTGAGAAGATTTCCAAGGGCCTGTTCCCTCTGAAAAAAAATGCAGTTTAATTAAGAGGCGTAAAATTCTTTCAGTTCGTCAGGCTTGAGAAATGCTAAAACTTAAGAGAGCAGAAAGAAAACTTTGATTAAAATTCGTTTTTAAAATATTTTACATTTTATTCTAAAGTTTTCTTATAAACAACATTTTTGATTCTTCCATCTTTTACGTAAATAAAAAGTGCGGTTGGTTTCCCTACTCTACAACAGCCAACATACAGTTGACCATGAGGAAACACTGGATATTCTAAATCTATTGCGCAAATTCTCAAAGACTGACCTTGCGCTTTATTTATAGCGATGGCAAAAGCAAGGCGAATATGATATTGAAGACGTTTAAAATCAAATGGCAAGTCAGGTGGAATCATTGGAATTCTGGGAATTAAAACGTATTCCCCTTTATATTTGCCACTCCGAATCGTAGCTTCAATCAGATTGTTCATTAATTTTTTTGCAGCAAGTCTCGTACCATTGCAAAGTTTTGGTTGATTAATGTTACGCAGCATTCATAATCGGGGCTCCAACTTTTAGCGCTAAATAATGAGGTGGCAGTCCCGGTAAATCAAGCGAATTCCAAAGTTCCGTTGGGTAATTCACTACGTCATTATCATTTATTATAGTGTCAACTGATTTGTAGGCAAAAAATTGCCCATCTATTTCCTTCAAAATATGTAGATACATTAATTTCAACAACATCTTTATTTTTGCCAGCCTATATAGCTCTTTCACTTAACCAAGTATGATTTTTATAGTTCTCCACTATACTTTCTTATACAATAGAAATAGGTTGGCACTGTTATTAGGCCATTTGAACTATCAACGGGCATTTTTCCATTCTCAATATCCAACAGCTGCTTTGAAAATTCTGCCGCAAATGGACCGTTTCGTAACTTTACACAGACATTTGTGGTGAGTGTAAGTGTTTTAACATATTACCACAAAGTAGAATATTTAAAGCAGGCATTGAGTTCATCTGCAGCAGTGGAACGGCGTATGACTGGCAAAGTTTGTCCGAAGTCACCCGCCAACAATATCATGGCGCCGCCAAATATTTCTTGGCTACCTCGCAAATCTTTCAATGTTCGATCAACGAAGGTCGTATGAAAAGTTGACCGCAACGTAAAGATAGCGGCACTCGTCAATAAAAGCTAGTGAATGCTAGTTGCGCATTTTTTGACAGTTACTTGTCGAAGTTTCAGTCATTTTGGATTCGCAGTTTTTAATTGACAGTCATTTGAGTGAGTCGATGTGAGTGTTTTTTGTGAAAATGGAAAAAATTGAGTATCGAGCGGTTATTAAATTCTTGTTTTTGAAAGGCAATACGCCTACGCAAATCAAAAATGAGTTGGACTCTGTGTATGGGGACTCTACACCATCATTTACCACAGTGAAATTTTGGGCAGCTGAATTTAAACGTGGTCGTAAGAGCTTGGGAGATGATGAACGTTCGGGACGTCAAAAAACTGCAACCACTGACGATAACATTGCTAAAGTACACCAAATGGTGTTAGACGACCGCCGAATTAAAGTGAGAAAGATAGTAGAGGTTATGAAAATGTCCAAATAACGTGTTTGTTACAGATTTAGGCATGAGATAACTGTCCGCGCGTTGGGTGCCGCGTTTGCTTACGTTAGTCCAAAAACGTGTTAGAATGAACCGTTCCAACGCTCTGTTGGCGCAGGTTAGGTGCAATAAGTCCGAGTTTTGGCGCCGATTAATTGTTGTAGATTAAACTTGAATACACCATTATACACCCGAATTAAAAATTCAGTCAAAACAGTGGACAACAAAGGGCGAGCCGGCTCCAAAAAAAGCAAAAACTGTTTTTTCGACTGGCAAAGTGATGGCGACTGTTTTTTGGGATAATAGAGGATTTATCTTAATCGATTATCTTCAAAAAGGAAAAACCATTACAGGAGCATACTACGCATCATTACTTGCCAAGCTGAAGGCAGAAATTGCGGAAAAACGGCCACATTTGCAGAAAAAGAAAATCCTGCTTCACCAAGACAACGCGCGGTTGCCATGGCGACAATCCATGAATTACGGTTTGAACTGCTTGACCATCCGCCTTATTCACCAGATGTAGTCCCAAGCGACTTCTTTTTGTTCCCTCATCTAAAAACAGCGCTCGGAGAACAGAGATTTTCGTCAAATGAGGAGGCAAACGCCTTCGTGAACAATTATTTTGCAGAGCAAAACGCCAAGTACTATTTGGACGGGTTAGAGAGATGGGAGCATCGCTGGGAGAAGTATGTAGAGTTACAAGAAGACTATGTAGAAAAATAAAAAAAAATTTGAGAAAAAATATCTTGTATCATTGCTCGATCAGAAACTTTTCATACAACCCTCGTAAATCTGACTTTCTGACTTTTTGTGGGCATTGTACACCCATCCCATATGATAATCTTGCACTGTTGCATGACTTTGGCCATTGCCGACGTTTTAGAAATATTACATGTAGGTGTTTCGTTAACCTGCATGTTTAAAGGTAACTTAAGTGCAGAGTCCGCTGTACAATCGCCATCTAATAACGTGGCTGCAATTGCCTTTCGCGTAGCATTCCAAGTAAAATACTGTGGAACTTCCGAATACTTTAACGTTTTAGCAAATGTATCGTTTCAACACAACGTCAAAAAGGAAGTAAATGTTGTTTCCGGTGGCTCCGCTGGTCTTTGAGTAGCATTTTCAAATGCCAACTGAACAACTGCTGGATATCTCATGTATTGGAAACGACAAAATACGCCACATTGATTCGTTACTGCTTATATAGCGTCCCATTTGATATTGAGTGATTTCGTCGTTTCTGTTGTCAGAAAGTACTGCAATATAGGGCATATTGCCTACCTTCGTTACATATTTGCAGATGTACTTAATCGATTTTACAGAATTGCTATATTCGACGTTTGTATTAGCTTTAAATGTCTTTGACAATATCGGCGAATATGGGACAACCCAACGGTTATCAATCTTTTTGACTTTCAAAATTGGTGATTTGCCATTATCTTCGTTATATCAATGGATATCCATCGTTGCCGGTAATTTTCTCCATTATCAATGCTCTTGGGAAACATTTCGAGCACTTCCCATCAACCATACATGGTGAACTGGTATTTATTGCGCCACACGGGCCATGAATCATGTTTTTTACGACAACTTCGTACAATTCTTGATCAATGGTTCGATCAGCTGATATAACATTATCAATCTGATTTGCGTAATTTTAGTCACCAACCAAATTAAGATGTGTCTACACCTCTTTTCTGTCACTCGACAGAATACATCCAATACTGGACCTCTCCAAATATTTTTTGTTTAACGACAAAGTCCATAAAACTTTTGAATTTCAATTTGAACACTCGTGCTGTGGTATGATGCCGATTGGTCAAGTGACAAAAGTTCCTTAATTTCGTTCCATTGCTGGTTGCAAGTAAAGGTAATAAACAAATCAGGACGATGATAACGACGGACATATGACATATCAGCTTTGCATATTCGTGCATGTGTCAAGGACTGCCAGTGTATGTAGCTTATAAAATAGTCAATTGACCAATATCATTAACATTGCCATCCGAGTTAATAGCTTCCGACCTAAGCTTCTTTTGATTACATCTAATGTAGTTTAATCGTTGAGTCTCTATTTTTGCATACGTATCCACTGAGAATTGATGAAAAAATCTGCGACACAATAAAATGTGATTGACCTCATTTTGACGAATCATTAATCTGTATGCATAATAGTTCATCGCACTGGTTTTCTTATTCATTTCCGCACCTGCAATTAATGAAAATTAAAAACAATTCTTTTTCAAAATATGGCTGAAATTAGCATACCAGTCGTGGGATTTACCCTTTTCAAATTAAAATGATATCCGTCTTCACCTTCCCAAAAAATAATTGGATATTGTAAAGCATCGTAACAACTGTGAGTTTCAGACACGTTTTGAAGCTGGTGATTTCTACGATGAAGCACAATATCACGCCTACTGAACTGTTTTACGAGTGACCTCAGTAAATTCCTTAATTTAAATTTAATATTTCATTCATAGAGTTATTAATAAAAATTAGGAATTTTGGCTAGCTTACCAACAACTACAAACCAAGGAGGAAAAGATGTCTGCTTACCTTGAATTTGTTGCCTCAATAGTCGTTTAACGATCTATCATCGTAAATAACCTTAAAATAATATCGATGAATATCAATTCAATAATCTCTCATGAAAGAAGGCTGGCAGTGTCTGATATTCTAAAAAATAAAAAGCCTCAAATATGTTTCCTTTCTGAAACCAGATTAAACAGCAGACATAATCCACAATTCGAAGGCTATAGCTTCATACCGGAAAACTCTGGTAGGGGTACAGCCATTAAATTAGATCAACGGTATAAATATGGCCCGATTCCTTTCCAATGTAGTTTGTTTTCAGTATGCCTGGTATCCTTAACCTCACAAGACGCTTCCAATTTATCTTATCTTCTAGTTTTAGGAAGTATATATATTCCTTCTAATGCTAGTCAACTTTTACAAAATGAGCTCGATAGGCTTTATAATTTAATTAATACATATGAAGCAGCGATTATCGGTGGAGACTTCAACTCACAACACACATCATGGGGGGATAGAATAGAAATGGAAACCTTTTTCACAACTGGTTTTATAGTGCACCATTCATGGATTTGGATTTGGTATCTCCCAAAAGTCCCTCATTTCCAAGTTCTTCTTCAGTCATTGACTTTTTTCTTATCTCTGCTACAATGAAATGCAAATCTGGCTATTTCTACCACATTTCCTACAATTTCGGATCATTTTGGAATAGAATTGGAGGTCCAACTCACAAACTTTTTCCCGCTCATGTTACCACCCCCATATCACATAAGCTTCAAAAACACCGATTGGGAAATCTTTAGATCAAGCCTTCATAATCGTCTTTTGCGGCTCTATATCCCAACCAATAGAAATGTATCGAATATTGAAATAGATGCAATAATTACCCAAATGAATGAACAAATAAACCTCTGTATAGTGGCAAGCTCCGAAGTCCATAACACTAAAAAGCTAAGATACAATAACATCTCCGATCTCACAAAAAAATTAATTAAACTCAGAAACACCTGGCTTAGACAACTGAAGAGAATATTTCATCGCCATCTGAATAGATTCGATCAAGAATACCATGAACTTTATTCCAAAATCCAGTGTCTTAGTAAGACAATTAAAGAACGAGTAAGGATTGATTTAAATAATTGCTTCAAGTCAAGGCTTACGAAAATTCGTCCATCCCCGCAAGCTTTTAAAGAAATTGATAGGATCACAGGAAGGAAGTACTTTGGAACAAATATCTCTAGAGACATACTTTTTTTATAACGGTCAACAGTTAGCAGATATACAAACCAAGTTATGTGCGTTCAAAGAATTCTATTCACAAATATATATTGAAAATACGCCTACGCTTGATCCAAATTTAGAAGGTGAAATATCATCAACAATAAGCCAGTTCTACCAAACTCAGCTGAACCATTCGTATACATCATTTTCCCCCGAAAACGATGATTGTGATTCCAATTCACCTATTTTTACCACCTCAAATAAAGTTAATCAGCTTAGACTTGCTTTGAACAATAAAAAATCTGAAGGCATAGATAAAATTTCTAACTTCATCCTGCGAAAATGTTCTTATTCGCTCGACCTTGTTCTCTCACTTTTATTTAACCACTGCATAAATAATGGTTACCTTCCAGATAGCTGGAAAGTGGCCAAGCTTTTACCAAATGTAATCCCAAACAACCAATTCGGTTTTAAAAAAGGTCACTCAACCGAACATGCATCCATTACCTTGCACGACAAAATTATTCAAAACCTACGGAACAAAAAATTCACAGTGAGTTTGGATCTTGATTTTGAAAAAGCTTTTGACTCGGTTTGGCACAAGGGACTGTTATTCAAAATCATAAGGCTAGGGTGCCCGACGTGGACGACACGATTAATTTACAGTTTCCTGCAAAACAGGACCACTTCTATCGTCATCGGCACAGAGCAATCGGAATATTTCAATGTGCGTTCAGGTGTACCACAAGGATCTGTCCTTGGGCCAATTCTTTTTAATATATTCCTCAACGACTTTCCTTTTAAGCACCCTATCATAGAAGATCCTGGCGCTATTCCCTACGCCAACGACACCACAATATTGGCCAGTGGAATAAGACCAATCGATGCCCTTAAAAAGATTAAGGATAAAATAAATATCTCACAGAACTATATAGAGAAGTGGGGACTAAAGATAAATACCCATAAAAGCGGCTTAACATGTTTTAGAAATGCTAGTGGAAAAGGTCACTATCTTGCAGTCAAGGAAAGCAAACGGTTAGAACTTCAAATTAATGGAAGTCCCATTCCACTGCGAGTTGAAACTAAATATCTAGGTATTCATTTTCAAAATAGACTTCTGTTTAACAAACATGGCCGGAGAGCTTTAGCCAAAGCAAAAACGGTAACAGGTGTTCTAAAACCTCTGCTCAATTCAAAACAACTCTCGCAAAACACGAAGATATTAATATATAAAACGCTCATTAGGCCAATTCTGACCTACGGTTTTGCATCTTGGTTTACAATTTCACCTACAGTTGCCAAGGAAATCGAGAGTTTTGAAAGGAAAATACTACGCTTTTGCTGTGGTAAATTTAGAAAACCAGATAAAAAGTGGTTCTCTAATAAAACGCTCTACGAGACAACGAGAATGACCTCCCTGATGATTTCTCAAGCAGAACTTCTACTCAAGAAATTGTATAGAATAAAAGAGCATCCCAACCTACTTGTGAGAACCTTGTTAGACTCCGATATTGACAGCTTACATACCGCATCGTTACAGCTTTTAAGACCTGAGGCAAGTGGAGGCTTAGTCGTTCCCTTTTACGAGAAAGCATCTCAATGTAACCTTAGAGGTTAACCAACCACTCAGTGTTTCTTGGACTCCGGTCTCTGATATTAAACAGTATCCAATCTCTTTCGTTTGTAAACTAACTTTATAGATCATTAATGAGATTGGAAACTGTAAAATCCAGTATTTCGTATTCTTAGTTTAAGTTGTTTTATGTTTTAATTAATATAGTTTTGCCAAAAAGAGAATCACTGAGAATATATGTCGGGAGCAAGCATATACTAATAAGTATTGAAATTAAATAGAATTGTACATTCTGATTGCTCATGCAAATGTAAAAGATACATTTTGTTCAGTTGTAAATAGCCAGACACACCTGCTAAAGTCGGCCACATTTATATACTTTGTGAATACAAAATCTAACTGATCGAAATTTTGTTATGTCTCAATAAAGTTAAATTGTAAAAATTGTAATTGTCTAATAAGGTGTACGAATATATCTAAAAGTTTCTCTGATCTATGCACTGACATATATACATATGTATAATCAATTACTTACTTTCCAATCCAATAGATCAGTGATGCTCCCAATAAATTGCAGTGACTAGAGTTTAAACCTCAGTGAAAAATGTTCTCAAAAGTTGCGCACAAATGCTACAAAATGAACAGTCGATATGATATGGAATATTCTATGCAACTGCCGTCATACAAAATGGCAACAAAAAGACTTAAGGCGCCATACAATAAAACACAAAGCTGCAGACATGAACATCATTGAAGTATAAATTGGTATCGTTAGCGATGCTAACATTGCCAGTATAAGGACATAGATTTGATACCTTGTTCAAATGCACAAATGAGAATAAAAAACAAATACTTACGGGTATTTTTGCGACCGAAAATTCTTCTTGTAGTCCAAATTAGATCTAAAATTCCCAAACTCTCGTCTATACATATAGCATAATATTTAAAAACAGAAATAAAACTAAAACATCTAAGTTTGTCATTCAAATTCCGTAGCGTTTTTTTTTTTAGATGTTGTTGATGTCATTTATATTTTTCCGAAGACCCCTGATTTTTGTAATTTTATTTTGTATGGTTAATTGTTTGTTTCTAAATTTTTCTAAGCTGTAAAAAAAATGTCAACGCCTTCCCAGTTCCAAAAACAGCTGCCAAATTCAAAAGACTAGATACAGTTTTTTTTTTGTATTTTTTTCAATAATTTTTTTTTATTTTCCCTTTTTATTCAAAGAAAAAAAAAGTCTTTGGTTTCCTTATATAATCATCGCATCGTCTATTCGTCACACCAATTCGGTAGATTTCTGATTTTCTGTTTTTCCCTTAAACATATTGTTTTTGTTTCTGTTTTTCTGTTTTTTTTGTTTTATACACAAATTTTATCCTAGTGGGGTTGGTATTTTTATTATTAATTTTCTTTTTAATTTTGTTTTTATTTCATATATCTAGTTTATATATATTTTTTCCATATATATATTCATATAGCTTACGTTTATAATATTGTAAAAAAATTATCAGTTATATATTTATTTACTTATTTGTTTTTTTTTTATATAATATCCATTAATACGTATAATATGTGTTTTTATTTTTTTTTTGGTTTATTTTAACTATACTAGAAAAAAATCGTATCATACAAGAATTGTAAAATGAAATTAAAAAATAAATTAGTACACGTCCTTTTTTATACAAAAATAATATTTGAATTAATTTTTTTTTTTGCTTAAGAGTTATAGGAATCAAAAATTCACAATATTTTTTTTATATTAATTTTTTGTTTAAGTTTTTTCTTTTTTTTTTCTTTTAATTACATAACCTACAAATAATCATTTGAAATAAAAATAAAATATAAATGATAATGTTTTGTTTTATTTTTTTAATTTTATTGTTTTCAACTTACATTGAGAGATGTGGTTTTTTTTTGTTTGGTTTTTGGTTTATTTTTTCTCTCTCCTTACGCTATATTGAGTCGGTAATTCCTTTTTGTTTTTATATAATACAGTGGTTACAGCAATTTTTTTTTAAATATGTATGTATTTTTGCTTTTTTTTGAAACTTCTGCTTATTATGCGGAAGATTGTTTGACATATTTATTTACTTACGAGTATGTGTCCGAAATTTGTCCCACATTGTCGGCAAATAAACACAATCACACAATTTTGAAACTCTTAATTTCTGTATGTGATTTTGATTTTTTTGTTTTAATTTTTCACTCATTTACACTTAGGAGAATGTTTTTTTTTTTTGGTTTTGTTTGGATTTTCTTTCTTATACAATTGGAAATACATTTGATTGGTATAAATATTTGAAATAATTTTAATTTTTTTTCTTTTTATGCAATTTTAAATAAATTTAATTTTATGACGAATAAACATTTAACACAGTTTTATTGTTATTTTGTTTAGAAAATTTGTATATTTAGTCACAGTGAAAATCGTGGTTAATATTAAAGATAAAAAAAAAATTTAAAATATTCCTCTCCTACAAAAATTTAAAAATCATTGGAAAATTAAAGCTAAATAAAAAACCTTGAACTATTTGCAGGACAATTTCAGAGTCGTAAAAAGCCAAGGAAATACGAGTATGTACTCTTCGACTTTCACACATATTGAGTAGAAATCTCAACTAAAAAAACCGGATTTTTTTCCATTCATAGATTGTTATATGTTAAAAAATTGATCGTTCTATTTCTACGGGTAAGTCAAGCCTCCAAGATGGAACATTTATGACGAAATCTAATATTAAAGCAAAAAACAAAAACAAGCGATGCTGGTAGCTTCGATAGCTCCTCTTTACTTCGACTTATCTCTACTGACTCTAACCCATGTACCACCCTTTCGACTCAATCCTCACCGAACAAATTATAAATTCCTTGAACCGATATCTAGGATGCTACCGAAAATTAACAGTGTCCAAACTTTCTCCGATTTCCACCTTAAAAAAATTTCCTTAAGGAATTTCCTTTGCTCTTCCTTTGCTGGATTATTAAGTATAGTTTTCTTTAAAAAACTATTTTGTTAGTTCTAAGTGTTGTATTTAAGTGTTTTGGCTTGTACTGAGCTTCAATAAATCCGTCCGAGTTTACCCAAGCCTCAAATCAAATCAAATCGAAGTTCTTTGTTTCGCTTGAAATGACTAAGTCAAATGAACACTATAAGTTAATTTCTGGAATCCTGATATGATATCCTTACATACAAGTACTCGTATGTAGCATCAATTTTAAAACGATGCTCGACAAGGAATTATGAACTACTCTTAGTGTGCCGGTTGCAACTTACTCGTAATTGAGCTCTTACTTACATCCACTAGGACTTCATAAGGATAAGATGCTTCGGATTGGACTACTTAAGATAATATTGTCAATTTCTGTTTAATTGAAATCTGAAGAAGTAACATGAGTTCTACTAGATACAGCTCATCCGGTATAATTGCTAAAAACGCTTCTTATATGGATGTCGGTTGCCATTAAATGACATTTAAAAGACCGTATTGATTGCTGTACATCCGGTTCATTTTCTTTCTCAAAAAAGAATACATTTCTTAAGCCGTGGATGACTCTTTTGCAAAAGATAAAAAGTAAAAACATGTTTGCTAGAAAAGTTAACAAATATCCACAAAACGTAAAACTACAAAAATTCTTTGTCAAGCTAAGCAAGTCAGTCTTGAAAAATATTATAGAAACAATTATTATGTTCATTTGTTTGGAAGAGCTAGAGGAAATGTGAGAGAAAAATGGAAAGTAATTGACAACATTTTAGGTAAATGTAGGCAGCCACTAGGTATCAATAATTTGGAAATAGATGGAATTAGTTATACTGATTCAATTGATATTTCCAATAAAATCAATGAGTACTTTACTGAAATTTCTGAAAAACTGAAACCATCTATAGTGATTTGCACTGATTGCTGTTGTTCTGTTGCACCCTCAACTTATACCCAACCGAACAGTTTTGTTTTCCAACCCTTCACTTCAAGAGAAATCCTTAGGGTCATATTATCATTAAAAAATAAAAATTCGTGCTCGAGTGATGGTATTTCAAATATGTTATTGAAATGCTATGCTACCTGTTTAATCTGAGTCTTCAATATGGCTCCTTCCCTGAACACCTTAAAAGCGCTGAAGTTATTCCTAATTTTAAAAAATGTAATAAAAAAGAAATGTCAAATTACAGACCTATCTCTCTACTACCCTCGTTCTCAAAGATACTTGAAGAACTTATAAAATCGCGCATGATGTTTTTTTTAGACCGAATAAACTTTTTTAGCAAAAATCAGTTTGGATTTAGAAAATCTAGGTCAACCAAAGATGCTAATCTAAGAGTGCGTAGCCAGTTATATGAAGGTATCAACTGTAATAAATCCACCATGGCTCTCTTTATCGACATAACCAAAGCTTTCGACATGGTTCACCATAACCTTCTACTAAAAAAATTGTATCATGCTGGTTTTAGAGGAGTAATACACAATTGGTTTACTTCTTACTTTAAAGCTTCAGTGATTCCCGCTTATTAAAAAAAGGCATACCACAGGGCTCAGTTCTTGGGCCTTTGCTATTTCTAATTTAAATAAAGTCTCTCTTTGGTCTTAACCTGAATGGAATGCCAACGGCCCTTGCAGACGATATTGCATTCACATACCAGCTTGATACGGAATTCGAATATGTTGCAAAAATTTCAGAAAATTTCGAAACATTAACAATTTGGTTTACGCTTCACATACTGATTATTAGTGAGAAAACAAAACTCTTGTCCTTCAAATTATCGAACAACGTTGTAAAAGATTAAAATTTATGTTACCATGGTCATGATTGTAAAAAATTCTGTTTACCGTTGCATATTTATAGTAAATGTAATTTTATGGATAATTCATGTTGTTCTAGTAATTGTTTTAATATCGAAACAGTATCTCATTTTAAATACCTTGGAGTGGTAATTGACCAAAACTCAAACTAGAAAGAGCATATACAAACCATTAAATCGCACTTGCTTTTGGTTACGCGAAAAATATATCTTATGCAGCCATATTGTTCTATAAAAGTTTTGAAGATAGTTTAGGCTTAGCTCACTCAAAATTGCAGTATGGTATCTCGACTTCTAAACCGTTTCTAATAGCCCAGAAATATCTAGTTAGAATTATCTGTAATAAGAATCGTACTAGCCAAAGCTGGCCTTTATTTAAAGAACTTCGAATCCGACCATTGGAACACCTTTATGTTGAAGTATTTTCTAAGAAAAGTGGTAACATTGCTAGTAAATCTAATCAATATTATAGTCTTCGTGTAAACACAATGTGTCTTACAAATGTCCCAGCGGTTTCTCTAACTGTTACAGCTCCTTTAATGTTTAATAATTTGCCTCTTACTACTAGAACAACTTTACATCTAAATTCCTTCTTAAAAAAGTTAAAGATTGGTTATTTACGCTTAACTATAATGTTTTGGAATCGCTACTCAAAATAGATCGGTTATACTGATTCCAGCACAAGTTATACCTTGATATAGTTTGTATTTTTTATATAATGTTTTATAGCCTATTAATTATCGATTTGTATCTTTTTTTTAAGAGTTTTGAGTTTTTTTTTATGAATTTTTAAACTGAAATCCATGTGCTACACTTATTCTTTAACATCCGGTGGTTACCCCACATCAAACCTTTGTTTTATATTAGTAATGAATTTGTTGTATCAATCCACACTAACTATCAAGTTAATTACTATTATTTTCTGAAATATTTAAATTATTATGAATCATATGGCTAGCTGTAAGTAAGAAAATAAATAAATAAATAAAATTTACTGACTTTATCATTGCTGATCTTTATGACAGATATCAAGTACAAATTTAAGCAATTTGAGTCATGGGGTCGTTTACTGTACAATAACTCATTTTTGTTATTCAAAATCGTACTTTCTGAGTACCAAATCCGTGCAACGGTTGAAGTGGTTAAGTCACAGGTCACGCAACACACACGCCGGAACGTACACGCCAAAATATCACCACAGTAAGCAAAGTTTTCAATTTGCGCCTTGGACCTCAATTTGTCGCTGAATTCAAAAGTGGTCGTTTCTGATGAATCACATTTAAAGTTGTTGTATCGGTCTAGAAAACCTTCATGTGATTCATAGAAAACAACTTGCCCCAAAATTAATTAATGTGTGGTGTTATTTGAGAACTGGCGGCATTACACGACATGACATGGCAATGTATGTAGAGAGTGAATGCTGGATGTCATCGACAAATGTTGAACAATTTTTTCTTCCCGAAATTGAATTAATTGAATGAGAGTGAGTTCTGGTTTCAACAAAACGGCGCTAAGTACAACTTATTGCAAACAAAATTCGAAGATCACATTATTTCACTTAGAGGAGAGGTTGACTGACTAATGAGATATACGATTTAACCCCGTTGCAGTTCCTTTCGTGGAAGGTGAAGTCTACCCTCTTCAATAGTTCAAAGACAACATTTGAATTGATATTGAATCCGTTGATATTGATATTGATATTGTTCAAAAAGTCATTGGGACCATGGTGGTACCTTAAATAATTTCCATAAATAAAACTTTAATATTCAGGAGAGATCTAGGATTATTACTTTCGATATTCAAATGTATGTCCTCTACACCACGAAGACCTCCACATTATTTGTTGGGTCCACATTTACTATTGAAGAAAGATTCTATGTATAGACATTTAGGTATTTTTTGTGTTTATATACTTACTATAGAAAAATTTGAATTTAAAATTGCATTTAAATAACTAATGTAAAAAATAAAAATGTTGTAATTGAAATATTAAATTAAACAAAATTAAAAACATAAAGTTCTTTTGCTTCAGAAATCAGGAAGAAAATTAATACACACAGTTGGAGAATCAATATTTCGACACCATCTATATATATCTCTCGTACACTACGCCCAAATGATAACTAAGCTATTAAATAAAACCTATAGTGCCAATGGGTTGCAATAAAACTTAATCTTAACTTGTTTACCCTTTCAGGGATATAAACAATAATGTAAATTTCTTTAGCATTAGGATGTCGAAATAGGGATGACTACTGACAAGCTTTTAGCGGACTAACGACAGCACTTTTCCACCGTAGTGGGCGATTAGGCTTATCCTGTGAATAATCTGTCCCTCCAACTTTAATATTGTGTCATCCGGTTAATTCGTCGACCACGTAATATATCAGCATAGTCGATATATCAGCATCCACAAAACTACCTAGCAGTCCTCAAACCAAAAACGAAAACTATCACCTAGATTGATTTTATTGCGATCTGTGTAAATCAAACCTTCAGAATTTCTCAAGGAGCAAATATTGACGCATACGAACAACTTCTTAAATCAAAGTGCGAGCCTCCCAAGCCTCGAGAATTTCTATGTTGCAACATCAAGTAGAGAAGACCAGGAGACAGTCAAAGGCGTCGCATCTGAAGTGTTAGGTATTATCACAGAGAAACCCATAAGTCCTGCTAAACGTATACAAAAAAAACAAGAGTTGCGATATAAAGGAGGACTCCAATTGCTCGCGAACTTTATGAGTTTACAAGAAAAAAATAAAAATATAAAGCAGCGTTCAATGGACGCCGTCGAATATCGCTACTACAGAATTAATATTCAAACGCTCTACCAGAGAGTGAAAAGGACAGTAATGAATATCTTAAAAGATTACTTCTGGAGTCTTCTATCCGGCGAAGATTCCAATATCGACAACAACTTCGACCAAGAAGTCATCTGGATAGCTATGTCTACAGAGTGAACTAAAAACCAACACGGCTTCTGAGGCAGACGGACTTTTTTTTTTAAACCGGTGGGGTTGATTTATTTAGGAACATAACAAATCATCTGTTAAATAAGGTCTGCTTAAAGTGTGTCCGCTGAATGGAATCTCCACATCGTTTGCCTATTTCTGAAGAGGGGAGCTTCGCTGGCTATAGGAAAGGTAGCCTCTTATAAATCGCGTGGAAGTTTGGAACCCCATGGCAACTATTTGATGCGTCCTTATCACAGGACCATCGATTGAGTGTTGGCTTTCCGACAGATCTGAAAGAAAACATAGGCACCGCAAATTTGTATACACAACCTTGAATTTAAAACTTCATACGAGCATATCAGCATTTATAGAAATTGTCTATATACTCGTAGAGACACATCTTGAATTGTCAATTCTGTCAAACTACGTCGCTTGTGAAAGAAGGATTTCGACGAATTGACACACTGTCTTGATTTCTTTCTCGGAAGAACTCTGCGAAACTATAAGATTATGGACAAGGAAGTAATCAAGCTGAGACCTGAGGGTTTGTGACTATTTAAAAAGAAGCTGCGAAAATAGCTAAAACAAAGGTCATGCAATAATATCCTGTCGACAAGAGAGGACACTCAACAAAAATGGATCGGGCAGGGCGCTATAATAGGAAACTATATCTTTGTGGTGGTAAAATACTTTGCCTTTCTGGTCCCCGATTTTAATTCAAAAAATGAAGGAATCGTTGTGATCAAGCAAAAGTTGCTTATCGTTGTTTCTTCTTATTTCGATGAAGTAGGTAACTGATGACAAGGCTATTATCATCCCAGCCCGATTTTAAAACCCGGAAGCATGTATGAATGAAATACACTTCATTGCCATCGAGAAGAAAGTTATTCGATTTTTTATGATTTGAAAACCAGAGACAACGTTAAGAACCATTAACAGGGAAACCAACTCCTACACTCGGCGTCAAGGCTCAGGTCGCCCCAGAGAAACTTCTGCAAGAGGTGGCCATATTTGGTGCTTAAGAGCCTTCGGAATCGTCATCATACAGCGGCTGAGCTGTCTCACCGACTTAGAACTGTCAGAGGGACAGCTGTGAATTCTCAAATGGTGAGGCGATGATTAGTTGAAAGCGGCCTAATAGGAATGAGATCTGCTCGTGTACGAAGATTTATGGTACAGCATAAGCGACGTCGAATTGAATTTGTGGTACTGAACTCACTAATGAGTTCAAGTTTCATTGCGCCAATCAGATGAACGTAGCAGAGCGTGGAGACGATCGTGTGGGATACACTTCGGCAACAGGTTCCGTCATGGTGTGGGCAGGCATTTCCATGCGAGAAAACCCGAATTGTACATGGTGGAAAAATCGGTAGACTCTACCTATTACATCAACAACATCCATTCGCACCGTTTATTGGGGAAACTTTCTTGCTGATGCAGGACAATGTTAGACCACACGTCAGCAGGGCGTTACCGAGTACTCACAAGAAGTGGAAATCGACGTGTTAATAGTTTGGCATGCTATGAGCCTGTACATGAATCCTATTGAACACGTTTGGTACCTGCTGAGGAGTAAAACATGGATGCGACTTGCCCTTTCAGAGACACTTAGCGACCTGATATCTGCTCCGATCGAGTAATGGGACAATTTGGACGACACCATCGTAACAAATCGTATCCAATATATCCAGGCGAATAACTGCTTTGTTACACGCTCGGGGAGGCAATGCACACTACTAAAAGAACGAGGGCTTGTTAAAAAAATAATATTGTAATAATATAATAATACTATCTGGCCACTAATCGCTTATGCTTAATATTTCAAAATCACAGCTTGGAGGAGAAAAAATATATCTTTCTTATCAGAAAAGGAGCCATATGATATTGAAAAGATAGCTTCACAAATATGAAATGAGCCCTTCTCGTTTAAGATGTCAGCTATTAGTTTTAAAGACAGAATTGATTGAAGAACGCAGTCCTTGGTGACAGGTTGAACATCAAGCAAAACACTAGAGACTTTTGAGGTGAGCGTCAGTCTTTTTTTTAAATATGCAGGTACAAGTACGAGTCAGCCTTATAACCACACACGTCATTTGACAGAATGGAATAGAAGCTCCGTCAGATTTGGTCTATTCAAAGAAGATACCAATGCTATCTAAGGAAATACACAAAATCTGTTTTATTCCCAGATACCTGAGAATGACCACAGGTCAAGAATTGCTGCAGGCTCTCCAGACTGTCCCGGTCTCTGCTTTCTTGCTACCAGTGTTGGACATCAATGAAATTATTTATCCCTTAACTACACCCTGAATTAAATAATTCAACAACGATTAATTTATAATATTGTAGTTACAACTCATTTTCGAAATTACGTTATAAATAATTCAATTGCAACCAATTATTTAAGTTTGTTTGGAAAAGTATTTACAACTTTCATTTTCCTTTTCGTAGTTAATACTTGATAACTTGCTTCTACTTCCTTAAGGAACTACAAAATAGATGAAAATAATTCCAAAAATATTGGTATGTGTATGATATGTTGTATGAAACTGGATAAATATGTGCCTTAGCGGAGGAGCGTAAGCTGAACACATACAGATTAAATGCTTCACGGTGTTGTCACCACTGTCACAGAAGATATCGCAGGATGTTGTTTTACTTATGTATAACACACTTAACTAAGCAAAGAGGCAGCGCAAAAACGTCGCTAATCTTTTAGAAACGGGTAGCATTCGTTTGGACCTTCGGCATTCTAAAGATTCACGCTACCACTGTTCTGCACATAAATAACCCAACTTTTAATAGAAGCCCCGAAAGAGGATGCGGTCAATCTCAACCCCATTTATCATAATCCAATTGTGATTCATCACCCAAACAATACTGTATTCAAAGTAGCCTTGCATACTCGAGCTAGATTGGATCACAGAGAAAGAGGATTTTGTATTTATCCACCAACAGGAGTTCTGGTTTTATTACGTTAGACGGTTTTTATGTATACATATACTGTAAAACAAGAATGGACACCCTACATCGACGAATCGGCCAGAATATCACAATTGAGAGCTATACCTTTTGAGGTAGTAAGGAACTTTGTCTACCTCGGCTCTGCTATCACATGTGAAAACGACATGGATTTAAAAATCAAACGAAGAAAAACGCTTGCCAAACGATGTTTCTTTGGGCTGAGAAGGCAACTGTGTTTTAAGACCCTCTCCCAAACAACCACGGAAACTTCATAAAGGCCCTTGTAATCCTGCTCAATGGTTCCGAAGCATGGACTCTATCAGCAGTTTTAAGAGAAAAATTCTTCGTAAGATATTTGGTCCCGTATACGTTGACGGGTTTGAAGGAGACGATTCAACGATGAACTCTAAGAGCTGTACAACGACATCGACCTGGTCCAAAAGCTGCGTATGGGGCGTTGGAGATTACTGGGACGTGTAGAGCGAATGAACACCAACGCTGCAGCCCGAAGAATCTTCGACTCTAATCCAGAGAGAGGCAGTTAACCAAAGATCGCGCCAATTGGACATGCTTATTGGTTGAGGCCCGGGTCCACCGCGGACTGTAGCGTCGCCTAAGTAAGTAAGTACATTTGTAAACGACCTTCCCTCTGTGAAGAAATACTGTATAACATATATGTTGCAAACAAAATTATTTCCCGTCTTTGTCTTACATTTTCCTCTCGGTAGTCAAATTTAATACTGTTAGATGGATTTAGGATTTGTAATTGGCCTACACTCCTGCCGCCACAAAACAGAATCTCGTCAAGAGGCTTATTGTACGGTTTACTGCCAACGCTAGGAATGTCTTTTGTAGCCTAGACTCATTGTCTCAACGTAAGCAACGAAATGCTATCTAAATAAGAAATAATTATCACAGAGTTATGGTTATTCGATTTAATTGACGTGTATGTCCTCAATGGCCTACATGCAAAGCATCACCAACATGTTTTCAGAAATCAAGCCACGAACTTCCCTGTAGATATTCCTACCCACAATTTCATTTCATAAGAGACGCTGTTCCTAATCCTAATTAACCTACTATACAAATTTAAAACTCCCAAACAAATCATTACATTACCAAGAGATTTACAAAAAAAAAAAAACCAAAAACATCGGAGCAATATTTTCTCCTGCCACTAAACCAAGTTAGAAAAACATCAGAAAATCTCATCCTAAAGTTGAAAATCATTTCTGCCAAATACAAGAGCAGACTTTCAGATTCCAGAAATTCGTAGAACATTCGATTGAAGTGCATAGAGCAAATATTTTCTTTGAAATACATAGATGATCCACTTGAGAGATCGAAGGAAGATATCCCCTAGATTGAAAGAGATTGCAATTCGAGTAGTTGTTTGTCTTCAACAAATGTACCTACCCATCTCTATTGTTCGGATTGTTTATCTTTTCAATATGTTCACTCACGTAAGATGCTTATGTTATACCATATACTGGAAAAATATTTTCATCTTCCTCTTTGAAATTTGTTGTCAAGAAAGCTCACCTACAGATTGGTAAACAAATGGAGAGAAGTCTAATGGGTGGCAAGGGCCTATTGTAAAGTGTAGGTGTTTGCAGATTTTTGGATTAACTTTTTGCAAAAAGCTGGATTAATGATGTTTTTGTTACTGTCTTCGAATGGGATTGTAGGATTCTAAGGAACCAGATATTGATTTCAAGTAGGACCTTATCTAAAAAATGAAACCAATGGCAGGCTATTCAGAGGCTTTTCACTATCGAAGAGCAATTTAATATGAGTAGCCGTAATCATTGAAAGTCACAGTGATTTACCCAAATCGTCATTGCACCATGACGGGAGATTGGAGAGGTTAAGGATTTGCTAGAAACTGATATGGGCGAACCTACCTTTGACAACGTTGACCTTTGGCATGTTTCCTGATATCACATTTGTGGAATGCAGGCTGTTGATCTAATTTGTTTCATGGGCTCAATTTGACATACTAGTAGAACATCAAGAAAAAATAAATCACGTTAAATCAGCAGGGATTAAGTGAAAGCTAATGAAGGCATTGACACTATGCCTTAGCAGCAAATAAGTATAAGCCCTTCCAATTTCGTAGCGATCTACGTATACGCTCAACGAAAAGTACAAATCGATTTAAAAATTGATGTTTTTCCTGGTGGGCTTTGAACAACTTAAAAACTCATACTCGATATGCATTCAACACCACTTAAAGTTTTCAACATTTTTAAGGCTACAAAATTGCTTCTCGGAAATGCGTTCTATGTTTATTTTACGACTACATGTCTACAATATTTCAGAGATATAGCAGTGGAAAATGGATCCCCCACCGTAAAATATTTTGTTCATTAGATCTTAAGGGGTCCCCACCGACCGGATTATATTCTTCACTGGGACAACTCATACAAACAATATGTGAAAGCAGATAGTGGCCGAGATAGTTAAGATGTATCTGCGCCACAGGCTACCAGCTGGTCCCAAATAAATCTCACAGTGCGACCACCGGACGAAGGTAACATATGTTACTCGTATCTAGGTAATAGTAGGCGCTTCCAAGCAAGGCTACAAAGCCAAGAGATACGTATATCTCCAAGGCTAGAATCGCTTTGTTGTCGCTATTGAAATGTTAGTCACCTACCATGTTTCTACAGAGCACTTCCTGGAGAAAACAACAAAATTAAAAGATTGGATGACGAGTGTAATACGTTACTTCTGCCGACACAAGAAGAGAAGCGGCAGATGCATACTCGTATATGGATGCGGATTAGAGGCAGAATTAGGCAAGAAGACTTCAGTTTTAGGCCTACGAATGAGCATCTTGTGACAATCCGCTTCAAAGTCGAGGTCGCCAACATCAACTTTATATGCGCGCACTCATTAGTGTATGAAAAATACAAAAGTATCAAGAACTGTTCTCATGAGCTCGTGATTTAATCATAATGTTTCATCGATCTCTCGATTAAGATACTACTAAGTCGATTGATTATATTGTGATCGACGGAAGGTGTATCTTCAATATTCTGGGTGTCCTATCGACGCTGATCATTACCTTGGTGTGGCCAAGGTACTCATACACATACTCCTGACTCTGATAAAAAGAAGACGGCATACTGTAAAGAAGTTTGTTGCCGAAAGGCTATTATCGTAAGCAACTTTCAATCAAATGCCCCTTAACCCCACTTGATGTTATACGCCACCAGAACCTTGTCCTGAAATCCAATGGCAATGGTGCAACAAGCCATAAATCATCCAGCCTCTTATGTCTTTGACCATCATTGCGAAACCCGAGGATGACTTTGACTTTATAAAAGGGAAATCATATAGAGCGACTTGAGAACTTTACGACAAAAAAAAGGAGGTACGAGCACTGTTTTCTCGAAGGATGAAAGCAGATCACGATAATCGCGAGATGGAGGAAATTGAGAGATACTTTAGCAGGAAAGACGTTCATAAATTTTACAAAAAGTAAAACATCAGGTTAACAAAGTACGTACGCCTGCCATTGCGAAAAAGAGAACCCAGTGGTAGATTCGCAGAGGATATGGAAGAACTATTTCCGAAGACGCTTATAAGATGATGATTGGTCATGATCATGTAAGTGAGAGCGAACTATTTAGCTTATACGATGACGGAAAACAGATCCGTGGACCCGACCATGACGAAATGAGGATGGTCACATCCAAATTTAAGTTCAAGAAGGATGGTGAAAACTGGCTGCGAGGAATGACTTTGTAAAAATAAGGAACTAAATCATCTCTAGAATATGGTCGACCGAGACTATTCCAGACAACTAGATGCTTAGCAATGTACTCGTATGTCAGAGTCAACTGTAGAGACATGAACTTGCTCAACATCGCCTATCAGATCTTTTCTTCAGTGTTATATAATCGACATATACCTTTTTCCACCCTAATGTTTGCTCCTTATTAGCATTCTTTCAGGTCCACCATTAATCAGATTTTTACATTAAAGCAGATCTCGAAAAATACTCTTGGATTCAAAATTGGCACTACAACTTGCTAACTTGCTTGTGAATTTTAAAATTGACTATAACAATAATAAAAGGAAGTCCTGTTTTTGGATTCTTGCTGAACTTGTTTGTAGGATGACCAGGCAGAAAACTTGCAGTATGTCCGCAATGACGCCAAAAACACATCATACATGGCCACCCACTGGCAAACATGTAAGCCGATACTAGAGGCACAATATTTCAAAAGCCTGCATAATTACCTTCCAGAGCCTAACGATCTCCTTGCGAAGCATTCGCATGTATTGAAGAAGAAGCAGCGAATATGAGTCTGGCAAAATTACATTTTCTATTTATAGAAATATGTAGTAGGTATTACTCATACTATTTTCGAGAAAGGAAATCAAACTAAAACTTCGACGTAGTCAAGGACTTTGTCTACCTAGTGAACTGCACCACCGTAGGGACCATTCGTAGAGTAACTCTAGAAGGCAATTAGGAAGGATAGCAATATCATATTTCGAACAACCAAATAGCGCTCTATAAATCATTTACCAGGTTTGAACATACCCGTATGTATAGCGCGATTTTTGACCGTCTGCTTAATGTTAATTAATTTGCACCAGTTTAGTAGTCAACGTAATTTCCTTCATTTGACAACACTTTTGCCCACCTCTCAAATAGGCATCTTGGACATCATTCCAAGAACTAAAATTCTTTCCATCAAGGAAGTTTTGCAGCCTTCGGAACAAGTGGAAATATGAAGGTGTTCAATTTGGAGAACAAGGCGGATTCACCATTTTTTCCTAACCGATATCCTGTCCTGTAACTGCGTGCAGTAGTCCTAGCTGAGGGCTAGGGTTATCCTGCTGAAATAGATTAACAAGATTTAGCCGATTCTGATCTTATTTTGACTTTAATCTGCACGGCTGCTTACAGTAGACTTCTGCGGTGATAGTCTGGTTACGACGCAACAGCTCAAAATGGATTATTCAGCATCCCACTACACAGACAGTGAGTGGGTGAAGTTAGTCTGTCTTCTGGACTAAGCTATTGGCAGCTACGTTGAATGTTATTGTAAAGAAACCGTTTTTCAGCTCCGGTAACGATCCGGCTCAAAAACGGCTCTTGACTGTGACACCACAGAAATGCAGTCCAAGCTTCGATTTCTTGCTGAAAATTATTTTGCGATAGTTGATACTCGTATGGTACTCATTTTTCCAATTTTATGACCTTTCCCACATTTGTCAGGTATCGATGGACGGTCATATGGTTTGCGTTGAGTTTCTTTGCGAGTTCCTTTACCATAACACTTTCGACAGTGAACTTCAGGAGCTCATGGTCTAGTCCTTCTGGCCGAACCGAACGAGGTTCATCAAAATTATCCTTTCTAAACTTTGCAAACCAACGCCGGCATTTGGACTCGTCGAGAAAACCTTCCCCATACACGTTTATGATTTTTCTAGTGGCATCACTTTCATTCTGATTTTTTCGGAACAAAAATAATAAAATATGCCTTATATGCCCATCCGATACAACCATTTCAAAACTCAGTTAAGGATGCTTACAACGATGTTAACGTAACGAAATTTGCAGACTAAATGAGCAATATATCTCAAATACTAATTCTACTAATCCCAGTCCTCCTCTAGGGCCCAGAAGCATGGACATTATCCAAAAAACTATATACAAGGCGATTGCTCGTTTTGAGAGAAAAGTATTTCACTCGGCGTTTTGCATGGATGGAAAGTGGAGTAAAGAATTCAACTAAGAACTTTACAGATTATACAGCAATATGGTCCCAGCCAAAAGTGTCAGAAAATATCGGCTTAGATGGCTTAGATATACAGAGCCGAAAATCTTCGAATACATCACCGAGAAAAAACGCAGCATATGAAAAATACACTATAAACTCGCATGCAATTGGAGAAGGACCTCAACTAACTTGGTGTGTGAAATTAGAGACTAGAGTTGGCTGTAGAGGCATGTTCGCTGAGCATAACTCCACGCTGTTTAAAGCCCAGAAAAAAGTCGAAGTACAATATAATTCAAACGTCCACCATGGTCTCGTTTACAGCTCACGGTTGGTTCACAAAGTTTAGGCTCTATCCCTACCATAAGTTGACGAATGTTCTTCACAATTTGGCTAAAATATACAAGTTTCTGTAAACAACCTCCAAGGGAAGAGTCTAATGGTATCAAATCGCACGATCTTTGTGGCCGATTACAGTTGTCAAATGTTAAAATCAAAAGGCCGTTGAAATTCTAGTGCCTCAGAGTAAGTCGCGGTCTGCATCTTTTTTAACGTAATCACTAAAATAAAAGTATCTCATATGTGTTGGCTCCAAACGACCCTCGTTCCTCGAATTTAGCTATTAAACGTCAACAAGTCTATACTCATATTTTCTGCATGATCAAAAAGTTGCAACAATATGAGTAGAACTACCCGTAATTACGCGCTACCGAACAACGTTCGTAAAGTTGCGAAACATCCACTCATTTGTTGTTAAACATTTATTTTTACTTTTTATTGTCTTTTGGATTCTCTAAAATTATGGGAAAAATCTAACAACAAATATCATATTTTTCTAACGAATAAATCTTTACTTTTAATTAATTTCCTAAATGCCAAGTCTTCAAATTAATTTTCACAAACTAATTAGAAATGATTTCCTTGTTGGTTTTTCGGATTTATTTTAATGTCCAATTAAAGACCTTTTTTTTATATCTGAGTGTACATACAGAAGAGCACTGTTGGTATAACCCGAAGCGACCGTGCACAAATTAAAGAAAGGTAAAGGTTCATAAGTAAAGAAAAATTACCCTGACCTTTATGAAAACAACAACAAAAACATAGCCGGACATTTTCCAAAAATTTAAAAGTGAACAAAGAATTGCCTTTGAAGGAAATCATTTGCAGACCAATTTTCTTAACACGAATATTTAATTTTGTTTACTTTGTTGCCAGTCAATTTTGTGAGAGGGGACTATACTGAAAATTTACGCAGGTGGGCAATATTTATAAACAAAAAAGATGTAACGAATATTTACCAATAGGAGCGAATTAGTTAAATTTGGCGCCAGTTTTACTAGCGTAGTTTAGAGTCAAACCACTATAAGAGTTCGAGGATAGATAGTTGCTATTCGGCATAACAACAATTTCTTATTGTTGAACATTATCTGGAAAATGAGGAAAGTTAGACTGTGCCGTTTCGCAGTTGGCATCCAATTTTCGGTGAGGTCCATGTCCATCAACTGTGAAAATGATAATTGTAAAATTCGAGCAGACTGAGGGGATTTCCACTTCAAAACTCAACAGATACCAAGCGTGTTGAGATCCTTCAACTTCCTATACAATATTTCTTGATTTTCTTGAAAAACCCATTCTTACTGCTTCCTCAATATTACCCTCGAAAAAGTAAGTAAAGCCGTGTAACACTTGAATCTCCAGGTAATTGATGGAAAACGTAAAGAGTAAAACAAGCTTAAAAATGGGTTCTATAAGTACTCTAGCAATTTGGGTTTAAGGCTGAAATAGGTATAAAAGGTTGAACGCTGGAGTTAAACGGGAGAATCCGGTATGTCGGCACATCTATTACCGTACTCAATTTAACTGTGTTAGGAGAAATTTTAAAACAAGTGAACCTACCCTCAATAAATCAGGTACTGTGATTGAATTTTAAAAAATAGCCAGTAGTTTAAGACCAAATAAAACACAACCCACCTGAGTGCCAAAGATACAAACTCCCTGATTGTTACTGTATGTCTGGTTTTCCTTCTCGTAACCTTTGTAACAGTCTAAGCTGCAGTGGTAAATATTTTTTAATCGATAAAATTGATGAATGCAAAAACCTGGGTACCTTAAATTACGATAGAATACTGACGAATTATTTTAGAGGCACACTTACAGAGTTATTTTATTTGCAAAGTATCTGTCATGACATCTCCAGGTATGCTCATTTGAAACCCAGCTATCACTGAAAGCTTTATCCGAAGAAGCAGGCAATAACAACGTAATTCTGGACCTTGAAAACTCTTCTTCAAGTTTATCAGCAATTTCATTTCCCATGATCCCAATGTGACTTGGCTCCCAAGCAAGACTCAGTGAATTCAGCCTTCCAACTGCATTCAGAGAAGTCTTTCATACTCGAAAAACTTGGAAGTCATCAAAGGGCTCAACAAGTCTTAAAGCGCAGCTTGGTTGTCATTACAGGCGTAGATACTTCCACCGATTCTAATATGGCTTGCCTGCACCAAGATTGCGTATATCTCCCCTGGGAAGACAGGCCCAAGTTTTCGTAACGAGAATCCGAGATTTGTGGCTCATATGCTGGGCGAAACTATTCATTCGTATAGGGAATCAGGCCCATAAGTCAAACGATAGTCAGTACGCAAGATAATCGGAGTCAACATATAACACGGTTCACAATTTACGTCGTATAATAACAGAGTAACACCAAAAGATATTCCTATTGTCCTTGTCGATTAGAAAAAGCAAAAGAAGGATGATTTTGAAAGGAATGAAATGCACAATTTGAAGTTAAGCTTGGAGTACACCAGCGTTTAATTTCCGCTGCTTTTATAAGTCGTGCAAGACTTTTGACGTGGTCGAACCCAGAAAGACTCTCTTATTTTTTCCATCGAGACAGGTGACGTGGCAGTCCTTCATGCGACTCTTAGCAATTGGATAAAGATTATTGTTATATTACGGTTTTTCCAAACCCGAAAGTCCGTTTCCTTACAAACCAGATAAGAACGATAGAAAAAAAAAATTAAATAAAACAACAACGGTGTCAGAAATAGAATTAATTCTGGCTTTATTTCGAAGTTACGTTCATGACATTATGTGTGGAATAGCACGTCTTTCAAATGGCCGCCTTAGGTTAGCTGGCAGTACTTCAAGCAGCCGGTCCAATTTTGGATGACTCGATCCAATATGTGCAGCGTTATTCCGGCAATAGCGTGTCGAATGTTGGTCTCGAGCTCGTTAGTTGGTTGGCATGTTAGCGTAGACTATGAACCTGACGTAGCCCCAGAGCAAGTAATCGAGTGGTGTCAAATCGCACGATCGCTTCACCTGATGAACGCTCGCCGTTAGATGATACAAATTATTCCTTCACAACTTCGAGCGTTGCGTCGTTTGTATGGCATGTAGCGCCGTCTGGTTGGAACCATGTTGTCGAGCTCTGACCAACGAAAATCGGTTAACATCGCTTCATACCTGAGACCATTGACGGTGTCTCCTTCCTCATTTCAAAAGATATCAGGTTCGATGAAGCTGCCTTGCCTTAAACTGCACCAAATAGTCAATATTTGCGGAAGCATTAATGCTTGGTCGAACACTTGCGGATTGTGTTTGCTCCAATAATGGCAATTTTGCTTGTTGACAAAGCCGCTTAGCCAAAAATGGGCCTCGCCACAGAAGATGAATTTTTGACCAAAATCCGAATCTCCGGCCAACATTTCCAACGCCAAATTAACGAACTCACGGCATTGTCTATGGTCGTTTGGCTTTAATCCTTGCGTCAGCACAATCTTATATTTATGTGGCCCTGCACACTGAAGCCATGATGACGACCGACCTCATGACGAAATTCATGTTGAACATTTGGAACTGAGCCGGAATTTCGATAATATTTTGAAACATCAATTGGAAAAACTATCATTGCTATCTGGTCACTCTATATGGTATTACCCGAAATTTTTTTTGCGGAATATAGTTTAAAGGGTCGTGCTCCCTTCACCATGACCTGAGGTGGGCACCTGGAAGAAAATATATTCTATGCATAATTTTAAGAATCAATTAGTCGGCAAATAAATAAATCTACAAAATAGCATTGGATAAACTTCAGTAACAACTAACCTACACAATAAATGAAATACTTTACTTAAACCGGTTCTGCCAAAGCATGTGATTCCTTGCGGACCCATTTCAAATTCAAATTCATCCTTCGTACGTACGTCCATACCGAGTTAGCGTGAGAATAAGACGGTGTATCTACGTGTTTTCCAAGGAATAGATGACTAACCTCTATAAACAAATTATCTTAAGATTAACTCGCTTCTTGCGTAAGCTGCAGTTTTACTAAAATTTGAACCTAAATACTGTAGCTTAAAATAATTTCTATCCCTCGACACTCCTAACATTCACGTTTACTTTGTAACGAAAGCAAAACAAAGCGGGAAGTCACAGCTAAAGGTAGGTGACATACATATACGAGTTCATGTTGACAAGTATTACCAACTGAGATGTCTTGTTAGTAGCGCCTCTGAATTTGGAGAAGTGCTATCAACATCTTTTAAAAGCCCATCCACCACAGTCTTACCTACAGTTCACCAGCCTCTTACATCAGTTTTATATGACTTGTCCAGGAATTTCGCTAATGCCCACAAAGCATGCAATGTATTTCTGGATGATTGTCAAAAACACACAAGAATATGTGTGTTTGGGCTCAAAATTTCACGAATTTCACAATATTTGCACTCGTCATATGTTTCAATCAAACGGTCGTTAAAGTTTTGGGACAATGGTGCTATTGTTTCGTGAAGCATAAAGTAGGCCTGCTCATTCCACTATCTTAAAACCTAGCTCAAACAGTCAATAAGGATATACAAGTACAATGACACTTCCTAAGTTACCCAGTGGGTCCGAATACTCCTAAATGTGGAAATGTTACTTAATTACATATCCAATAAGGTAAAAGTGACCCTTATCACTGGAAAAGTGAAAATCAACTGTCCCTTCTTCTGAACGGGGCTATATTTTAAGATGATCCAGTAAATGGAAATGAATTTAAAGAATTTCCATATATGCAAAGTCAAGATGGAATTTTATAGTTACAAACGAGGCACAAGTTTTGGAGATATCGACTTAAACATCGTACTCATTGTATTTGACAAGTTATCCGTAACAATCGAATGAAAGTTATAGTTTCACAATACATATATTGTGTAATCTTTTATATTGCTCAGGCCCTGGATGGTGCTCTTGCTGTAGAATGGCATTAGATATATTTTCCGGCTCTATGAGTACTTTTTCGACTCCCTAACTAGTTTCCTGCTTGAAAATCGTAACTTCTATGACAAATGATGAGACAAATGATCTCAACCTTTAGGAGCCAAAGTCCCAAATCCATTAATTAATATTTCTTTTAAACTCTAGTTAAGTGAAAAGTCATTCATTTTTCTATTAAGCCAGATTATTAGATGATTGCTTAGGAAATGATTCTTGAAGACAAACTTGTAACTAGTTCTTACACAACGTTCAAACGTATTTCAACATAAGGGCTCTTAAAGTAATACGAGTAATGCATAAACCTGATTCATCAAAATAAATTTCCCAGATAGTGGAGCACTGATGAGTCTGCTGGGAATATGAAATTTCGTTTAATAAACAATTTAGAGGCACCCGAATGGAAAGGAAAATTAGAAAATAATTTTCGGATTACATAATGAGGTCGAAAGCTAAATATTGTAACACTAATTATCTGCAGGTTCTAGGATGTTGTAATAGATTTAAATAATAAAAAAGATCCTATCTCACTGTTTGGCCAAGTTATTAGGTTTTAGAGGTGGAAACATAAAACAGGTATGGTGTTGTCCTTACCAAATTCCCTCTGGTTGCGATAAGCAATTTTTTTGTCCTTGTAGCTAATAAGTTTGGCTTTTTCATCGGAATTATTTTGAAGTTTCTTACGATTGTTGATTAAATTGAACTCTTCGCAAGCATTGCACCTATTCAGTTTATGAAACGAACTGTGAAGTTCAAAATTGAATATTTCCATTCTCCATTCCCCTCGCATTAAGTTATGTACTGGCTATGATTTGCCGCAATAGAAAGTTCGGACTTAATGTATTTTCTTCCCATTTTCTGGCGACATTATTGAGACCCTCGAAGTTGAAATGAGAATATAGTATATGCCGTCTCACCATGTCCTTCAAATCTGATGTTATATTTTTTCATATGCCATCCACTTTGAGATGATGTAGGTACTCCTGTTACTCGAACGGAATTATCGATAGAGTTTTCTGAGTAAAACTTTTTGCATACTTGGATAATGTTGTAGAAAACTATTAAAAAGTATCTAGAAGTACATTTTCTTCTACTTTCTGTTGTTTCCTAGCTCTACCTCCAATGCATTCGAACTTTTTCGTTGTTGGGGATATCAAATATTTTTAGTACGATTAGGTATAACCAATAACCAATATTTTGGTCCGACCTATCGACACCTCCCAAGTTTTTGTTATATATTTTCACAAGTTTGGGCTGTGGAACAGTCACTTCCTTTCTTTCTGTACGAGAGAATCGCTTCACAGCAGTCGTTGGGTGGACTGGTATGCAATTTGAAATCATATTTAAAATGCTGTTATCGTGCCATTTACAAACAACTAAATTTAGTTCTGAACATAGTTCAAAGCTGTATACACCTCGACCTATTTTCTTGAGAACCTTATCTGATCCACGCACAGAACAGTTTTTCAGACGATTTTCCCTGACAGTTCCAGTTCCTCTCAAATTCAAAATATTCAGTTCTTCAAACAATTGAAGCGATGAAAAGAAATTGTCAAAAAATAAATGGTACCTCAAGCTTAATCCTCTCGAAATTAGCGTTTGGCTGAAGTCCAACACAACTTTCGTTCCAAGAGGAAGCTCTGCTTTTATTGCGCCAGGGAAGTCTTTCGATCCTGCATATGGGTCAAACCAAACCATACAACCGCTCGGAGTTTTGCCAATCCAAAATTTATAGCCCCATATAATTGGCTTTCCTCTTATGAACTGTTTTGTAGGATAACGTTCGAAGTAGGGCACCATACCCTCATCGACACTGTAATTATCAACGACTGGGGCAAACAACAAGAACTTTTCCAATAGCATATCAAATAATGGCCGTACTTTGGCATAGCGATCATTGGGATTCGATAGTATATTTTCGCAGCAATGAAGTACTTGAAAGATGTGATCAAATCTGTTTCTTGTAATCGATTTGGACACAAATAAAATCTGCGCATCCTCTTCATTTTCCCAGTACATCCCACGCCTCGGGACATTAGTATAACCGCTCACCATCAGTACTCCGATGAAGACTTTCATTTCAGAGACTTAGATATCAGCTAAGAGATTGTGTTGCTGATGCTAACATTTCGAACAAACGTGCATCACAAAAAGGGGTGAAAAGATCCAACGGTGCCAAAGATGGATACCAGCCGCAACTTTCCTACTTAAAATCAGCTAAGCTTTCCTGCAAATCTCTTTTATCCCACGTATATTCAAAAATTCGAGGACTTTTTGTAAGGAAGGAAAGCGGCATATCATCTTCTTCATCAGCATTTTCTGATCTGGTCTATAGTAGTGTATTATCTCACTGAACCGTATATGGTACACAAAAAAAGACATCCACTAAATTACAGCAAAATTTGGATTTTGTAAATAATATTCAATTGCTCAACAATTGTTGACTATTGAACCGTCTAAATCCAAGGTTTGTTCTCTGTTGATAGTAATATAGGTATTTTTATTAACTTTTGTGTTGACATGTTTTATAATGAATAAGAAAACAGAACTTTAACTACTTACTAACACAACACGAAAAATAAATATTTGGAAATTGACAGGAAAATTGCATAACCCACTTTGATAAGAACTTTACCGCTAAGAAAATAATTAATTCAAAAACTGAGTTTAAGAGACATATTTTTTTTCATGAGTTTAAACGGTTTTAAATCGATGTCGATGTTTACCTTTAACGTCATACGCGTTCCTTATCAAAAGCTAAGTGACCTAAAAGCCAAAAAGTATGACATGCCAAACCTATAGCTGATCAGTACTCTGTATTTGAAATCAAGGGCGCGTTCATATAATTTCACTATCCCCAACATAAAAAGGAACTATGTCAAGAAAAATAATTAATTTCAAATCCTGTCCAAGATTAAAATGATGCATAAGAGTCCATATACTAAACCGGTATGAGGGACCTGGAGGCTATCAGCCAGACTAAAAGCCACAAATTTCTGAAGAGACAAAGACGGAAGTCAACAAAAATCGAAGTAAGGCCAATCAGAGCTTAAAGGATGCAAGACCCAAAATTTATTTATTTATTTATTTATATAAACATCTACAAGTCACTGAAGTGCTAACAGATTACGGAAAACAAAATATATAAACAATAAATGAAATTCAAAAAATGTAAAAGGTTTTGACTAAATTTTTTAAATTGAGCTCTATTTAGATAAACTTCCAAACGACTTCGTTGAAGGCTTTGACGGTTCTTTAGTACCATAATTCGTTCTGTGGTATTCAACAAAGAGAAATTAACCTTAGTTCCAACAGCGCAAGGAAAATTACGAGGGCTATTCCAAAATCAACCTCCGATGTGTTACAATTCATTACATATGTACGTGCACTTCGGTGACGTGTTTCTGCATGTCGCAACCAGTAGTTTCGACCGTTTTCGTTCAGTATTTTTCCAATAGTTGCCATTTTAACATGGGGAATACAATTTTATCTCCCGCCGCCTGTGAGGTACGAAGTGTAATTCGTTTTTTGCAAGCCAAATTCATTGTCGGTTATGTGCTGTTTACGGCAATACAGTAATGGGTAATGGTTCGGTAAGTGATTGGTGTAGACAATTTAAAAACAGACGCACAAGTGTGCATAATGGAGGAGGCCAAGGCCGCAAGACGTGGTTCACCAAGTTGACCAATTTGTTCGAGAAAACAGGCGTTTTACGATTTCAGATCTTGCGACAAGATTTTCCGAAATTTCTCGAACTACTCTATACAGAATCGTGTCTGAAAACTTGGGTTACCACAAGTTCTGTGCCCGTTGGTTCCCAAAACAGCTCACAGATGTCCACATGACTATGACTAACGTGTCAATTCAGGAAAAGCATTTCTCGAACATTTGGAAATGGAAGGTGAAGAATTTTTACAGCAAATTGTGACTGGAGATGAGACTTGGGTCCTGTATGTAATCTTAGAAAGCAAAGAACAGTCAAAGCAATGGATGCACACTTATTCCCCAAACAAGCCAAAAAAAATTTAAACAAACTTTTTTATATCGAAAAATGATGGCCACAGTGTTTTGGGAGAGGAAATGCATATTGTTGACCGAGTTTATGGAACCTGGAAACACAATAAATGCAGCGGTTTACTGTGAAACTCTACGTAAGTTGAGAAGAGCAATCCAGAACAAAAGACGAGGAATGCTTACCAAAGGTGTGGTGCTTCTGCATGACAACGCACGACCACACAACATCAACATTTTGGAAGTAATGAGGAACTTATGAACGGTGTGAATCAATGCGTCAACGCACTGGCGGTGCCATTTTTTAAGGAGGGTATACAAAAGCTCGTCCCACGTTACCAAAAATGTATAGATTTAAATGGAGACTATGCAGAAAAATAATTTAGATGTTAATAAAACAATTTTGTGCAAAAAATTAATGCTTTTGGTTTTTTTTAAAAATATTTTTCACTTCGGAGGTTGATTTTGGAATAGCCCTCGTATTTTATCAAGTTCCCAAAATGTTGAGGAAGTTTCACAACCGTTTTCCACTAAGTATTTAAAACAATGAGGTGCTACATATAATTTAGACGAAGAAGGCTTCACCCGCCAAGCCCTAGACCTTGCCATTTTGTGCACATTAAAAGAGATTCCACTGATTTTTTTTCTTCGATACCAAATGGCTGAAGGGTGAGATACTTTTCCATAGATAAAGGATTTTAGTTTCAGATGTTTGTATTGTTCTCCGAAAACGTCATGTCAGACCAATTAATTGATAACATTTTCCGCTTTTTGGTGTTGGATTTTGAAACCAGATTTTCTTGCGTAACAGACACGGAATTTTCTACTGCCGCCGATTGAAATAGACGATGTGTTAGCAGAAGAAGGAGTTTGAGATGAGAACAACAGAATTCATGTTTAGTAAATTTCCTTGATCTTAATCCAATTGAACACTTAAGAAGGCGGTTACAACATTAAATCAAGACATGCCGAAAAATAATGAAAAATACTCGTAAAAATAAAACAAAATATGCATGTAGGGGCAGCTGTTTTCCATTTTCTAACTTCGAACTTTTTTAAATTAATCGTATTTTCGGAGGTTCCAAATATTCGTCTCGAAGACTGCGTATTCAACAAAAAGTGCTTAGTACTAGTGAAGTATGGATTTTTGTTCTAATTTAACTAAAACAAATATCGATGTAGGCATGCCCTCTCAGCATCTGTGATCAATCGATGGTCTGACTCAGTTAACAGATGGTAGAGAGCAAGAAAATGTAAGTTTGGAACAAAAACCACTAGACTTTCTTCAAAACCTTTTATTGAATCCGCAGTTTAATGTCATTACTCTATATACTCGTAATCTTTAAGAAAAAACGGCTTCATTTTCTAAACGCATCTTTTCCAAGTAAAAGATTCATTGGACCTCATCTGACTTTGAATATCTAGTCCGAGATATATAGAAGTTAGTCCATTTCGGTTACCACAAGGCTCTTCTAAACAGTTAAAAATTAATGGGAGAAAAGACTTTTTTAAGCGAGATTACCAATTTCTACATAAATTACACCGGTCAACAGAAAAAAAACTCAGGTATACGAGTAACGACTACTGTTTCACGTTGGAACAATAGTCTGTCGATCAAATAACACCCCAAAACAATGCGAAAAGCCTTTACCTTTATACTACTCATAACTGTGGACATTTCTAATAGTAATGTGTGTCAGTTTGGATCAGATTGTGTTCGGCTAAATTGAAAACAATTGTTTCATTCTATTTTGGAATACAAGTCTTTTTTTTATTTGTATTTAATAAAAGTAATATGTGGGGAGTTTGCAAAAGTTCTCCAGATTTATTCTGTTACGTCTGTGGTGAATTTACAGCTAATTCGCGGAAAAGTAAACGTCTTTTATAGAAAAGTGCTACTTATGTTACTGAAGTTTAAAAATAAAACATCAGGATAGACCTCTTGTGTGATATAAATGCTGCCTCAGGTGTAATAGGCATCTAACTGGGATCACGAGAAATCACGAGGATTGTTACTTCTGTTGCAGCAAGGTAAGGGGATATTCTCGAAAATCTATTGTGTATGCAAATGTATCCATCTGTGTCAGACACAGAAAGTTCAGCTTGTCTATCAGAAAAAATCATGGAAGACTAAGAATTTGAATTTTCCCATCCATCTGAAGCGCACCATTTTCTAAGCCAGATTGACTTAAATGACTTAACCAGAGACCTTTCACTGTCCAAACAAAAAGCGGAGCTATGGAGCTCAAGGTTGAACCAATGAAATATGGTATGCTCAAGCCTGAGGGATAAATAACAATATGGTATACCACACAAGAGAAATAAGTAGATCTGGTTCCTTACTTTTCAAAGAAGACAGCTTTGTTTATTGTAACGACATAAATGGTTTAATGTCGTCACTAGGCTTAAACATAAAGCAGAAGAATGGCGACCTTTCATCGTCGCGGCCAAAACTAAGGAAATAAGTTCCTGTCAATACCTCTTGCACATGGTGCTAACTTAAAAGAATCATATGACGTTATGAAATTTATTTTAGATAAAATCAGTTACAACATTTGCAACTGGTGCATGTGTGCCGATTTAAAAGTGGTTGCACTTTTGCTTGACTTACAGTAGGGGATATACTAAATTTTGTTGTTTTTTGTGCGAGTGGGATACGAATAGTAAATCTCGGGCAGAGTATTTCGTAAAAACAGATTGGCCTAGAAGAACAACGTACTTACCCTGATAAAAAAATGTTAAACACCCGTCATAAGTCGAGCCACAAAGTGTCATTCTACCATCACTTCATATTAAATTAGGATTGATCAACAATTTTGTGAAAGCAATGAAAAAAGGCGGACCAGGCTTTTTTGAAAGAAAAGTTCCCACCATTAAGTAAGTCAAAAAGGAAGGTATTTTCGCCGGTCAAAATATAAGGAAGCTTATAAGGGTAGAAAAAGAGGTCTGGAGATCTTTCGCCACGAAAAAATTTCTTGGAAATCATAGCACTCTTGATTATGCTCTTGACGTGAAATAAATGTTGGACTCATATAAATAATTGGGATCTAACATGGCATTAAATATCCATTTTCTGCATTCTTCTTAAAATTGTTTCCTAGAAAATCTGTGTGATGTTAGCGATGAGCACGATGAACGGTTCCATCAAGATATTGCTGTACGAAGACGGTACGAAGGAAAATGGAAACAATCGATGCTGACAAACTACTGTTGGCCACTTATAAGAGAGACTCCGAGATTTTCCTACAAAAGAAATGCAAGTGGTCCCCGAAAATCATTAACATTTTGTAAATTTTAATGCTTTATCATAATATTTATGTGTATTTTTATAATTAAAATAAAAGCCTTTCTCAGACCCAGAAGTTGTAGTAAAATTTCTAGATTCTAGACACTCTACAGATTACGAGTACGATATGATTCACTAATTTCATTTTACAGTTTTTTTTAAAATTTTTTGTTGAGTCAGTGTTATCTGCTGAAGTACTTGACTACAGAATTACCGATTGTTGTATGAAAAATTTAAACATAGAATACGTTCAATCAAGTAGATTCAATAAATATGTTCTTTTTAATAAGAACCGCAAAATTTATTACAATAAACTACTAAATTGCTCGATGTTGGAATTTTAGGAGCTTGTATACGAGGAGATCAATTGCTTAAGATCTGTTTTAAAATACTCTAAAAACTCATATTGAAAATTACATTAACATTAAAAAGCTTGATAATTCGGTTTCGAAACATCTTAGCCTATCTATGGCAAAGGGGTATTAAGGAAAATTAGGAAACAAAAACCACATACCACATCAAGAAAGAAATTGTAAAGCTAATGTAAAAAATGAGTGGCAATTGGTTAACGGTATCCTTAACAAAGAAAATAAAAAGACGAAATTCTTAAAATTGATATGGACTATAGGGAAATAACAGGCGAATTTGAAATTGCCAACCAATTTAATGTTTTTTTTTGCTACTATCGCGATGAAAGTGAAACAATATCCTCCTTAAAGCAGATTTATTTGAAGATACCTTTCGAAACAGTTTTGGTTTTCAACCTTTGACACTAATGGAAATCGATAAATGAGTAATATCTCTTGACAATAAGAATTCATGCATGGAATTCTTCTGCCGTCTTTCACAACTGCAGAAGTTATTCCTCTATTCAAAAAAGGTAGTAGAAGATCAATTATCCATTACATAAACTCCAGACGTTTCCAAAAAGTGATGAAAGTACGAATTGTATCATTTTTAAATCAAACCAACTTTTCCAGAAACAAACAGTTTGGTTTTCTCAAAGACGCTTGTTTAGTACTCTCTATAGGTATGAGAAAGGCATTTAATTTTTATTTTCCTTTTTTTTAAAGAACTTAACACTCAAGTGGGTATGACTAGACTACACTTATGATGCCAAAGCATGTGTTAAGTTTTTCGGAAAATGGGACGGAAAGCGAAAGAATGATGTCTGGGCTAAGTGGCCATTTCGCTCCATGAACGGCATCCAACATTTAACGAAGAGACTAAATTATTAGTGTAAATTGACTGTAGTTGCCTGAAAAAAAGACTATCGGTCACAGCTACTATTGAACCCTGAACTGTCCGATTGGGAAGCCAATACACTATCATTTGAGCCACGGCCACCCATGAGATACCTTTGGATAAGTTGTAAAATGCTGTCCTAAGAGGTGTAGTTCAGAAGTGGTCGTTATCGTATCTATCGGAAATAAGACAACGAGTAAAACTTGAAGAAATTGTCAGCAACCAATTGCAAATCACCATTGGAGTACCATAAGTTTCAGTATTGGGGCCAATCTTATGTTTAATATATGTTAACTCATTGTTTTACCAACGCTTCAGCAGCCATATTACAGCATTCGATGATGATATTGCATTAACATACGATAACAAATATAATTTATCTTTAATCCAGCAGTGCAACTACAAACTGATTTAAACATTCCGCGGCAGTAGTTTGCCAAATGTGTTGTTATCTTTCACTCTAGTTTATGCCAGAAATTAGTTTTAACAGTTCATACTTGTGGATAAAATAACTACCCAGAAAACTCAGTGTGCGGTTTTAAAATAGAAATTTCAAATATTCATATGTTGAATAATTAAAAAATATAAACTATCTGTCAGTCGCAAAATTTAACTTGTAAAATCTCATCGCTCAAAAAAATTTTAGTAATAACTTATTACAGACTGGTGCACCACAAACTTCTATACGGTATTACAAGTTGGGTGGAACATACAACAGTACAATTAGCAATTAGTACCTAGTAAGAATTATTTGTAAAGAAAACCGTCTAACAAACAGTTGGCTACTGTTTTGTTGCCTACGCGTACTTCCAATAAAAGATCCTTACAACTTTAAGGTTCTAAAAGTTGTTCTCTTGCGAAGCGGGTACAATACTATTCTTAGAATCTCAAATACATATTGCCTCTGGATAAAGGATATGCTAGTTAGCTTTCTAATTTCCAATGAAACCTATTGTTGGAAATTCTATACTGTGGCTATACTCTATTAATACGCTACCAATCGAAATTAGATTCATATTGAATCCCGCCTTATTTTTAATTGAAGTAAACGAATTTCTCTTTAGTATGGATTCTACAGTCAAAACCTTTGTAAATACAGCTCCATAATTTCGTTGATTATGTCGTAAATGTTCGTAAAGGTGTGTTTTATTTGAAAGTGCGTATCCACTTTTCCAAAAATCGCTCCTTCTCACTTCTATACTAACTTTTATCTCGCGGCTATGTTCGCAGTGTTGGTTCCAAAGTTGCTTTTTCCTTAATATTTTTTCTGATAAACTGGAGCTTTGGTGGCATTTTGAAAGCAGTTTTGAAAGCAAATAAGCACCTTCGCACACACACTAATTTTAAAAAAGGTTCAAGTTCCTTTTTGGGTAGAAGAAAAATGCCTATTTTTTCCAAGTGTGAAAAACCCAAAAGAACGTTCATTATTGACTTGCTCTTCCAAAACATAAGTTGATCCACGAAAACATCCCAGAATCAGGAAACGAATAAATGCCTTCTAGTTGTATGTTGCGACATCTACTATATAACTCAAATCTTTCGCAAATCTATCCTGACTTCTAAATTATTCCCACTTTCGATTTTGCTGTTGTTTCGTGTGGAACAGTGGCTAAGCACTTTTGAATAAAACACGCCTATTGTTATATTGTTTTATTATTATGCTACTAGCAATCTGGGTGTTACAGGATGATGCCTATTGTATTTCTTAAATTTATCTAAAATAACTTTTGTATGAACTGTAATTTAATTTTAATGAATTACTATTATAATATGTAAATACGTAAATAGAAATGGAATAAATGCAAAAACAAGTCATAGACAAAATTTGGAAATACTTTTAAAGGACAACCGTTTACCTTAATCGTTAGACGGAACTCTACATAGCATAACTTGTTATGAGGTATTCCAATTACCTTTGTCAACTACACATGTACATTCAATTCCAACTACCAGGCAGTCAAGCTGTCACGTAATGACATGTATCCTGTCATATAATACTAGTAATCCACTGGATTAACCTAACATGCACGTACACACACTTTTTCTGGATTTAGCGGATAAAAGTGAATTTTTGCGTTCTGTCTTCCGATCGAAATGCAAATTCTGTATTCGAACTTTCGAAGATAAAAATTTGGTGTCCTGCCTTTGGATTTACTCCGAAAAGAAATGTAAGTAAAGTTATTTATTTCATAAACATTTGTCGCATAGATTTTGTTTTATATGTAGGAGAAGATAAAAGAATTCACGTCAGGAGAAAATATTTTTAGCTTTTATAGAGGAAAATCCCTATTTGGCAAAGGGATGTATAAAATGACATACAAATAATTCAAATTCTTTTTTGACGGTTCTAGCAACCAATTTAAATAGCAATGGTCCACCAATTAAAGATACTTCTGAATGGGGAAAGCTATTATAGTTCGTTATATTTTAATAATGTTTCCTAAATGCTAAGTGGGTTTATTTAGGTTTAGTTTAGTTGGAAGTACAACATAAGAGGAAAACTTGCACATAATAAAAAAAAAAGTCGACAATATGCATCCCATTTGTGCAACAGAAAATGCCATAGCAAAACTACGAGTACAAGGGACTTATAGTGTATTTGATGGCATTAAAGGATCTACATTTTCGGTACAGTATAAATGTCATTGACTCTGCGGATAACCATGAATCTCCAGAATACTTTTACCAGATGATGTTCCTCAAATTTCAACAAATCAACGGCCCACAAGGAGAAAATTAGATATCGACCAAAAACTTGAAGAATATGTGGGAACTCAGCAAATGTCACTCTAGCAGATGACATCAAACATAAAAGAGTCTGTGGAAAAAGCAGAAGTTTGAGAAAAGTATGTCGCTCAATAGAACAATTATGTGGTATACGTAAGAAGGAAAATGATGAAAAAAATCGTCATCATCTGCAAATAGAAAAACCGCTTTTGGAAAAGAATGAAATAAAAAGAAATCAAAGTAAATTTAAGAGGCAATAGTTTATAAATGTTATTTAGTTAGTTTTTAAAGATACACAAGTGAATAACTATCTGGGTTCTATTTTTTATGTTATATTCGAACTTTTCTTGATTTCCTTAAATAAAAAAAATTAAACTCAAAATTTATCCTTGAAATAAACTTTTTTCAGTCGCATCCCGGATTCTCGTTGCATGTTCCAAATATTCTTCATAATTATTGGGCTCTGTGTCAGTATCTTCTTGTTGGTCTTGTTCTTGTATTTTTAAATCAAATTCTTTAAATATATTATGAAAGATACAGCAAACGATAACCAACCAGGCTTTTAGTGTGCCAACTTCGTTAAAACTAGATTGCATAGTTCTAGTGCGAGAAAAACTACATGAAGTAAATATTGTGTCCCAATAATTGCTTTACTGACAGTAGATTTGGCTAAACCAATGCCAAAATCTCTCCCGATCGCTCTTTGGTAATTTTCCTCAGCCAAGAAGGGAAGTGCTGCTGCCAGTGTTTGTATGGAGGGAATTTCTGATATAAAAATGCTTCCTTATTAAGTCCAACCAGCTACCCTTGAAACTGCAAACAATTAAATGGATTAAATGAATTCCGTTAACAGGTACCTAGAACCCAAGCAAACCAACATTCTCTCAGGAAGGTCGAAGATGTTGGCTTTTGCACTAAGCATTCTCCTTCTAATCGTTTACTTTTTATGCTTCATTCTTGTCTCATTTAAAGTCAGAACAAATATTAATAATCTTTATTTCACCAAAAACAATTGTATTGTACAACAACGTTATTTGACTGCTGGAAAATGATTTCGAAAAACTCAAGTGTGAACTCGATAAAAATCAAAACGTTCGAAATGCAGAGCACGAAATTTTATTTCGACTGAAACCGCAGTACAAATTGAATTTGATTGCAATCGAATTACAGAATACGGGCGATAGTATTAAATTCTGTTTACTTAGGGAGAGGAGAACGGCACCCAGATAGAAAACAGAACAAATAATTTGGAATCACTATCCTTTACGTAGAATGGCAATTTATGAAAATATCCCTCAATCTAAGCTGTTTGGAGTCAACAAAAACCGTATGTTCTTTATTTATTTATACCAGTAACTACAGAGGTATTCAGTAGTTCATAGCAGGGATAAGGATGGCTTATGTGTGACGGATAATAACGAAATCCCTGATTGACCCAAATCACGCAGGTAGACAGGTAGACAAGTTTTATTCAAGAACACCCTCCTTTAATGATGAAAATGTAAAACATTTCATTTTTAAAGCGGTGGTGAGGTCGATAACAGAGTAAGAACTTTCAAAAATCGATCATGGGACTGTACACTCACTAGAAGAGTTGACATAACCTTTAACCGTGTCATCGTTCTGCATTCCGGAAGAATTGAACTTTACATTTTTAACAGATGTGTATATGCTCTGGGAGTCTAGTTTAGACCTTGAGTTGTAAGTAAGTACAATAACTCAGATCATTTAGAGAAAATGTATCAGCTCACTGGTTTCTAACGTCTTCAGAAATAGGATACACAACCCAATAGGGATTCCTACTGATTTCAATTCTTATATTAAATCCACAACTCTTTTTTGGGGCTAGAAGTGTATGCCTACATTAAAGACAGTTTCCAAAGATTTCACGAGCTTACTATATTCCATACATACATACATACGAGGTATGTTTTTGCCTGGCCTTACTGAACAAATACAAAACAATATGCCGTCTGGAAAGGATTTGAGCGAACTTCTGCTAAATAAAAATATCTTAATCAGATAAGAAGACTCTGGAAAGAGGTATGTATTTTAGTGCAGCTAAAACATCATGTTAAATCATAGTGCTAAGTCTATATTTCACATCACTTCACCTCATGAGAACCCGAAGTCATGGTGCCTCTTAATTTGTTTGAGAGCAACTGTTTTCTTAACATATTTTCCGTAGTATTGTGTTCACCATTCAATTTGTTGTTCTGCCTCAATTCTCCCGGCTGCAACGCTAGGGGAATATAATTGCCCTGACACAGAGTTCTATATTACATGAGTATTGTCTATTGATTAAACCGTCAGATGAAAAACTGCGGTCAGACTCTTGGTTTTGTTGAATCTGGCTTTTAGTGTCTACATCTTATATTAAGTGATCTGGTACCTGGGCATGCACAGACAATTCCTTTTTTATTTGATGGAATATTTGGATATCCAGTTAAAGTTTTAAACCCAATACTGCTCCGAACAATGGTTGATCGTGACTGGACTGTAAATATTATATTTCGTCATCTTTATAACTTTCCCTCATTCCTTTATCTAACTCTGCACCCTAGTCTGATCCAGACACTGTCGCCTAGAATAAATATCCTCGAGAGGCTTTTCTTAGAGTCTTTCTTGCTATTCAGATCTCCCTAACGTTGGTATAAATGCTTCTGTATATTTTTATGCCGGTAACGGGTAAATTTACTTATCAAGACCGCCTGGTTTGGTTGAAGACATACCTTGCAGGCTTATCAAAGATTTGTCAGATATACATTTTAGTTGGTCACAGAAAAATGACTTCATTCTTAATCCCACAAGAACTCTGCTGATTTTACTAATTTAAAAGCACTACAATATTGATGATTTCTGTCTTATTTTTCTTAATCACACTCAGTTTCGGTTTCTAGATGCTCGTAATGTCATTTATCTGGGCTTTAAGATAAACAGGTTGCTTTCGCCAATCGACGAATTATACTGCTAAAAAGATTTATAAAGGCAGGATGCACTAGTTTTATTCTACACTTGCTTATAACGCGACTTTGTTCGCATTGGTATAGTTAATAATTGAGAAAAGGTCTCCGACCAGAGGCGAATGTTTGGCGCATAGACTTTTAATGTATAACAATTTTAGTGGGTGCCCGTGGTGCAAGTGATAATACAAGGTGGCACAAAAGTCATCACCCTATCGGAAGATGATATAATTCTACTTTGACATTTATGAAGTAAACAGATACAAAATACACGTCAACAAGACATGAATCTCCTAAAAAAGACAGAATGCTGAATCTCCACCACGAGGGAGATAACTTTCCATGGAAAACCATCATGAGCGACAAGGCCCATTTGCGTCTCTGTGGATATGTGAATAAGCAAAATGTTCGCTTCTGGTTAACCAAAAATTCGCGTATAGCCCACGAAAAGTCATTACACCCGGTCAAATTACTGCATGGTGTTCTATTTACACTGGAGGTGTCATTGGGCCTTATTTTTTCGAAATCGCCGCGGACTAAAAGACTACTGTGGGCGGCGAGCGCTACAGAGCCACGCTCAACGACTTTCGCCTTCCTTAATTGAATGAATTGGGACTGAAGAACATGTGGTCCCTATAGCATGGAACAACGGCGCATACTGCACGAGTTCTGAGAGCTGCATTTCCGGGACGCCTAGTCTCTCGTTTTAGCCATTTGCACTGCCCGGCAAAACCGCCTGATATAACCGTTCCAGACTCCTTTTTGTGGGGTTCTTTGAAGTCACGAGTCTATGTCAATAAGCCTTAGACAAACATTTTTGCAAGTAACTAAAATCGTGTGAGGTGTCCTCTTAAGAGTTAAATTCTTAAAAAAAATAAAAAACAAATAAAAATAATTGTAAAAGCAATAAAAAATTAATGTCACGTTTTACAAAGGCAAATTACGTGTTTGGTTCTCGGGAGCGTAAATGATGAGATTCGAACAGGCGACGTTCAGTTGGCCGTAGGCGAGGGAAGGCGTTCGGAAGTCTAATATAGCAACCAACTTTAGCGAATGGGTTTGCGACGGTCATAGTGAGGCAGAGAGCGACGGAAAATTGGCATTGTTTTGAAATGGAAAAGAAAGTTAGATGGAATCAGCGGAATTCCCGAGATGAAAACATCCTGTCCGCGGTCACATCCGTTTAAAATACTGTTACTTCTTTGACGTCAGAATTCATAAAATATCATGTTATTCCAGATAGCGGTCAAACACATATTTTTACATTTTCACATCGATTACTCAAAAACAGTGTATCCGGTTTTATTAAATCTTAATTCGCTGTAAAGTGCTAGATTTAGCAAGAATTTTAAGGTGTCGCTCATTTCTATATGATACCCCAAACAATTACTACTAGTAGATTTATCTAACTTCCAAAATCTAGTTACAACCTAGGGAAAATCATTGAATCCTAGCATTGAAAATAAAAGCTTGTTTTGTTGTTTTTTTTTTCCTTTCTTTGTTTCTCTTTTGAGATAGCATACGAGTATGTATGACGAGTATATGATGTTTGATGTTTATCATACCATATATCTGAACGATGTGTCTAGTTCATACAAATAGATACATATGTATGTATGTACATATGAGGGTAAGACGGGTTACTTAACTATTGAAGCGTAATAAAAACGAATCTATTCTATTGTACTGCTGTAATCTTTCTTTTACGATAATCATCTTTGGTAATCCGTCTTTGTATTTTCGGTATATGTATTTGGGCACATGCGTTACCTAATAAGGTTTACAAAACAAAAAAGTAAAACAAGTCCCACCATCACATCTTGTTCTCTCGGTGGGGTAAGATGTGGTATCAATTAGCTTAAGCCTATTATCCTGGGCTCATCATCATCATTCTTTAGACCAGGACAGCTACAATGAGTCAATTTGCCACAATCAGAACACGCAGTCCAGGTTGGCTTGATGTCAAGATTGCATGCAGAATTGGCAGTAGATTTTCTTAGAGTTCCATTTATGGTGTTTGCTGCTCTAGTGGCTAGTTAATGCTAGACTCTCGGTTTGGGTAGTGTTTGTTGTCAATGATGTAAAGTCACTTTCAGAAAACACTAATGAATCATATGGCTAAATTCCACATCTCTTGAAACCATTTACAGCTGTTGCAATCGAAAAAGTCTGTATGAAGGTCTTTCCAACAATTCTGCAAAGGATGTAACTACCTTTCTGGGATTGTTGCAGAGCCAAGCTCGATTTGATTTAATTACAAACAAATTGGCTTGTTATCAAAATATTTTTGATTGATTAAACGGGTATCCATACCCCATCTTGCCCCTCACAACCAACACTGCAGATACAAAGAAGTGCTTAACTATTGGCGTGGTGACTGACACATGACCACGAGTTGAATCTGGACTACTACATTTATCGCAACAGACACGTTCTTTAGTTCGAAAATCACAAGGAAATTGACCAAAATTAGTTTTATCTGCTTACAAAAATAAAACAAAAACGTAGTTTCGCTAATGTGTTAAACCGCACAATGATAGACATCCTGACGGCGCAACATTGCCGGCTAAAACAATCGCAATTATCTTGACCGCCACCCCGTCTTACCGACCATTTCCACTACTATAGTTAAGGAAAAACCTCAAAATCGAGACAACTATTTTACCACTCCATCTGGGAAGCAGTTTCTTTTTTTTTAACGATTTCACATTATTTTCTGTCTAGGTATTGATTGATTTTCTTTCATTAACGACTACCCATAATAACCAAAAAATACTAAAAATCTCTCGAGACCTATCCTATTGACGGTAGCAGCCTTTTTCACTTCAAAAACTTACGACAATTTTGAAAAACTGTCGATGCTGACTAAATACTGATCTCTCTGAAATGCACACAAAAATCTAAATGTAAACTTCATCAAGAACTACTCGTACTATTTGGATGCTATGGAGATTGAATTAACCTGTCAGGTAATTATTTACTTGTAATTGAACTACGCAAATACTGATCCATTTAACAACTGCGACTATATTTCAACTTAGAGGCGCCTTTACAAATGGAATTTGTGTTCACAATGCCGGAAGTTGGAATCACTAACTTATACATAACTCCACCTAAAGCAGTCAATGATACTTCATACCTTCATATTTGAAATGAAGCTACGACCTTGGATTAGATTAAGCGGGGAGGTGGGACTATATAACCTTATTACTGCGGCCAGTTTAGACCTATTGTGATAAAAATACAGCTTTAGTTCGCTCACTATTTCGTTTGGCTATTTCCTTCAAAGGGCACCTGAATTGCTTCTCTTCCCAAGTCAATTGTAGACTTGAATTCTCAACTTATATGTAGCTTGATTGGAAATGTCACTATTCGCTCTTATTTCTTTATGGAAAGGCGTGAAAAGAATTGCTCACTTTCGCTTGCACCTGAAAGAAGACCATCTTTTCCAACTGTAAACTGTTTGCCAAATGCTTCTCTCTACAAATTTGAGTTACAATGTTAGAATCTGTAAATTAATAAGAGGTATTGAGTCAAAGCTTCATTTTTTTTATTTTTTTAATTGGCTTAACACACTACAAGCCTAATAAATAGGCTTCCTTATATTGAGTACCATATGACACAATACCATGACTGCTCACATCAGTCACTAATTCTAGATATGATTCACTATTTGAATGTACTTTTACTTGAGGAAAAGTTAAAATCAGCAAATTGGTAAACTTCTTCGTCCAACTTACGTTGGAATGACCATATATTCGGTGTCGTTAAAAATGCTGCGAAATGTCTAGGTTTCCTCAAGCGATGTAAGAAATGCTTTACCTCCTCTGACCTGACCTCAATATATAAGGCCTTTATTCTCCCGAATTCGGCCGACCAGGCCGACCAGATGTGGCCATTGTACATCTCTGCACCTGCTAGATGGGATTCAAAACCGTGCGATAAAACTCACAGCTGATACCTATATCACTCAGTCAATGGACACCCTCGAACACGGACGTAATATCTCGGGTCTCACTCTGTTTTATTGCGATTTCCACCACCAGTGCTCCATAGAAATCGCCAGTAGCATTCCGCCCCTTCAAACTTTTAACCGTAACACCCGTCTCGCTATGAATGCTCATCAGTATACCCTCAAACCCACTTTCGGATGTACTCTAAAATATCGTGATTCGTTCCTAAGCCGTACAACTCGCTTATGGAATGTCCTGCCTAGCTCTTTATTTCCTAGTCATTATAACCTTAAAACATTTAAAACCAACGTTCACCGGTACCTCTCTTTCCATTCTCCCTGATTTTCCTTCGCCCGCGCTGTGTGCAAACATTTTAAGGGTACTTAATCCCTTGAGCGCGCAAATTATAAAAAAGAAAAAAAAACTCTATTTAACATCCTCTTTAAGTAGGGGTTCAGTGTTTGTGACTAGAATGGAACAAATTTGCTATGCCAAGAAATGATTGCAATTCTTCGAAGTGATTTAGGTGCACGTAACTTTAAAATTGAACTAATTCTCTCTCTCTGTTGAAAGGAATGCTCCCTCACTGTCTTTAACAAATCAAAGAAGTAATTCTCCTGAAAAAAAATCGCATTTTGACTCTTGTAATTCCACAATCAAACAGCCCATGAAGTAGTACAGTACACATACGCAGTAACTTTTCACGTATTCTCTATATGTTACCACATCGTCTTAAGAAATGCGCAATAATCTGTACTCACACGTCAATCCATCTTTATGCTGATGACGTTCAGCTTAACCTAGACAAACCCTTTAACAAAATCGAAGATATCACACTTCTTGTTAACTAGGACTTCAGTCGAATTTCAGCTTGGTCAGTGGCTAATGTGTTACTTCTGAACCCAAATAAATCTCAGATAAACCCATATCTAAACGAAATCTTGGTATCAGCATTTTACCAGACATCGTCTTCGTTTGTAATAACAAAATCAAAGCTATTGAATTTAGTATTGATCATAAGCTCTCAGGTTATAATCACACTAATTCAGTTATTGGTCGTATCTACGGTTGCCTACACGCAAATTGTAGCTAATTTCCTATTTTACTCCTGTGGAAATTTGACGTAAGTTGGTACTAATGTTAATATTGCCCGTCACTACTTATGCAGAGGTTGTATATAGCGCGCTAGATTCACTTTCCCAACGGAAACTACAAGCAGCATTCAATGATGCAGTTCGCTCTGTATACAGTCTTTGATACGACCATAGCTCTGAACATTGCAAAAACTACTAGGTTGCACACTACAATACATAAAATTATAAACACTAAATCACCATCGTATTTGTTTAACAAACTCGTCTTCAATCGATCCATAAGAAATATTAATATTTAGTCCGTTTCGTTGCCAATACCTGCAGTAAATACCTCTCGTTTATTTTTCATCTATGCTATCAGACTTCAGAATTCTCAGACCTGCAAATTTTAAAAGTGCAATCCTCCTTTACTTTTCCTCCTCAACAGCCCAACCCTAAATCTCATCCATCCTTCCTATTTTAAGTCATATAGTAATTTATCTTATTTCTAAGAATTATATTACTTTAATATTTTATTGTCTATTATACATATTGTATCTAAGTATTTGTATTCAATAATAAATAAATTAAACAAAAAAAAAATACCAGTGATACCTTACTTAAACTGTTCGATTATATTATATTTTGGAAAACTGTAGCGCAAGTATATGATGGCACCGAAGGTAGTGTATTTGAACATCCTGTTACGACTAATCTAAAATATCGAAAAGTGGCATACTATGAATTGGCAGTTATAAGAAATAAAAAATTACTCAGGAACTGGCTTGAAATGACTTATTTTCGTCAAAAACATCCCGATCTGTCACTGAAAATTCCAAATGAATGCAGCTTTTCAAGAGCTGCTTCTTCCAACCGCCATAACGTGCATTTCTTTCTTTAATGACAACAAAAAAAGTGGGAGCTGTCAAATTAGTATAGGTGAAACGGGGTGTTTTCGAAAACATCATACTAATAAAGAACTGCATTAGTGGCGTTCAATATTGCAGATTTTCTGCAGAACTAACTTAGTCAAACAGTATTACTCTTGTATTCATAAACGTGAACATGTCGTTATACTTCTGCAGTGTGGCTGCAGAAAAAGTTAAACGATTTTAGTGCGGAATAGTTTCGAGTTTTTTGAAGATGAAAGATGTAAGAGCTATTGAAATAATATCCAACAAAAATAATCATTTTCTTTTGAAAAAAAGCAAATCTAGGATTTGCCCGTATATCCATTTTTTTGCATTGATATGACGTTCTTGAATGCAAAACAAATGACGATCGTAATAAGATACGTATATCGGCGCAGTGAATGCGTTCAAAAACCCACGGGGAAAGATTTGCGATTGTTCTAAGGTAGAAATGCTGACGTTTATGAACTCACCCAAGTGCAGGGATGGCACAAAGAAGTTCTAATAAAAATGGTAGCCAAACCGAAAATGCTATCATAGATATTTTTTGGCTCATTTTTAGCGCTTCAGGTCATTGGGATAGATGGATTCTCAATACTTTTAATCTGTTATTCAAGATTTCATCAAATTTACTAACAGCTCGAATGACAAACTAACTTTATTAACTATTCCTAATCATGAAAGTCATATAAATCTAGCTACGTTAAATTTGGCAAACCGAAACGGAATAATAATTCATAAATAAGAATATATAATTATAAAAGATTCACTCCAGTCTATGAACAAGCTTCAACCTTTAGATGTTGAAGTTTATGAACCATTTAAAAAGGTCTACAGTCAAACAATATATTCATAATGCAGAATCCAGTTAAAAGGTTAATCATTTACCATGTGGCATTCGTTGGATATGTATTTGAAAAATCAATGACCCGCTCAGGACAACATTTCGTCCTTCAATAAATCTGGAATATTTCCCTTTGATGATGAAAATATTCAGGGCAGTAGAAAAGGGAAAAGCGTCAAACGTAGCTACTGAATGTCTGGAAATAAGGGATATTTTCTTTCCTTAAGTGGTAGAGACTTTAAGAACACGGCTGCTTTGCTTGTTTTTGACGAAGCGCATTCTGTCAATAGGTACCGCGCGGATCATTTTTGCGTCGAGTCCCTGCAGCAAAAACCCTACAGATTGGTAATAGGGAGAAGTCAGAGAAATGGTAAGACGTTAGTGAGCCTACCAGGGGATTTGCCAAGGCAACACTACACCGAGTTGAGTGAGGGAGTTCTGCACAGAAATCGATTTGCAAGATTCTGGCGAAAACAAGTTCAATCACTGATAAATAGATACGGACCCATCTTTTAAAATAGGAAATTTATAAACGCAGATGCCATAAAACAGGAATTTCAAGAAATTTGGACCCAAAAGGATATGAACTTCTTAGAAAACGAGGCGTATTTGTCGGACCTTTAAAAAAGACCGTAGATGTCTATATAGATAATTTTATGGAATAAACTTTAGGAATTCTGAAAATTTTGCTGATTGCATGTTTCTTGATTGCAGAACGGCGACAGAGGCAGTTGTGTTGACCTGGTACTACCTTCATTTAAGTTTATAAATGCTTTTCCACAATTCCTTTCGAAAATATATACAATATTTAATTGCTCACTCCAGCTGGATTTATAACGAAGAATTTACATATTTAATGCAATTCTGTCTGACTCTGCAAGAGGATTCTGTTTAATATGTAGTATACTTCACAATGGCATTGTCTTCGTGTCATAAAGTGTGAACGATCCACTGCTGTTTTCTTTCCCGTGTAGTGCAGTCTATCGGCTTCTAATCTGTTCTCAGAATGATAAAGAGACATTTATGTATGAAGATTTGGAGCCTTCGTTACATCGAATCATCAATTCTGCAGTCTAAATAGAGCTCGGTGCCATCTTCTTACTGGGATACTTTCTAGATAATAAAAATCATAGTATTCAACCTCTGGGTTAGCCACTACTTTTTTATATAAAAGGCAAGGTTAAGTGCCCGCATCGAGCAGCCTCACTTAGGCCAGAGAAGACCTGGATATACCTGGATCTTGAAATCTTCACAGTGGAGGCAAGAAGCTAACTAGCAAATACTAAAGAAAATCAAACCATTTGGTGCTTTTATAAAGCCAAGGAGCCTACTGACCAACCTACTATTTCAGACAGATCTCCACGAATATCGAAGAAGAAATCTCCCAGATAAATTTTTCTTCAGATCGAGGGAGCAGTGTAGCTTCACCTCTATAACTGCTGTATAAACCGTCAGATGAAAGACCGAGTGTATTGGAATGCCTGCTAATTAAACCAGCAGTGTCTTGTGATGATGCCGATTTGTGATTGTTTCAGATTTAAGAGATATTTTGCACACTTCTAGCCCGGCAAAGTACTAATCAGTACGATCAAATTGCAGGTTTTGGTTTGTTTTTTTAAGCCCACGTACTATAAGCCTCACCTATCGCATCTAATTAGAACATGAGTGTAAAAGATTTTTGTGAATGCATTACTCTTTTGCTCTACGGTTCGTCTTTTGGGTTTTTGTGATCTACAATAGATAACGTCTAATGAGCATTTAGATAATACGTCACTGTGTAAAAATGATAAAATATCTTGGCGTATGCCAGTCTTGGCAGTCGAAAACTTTCTCGAAATCTAAAATCAGCAGATAAATCAGATAGGTACTGCTCTATAATGATCCGATGGCATCAACATGGTCAATAAAGAAAGATCCAAACCAAGATTTTCGACCATTATCCATTTCCGATTACCAAAAATCTTTAAAACGTATCAGACCATATCCGATACGTTGAGTGCCGCTTCGGAAGGATTTGGTTCCACACACTGCTTACGAATTTATAAATCGCAGCGCTGTTGACTTTGTCAGAATTAATAGCGGAATCTAAGTGGAGGAAGTCCTTTACTACCAAAAACTTACACATCTACATATACCATATTGGTCTTAAGCAAGGTTCTGTCCAAGGCGTCTGCGGTGAATGGTCTTTTCCATACATAGCAAATATTTTTTTGTTGTTCTCGTTGACCGCTAGATACACCTCTGCATCATCTAAAGTGATACAATGAGTAAATAAAGACCCTTGAAAGACTGCATTCCTGTTGTTGCGCAAAAGTCAAGGAACTCTTTTTTGGCATCAAAAGTGTCTATGAGATTGCTTCCGACCTTTACAGATCACTAACCGTTCTCCATGGTCTCATATCTGGATATACTTTATTTTGATATGAAAAGATGATTTGAATCGGTCTGAGATTCAATAATGCAAAAAAGATTCCGAAACACAAAACTAAATCAATACGCGAAAGGGAAGCCAATACCTTCTTTTTTATAAAAGAACTTAACACTCGAGTGGGTATGAATACACTTATAATGCCTCAGCATGTGTTAAGCTTTCTGGGACGTTCAAACTGGAGCGTTTAATTTTCAAAATAATTTGTAAACTTTTGAAGAATATAAAATAATTAAAATAAAGCTTTCACTGTTGGAGAAGGTCCTCTAAACTTATATGTTTGTCTAGCTAAGAAGATGGTACGTCTGGTTTTGACGTTTCCTATTTAAGGCTAAATGTGTACTTTACAAGGTTCATAACCAGTTGAGTCAAGTGCATATTTTTCTACTATCCGAGATGCGGAGCCACTTTTTAAAAGCATTCTGCAAACCTAAAAGAGTTACTCACACAAGAAGCTTTTGAAGCGAAAAAAATTCCACACGGTTGATTTTTTTTTCAAAAAAAAGCAAAATTATTGTTTAAATCGAAATTAAAAAGAACCACTTTGCATATCTTGTATAAGTCAAAAGCTTATTTAAATTTATTATTAGGTATTCCTTTTTTTTTAATATATTTCTTAACAAAAAGATATAAAAAGAAAAAACAAAAACTAAAAATACGAAACAGACTTGAAAAAAAAAATCTGTTTTTGTCTTAGGTCTGATGAGACAAACAAAAATTTGTTGTCTAGGAATTTTATATATTGTAAGTCTTATAATGTCCTGCATTATATATATTAAATTTTGTTTTATTCTTAAAAATATACAAAAACAATTACTATACCAATGTATAACATTTACAAATTTGTATCCGAATAATTTGTTTTTTAATTATTTGATGTTTTATTTTAACTTCCAAATATCTCACGATTTTCACTGTGTTGCACTATACAATTTTCTTTTCTTTTCTTCTCTCATTTTGTAACAACAAACTCTCCTATTTTTTCAGATTTTTATTTTTTCATCAATTGTATCAAACACTATCACATTTTGTTGTATTTATTTATTTTTTACTTTTTTTTTAAGAAATTCTCTTCCTAACTTTCATTGAACTTTCGTACCGGAAAAGAATCATTTTTTTTTTATGTTTATGTGTTTTTTTTTATATTAAAACTTAAAAAAAAGGTAAATTCTTAAATTTAAATTAAAAAATAAAAAAATATAAAAAAGAAACTATACATACTCGTACTTATATAAAAATTGTATCTACAAACTTGTCGTTAAATGAAAATAAAAGAAAATAAAGAAAGCTGAATCTAAACATCAGTTCCGCATCCTTCTTGGTAGCCTTCGTCTGGTGAGCTCCTACTGCTGTGGATTAATGCACGTTTCAAGGCGGTTACTGGGGGCAGCACGGGCACACCGCCTTTTTGCCAGACTCGTATCGTCTTTGCATTGACGGGAACACCATTTGCCAATAGCTGATGTTGTAGTTGCGTCTGTTGTTGAGTTCCGCTGAGATTTGTTAATGGTTGTTGCGTTGTTGATGTTGCTGTTGTTGATGTTGGTGGTGGTGGTGGTGTTGATGTTGCTGATGATATGCTTCTACTACTGCTACTATTGTTGTTGTTATTGATGGTATTACAATTGGTTGGTGTCATCGCTGACGCATTATTATTGTTGTACACTGGCTGTAACTGGTGATGTATTTGTGTTTCGGCACCCGGCACCAAGGGTAGACCATAGTCCGACGGATAACCACCGGTTGAATTGGCTCCCGATGAGAGGTTCGTTGTGGTGGTGGATGTTGTTGAATGTGCTCCACCGCCTACCACCGACGAAGATGTCGACGGGGCATTATTGAAATGCGTGCGTGGAAATGTTTTACTGAAGTATTCTGATGTCCGTTCATGAAGATCGTACAGTTGGTTTGTGTCCATGATTGGAGTTTTGTCGGAGTAGCCCGTGTAGCCGGAAATTGTTGTGCTGGTAGCCCGTTTGAGATAGAGATCATCAGTCGTTGCTGAGGAGGTTGTGGCTGTCTCCCATAGACCTGAGGGATATAATGAATCACAGCCACCCGCTCTACTGTATTCACCACTGGAATTAGCTGTGAGTATTGCAGGAATTTTAAGATCAGCGAATTCATCGCTTCCGAAGCGCTTTGTGTCGTTTATTAGGTCTGGATTGTTGCCAGCTGAAGCTGTCGGCGAGATGAAGCAGGTGGCTGTTGAAAGAACGCTACCATTATTGTCATAGTTGCTGGTTGTGTATGCGAGATCAGTCAGCCGTGGTGGTTTCTGAACGGGATTCATAAATTTCGGATCATTGGACTCTGAGTGTGATCGATCGTTGACACTACCCTTACGATCGAGAGTTGCACAGTTTGGGATTGCACCGTTTGCGATCACTACTCCTCCGATGCTACCATTCCCGGTTGGGGGTTGAGTTTTGTTGGTAATCGAGTTTTGATGGTTCATTGTGGTGATGACTTCCAAGTGATTTGGCGTTTTGCTTTCAATGAAGGGCGTTCGCCGTAGTCGAAGTATGAGGAACATGATGATGAGTAGAATAATGAAGATCAGTATCACTAGAGCTGCACTTAGTCCAACGATTTGTCCACTACCTAGTGATGCCATACCAGCAGCTCGCATACTAACATGAAGTGTAAAATTTGCCTCCGCAGTTCCAGCTTTATTTTCTGCGACGCAATAGAATTCACTTGAATCCGTTTCCTGAGCATTGGTAAGGATCAACCGGCTTCTTTTCTCAAACTGGCCATCCTCATAGATAAACACCCTTTGATATGCACTGAATGCACTTCCGTTCACTAAAAGTCGTCCACTCCAATACCAATTTATAGCCGGAGCAGGAATTGCAGAAGCTCGGCACACTATTGAAGCATTCTCTCCCATAGTCGCTTCCACATAGTGATTGATCGGCAACATTTCAGGGCGGCAAGCAAAGTCGTCAACATGAAGATCAGCAAACGATCGATCTAATACTCGCTCGGGACCTCCAGAACAAATCGGTGCCACGGGATACGGGATGTTCTTCTCCAATAGCCAAAGTTTCGCCGCCCTCAGACGACAGTCACACATCCAAGGGTTATCGTGCAACTCTATACCATGAAGTCGACTCAGTGTTTCGATAGTTTTTGGTCGCAATTCTCCCAGCTTATTGCCATTCAGTTTGAGCAGTGTCAGTCCTTCGAGACCCTCAAAGGCTTGTGGAGCTACGGTTTGTATGTCGCAATGAGACAAATCTAACTTATGCAGACTAGGTGTACTGGCGAACGAATAACCCTCGATCTTGTGTATGTGATTCGAAGCCAATGTTAAATCGCGTAGTGAGGGAATATAACTAAGCGCATTCGAAGGCACCACCACCAGCAAATTGTGCGACAAATCGAGTTCCACCAAGTTTGTCAGTCCCTTAAATGTCTCGGGTTCGATTTCGCCGATCTTGCAGTTCCTCAGATACAGTTTCTGTAGATTCAATAAATTCGCTCTGATAAACTGCTCATTGGATAGCGTTTGCAGTTTGTTTCCCGACATATCCAGCACCTGGGTAGATGGATCTATATTATCCGGAATCTGAATCAATGATCGATCGATACACTCTACAGTTTGTTTTCCACCTTTCCACTTGCATGCGCACACTGTCTGACAGCTGCTTAACTGTTGCTGGTTCACGATCATCGGATTTTCGTCGATCGGTGGTAGCAACATCGCATCATTCACACTATATACATCGTTATGATTATTATTGTTGTTGCGGTTGTTATTGTGTCCGTGACGACCAATGCCGCGTTCATCCGTACTACTGCTACTACTCCCACTGTACATTATGTGATTCTGACGGTTATATCGTGACGCGTTCACCACCGATCGGCTAGAGGTGGTCAACAGTGATATTACGATCAGTGCCCACAGACACGATCGGCTGCTATGACTATGCAGGATCTTGTAGCGAATCTTGTTGTGATGCATTGTTTCTGGCAAAATGGTGAGATAAATTCAAGTTTAAATGTATCCTGATGGTTCTGCGAGTAGTCCTAGCAGCAAGAAAAACTTCCAACAAATAAGGAAACCAAAAAAAAAAAAAAAACCAAGAACTCAACAAAAATTTGAAAAAAAAAAAAGGAAAACTGTCTAAAGTTGCAGGGGTATATCCTCTCAAACAAGATATCTAGCAATTGTATCGTATCCTTGCGTCAATCTGCACTGGTAATCCATTTTACTATTTCAGAAAAAGGAAACACTGTCGTACACGAGTATCAGGTACGGTACCCTTAAGGATTTTGTTTAATTTCACTGGTTTTTGGCTTATTCACATTATCCTTTCACTGGTAATCCTTTTTTTTTTAAGGTGGAATGTGTAGGGGCACAATTCTTAAGGGACGTAAATTTTCATTCACAATTCACTTAAATTTTTTGTTTAAATTTTTTTTTTCGGGGGGAGGAGGAGGGGGGTATTTACTGAACGCACACACAAACACTATCGTATGGGCCAGGATATCAAAACAAAAACAACAACGAAAAAATTATTATTTATTCCTTGAGAAATTCCAATGGAGTGAATTTTAAGGATATTTTCACACGATAACGGCCGATATTCACGCGAAATAACGATTTATTAAATGTATCGCAAACACACAAACATCTACTAGAATGGGTACACGGATTTGTATTTGGATTCAGATTCGTAGACCGCCGCCGTCATTAGGTGGAAATTATATTCATATTCATACCCGACCGTTACATGTAGCTAGGGTTCTTTCTGTGTGTTTTTTTTTTTTTCTTTTTTCGACTTGTGTTCACAATTTAACTGAGAATGTGTATCTTCTCTGAGGAAGATAGATTTTTTTTTTTTGCTCTACTGAAAATCCGGAATAAAAATTGAACAAGCGAGTACAGACTTTATCCAACCGCACCGCATGGTTAATCAACATTGACTGAAAATGAATTTCAAAGTATACCTACTCAAAAATCTGAGTGTGAACGGCGCACAGTAGATACATTTTTTTTTTTGCTTTCATTTAGCTTGTGTTGTGTAGGGTTTTTGGAAATCCACGATTACGACAGCAGCAGCAGCAGAACGTAAGATACAAAAATTTCGATATCGAAATTCGTAGTGGGGTTTTGAGTTTTTTTGTGAATGAAGTTTAGTTGAGAAGAAGAAGTGGGATTGGTTGCAATGTTTTTTTCCTAGATACACTTTGTTGAGATACATGTTAACACTTTCAAAGGTAGCAGGTATTGTTTTCATAATTCGAAGATACACAGCAAGTTTCAGATTTATTCAAAAACAGAAAGTGATTCTATACGTATTCGAAAAGTTTGTAGATAATGTATCTAAGCAAGGACAACATCTCTTCATAGAAAGTGTAGTAACAAATAGGATCAATAAATTTTGTTTGTTTGTATCTAATCGAGAACGATGAGTAACCGCATGTGATTACAGCTCTAAATACGCATGTAGATAGATATGTTCCTAATATTTTGGTTTTCAGATTTGGGTCAGCTTCTTCGAAATTGTCCGCAAACGAAAATTGGAAGTAGGTTGAAATATTCTGAATAAATGACTGCGTATTTTGATTGACTGAGCTGATTCCCATGAAATAAGAACTAAATCTAAGCCAGCAAAGACCCTTCTAAATTTTCCTCACTCCAAAAATGTCAATTTTGCTTACTGAAAAATTAGGCTCGTCACAAGACACAATTTTTCGATAAAAATAAGGATCAACTCCAGTCTGTTGAAGAATTCGATCCATAAGCCCCATCGCTAACCTTGGTGTCATGGCATTAGTTTCTGCACGAGCTGGATCTTATACGGCACAATCCCGAGGCAGTTTCTCGTAAATTACGACACAGTGGACGGACAAATGCCAAACTCTGGATCTTCCACCGCACTTCCATTTACCGGGGCTAAAGTTAAGCATAAAACGGCTAATAAACGCGTTAAATAGTAGAGAAAGCACTGAAAAGCAACTCGGTAGGAACCACTACAAATAAACTCATCTAGTCAGATCGATCGCTCAGCATATTTGTTGAAGTTTATTTCCACATACGAGTATGTCCTTTACAACTTTTCTTTGCGGCGTTTATTCAAAAATACAGCGAGTTGAAGCTGCAGTTCCAATTCATAAGCACTACATGCACCATCCGTCTAATACGTGGGATTCACGCTCTTTTTCTGCGGCTGTCGAGTGTATCCTCGCTTACATTTGATAGAGTTCATACATCGGGATTTTCGATGGCTTTCCATTAATATTGTTGAATTAGCTCAGATACGTTTAGACTATGATTAGCTTCTGAATATACCGAAATAGCTCTCCTAAGGTACATAGTAACTTTAAGCATCACTGTTTATCCGGTTGGAGGTTGGAATGCCATCATTTTGAGTAACTTTTCTTCAATTTCTGAGAGCATCTTAGGGCCAGTTATGTTCCTTTATGACCTTAAGTTCAAACAGGACTCCTTTCAGAGAATAGATATGAAGCCGCGCGATTTTATACACCATCTAAGACACAGAACTATTTTTTTTACACTTGGTACTGGACTTTTGTTGAAACGGAGAACGAAAACACTTGACCATGTACATTGCGGAACTACGAGTACAAGTAAGGGGGTCGAAAAATACTACAGAAATCTTGGTATAGTTTCTAGAAAATAAGCAAGTTCTTTAGTTCACGCGAATGCCTATCTCATACTCATATCGTCCTCACGGCCGCTCTCAATACACAACTCTGAAGGTTGCAACATCTTGGATAGATCCTACATTCAATAACTAGAGGCAGCTATGGAATAAGACAACAGAAAACTTAACGTAAACTGTCATGCCGCCAATATTCTGAACTTGTTTCTGACTTCTTACTTTGATAAGTATCCCGTTCCATATGTTATCCTTCTATGCTCTATGACAAACGTGGGATTTTATTTCTCGTGTACGGACTACGAAGTTCGGTTAGGCTAGAGTGGCTGTTGGAAAAACCAACTCACTTAGGCCTATTGTGATGCCAAGTGGATCTGTCTTGGAACCAATTTTAGCTTCTGACCAAGGGTAGCAGACTGAATATTGTTTAGATCGCTTAAGTCATTGTAGAAGCCAGCTCCTAAGTAAAGTTTTCTTCTTTGGGAGAGAGCTGGGGCATGTTCAGAGTAGGTGGTGGATTATCTCCTCCTCCTCCCCGCTTATACAGCTTCTGCAGAAGTCCTTTATAAAAATGCTAAACCTTCTTGCATGCTTGCCTATAAAATAGTGTCCCGTGATGACATATATGATACTCGTAGTGTTAAGATGTTTCTTATGGTACTCGTATATAGAAATATCAAACTCTTACACCGATTCAGACCCAGTTTTGGTCACATTTGTTTGATCGCTGGACATGCTGACCCTAAGGTTTGTCTCTCTATTAGCATCCAGCTTTAGTAGTAGTTTGCGATTGGTATAGTGGTTCACTTTGGCGAGTTCGTCAGCCCTACAATTCCCTTGAACTTCTCTGTGGCCCGACACCCAACAGTGGTAGATGTTGAACTGATCTGCCATCTCCTGGCTCCGCTTATGCACATACAGGTGGTCTTTTGCACTTTGCTTAGTTTGCTACGATTAACGGCAAACAACTACCCCGTGGGTGAGTATCAGTCTTATAACTCAGATTGAAGTTCCAATTTGTTTCCAATGGCTTCTTTGTAAGATAATAAAGCTACTGTAGTTTTCTTAATTTGTCCTGAAAATTAGGTCTCCAGCTTAGTTTCCTGTCATAAATGGGACCCAGATATTTCGCTGTATTGGAAAAGACTACGAGTAAGCTCTTGTGCCATTGATTGAGGGAGATTCTACGATTGGAATTTTGTATTTCCGATCCACCCAACGTTTTGATCCGTTAAGATTTTGGTGTAATAGTTCTTTAATGGTATTGAGATACTTCCCTTAGACGATTATAGCAACGTCATCTGCATAAGCAACCACCTGGCTACTACCCGGTTCCAGGTATATTAGCAGTTCGTTGACCACCACTCACACTATTGGCAGAAAAGACACAGCCTTGCGGCACACCTCTGCTAACACATCTTTTAACAGAAGCCCCAACCAGTTTGGAGTTGAATATCCTGCTAATTAGCTGCAGTGAGTCATCTACCTGACAGCGCAGTAGTGATTGCAAATGTGTTAAGGTTGTTAAAGGCGCCTCCTATCTCCAGGAATGCGACCATTGTAAACTCTCTATAATATAAAGATTGTTCGATGTGGCTAACCAGTGAATATAGAGCCGTTTCCCGTTTCCATCGACATTCCTTTAGGATCAAGATGATGATTTACTTATAGGTATGCGGTCCTGCGGGACAACATGAGAGCATTTTCTGACTTTGGGGAAGAAAACTACATTAACCTCTGTCCATGACAGGGGAATTTGAGTCATTTCTACGCAGCTCCTATTATCTAGTGTTGGCAGGATGATATCGGAGAACCTTTGTAGCTCGGCAGGTATTATGTGTATACCGTCCGGCTTAGCAGACTTGTATGATTTGAATCTATGTACCGCCCAGAGCAACTTGTCTCTTGTAGTCAGACCGTGAATTTTAGTCGCGGCAGCAGTTGTCCTGCTAAGGTTGTTACTGCCCGTAAATAGGGAGCGACATGGAAAGTAGGTGTCCAGTAGCAGGTTGAGTGATTCAGCACTTGAGTTCGTCCAAGAGTCATCGAGTTTTTTTCAAACAACTGGGCATCGTAGGATTGGTAGAAATAATTTTTCTTAGCTACGATGACCTCCAGAATTGTTACTTTGCCTTCCTCAGTTTTTTTTTATATATTTTGCGGGATTTCTTATATGAATGCTAGTATGTCACCTTTCTTGTGCTTGTCTCCTGCAAAGGTTTCTAAGAGGTCGCAGTGTTAATGTCCACAATTCGGTCTAAATTCATGAACCACAGCCCGTCGGTAAAAAATATTAGTCGTTCTCTACCTCTTCTAAGAATAACTCTCTGAATTAATTTTCTTTCAATCATACGTATGCATCGCTATATGTCGTTAGCTTATAAAATGTCTTGACACACGAAAAACAACACCCCAAATTGAGCGGCGGTTCGGTTTTCGTAACAAGGTATCCCTAAGATGTCTATATCCACGAATAATGGAAGCGAAGAAACCTATCTCAGTCTTTAGAAGCGTTCAATGTATTCTTTCTATCGGCATGAATATTTCTTATTTTTAAACGCAATTTTGCTTTGCAATAATACACTTATTACATCGGTAAATTAATTCTTCAATATCTGGAAGAAAATATCTTTCCCCCTTGTCTAAATTATGTGCATCTATTGCCTATTCGCAGTCGGAAAATTGCCTTTCACTTTACGCCTGGTCTAGACTATATAGCGCGGGATTAATTTCATCGAAGCTATAGTATATTCTCTCACAATAGCTTTAAAAACCGGCATCATGTAGACCAGTGCGTAACCATGAATAATCACATTACCTGCGGCCAGTCTCCATCCCCCCTTTTAGGTTAGTTCTATGCAGCGGTTGCGTCAATTGTGTGTACCCAATCTAGGAAATCCCTTCCCAAAGCCCCGCAGTCGGCCGATGGCGTGACTTTATATTTCCTTGAAAATTCTACCTCCTTCTTATGCCTTCGCCTAGACTGGGTCATAGCAATGAACTCACGATTCACCTCCAGTTACAATGTTGTCGAAAATCCTAGATGAATCCTTGCCAGAGAGCTCTAAAAACCCCCTACAATACTAGGGTGTGTTTAAGGTATCCATGGAATTTTTATTTTGAATTGAAATTCATATAACTGATACGTAGGTTGCTACTTAAGTTTTGAAATGTGTCAAAACCCGTGTAGATACGTCAAATATGACGTATTTCGCGAAGGCCGTCCAAAGTCGGTTGTTGTGCCAGAAAATATCAATGCTGTGCGGGAGATGATATTGCATATATTGAGGCATGATTGGACTTTAGTTCCACTCGCATACATTTAAAAGTGCACGAAAATTTGGCCGTCAAAACTATTTCTTCGCGTTGGATGCCGCATAATTTTACAATCGCTTAAACAAAGGCTCGCGTCGATTGGTCCAAAGAAATGTTGAAAAAAATCGGTTGCAATGCTTCTATAAGATCGCAACAGGCCACGAATCATGGATCTATGAATATGAACCTGCAACTAAACAGCTGTCGACTATATGGGTCTTCGAAGATAATCAAAATCCAACAAAAGTTGCTTGCGCACGAAACAATTCGAAGCAAATGGTCGCCTGTTTCTTCGGAAAAACCGGACATGTCGCCATCGTGCTATTAGAGCAACGTGGAATGATTAATTCGAAATGGTGCGCCACTATTTGTTTGCCAGAGGTCTTTGGAGAAATAAGGATAAGCAACCTCCCAACACGGATCGTTCTCCACCACGATCGGCTCAAACAAGTGACTTTTTGAGCACTCAAAACTTCGGATTGGTGGGTCATCCGCCATACAGCCCTGGTTTGGCATCCAATGATTTCTTTTTATTCCTGCACATTAAAAATAAATTGGGAAATCAATGCTTTTCTACGCCTGAAAAAGCGATTGATGGGTTTAAAACGCATGTTTTGAGGTTACGCCGTTCGGACTTGAAAAAGTGCTTTGAAAATCGGTTCAAACGTATGCAAAAGGGTGTTTATCTTCATTGAAAATAATTTGAAAAACAATAAAGCCTTTTTCAATGACAAATATCTGTTTTTACTTGTCTTCCTCAAAACTTAAGTAGCAACCTACGTACTACTACTTAGGAAATAGATCTTTCATACGTCCTCCATGAATCCTCTTGCATTAATGGATGCGGTGGAATAAATTTTCCATGCCTTTTGTGCACATTTCGGCCGGTATTCCAACAATTTCATGTAGAATCATCGCTTTCAAATATCTGGCTTATTGGCATAAACCGGAGATTCTAAGGATGTTAAAGCGCACGAATATTGCGGAAGGTTGCCATTTCTGGCGATAAGACGATCAGAGAGCTTCGTTTTCAATAAGTGTGAGAAGTGTCACCTTCCTATTGAAATCACATATCCTTTGAGACCTCCAGTTCCAATTTATCCCAAGAAAAGATTGGTAAACAAGCAGCGATAGCTGTTTCCACTGACAGTAACCTACTCGCCAGCATCATTTCAGAAGAGGTACAACGCAACGATGCCTCCGGCATGAAAACTATACCATACAACACTTTCATATGGAAAAGCACACTTTTTGGCCGTCCGCTTGACTAAATTTGGTAATTTTCATTACTTACAAGATTATTTTGTGTTGAAAATCCAGATCCATATTTGGCTTTCGATCAGCAAGATCTTTCACCGATGCGTAGTCAGTAATCCAGCTGTTGACAACGGGGCAGAATCGATTGATTGCGGTTTTCGCTTACCGACACGTGACCTCGAATTTCAAAAATGAAATTGGAAGATTTTTAAACGTTGGAAATGCAATCGTTTCCGTGATTAAACGGTAGAAAATCTGGAAATTGTTCAGAGAATCGCTATTGGGAAAATGGGCCGCATCTAATTAAAAACACCTTAGTTGTATTTGGCTTAAGATTAGTAGAAAATCTTTGATCACTTTGATCAGATGACGTGATGAATAGTTGAACTACCAACTTATACTGTCTTATAAGATATTTCACGTTACTGTAGTATAGTGTATAGGCCCCTAACTAATTAATAAAATAAATAAAATACCGAAAATACAGTAGACACCCCGCGTAGATCCGAAATATTTATCGATAATTTCGAACAGTATTTTGTGATTTTTATGTTATTTTTTGTAAAGCTATTCCAATTGAAGTGTATTCGTAACCAACTGAGCTTAGGATATATTGGTTTGCACAATGTAGGAGTAGTTTTCATAACTTTTGTCGAGAAGCCATTAAAGTTTAGAGACTATTCTCGGCCAATTGTCGGGCATATACTCGTACAGTGGTGGACACGTAAATAGCACACTTGCACTTCTATCAATAAAAAGGCAGTTTTTCAGAATATAATCAAAGCAAAGACTTTTTGCTTATATTATTTATTAACGTTCAAAAAGTTCATTTAATTCACGAAAAGATGAGATTATTTTCGTGAAAATAAAAAAGTTAAACACACATTTGTAAAACTATGCCTGGGCACATAAATAACACATTATATTGCATTGCATTAAAAATATGAAATACCTTTTAGACACAACGTAGAAGTTAGTATTTTGTCGGAGACCCGTTATTCTTTGGCACAGCCGCTCATCTTCCTGAAAGACTCTGCACTAAAACTTGACAACGTTCTTCAGGAATAGATGTCCATGCGATTTGAATCTGGTTCCACAACTCAGATGCATTTCGCAGTTTTATTGTTTCAATGTTATGTTCGACATCGTTCCACAGGTTCTCGATCGGACTCAGATCGGGAGACTGGGCTGGCTAAGATAACCCTTCACAAGGCGAGAAGTGCGCTTAGAATTGTTGTCATACATAATGGGCCCCTTCGGAAAGGGGGATCATATATTCTTCAATAAGGCGTTTATAGACGTCTTGATCCATTTTCGTGTATATTTTCACAATTGGTCACACGCCATGCTAAGAAAAAAGCAGCCCACACCAGCACACTTCCTCCACCTTGTTTGACTGTTTTTAGTGTGTATCTCGGATTGTGTTGTTGGTTAGGTGGACGCCATACATACCTTTTTCCATCCGATCTGAACCTGCAGAATTTGGATTCATCACTCCACAGTACACTTTTCCAAAAAGTCATCGATTTGTGAATGTGTTCTTTTACAAACGACTTCCTTAGTTTAAAATTTTTGTCGGTTACAAGTGGCTTTCTTGTGCGATTCATCCTCTTAAGTTGTTTTTTGCTGCAGACGCCTTCTTATAGTCCTATCCGACACACAAATGGAATGATTTGCAAGAACGCTGTTCTTTATTGCTTTAGAGCTCAAACATGGGTTGGCGGCACTAGCCCTGTAGATCAGACTGTCCTCTTTCATTTGTGGATTTCCTTGGCCTCTGATCTCTTGGAACATTTTTGTCATTTCCATGAAGCTGCACATGACGTAAGGCATTATAAATAACCTTTCGGGAACATTTGGCTATCTCTATAATCGATGAACCGCTGTCTTTCATTGTGCAGATGATTTCACGTCCTCTATGTGACCATCACTGTACATCCATTTCATAGCTGCTCTATCGAGCCTCAGCACAAAATACATGTGATCACTCCCGAAATGCTTTTCAGTATCGTCATTATATGATCCATTAGGGTATAATACCCGCTGCATGGTGTTCTTCCTCCTGTTACACTTTTACACAACTGTCATTGGGTAGGGAAAGTGAATTTGCGAGACCGCTTGTCACTAAGGACACTGTTCATTCAATAGTCTTTGACCAAATATGAGTATATGGACAGTTAGCCCATGATACTCGTAAGTTTCCCACTTTAATCGTTTCATCAATTTTTTTTTTATAAAAATTTCCCGCAATTGCGTAAAATAATTCGTAGGGTACATGTTATGTTGGTATTCAAGTTTTCTCAATGTCAATCATCAAATGTTTTCGATTAACCCACAAATGCTTCTATACATTTTCGAAGATGAAACATTTTCCCATTTAGCTTTTCTGTACACATAGTTCGGAAACATGACTCTTTCACATCATTCGAAATGTTGCAACAACACTTTGACTCTTCAGACTAAATTCATTCGGGTTCACTGAATTTTCCTTCTCTTCTAAGATTTTCTTTTCTCTTAAGAAATTTCTAACAAAAATTCATTTCATTTTCTAAGGAAACAACTCTCTTTAGTTGGGTTCATTCAATTTCGAATTCTCCTGACCAGCGCAACATGTTGTGATTCATTCAAGTTTAATTTTGAGTTTCAAATTGACACACTTTGGCGAGTAATCGATTCATGGATTAAGGTTTCTTCTAATTGGAATTTGACTCACCCGTTCCATGTGGCGTTTTGTAACTGTGTGTTGTCTGTACGCACAGGTTTCCTTTCGTGTATCTTTTGAATTCCATTTCCCATAGACTTCGCAGGTAGTGAGCCCGTAAATGGGTTAGGTACCATTCATAGTCGTTTGCTTGGAGTGGTAACCATACACAAACTGATTGCGTTCAGGAGGGGAAGTCAATTAAAGAACCGACGAGCATAAGGGTTTTTCTTGTTTCTTATGGGTTTTCCGGATGTACATAAGTGTATCCCTCAGATACGGGTCTTCAATTAGTTTAAGTTGGGAAAAATTTATCCAACTCTCGTCAGTTGGGTGCGGGTTTGAATGACCAGAGATTTTCCCATCGAAAAGAACCCCATTCCCAATAATAGTTGATAAGGAAATATTTCATTTAAATTCTAAAGCCAATTTAATCCGAGGTTGTCCTACAGATATGGCTGCCAATAAATCGACAGAAAATTCGAGTTTCCTTTGCGTATAACATTGTAGGAAGTTCAGATACTCGTATATTTGTACGTATGAGTGGCACACGTGTAATGAAGCCCTACAAGGTTCTAGGACAAAGGCATTTCCTCGAATTGCTGGGATGATTTTCGTTTCACGTAATTTAAATCATTCTAGCAAAATTTGTAACATGAAGCTCATTAGATTCAAACACGGCTTGCTTTCAATTTTGTGTTTTACTCTTACGTTTTCATTTATTCCCGGAAAGGACCATTAGTAATGAATGCGAGATGGATAGTTGGGATGCGGGTTCTGCTTTCGGTTGGTTTGATTTAACAAATAACAGAGTTGAAGGCGATAACTCGTGCATTCAAGGTTATCCAAACTGTGGGAATGGTCTGATAATAAACATGATGGCAACTTAGCTTGTTAATGGAGACCGAACCCATCAGTTTTTACCAACGACATGTCACAAAAAGCTCGCACATTGCCAAAAATTGCCGTCCAGCAACGAGGGGAGGCCATTAGTGAGTACAATCTGAGATTTAAAGCAGCATTTCAAGAATGCTATTTCGGTGATTTTTTGGACAACTTTTCTATTAAACCAGCCACGAGGACAGTCGACGGAATATATGTATACGTCGGCCCGTGGCACGAACAAATTCAACAGGCTTTGCTGAAACATGATAGTCGTACCATTGCGTATTATTGCACTGGAGCCTTGTCTATTGAAGCATCGGATAAAGCCTCGTCATCGGTCTAAATGCCAGATCAAACACATGCTGTCCTCATGTCCTACAACAGCAGGCCAAACAAGTCGAATTGTGATAAGAGAAAATCCAAGTATCCCAATCCCAATTCATCCACATCATCATCCTCATCAAATCTCCGTACAGTAAGTCACTACTCAAAGTTACCAAGTAATAAAAGTAGACAGCGATTGCCCCGCAGTTAATTAGTAGTGTTTCGTGTGCAATAAAAAGAGTTACATTTCTACCATATGTCGACGAAAAAATGTCGAGAATTATGTACTAACGGTCAGCCTCAAACAATCCGTGTAATCGTCAATGGAAAAGTCTTGGATATGGAAATAGATACTGAAGCAACATTAAATATTATGAACCAGGAAGTTAGTGAGCAAGAAATCTAAGAACTGGGAGTTATGAGCTCGGAGGTGATATTGAAGTTTACTTTACGAGTAGTTGTCAAATGTGGTATTCCGAAATTAAGCTAAATGGGCCGTAATTGGATTGACATCCTTTTTCCGATTTGTAGGAATGGTTTGAAGGTTGGCTAAGTAAGGCTTGGTTTCCCAATGTTGTTGACTCTGATTTGAAGACACAAATAACTGGTCTTGAGGCAGATATTGTCTTAAAAGAAGACGCGGTTCCAATGTCTCATGTAGTGCGTCTTTTAAATTACGAGGAAAAGTTGAACAAGAACTAAACGGTTAGTAAGCGAAGGAATTTTTGAGAAGATCGATGTCAGTCGGATGGCAAATCCTTTTGTACAATGAGTTCTCCGATTTCGAAGATCTAAGAAGTTGCGATAAATATTGCATTTACACGTCTAATTCTTGGTGTTAGTAGTGGTGTCTTCCAATCCATAATGGATAGAATTTTGCTAGCATTAAAGCGGGTAAGGAGCTAGATTGACGGTATTATAATAGGGGTTGATAGAACGGATGAATGTTTCCCCTTATTATTTGCAGTAATGCGACGTTTAAGCAATCACAACGCGAAATGTAAGTTCTTAAAAATTCAATTGAATTTTTGAGTCATACACTTTCTAGTAAGTAAGAGTATATAAAGCTACAAGCAGTTTTTACCGAACATGTCTTCAGGGAGGTATGTTAGGTTAGCTTAAACATGATGGATATGCCATCACACAGACACCAAGTCCTTGTGGGACCAGTTGAATATGTCTTCAAATGGCAAAAACCTAAATAATCACCCTGGTGAAACACCCAATTTCCCAGTAAAAACCAAGAAGGCCTATGAAGTTCGTGCCTTAATCTCCTCTAGGTCTTTGAAAAGTATTTCGACTACACGATATTGAACCGTATTCACACAATATGTGTGTTATGTCCTCAATAGCTTGCAGCTCACCGCAGAATCTGCAAAATTTCCGTATCTGACAATTTGAGTTCCTTTGCGTGTTTTCGCAGGAGACAGTGTTCCGTCAGGATTCATATTACTGTCCTAAGCTTATCTCTGTTTAATTTTATTAACTCTCTTGATCTTTTGCCGTCAGAAAGTGGCCAGAGACATTCATGTCTTTCAAGACTTGACTATCTTAGGTTGGCAGCCTTTGTGATTTTTTCCTCGATAGTGCCCCTCACTATGCAAATGGGTGGTTTGATGTTGGCAACCCCACTATTATCGAGTAGTCCTCGTTTCCTTGCAAGCTCGTGCGCTTGTTCATTTCCTTTAATGCTGCGGTGTCCTGGCTCCCAGCACAGTCTTACTCGCTTCAGGCTGCATAGCGCCTTAAGTACTGTGCGACAGCCCCTGATTGTATCAGGGTTGACGTTGGTTGATTCCATCGAGTAGAGCACGGCCTGGCTATCGATGTAGATAGCGATATTTCTTTCGGATACCGATCTCATCTGCATTAGCTCAGCCGCCCTGAGGACAGCCAGAGGCTCTGATTGGAAGACACTGCTTGTGTCCGGTAGGCTTATAGACAGGGTCTTCTGAAAAGATACCAGACCCTGTCCCTTCCTCTGTTTTCGAGCCAATTTCATTTGACCTGATTATCGCATTTTTTTTCCCAGTCCTCCCTACCGGGAAAGTTATATCTTACGGAATATCGAAGTCGACCAAGGAAGGAATTTCATACGTTAGAGCGAACTGCCTGGCAGTAGCTCCACTAGGACCTTGCCATGTTCAAAGCTATTGTTCCTAAAGTAATCCAGATTAGTAAGTCGTATCGCACTGTTTCCAGCAAGTTTTTTGATCTGTAAATCAAGTTAGGTGCAATACTGTTGTAGGAGTGGTACGGAGCACACCTGTAATGACTATGGAAGCCGTTTTTGGAACCGCCGCCGTAGACCGTTTTCTTGTTTGTTGCTTTCCACCATGCGCCATATCTTAGCACCACCGTATACACTCAGTACACCATATCAAGTTTTAAGCCCTAAATTTTTCCTATAAAAAGTGCATTATATGCCTTTTTGGTCCTTTCCGCTACGTTAAAATTTCAATTCAGTTTTTTGTTCAGAATCACACCCAGATACTTGGCCCTGTCTAAGAGGGACAATTCCACTCAGTTGAGTTTTGGTAGTTTAAATTGCGGTGTCTTGTACTTTCTGGTAAAAAGAACCAGTTCCATGTTGGAAGGGTTGTCATTAAAACCACAGCTTTTTGCCCAAGTGCTGATCGTCTTTAGGCCAACCTCCATAATGTCGTTTAAAAGTATTTTTCCAGCACTATTATAACCACGTCATCTGTGTATGCCGTGGCACTTATACCCATTGTCTTCAGGTAGTTACCACTAAACTGTTTAAGGCGTAAGGGTCAGGAGTTCAAACGGTTACAGGTATGTGAGAATGCTACCAGAAAATTCAAAAAGCCTTTCGATGCACAGGGCGCGTTGAAAGATAATTTCCGCATATTTTTCGCTAAAAGAAATATCCTTCATTTAGAAAATCGGTTTGCTTCTTACAATTATAGAATAGTCATCCAACATGAAATAGATTTTTACGATTTTGCAGGTAAGCCCTGCTGGATTTTGGTTGTTGCTTATAACAAATCCTTTGTTGTAAAAATTATGAGATCAACTAACTTATCATCTCTTTTTGATAAGTTAAGGGAAATATTCGTTGTTTGCGGGTACCCAAAATGTTTATTGTAGAATAACGATCCTTCGTTTAGCGGCCCCATAAAAAAAATTGTGTACAAATCAATTCCGCCATATCATAGCCAAAGTAATTGCCTAACCGGACAAGGTGTTCAAACTGCAAAATCAAAATTGAGAAAATTGGTGCTAGAACAGCAAAGTGGCTCACATCTCTGTTTGACTCCGTTGCTACCTCAAACTATTCCGACCGCTCTTTACCGTGTTATATCGCCGACTAACTGTTACTGTACACATGTTTTAAGATATTTATAAATTTTGACGATATTCCAATACTAAATATTGTAGTTTGTAGAGAAGGGAATTTCTATTGACCGTGCCGATGAAAAAGGCATGTATGTTTCAGAAGTACCCGACCTGACGTATAGACGGCTTAAATTTGAAGTTTGACGACACTATGGTGCTTAGTATTTGCTCGCCAGCCATCAACAGTGTACCCTCTCAATGAATTTTTAAATATAGAAAAAATTGGGAGAATCGACTCCAAAGAAGGAGAAGACAGTTCCATCGGCAAGCAAGTTCATGGCGTCAGTTTTTTGGGATGCGCGTGGGATAATTTTCATTGATTATGTTCAGAAAGGAAAAACAATCAACGGCGTGTATTATGCGAACTTAATGCAGCGTTTGCAAGACGAAATCCAGAAAAACCGGCCGAATTTGGCGAAGAAAAAAGTTTTTGCGTCAACAATACAGTGCACCAGTTCACACATCCGTCATCCCGAAAGCCAAAATCAATGAGTTGAAGTTTCAATTACTTCCCCATGCCCCCTCGGATTATTTTCTATTTCCGAACTTGAAAAAATAGCTCGGTGGTAGAAGATTTGTCAACAGTAAAGAGGGGGAATCTGCGGTTAATGGCTATTTTAAGGAGCTCGACGATTCTGACTATGAACAGGGTATCGAGACTATTGAACATCGCTGGGAAAAGTGTATTGTGCTAAAAGAAGACTGCTGAAAGAAATAAAGATATTTTTTCCTAAATTTTTTGTGTTGCTTTGTTAGGTCGGGTACATCAGGCTCGCAATTTCTTACCTTGGCCTAAATATGCTTGTGCTATTGACGTTAAATTAATTATTTGATCAGATGCTATAAAAACAGCCTGGAATTGATTTAGCTTTTTGTTCTCATTCACCCATTTAACTAACCTTCCTAACCTTGTCAACAAGTTTGTCTAGATTTTCGTGATTGCGTTCATAAAGGATATGCCCCTATAGTCTGCAATTATGTTTGAATCTGCTTACTTAGGTGGCGCTACAGTTCGGGGTGGATCTGGGCTTCAACCAATAAGCCTTTCCAATTAGCGCGGTCTTTGGCTAAATGCTTCCAGTTGCGCGCTCCAAGTTGGTTGAGATCTTCTTACTTTTGAGCGGGCTACTTCAGGCGAGGCTTTCCTCTACCGCGTTGTCACTCTGGATTAGAGTCCTGTACCCGACAGCACATAGGGGACCAAATATCTTACGAAGAATTTTTCTTACAAAACGACCAAGGATTTATTCATCCGGCTTAGAAGGGTCCATGCTTCGGAACCATAAAGAATGACAGAGATTACAAGGGTCTTATAGAGAGTTTCCTTGGTTGTTCTTCAGAGGGCCTTACTACACAGTTGCCTTCTCAACCCAAAGAAACAGCGATTGGCAAGCGTTATTCTTCGTTTGATTTCTGAAGAGATATCGTTTTAAGATGCGATAGCAGAGCCGAGGTAGACAAAGTCCCTTCCTACCTCAAAGTTATAGCTGTCGATTGTCACATTCTGGCCTATTCGTCGATGTTGGGTGTCCCTTCTTGCCAACAGCATACACTTTATTTTGCCGTCGTTTATCGCTAGACCCGTCGTCGCTGCCGTTCCTTTACTCACAAACGCACCAGTAACAACTCGCTATGTTCTACCAATAATATCAATATCGTCGGTGCATGGAAGCAATTGAACAGACTTTTGAAAGGTGGTACCTCGTGTGTTGGCTTGTGAGTTTTGCACAATTCTTTCAAGTATGACGTTAAGGAAGTCATATGACAGCGCGTCGCCTTTCCTAAATTCTTTTTTGACATCATCGTTACCGACCATATGATGCAGCAGCAGCTTTCTCCAGTTCGGCAGAGATGTCAAAACTGCACATGGCTCTGTATAGCTCGCCTCTGTAGATGCTGTCATATGCGGCTTTGAAATCGATAGAAAGGTGGTGAGTATCAATCTGAACTTCTTGGGTTTTCTCCAGAATCTGCCATTGTATGAATATTTGGTCAATTGTGGACTTACCACGCCTAAAACCGCACTGATAGGGTTCAGTCAGATCGTTGACAAATGGTTTCAGGCGCTCGCACAATGCGACATACAAGATCTTATATGCGATGTTTAGGAAAATGATACCTCTATATGTAGTTGGCGCAGCTTCGAGGGTCTCTTTTTTTGGGAACCGGGCAAACGATGCTGAGGTTCCATTAATCCAACCAAATTTTGGGAATAAGTTGGTGTATCCTCTCTACTAAGTCTGCGTCCGGCTCGGGGACCTTGTTCGACTTCAGTTTAGATATGTATTGCTATCGTTACTTTGTTTTCTTCGGGTAGATAAAATTTTTGACTTGCATTATTAATATTGAATGATTCGCCCTGCCTAACAGCGGAATTTGGGTCGTCTTCGCCGTTTATCAGTCTGCAGAAATGGTTTTTCCATATCGTCAGCACCGACTGTGACTCTACTACTAGGTTTCCTTGTTCATCTTTACAAGTTTCCGTTCGGGTCTTATTACTCTGAGACGTTCTTTTTACCTTCTCGTGCTCTTCTATTTTCTCTGGTGAAGTCGATATTCTTCACTACTCTTTTGCTCACAGCTGTTCATCTTTCTTTTGCACGGCAAATCGCACCGCACTTCCTGAATGGCGGAGATATCTGCTTTATAGCAGTCTAGGACCTCCGCTAATTGTTCGGCTGCACGTGGCCTGTTCAAGGTCTGAACTTTTGGGACCCCTAGTACAAAAGGGACAGGACCAAATTCCGGAGCTAGTAACCCGGTTCGGGGATGTGGTATGTGTGTCTGTATCCAGAGTCTCGGTAAAAATTCTTGGCAATGTATAATGGAAAGCAATTAAGCGTACCTATGGATTAAGCATTGATTTAAAATGAGTCCTTATACCGGATAATTCTATTCGGCTTTCAACCTTAAAAGTATTTCCATTCAGTTTCTTTGTCAACAACCAAAATTCGGCTAGCTTTCCAGCTATTTCATTGAAACCCATTTGTTTCTTGCACTCGCCCAGGGGTTTGTAAAATGTATTTTTGTCTATGTATAGGACTTTCGCCACTGTGGTGTTGTGTTTTCTATACAGGTTCAATGTGGCAAGGGTCTTTTTGCTACCTTTATAGCATTCGCCGTCAAACCAGGGTTGATTTCCCTCAAACCTCGTTGCATTTTTTGTTTGCGCGGACATTCTTATTCGTAAGAATAGATTAGAAAAACACGACTTCTTTCTAGCAACAGCCTTCTGATGTACTTCCGTCTATAGTGAACATTAAATTACCAGCGGCATATGGCCTGAGAATTTTTGTGCCGGGACTTTCATACCCTTCAGAACAATATGCCATTCGGTGTTTACCTTTTCGCAGAGTTTAGCCGTTCACGCGACTTCATCGCTCCGCTAAGGCTATGTCAACAACTATCAGGCAGGCACCTGACAAAATTCAAAAACCTATTTTTGTAGGTCAGGGGGCCTCCATCCCCCACAGGTGACTCAGTCATTTTTCTACATACTCGTATATGTAGAAAGTTCGATATTTCGAACACTGTTCAAGATAAATTTTTTTATTATTTTTCCCACCCAAGGTCTGCTTAATTGGAAACCACACTTTCTTTACGGCGCCACATGAATGGTAGAATCCCCAATGAACGTAGTTTCTGGTCCTGAAAACTCTCCTCTGAGAATTGCCTGGTAAATTCATCGGCGATTTCGTTTCCTGTGGCCCCATTGTGACCTAGGACATAGACAACACTCAGTGAATTCAGGCCTCCGACTGCGTTCACTGATGCCTTGCACTCTTGAACTTGCTTGAAAGTCGTAAGAGGGTTCATCAAGGCTATAAGGGCAGCTTGGCAGTCGCTGCCGATGCAAATACTTTACCCCCATCACCAGCCCTTCAAAATATAGTTCGTTGGCACCAGGATTGCGTATATCTCCGCTTGGAAGATAGACGCAAATTTTTCTAACAAAGAGTAGAATCTGATATTGTCGTCTACAAGAAACACACTAGCGCGGAATATTGTATTCCTTCCCTGGCTCAGATTCTGGATGAAGCCAGTCCGGCGCACAGGGAAAGTCGATTTCCTACTTTCGCTGCAGGAAGAGTTCTGGTGTTATTGCGTCAAGTATGTCCAAAAGATCAAAGACAAACGGCAATCGGCGAGCAAGGTCATCAAAGCTCCAGTGCGTGTTATACCAGAAACCACTTATTTCCAAAGGGAAGGTGGTTTTGAGAGCGCACCCCATGATATAAGTATGAAAGGGAGGGAGATTAATCAATGCAACCAAAACGGAGGAAGGCGTACTAGGGAAAGCCCCCATGCCAGCAAGATAATAGACCGCTTTTTGGAGTCTGGTGAAAGCAGGAGATTTTCGTTAGAGCTTATTATACCAGACAACCGACGCATGAGATATAATTTGCCATATCATAACTGTGTAAATCCAGAAGACGCTTCTCGGTAATAGGTCCCATGTCTTGACGTAACATGTTTAATCCATAGAAGTTAGTTATACAGGATGACACCCAAATACATAGCTTCTTTTGAGAATTAGATGGTGGTGCCTTTAAGCACTAGATGGGCCTGAACAAGCAGCTTCCTCCTTCTCGTAAAGAGAACAACCTCAGCTTTGGGAGGATTGACTGTAGTGCACCAATTGTCAATCACGTCTAGGGCTGCCTGCGCTTTAAAGCAGATAGTCTCTAGATACGATCCAACAGACAGTATAGCTACATCATCCTCGTATGCTTGTGCATAGACGTTAGAGCTATTGAGCGCATTGAGCAGAGAGCCGACCAATATGCACCATAGCAGTAGAGAAAGAATTCCGCCTCGCGGGCAACCTCTGTTTGACTAAGGGCTAAGTACTGCCTAAGTAATCAATCAAAATCAAAAAATAATTCTTCAAAGCTAAGGTGAAGATCAGAATCAAGAACGCAGAGATATGGACGTATGTATGCAAACCTAGAAACCTAGGGCATTCTTGGTAGCACTCTGCATAAACATAGCCTGTACGACATTATCCCCGATACCGGAGTCAGGCTTATCTACTTCGAAATACAATCGTAGCAGGCAAGTGTCAAGATACAGCTTGACACCCGTATAAGAACTAGGTGGTTTAGTCTGTCTACCTAAGACGACCCTCCAAAATGGATGTCCAAAAGTCCTGTGGGACCGATATTAACTCGGACCACTGCTTTGTTCCGGGCAAACTACGAATGCGGATATCTCTAACGACGCTTTAAAGAGCAAATACTATGTGGATATTGGACATCGGAAGAGTGCAAGCACGAGTGTTCCTTAACCACATTCGATGCCCTCCTGCGCCACCAGTATCTTCTCCCGAAAGAGGAAGACCGAGTAACAGCCCTTCAGAAGGAAGCAAAAAGCGCGCAAGGGACGTGAGTTTGAGGAAATTGAAAGATCTTTTAACATGCTAGATAGTAAATTTAACTAGAAGGTACAAGGAATATCCCAGAACAACAACATCATACGAATAGAAAGCCTGTAAAGACAAATAAAGGGGCCTAGTTGTAGATTCGCAGTTCTTATTGAGGATATGGATGATCCATTTTTACTGGCTGTCAAACGACAATCACGATAAATATTGTCAATCCTGGACGATGATCGACAACAACACCTGAATGAAGTAAGGATAGTTCAAATTAAGTCCAACAAGGCTGTTTAGATAAAGCAAACAACAATGAAGGATACAAGAATCAAACAAAATAGGAGTCACAATCGAATTGCAAGAGAAGAAAAATCAAAAATCGACATGAAACATGGTCGACATGGACTTCCAATCCAAAAACCTAACTTCAGAGTTGAAAAACTAATAAATCAAAATAAGTGTGAGACAGAAACCAAAACCAAAATCAAAGCAAAATTAAATTGAAATCAAAACAAAGTTCAGAAGTAATAAAACCAAATCAAAATGAATATGAAATTCAATAAATACTACAGCAAGGAGTGTTGGAAGGACCAGTACACAAATTCCACAAAATATGATAATTTTAAACAAATCCGTCAGAATTGCGGTAAAAGGAATTCCTACTGCAAAATACAAATGTATGTAAATTGTATCATTCGTTCGACGCATTATAAATGGACGTAACTGATATGTATGGGTATACAATATATTTTTTAAAAAAAGTAATAAAAGTCCGCATCAGTCGCCTGTGATGCCTAGGACATTTAGAGCTTTATCGCTCCATCAATTCGCATCCAGAAGGACAACACAGTGAAGGATGTCCTCACATTAAAGCGATCACACAGGCAAAAAGGGACCTCAACCATCTTGAAGTGTCCAAGTAGAAGCGGTTTGCCAAAGACAGCCATAGCTGTAGCTTTATTTGACCGAATCGTAGTATTTGTCCAATAAACCACAATCGCATCTGCTGCACTCAATCAGAATATACCATATATTAGCTTAACAATATCCCATCCAAATGCTGAACTAATCAATCCGCACATCGCCCTGTAACTTGCAACGACACTGCAAAGCTCAAGAAATTCAACTTAAAGTGGATCTTCATGTGCACAAAAGCCAGTTTCTATCATCAGTAATGCCATGGCATCATCTGGAAACAACGTGTATGTATGCACACTAAATGACAACGCAACAGTCGGGGATACCATCTTCTTCTTATCCAATGTGCACTTATGTATTCACTATCCTGAACTCCACCTCGTTGCTAGCAGAGTCGATACAGGCAATTCGGAGACAAACCAGGACATATCCCAGTGCTAAGGATGAGGAATCAGTTGAGGTGCTGGTCAATATCTCAGTACAGGTCAAAAAGTTGATCAAGAATCACCGAAAGCACCGAAGAAAAACGTTGGTATTTTCACGTAAAATTACCCAATGAGATGATACAAAGCTGCTATCCCTGTTGGCCAAAGTGAACCGAAAATTAAAATCGCTGTTAAGCATACATACGGTCTCCCACTGCAACAGTAGACACAAACCGTCTAGAAATCATCGACGGGACCAGCGGCGTAACCTACTTAATCGACAGTATGCCAACAGGCGAAACATCTGTCTCATGCCAGCTCTACATTGCTAACAGTGCTGCTACTGGTATTTAAGCCATTCTTCTCGAGCTGAGGATTCGCTGACAATCCTCAGGACAATCGATTTTATTGATATCGACGAGTACCTCCATGCTTATAAACACTCTGTCCAGCTTCTCATTGTTATCAAGGAACACCCACTTTGAGAATGTGTTCCAGAATATGATGCAACGAGGAATCTGTCAACCATCCAAAAGCGAAAGGGTATATCCAATTCAAATAGTGCAAAAGAAATCAAGAGGTTAGAGACCATATGGTGACTACCATCGCAAAAATTGTACCACCCTCCCGGATAAGTACGACGGAGGGAGCGTAGTATCAAACACCATTCGCACAGGATCGCAGAGCATCGATTCAAGGACGCAATACTGAAAATACTTGAATATTGCACAACACCTGTCATTTTCTTCAACTAACATTAGCTATTTGGCTCGGTCGTAACCATATCCAAGTACTTCTGTGAACTCTCTAAGGACACCGCCAACATGATTTAAATCAATCCTCCCACAGACAAAATTGAGGCTACATCACTACCCGAAACCGCTGGGGAAATTTCCAAATTCATGCAATTTTAATCAAAGCTATATGCCCAGTGTTTCAGCTCCTCTCGTCAGCTCAACAATCGGTGTAAAGAAAGTTAGATTTAGTTACCCGAGCGGACAGAGCATTCGAAGAACGCAAAGCTAAGTTGATGGACGCCACTAGCCCATTAACAATCTAACATACCCCTAGAACTACGATGTGACGCCTCAGACAATAGAATTGGTATTGCATTCGACCACCTGATCGATGATCAACTCCAAAGACTTTGTGTCGCCTCGAAAAGGCTAAATCCGAGAGAATCCAGATACAAAATTTATCATCGACAGCTCTTAGCCATCCATGGAGTAATAAAATATTTCCGACAACTGATTGAAGACTATAAAGCCATCATGCTCACCGACCAGTGGTACTGGTGCATGTTTATTCCTACATTGACACCATCAACATGCCTGTGATGGTCAGAACAGCAGATTTGACTGAGATGAGCTTGTTCTGACAACCCTATCAAGGTCTTCACTTAAACATCAAGGACTGCGCATAGGCGACACAAATCTCATCATATACTGCTCCTTGACGGCTCCAGCATCCATTCAAATGAGACCAGAAATCTTCTCTTTCGGAAAGTCGTCGAAAACACACTAGGTGGCAAGTTATCGCTCATATGATCGGGCTGCTCCTCGCTGAGAAATATAACATACGTTTGGTATAGCCCGCCAAATTATCGAACTTCGAGTAACGTACTTTGACATTCTGTCATCCGTGATCGAGCGCAATTCATGTACGAAAACTCATTTATGTACGAGTAGCCGACGTTCGAAAGGATTAGGGATTTAAGAAAGAAAGAATGTAAGCACTGAGATTTTATTAAATTAAATGTCTCTCAAAATGTTGGCCTGAGTAACAACTTGTGTTTTGAATTTCTCACAGAATTGTCAGAAAATAGTTGTAGTAGACTTCCCTTCGTCATTATCCCATTATTCACTCAACTACGGATGAAATCTACATATTCACTCGATCAGGTGCGTAGTAATTTTCCCCCTGGTTTTTCTCATCCCAGGACACGCGTCAAATCCAAATCCGCAAAAACGGCCGAACATGACAAGGACATTTCTCTTTCTTTTAATAACTTCAGCCGGATGCGGCCTATTGTGATGTTCCCGAATTAGAGTTCACTCATGAGGCCGGATTAACAAATAAATAATAGTTTATCTGGTCTTTCATCATCGTCAGCCGTCATGGCCAATGCACCTTGTTCCTCAGATTAAAAGAACACTGTTGGGGCTGACTAATGCTACAAGCAGGAAAATTGATTAATCATCTGTCTACTCTTGCCAACATTTCGTTGTCTGTTTAAGATACATCGATTCTGTTCACAGTTCAGACGTTTGGCTTTGAATGGATTTGAAAGAATCGCAATAGATATTATAGGACTTCTATCCCAAATTCTAGCTGAAAACCAATAAATGGTATAAGTCACAGACTGCTTCACAACATGACTCGGCTATTTTCAAATCAAACACTCGGACGAAGTATTCATCAAATGTTAAGAATTAGTGGTTCGTGGCCTCAAAACCCCGTTCATCTCCCCTCTAAACAGATAAAGTAAGTAATTTTGAAACGGATGCCTTCAAAACCACTATGAAAGTTTCAGGAGCGAAAAATATGCAAGCAACTCTGCTTAGGACGCTGTATGATATTTTAGTAAAAGTACTTAAGGAGTTGAAATAGAACACTTCAATAGATGTTACAAGGTTACCTTATTCATATCTAAAGGCTTCTGTGCGGGTTTTCTTACCTAGACACGTTCTTTTTACATGTTGGTAAAACTTTCGTACGCTGTTCCTGGACTGCGACTTGTCAATGTCTTCAATCGCGTGCTTCTCGTGTTTTTTTTTTTCTTCTTCTGGAGAAGCCCATGTTCTTCCCGTCTCTTCTGTTCGTAGAGTTCATGAGCAGCTCTCCCCCTTGCCAGCCAACCTTGGTTCATCAAACCAGAGATTTTTTGGTGTTGGTCGTGTGAAACACAGCACTTCAGTTACGGCGTCTCTGATAGCATGTTGGCGACGTTGTCAATGCTGGCGACATAGGAGTTGGTGAGAGATGTCGGGATACTCGTTCATATTTGGCGGTCTCTTGCCGATTGCTGTTTTTCTACGTTAAATCTTCTCACAGTAGTTATTGTTTGATGTGGAGTTTGGGAAATAAGCATTTGTACCTTGGATATAGCAAAGTGGTGATCTGAGCCAATGTTTTCTGTCCGGACTGTTCGGACGTCCAGAATAGTGGAGGCATGCCTTATGTCTATCGCTGTGTAATCAATTTGAACTAGCGTTTTATGATCCGGAGACCGCATGGGAACATATGTGTATATTGCGATGAAGATGCATTTTATAGCGATATTTTATCCCGCCCCAAATTCAATAAGCCTATGCTTACCAACTGTCCTACCAAGTATGACCTATTTTCCTATTCTGGAGTTAAAATAGCATAATATGACTTTAACGTCCTATATTTTAACGTCACACATAGTCGATAGTCTTATCGACTAACTCCTAGAAACATTTTTTGGTGGCGTCGTGCTTATCTTGTGTAGGGGCACGTGCGCATATTAAGATAAGAGGCTTGCTCACGTGGCGGAAGCTAAGTCTGTCACATATGACAAATCCATATCCAAATAAGCGATATTTCTTTTCCCTGCCGCCATCATCATAGCACATCTATCACAGTCGTTCATTCTCCTTATGTCTGTCATACCATCGCACTTCTTGGATGACGGTGATAGTTGCGTGATAGCAGTCAAGTGACTCTGCTAATTGTTCGGCTGCACGTGGCCTGCTAGGGATCCGAACATTCCACGTGCAGATCCGAAGGTCGTTTTCTTTCAAACTTTTCCTTGAGTCGTGGGTGTGTCCATTTCAACCATTTCCTCCGTGTATGTAAGCCCTATGACGTTGTATTACGACTGAGCCATTATTAGTAAAACAAAAACACGCAATCGAATTTCATATTGAGTAAGTCGTAGAACTCCGAGTTTCAATTTGTTCAAACAGCTTGAAATTCTACCTTTAAGGCATCTTTCCTGCTACAGGGTTCTAAAAATATCCTCTCAAAACTTTGGTTTCTGTTCAGTTGGAAATATTGGAAACTATAATTTGCGAGTAAATGGTAGAAATTTTATATTTGTTCCTACAATTTATAGATCAAACTTTGGACGATTTTACGTCCATCGCACCACGTTTTTTTAATTTACTTCCAGGCAATCCAAGAAGTGAGAGACTGAAAAACATATTTCTTAATAGTATTGGAAAACGGATAATGTCTTTCGATTACTCTACTATAAATAGTATTTTGTCCAGCAGTGAATATTGATCATTGTACTCGTATATCCAATTATATTCATATTTTTGTGCTGTAACTCTTTTTGTAACTCCCCATTAAAAGTATCAATAGTCGTAAATTGCTCGTTACATTCAACTCTTGTCATTTGGACAATCGATTTGACCTAACTATTGTACTTCATATTTATAAAACAACTATCTGCTACCCGCGGCTTCGCTCGCTTATCAGTATTTTTTGTTATGATGAGTGATGGTGAGTAAGTAAAGCTAGTAATTTTATAAATATAAGTGACTGGTATGTGTGTATACATAAATGTTTTTAGGGCACGTATAGTACATATGTACATTTAAAGAAAAAAATCATTCCTTGTTATCAGTCATGTATTGTAAGATCTTAATGCAACACAGTTCTATAAACAAGGTTTCCTGGTCTTGCATTCTTGCAAGGGTATAATGTTTTAGTGGGTTTGATACACGTTAGTACGCCACATAGAGCTACCCATGAGAAAAACACGTTTTTCTTAAATGCACACTGACTACTTTGCGTGTTAGCGCGGATTTATTTATAATCATTCCAAAAGCTAATTTATAGTGGGAATTGAAATTTCCCATATTTGCTTGGAGTTCAGGATAAATTTTCCTCAGTTGTCAGTACTTTGTACAATATTACAGAATTCAAGATTTAATATAATCATACTATTAGCATCTGTAGCAATACGATCTTCGCGAATTTTCCGAAGAGCATCCGCATATTGCCCTGACTCTGTGTCGTTGTGCTGTTGCATTCGCATATTTACCATACATTTGACGCCTTTAAACATGCATTTATTTCCGTCTTTAATAATTACCAGCAGAGTCTGTCTGTCTGTTGCTTTTAATATCTTTTATGGACCGGCTTAATGCTTCGAATGCCTTTTTGTGAGACACTATACAGTGCCGTTCGAAAAATTTTGGTCAAACTTTTTTCGAATTTTTATCAAATTTGTAGCAAAAAGTTGTTAGTTCGAAAAATGGGTTTTTAGGGACATGCATCATTTTTAGGGAATAAAGAAAAATTGCTTATTGGTGCAGTGTTTTTGTTTTTTCATTGCTCCTAAAAAATATTCTTCATGTAATAAGTACTTTGTTGGACCTCCTCTTGCTTTTATTACAGCTGCAAATCGGCTAGCCATTGTCTCAGATAGGTGTTTCAATGTGGAGGCAGGTATGGTGTTTCAGGTCCGGATGAGTAATGTTTTTAGGTTTTCAATTGACTCTGAACGCTTCTTCGCAACCATAAATTTCTGGATTGTAGGGAGGCTAACTTAATACAACGACATTATTTTCTTCGAAGTACTTTTAACCTAAGGAATAAAAAAAAATGCAAATATTATTTTTAGTCAAAAAAGTTTTAGCTTATTTAAAAGTTTGATTAGTCTTTCATATTAAAAAAAAGACAAGTTCATACTTACAATTTTGGCCGTATGGCAAGGAGCATTGTCCTGTTGAAAAAGTAATGGCTTGAGTGCTCTAAGTCCAGCTTTCACGAGCCTTTTCCTCACTAATCTTGACGAAATTATTTTTCCTGTAGCTCGGCGCCGATCGTTTTTAAGATCCACCGAAGTCCTGAACCAATCCGGAAGGCTGTACAGCACCAAAAAACGATCTTCCACAGGGGTCGTCTTTTTTGGCCTCCCTGAGCCTTTTTTTCTGCTAGTAGTCTCGATAGTCATGATATTTTTTTAAATTCCATTCCAGAGTTTGTTGAGCAACATTTAATCTTCTAAAAATTTCACGTGTTGTCAAATTGAGACGTGACAGACACAAAATATTAGTTTTGCACTCCGAACTGATTTTTCCCATTTTTTTTTTCACTATTATTGAGTCTATCTTGTGCGGTTTGCTAGGAGATGGCGTAACTTGTATTATTCTATTGTTATTATTCCATTGGAACATGCGTTGGAAAGCTACTGTCATTGTACGTCATTTCAGTATATGTCATTCATTTGAAGCGTAAACAACAATAATTTTTTTTCACTCAAATATGTCGAACTTTGTGCCTGAAGAAGTGTTTTTGCGGGGAGTTCTTCTTCTTTACTTTAATATGAAGAAAACTGCTGCCGAAAGCCATCGTATTTTGGTAGAAGTTTATGGTGAACATGCGTTAGCTGAGCGAATGTGCCAAAAGTGGTTTGCACGATTTAAAAGTGGTGATTTTGGCTTGGAAGACGATGAACGTCCTGGGTAGCCAAAAAAGTTTGAAGATGAAGAACTGGAAGCATTACTCTATGAAGATTGTTGCCAAACACAAGAAGAGCTAGCAGAATCTTTGGGTGTCACTCAAGCAGCCATTTCAAAACGTTTAAAACAGCTGGATATATTCAAAAGCAAGGAAATTGGGTTCCATATGAGAGAGACGCTGAAAGGCGGTTTTGCATGTCCGAAATGCTGCTGGAACGCCACAAAAGGAAGTCATTTTTGCATCGGATTGTTAATGGTGATGAAAAATGGATCCATTACGACAACCCCAAGCGCAAAAAATCATATGTAAAACCCGGCCAACCAGCCAAATCAACGCCAAAGCCGAATATAATGCTCTGTATTTGGTGGGATCAGATGGGTGTATTATGAGCTGCTAAAACTGGATGAAACCATCAATGGAGAACGCTACCGAACACAATTAATCCGTTTGAAGAGAGCAGTGGCCGAAAAATGCCCGGAATATGCGACCAGACACGAGGCAATAATTTTCCATCATGACAACGCTCGGCCCCACGTTGCCATTCCGGTTAAGAACTATTTGGGAAACAGTGGATGGGAAGTCTTACCCCACCCGCCTTATAGCCCAGACCTTGCCCCTTCTGACTACTATTTATTCCGGTCGATGCAGAACGCCCTCACTGAAATACGATTCACATCAGAGCAGAATATCAAAAATTGGCTTGATTCATTCTTGTCTGCCAATCCGGCGCAGTTCTTTTGGGATGGGATCCACAAATTGCCAGAAAGATGGGAAAAAGTCATAGCTTCAGATGGGCAATACTTTGAATAATACTATTGTACATGTTTTTCATAAATAAACGTTCAAATTTTGAAAAAGTTATATACCCAATACTTCGGTTCATTTCGGACTGCTGTCCCGAGCTAAATGCACCTCTTATTCACAATAACATCGGCTTTTATGCACTCTTTGAACGATGTTTTTCTACCTAGCGCAAAAAAACCCCGTAGCTATCATAAATTCCAAGAACTGCGCCCGATAAGAGTAATAAAATGTTTGACCAACATTTTTTGAACGGCACTGTACATTCGTCCTGAACCAACAGCTTACATTGCTATATCCATTCACGATCGCAAATTTTACTGATGGTACTAATAGGCGTTTCTTCATGAGCTAAAATCAAGTACTGCATGATCCTGAGGAGACTACTGCAACAACTGTATCTTCCGGAATTTGAGCTACAAATAAATTTAAGAGAAAAGTCTTGCCAGCTACTCCAGAATAATGCAAAAAGAGCACACCATCTTCACCACTCTCAATTTGTTGCATGACATTGTTAAAAACTATTCTTTGTTACGGAGTGAAATTGAAGTGAGTTTCTGTGGCAATGCAATTGCATCATAATTCATTTCTCGTATTAAATCACTACTAACTTTCCCAGCTCTAATTGGTCTATTCAATACAAAGCCTAATAAATGTTATTCTGTTATGATTGTTACTTGATATTCCACCTAAGGTCTGGAAATCTTTGCAATATATCTTCCGACATGTCAATTCCCACATTTTCTGGGGATTTGAAAGCCTACAGGTCAGTTTTAATATCACCTTGGCCACTGTAAATAACTTTACAAGCCTACTTAAAAAAATATTAGTTATGCATCTTAATTAACAAAACCCAAAGAATATTAAATGAAACAAATAATGCAATATATTCAAATGAACAATATACATATTATAATAACTCAAAAAAGTAATAAGAAACGGGTTGTCTGATTATTGTTTTAAATAGAATCATTAAGACTTGCAAAGAAAGAAATTAAAAGTTTTTTAATTCGACGCAGCGCAAATATTATAATTTTGCTACAACGTTGGCTGTCGGCTACTATTGTATTTCAAGAAGCTAGGTACATAGGTTGAGCTATTGTATATTCTTCCTTAGGGTTCAAACTATGCCCATACCGAATTTCATCAAAATCGGCTCAGCGGCTTAGTCGTAAAAACCTAATAGATAATATTTATGCGTATCTGACACCCTAGCTAATCTGTCATTATGGGCATGTAAAACGATGTCGCCAGTTGCGAACTGCTCGCCAGTAAACATCCCTGTGACTTCATTTATCAATGCTGCATTAATCTCGTATTCCCAACTTGTTGTACGTTCTGTGTGCAACACTAATTTGTAATCTTCTCCCGGCATTTTCTCTAAAGCAGTTTCAAAAGTGGTTATTAGGCGGTTAGTTTCATGCTGTAATGTCTGAAACTTCAAAACAGTCTCTATTTCTACGTTTTGGATATTTTTACACCTACGGTCCACTTCATTGGTTTCATCCCTCATAAAGTAAATCTGTGGGAACATATGCTGATGATTGATGCAATGACACCAGAACAGACTTTCCCTGGTTTCGGCCAGAATCTGAATGCAGGAAAAGAATGCAGTCCGGTATTCACCACCGGCTCCAAAACCGATATTGGAAGTGGCGCTGCTGTTTTTCTGAAAGACGACAACTTTAGATTTCACTTCTCGTTAGGAAAACTTGCGTCTGTCTTCCAAGCCCAGATATACGCAATCCTGATGGCATCGAACTACAATATATTGTGAAGAATATATTGCGAAGCACTTTCATCTGTAGCGACAGGGAAGCTACGCTTAGAGCCTTGCTCTACTCGTACGACTTCGAAGCTAATTCAAGAATGCAAGACATCACTGAACACAGTCGGAAAGCTAAATCCATTGAGTCTTGTCTGGGTCCGAGGTGACAAAGGGGTCAAGAAAAATGAAGTCGCTGATGAAATTATTAGTCAAGTCTTAGGAAATTTAACTGGTCTTTATGTTTCCTCGATTACGACGTGGATACCGCTGCTGATATGATCACTGACACTAATCCCTTTAATCCCTTTATCCTCAACGGATGAAGAGTATGAGATCAAAAGAAACGGAATGGTACGACTCGAGCTGTAAAGAGGCTGTCACGGTTAGAGAAGTGTTTTTTGGGTCCTTCAAGACCAATCCGACAGAGGAAAATCGGAAAAAGTTTAAACAAGCCAGGAATGACGGCAACGTCTTTCTTAAGCGTATGAAATTTCAATACGACCAAAAGTTGAGGCAAAAAATATTGCAATGTCCCAAAGGTAGTAAAAGCTTTTGGTCGTTTGCCAAAAACCTCAGAACTTCTGCCTCATCCTCCATTCCAACGCTCAGTTACAATAACATTCCAGCTGTCAGCTCGTTGGAAAGGCCAATCTGTCTGCTGCACACTTTGCGGCCAGCTCAACACTCCCGGATTGCGCTTTGTCTCCGCCTACGCTTGAGTGCGTCGAATCTTTAATGTAACGAATCCACTTTCGCACTCGTGTGGTAGGAAGGGTACTTAAAATCTTAATATACATAAATCCGCTGGTCCAGATGGTATATCTCCCCTTCTTCTGAAGAGGTGTTCTTTCTCGCTGGCAAAACCACTGCGTAAGCTTTTTCATCAATCCTACTCTTTAGGACTCTTTCCGAGCAGATGGAAAACAGCATTTGTCCAGTCCGTCCCAAAAACACTGATAAACCGTCAGCTCATGAAATATCTCGAAACACGACAACTTCTCAATGACCGGCAGTACGGTTTTCGTAGCAACAGGTCCACTGGTGATTTGATGGCACGTCTCACCGAAAAGTGGAACCAAAGCGTACATCAATCTGGCGAAAGCAAAATAGTTGCACTTGATATTTATACGTCATTAGACAGACTTTGGCATCAGGCTCTTGTGTCGGAAATGCGTGCTTTTAGGGTCGACGACTCTCCCCTTCAATGGATTACAAATTACCTTTCGGAACGTGCAATTCAAGTTGTCTTGGGCGGTTTCAAGTGTGATATCCATAAAATAAATGCTGGTGTGCCCCAGGGCTCCATTCTGTCTCCTGCACTCTTTTTAATCTTCATGAATAATCTCTTGTCTGCTACTTCTAATCCAATATATTCCTTTGCCGACGACAGTACTCTCTGCTTTTCATAATCGTTCCCGGACTCACGTCCGTGCTCTTCGGCTGTAGAACGGGAACGGTAGCGTATGTTAAGCTCATTAAATTCCGATAGCAATAGCACAACCAATTAGGGAACTGTCAACAGAGTGGAATTTAATGCTTCCAAAACACAACGCTGTCTGTATTGTCCAAGAATGGCACTTACATCGTAGAAACCGAAAAACTTTCCATTCTCGGAATGTGTGTCAATGACAACTTACGTTGGAATGACCACGTATTCGGTGTCGCCAAAAATGCTGCGAAATGTCTAGGCTTTCTCAAACGATGTAAGAAATACTTTTCCCCTTCTGATCTGGCCTCTATATATAAGGCATTCATCCTCCCCTAAAATTGAAGTATATTGCTCACATCTAGTCAGGTGCGCCTAAAACATCTCTGCATCTGCTAAACCGGATTCAAAACCGGGCGATAAACTCAGAGCTGATACCAATATCACTCAGTCAATGGACACCCTCGAACACCGACGTAATGTCTCCTGCCTCACTTTGTATTATCGCCACCAGTGCTCCGCCAATCAAACTTTCAACCAAAACACCCGTCTCGCTATGAATGCTCATCAGTATACCCTCGAGCCCATTTTCGAACATACTCTAAAACATCGTGAATCTTTCCTAAGCCGTACAACTCGCTTATGGAATGCCCTGCGGATCTCTGTATTTCCTGGTCGTTATAACTTACAAACATTTAAAAACAATGTACATCGGTACCTGTCCTTACTTCCTCCTTAAAATTTGCTTCACCCGCGCTGTGTACAAACATTTTAAAGGTACAAAAACCCCTTGAGCCCGCGCTCATTATAAGAAAAAAAAAATTACATCTGTGAAAAAGATCAACCACATAGAATTCACTAAACGGCAGTAATTGACAGCCAACATCCACACCATCTATTGGCTCACCCTTTATAAGATGCAAACAACAAACATCAAAGAGAAGAAAGTCGGCAATATCAACCGACTAGCCCCTCACCATCTCATCTAAAACAAATGCGGAACTTCAGTCAGAGTCAGAAACTCAATTTTACCAGGATAGGCAAAATGTCGATTTATTTATTGGCCACTTGCACGTGATGTTAAAGAGTATCACCAATCGAATATGTTAAATAATCCCAAGGAACCCAAAAAGTTGCTGGTTCCTTCCAAATTCGAGTACGAGTATGAATGCACTCTAGTTCACACCATCAACGTTGCATGTAATCACTTGCGTGTCGATTTTTACTAGGGTTTTCCGTGCAGCGGCGGTCTTCTCTGAAGCAATGCCACATCTGCCTTTAAGATTTCCTTTCTAAAAGACCCGGGTAACACTCAGCTCATTGTTGTGTTCTACATTTTTATTGTTGCCGGATTTTATGCATGATAAATTTTTTGTAATAAAATTTACACGAATTTACACATCATTGTTAAAGTTGAGGTTATGGAGAATGTATTTCGGAGGGAATTTATTACATCAATGGGCTCTGACGTTCAATGAGAATCCTCTTAAACACGTATACCAACAAATAGATACATTTAGGTAACAAAATATAGGAGATGACTACGGTTTGGTTTATGACTGAATTCCAAAACAAAGGATTTTGATATGGGAAGTCGTTAAACGTTAGAATACTCATACCGGAGTTGGAATTTCTATGTCATTAACAACTTTTGAAAAGAACATTAGAACAAACATAAAGTCACATTTTAATTGCTTCAAGACAATTGAGTACACAGGGCACACAAGGCACACATACTCGTATATCATTCAAATGACTACAAACAGATTGGTGAACTCACAGTCAATTTGTCGGTCGGTTTATCTATTGTAATACCATCCATGGGATATGTATACGATTTTTTTTTTCGTACAACAAATAAATTTGGGGAAGGACTTTGTCCTGAAATTGTAAAATAACTTTTATCAAAGACTGAGAGCTAAAAATTAGCTTCTGTCTGGAATAAGGGGTCTATCATTAATTATCTCGTCCTGGATTCGTGAAATTGGTTTACCGAGAATCACCGTTTGTCCCCAGGGGAACAGATATCGTCTCTCTGTCCAGGAAGGATATGTAGAATGACGAAATAAGATAAGCAGTTGTATCTACGCCCATTCTGAACGTTTTCTCCTCATCAAACGACATTGGAGGCTGAAACTTGGAGGTGGTGGGATGCAGGGTTATATTTGTCGCATATTATACAAAATGTTCAGAGTTCGATACTCAGACTATTCATCGAAAACTGAAAAATAATTTCTCACTTCACCACCCTGAAGTTAAAAATGCTTGAATGGTCAACACCGCACTGTCAGGGCAATAACTTACGATATTTGTTTTATTCATGAACCGGACTGCTCTAGCAATTTGATGATTAATTCTTCGTCTGAATATTGGCCATAATCCTGCCGACCTTGACACTATTTTCGCACCCTTTCAGTTCCATTTTATTTTTTTGGAGAAACTAGTTTATTTTTTGCTTGTGGTGTTCATGGGCGGCTGCCATCCATCTCTTCCGCTTTCTTGGGAAATATTTCGAAATTGAATAGACGCTTCTGACACTTTTTCGGTTTCTGGGTATATGGGTATCTGGGATGCCTGCATTTATACGTTGCCTCGAAGAGGGGCATAGCCAAAGTCAATTTAACTTCTGAACATTTGGATACCCACAATGTTGATGCTGTGTTTTGTGCTTGTCGTAATCAATCTGGTTGAGCGTTTGTATATCGATAAACTACCACGTGCTTTATGAATCTGAGGCCTAATTCAAATTCCATTACCCTGAGTCTTTTTTCGGTGGTGTCGTCGAATGGTGTTCGTCTTCTAACTGCTGGTTGTCTAGATCCATGGTAATATGATTTTCCTCCATGGCAACATTAGCGCATATTAGGCATATGCTGACAATCTTATACAATTGAGTTGTACTCAAAACCACTTGTCTGAAACTCCAGACTCCTTACATCAAATCTGTATCTGAGCACCTTTCTATTGTATTAGTCTTCGCCGTTCATTTGGCGAGCCCATTCCAACGGACTTCTGAAGTTGAAGTAATTCTGATTTATGGTATTCCGAAGTCTTTGCAAATTACTCTCTAAATAAGGCCTGTTAAACGTCCGAATATTCCACGTAGTTATGCATGTTGTAGTCCTTTTTTTGCTTGATAAGGGCGTCGACAGAAGAATCGTCCATGCCTGAGACTGCTCCTTGTTTCGTAATGTAAACAGTACCACTTAATATCAAATTCAACCTACAAATTATAGTAGATATAGGGTCATCTGACAACAGGTGTCATTTTAAATTAATAGAAAAGGGCAGCATTTCTATAAAAGGGTTACAATTTTTATTTTAGCCTTAAGCACAAACTTTGGGGTTGGTAATGGATTACAACACCTGAAAAATGTCCGCTTGGACTCGCCTTAGAAGTAGTCAATATTTTGACGAAATTTTTAAGTCTAGTAGCGTTAAGTCGCATGATTTCGGTGGACAATTGAAGTTCCCATTTCGAGAAATCTCTCGTCGAGGAAATTTGTCACGCTGTGTAGTCATTGTTTCAGCAGCGGTGTGGCATATGGCATCGCTCACGTCCATAGCAACAATGTCAGTGAAAAAACGTCAGTCAATATCGTTCGGTAATGCAATCATTTCACTGATACGGTCGCACCAGCATCATTTTTGAAAAGAAATGGCCCAATAACTACACCAGCCCAAAAACCGCATCAAAGTGTCATTCGTTGGAGATGAAAAGGTCGTTCCACTATTTCTCTTGGATTTTCGGAACCCCGGATGCCTCACAATAATTTTGTGTAAAAAACCGTGATCTGGTTCCAGCACCCAATCAACGAAAGTACAGCCAACTGGACCTTATTTATAAGCATGCAGGCCAGGGTCCTTATAAAAAATGCGGTGCAAAGTGACCGCGGCTAGGCCCAATTCCTGGGATGTGTCGTGGACACATCTGGGTTTTAAGTCACTCTTAGCTACATATATCGCTATATATTCAGCTGACCTTGACCGAGGAACACGAGTTGGAATGTCCATATCACTATCTTCTCCGAGACGTTAAAATTTGTCAATTAAATTCACGGTAGCTGTGCAAGAAGGCCCTTGATGATGACGAGACTTACGCAACCTTTCCGTGATATCTTCATTGTTTTGGCATTGAATTTACACCATTTTAGTCCATATTTAATAACCTCTTAGTTTTTGCTTATTAAAAGTCATCGCAGTGGTAGTTGAACAATGTCGCGAAATTTAAACTGACACCTCTTGTTGGATGAACTTTTACAACTAGCCCAGTGCAGAACTATGACCTATGCCGCAGGCATTCTTGCACCGCCATTCCTATTTTTTCAGCGAAATATTTGGCTTAACGTCGGTAGGTCCTCAAAAGAAATGAAGTGAAAAAGTCAAAACCTTTGCGTCATATCTTGTGTGAACTAAGCCGAGTCTTTTAAAACTTAACTTAGCAGAACTAGTAGAAATCTGTGTGCTCAGCTATCAGACTGAGATATGGCCTTTGTTGTTACTTTCCGCGATTTTCTTTATCAACCTTCTGACCGATAACAGCGGAATTCTTAAAGGAAGGTAGGCGTCATTAAATGTCCGTTTCTCTTTAAATAGCACAGAATGTTTATCTATAATCAGCTCTACCTTTGACAGAACTTGAAAAAGTTAACTTTCGGAAAATTTTTAATTTGTTCTAGTTGGCTTTATGAACGACCATTGACTCCTATATTGCACTTATTGAGGAATAATTAGGTTCTGACAGTATTGGTAGTGACATACACCGTGGCATTATTTGGACAATTTCCGCAATCGACGCCAGACATGCCTGTATCCAACTTAGACTCCAAAAAAATAGTGATTGTAGTCAAAGTGGAAATCCAGATATCGAAATGAGTACAGAAGCAAGGGACCCCCAAAAAAATAATTTCCGGATTACCTTCGATATCTCGTCACTCGTCAGTTTTGATACTGCTAACATCAAGCGCTAAAGGTAAGTGACAGCTCTGCTAAAAGACCACCAAATTTCTGCGAAAGATGTACTGATCCGTTCATGAAAACAGCAAGTTTTGAAGAAGGGTAGAGCGACGGATTCTTTGAAAAAAGAAGGAGGAGTGGGATATACACAGAAATCCATTCAGTGGCATTACCTATTAGAAGTTAGCAATGAGAGGGAATGTTTTTACCATTTCATGCAAGTTCCAATCTTGCATGAACAATAGTACAGATTACGTACCCGGCTCATAGTCCAAAGCAGAAGAAGATCACTTCAAAGCTGTCATTCACTAACTCACTAAGGTAGACAAGGCTTGCACGCGAATGGTCGCCATAATACCGAATTGGACGACTCCAATCGCTAAAGATTGCTATAGCCTTCTTTGATCGGGCCTCCGGAAACCTTTTGAGAAGTTCTATGCTGGATTCATTTTCAGAAAGTCCAAATAGATGGCAAATCTAATGCACGAGGTTTTACCTAACCATCACAGTGAAATTCCTGATTTAACGAAGAGTGTTGGCAAGCACATGGAGCGATACAAAAGGTGTACGCTGCGGCATTGCAAAGGAGGACGAAATCTACTCACGCACTCTATAAACAAAAGTAGATTGTCTTCTCAAAGAGATACCAAAAGGAGCACTGTACCAAGTCCATAAGAAAGTTCATCTGTAGTGTTCGGAATTTCTTTCAAAGTGTGTTAAGGATTTGCCAAGTACACAAACACCACACAGAATAGTGCAGAAATATATAAAAGGATGGATGGAAACGTAAGCAGTAAAAGAATCATAGTCGGTGCTAAAAATATTAAAGGATTACTTCTGTAAACTGATAAACGAGGAAGACGGCCAATATTTTGCTATCAGGCAGAATAACCCATTCAGCGTGGACGATGGTTGACAGTAACTTCGTCCACCCGACCAAGAAAAGTTTTCACATCAGCGAAGTCTATACTAAAGATCAATAAGGCTACAGGAGGAGATGGACTACATTATACCTTAAAGCAACATGGATTAAGTTAATAAGAGGGTTCCCACTAACTCATCTGGTTGGAGATTTTCCGTAGCACGCCTGGTTCCACTCTAGACGCACTGATGGACCTCCCTCCCTTTGATATTCAAATCATTGTCTTCACTCTCAAAGCCATCTTTCGTTTAAAAATAAATGGTCTTTGGTACAGGACGCACTGGAGCTTTGATGACCTTGCCGCCAGGTATCTCTTGATTCTGGTCTTATGTACATGCCACCTGAAGCAATGACACAAAAACTCCTGTTGCAGAAAAAGTACAAAATTGACTTTCCTTGTGCCCAAGACTGGTTTCGGTCAGAATCTTACCAGGAAGGGTCTTCACGGATGCAGGACGGATGCAGGACGACAGCGTTGGATTACTCCTCCTTCGGAAAACTTGCGTTTGTCTTCCAAACGAATATATACGCAATCCTGATGCCAGGGAAATATAATGTGGAGAACCCTCACATCTGTATCGACAGCAAGGCTGCGCTTAATGCCTTTCTGAACCCTCTTACGACTTCCAAGCTTGTTCGAAAATGCAAGACATCACTGAACGCAGTTGGAAGGCTGAATTCACTGAGTCTTGTCTGTGTCCCAGTTCACAGTGGGATCACGTGAAATGAAATCGCCAATGAATTTGCAGACAAGATTTAGAGGAGTGTATTTTAGTACCCGAACCTGCGTTGGGTCTGCCTGCGTCCTCGGTTAAAGCTTCCAGTTGGGTTTCATATGAGCATAACTGCAGATGGCACGACTCCCCAGGTTGCTGTAAAACCAAACGAGTGTTTCCCAATGTATCAAAGAAGTCAGCGTCCTTCCAGCTGTTCCTCAGTAGAAAATACTGTAGGCTGCTTACTAGCGTCATGACGGGGCAAAACACTTTACTAAGCACTTAAATGTGCTTGGCATAAATGATGCAACATGCTGTGATGCTTGCTGTGAAAGTGATGACGACACTACGCCCGAATCTCCGGCTTACGCTCGCATCAGGCTGTAGGTAGATGTCGTTAACATGATGGGTGCTGGTACTATAGGAATTTCGTCACTGAAACGCTTACTCTTCTTTTTTCGAAGGACTGAAAGATTTCATTAAAAGGAACCTATAAGGAGTACAATGGACTAGTCCTTTGTCTGTCGCGACAGAAAAAAAATTTATCTTGAAAATACTCAAAAAGTATCTTCCTGCGCCATCTAAAGAGAAATCGGCCAGGTATGCGACCTCTCACTTGATTGTTTCTAATTGTTGAAGCCAAAACGACGAAGTAGGCCTTATTTCGTCTATAAGGAAGAACACCCAACCAAAGGACAGGGCACGGCAGAACAAGGGCAATTGCCATTAAACCCAATGGACACGCAATGGGTATCGACGAGCAAGAACAAGGCTAAACAAATACTAGACTATCTCCGTAAAATGGTATCGGGCTTTTTCTCGAATAGATACGTCCTCTATGAGTCCGATGGTGAAGCAAAGGGGTGGGAAGAACAAGGCTCGGTTCTAGGCCCCATACTGTGGAACATTATGAATTATGATATTTTACAACTATGTACATATTCCATGCGAAGCGTCGATTTTAGCTAAAACGCTAAAAGAATTTCACGTGTACAGCAACGAAACTATTTCAAATGCACGTCGCTGGTTAACTGGCATAGGTTTGCAATTCACCAATCAGTGACTGAAGCAGAAAATTCGCCAAAAGATAAGAGTTACAGAGCATGAAATTGTTTCTGAACTATTTCGTATGTATCTCGAAGGTATTACTGACAGTCGTCTACGTTTAAAATATCACGTATGCGAGAAATCAAATCAACCCTAAGTGCACTTATAAGGCTGATGAGAAAAATCGGAGGCGTAGGTCTTACCCAGGAAGACTCCGTCGCTACCAGTGTGCATCGGCTCATTGGTGCCTCATGCAAGGGAGCAACAAATTCCACTGATTTTCGGAGCACTATGCACAAATAGAATTTAGAGAAGAAGTTATAACAACGAACTCTTTGGGCAATACAACGACATTGACTTGGTCGGAACGGTTAAAATATATCTGCTGAGGGCTAGGAGGTATTAAGCAAATTAACACCATCAAGCCGGCCCACAATGTTTTAGAATTCGCGCTATATAGCGATGGCTGTTGATTGAAACCCACTTTCACTTTGAATTATAGCAGGTCTTACACCAACCAATTCACGCTAAAATTAAGTAGGGTAAGACTATAGTCGACGAATGAAACCCCATTAAAAGTGTACTCTATCGAACTGAAATTGAACTGAACGTAGCCAACTTCAGTTATAAACCCCTCTTAACTTCGCGAGACAATCTGAGAGCATTCTTCCAGAGATGTGGTGCAAAATGTCTGTGTTCTAGCTCCATAAGTGGATTTGTATCCACTTTAAACAGCATCTATAGAGAAGATTTTTTTAACAACACGTAAATGATTGTTACACATGGACAAAACAGGAATTTTTTGCTGCTCCGTCAAGCCCTAAGGATACTACAGTGACCCGCAGGGCAGTACCCTATTTTGTATTCTGATTTGTATTGAAGTGTAAAATTAACCCAAGGAAATATCCAACTAACTTTAGCCAAATCGGCGACATATTCATCGATGTAAGATGTTCCTTTAATATATATTAGGGACCCCTTTCATTGAACCAGAGGTCAACATCGATTCTTTTGTAATCCGTCTCTTTTGATCATAGCGCGATTAACTAACGAGATTATATTGAGGCACGGACTAAATAAAAACTTCAACTTGAACTTCTTAGCCAGCTAGATGTTCCCGAAATCAAAACTTTCCACAACCGGGATCAATGTCAAGTGAAGTGCTGGGCACAGGCGGACAAAAAATGATGCTGCAACGAAGAACTATGAAGAATATCGAAATATATTAAAAGAAGAAAATCGGCTCACTTCGGGCGTCAGACACGAACGCTCATGTGTCCCGGAAGAACAAGGTTTGCGATTGAGAAGCCACTTTAAAAGTCCGCCAGTCTGAAAAAACCGGCATGCACTCGGATGTAATGTCTATACGAAGTATTCTAACAAACGAAGAAAAAGGTATATGGTATTGTCTCAAATTTTCAGGATTTTTCTCAATGACAAATGACTCCATGACCTCAATCCCAACATCAAGCCCTCCAGTCTCCCAAAAGTTTTACTTATCCCTCACGGTTTTCTACAAGTTAGTAGTTCCCATCAAAACCATTTATATAACCAATAAATCCCAAAACGGGGTATCAAAACCCTATTTTCCCACCCCCAAGCGTCCACTTTAACAATTTTTACTACACTCCCATCCATGCAAATTTACTTTGCCACACCACAAAACTGACAACCGCTCTCGTAATCGCTGTCCCTTATCTTAATTCAGGAAAAAAAAAATCCCATAAAATTAGCCATCAGGTTTATTTTGTTATTTTTTTTGCTACCATTCATCCGTATCACCCTCGTCCGAATCTATGAAGCCCCGGACACGCGTTTCCTGTCACCCGCAGGCGAACAATGGTGCAACTGTCACCAGAAATTTCGCCGTTCAATCACCCCTTCAACCCTCATGACTAAGCGACACAAATCATTATCGCGCTTTCAAATCATTTGCATTGCTTACGGGGGCAGTTAAGAAAAAAAAATAAAACCGCCACAATTCAGGCTCACCCTCTACCCAATCCTCACCATCACCCTAATGCTCATCGAAACTACTCCAATTATAGCCCAGCGGCACTTGGCCTGCCATCGGTATTGGGATAGTGAATCATAAAAATGGCAATAAAAGCCAATAACCATTTTTTATGGTCTGTCGTCGTTGAAAACGTTCTTTGGAAAATTAAGGGTCGGATAGACCAACAAACCAACACTAACCCAACGACACACGATGACAACGACCATGGCGTACGTACGAACCGACTACCGCCGACGACAAAGACGGATGACATCAAAGTGACACTAAATCTCGTGATCCATACGAAACGAACGACGATTCCCAGCGGGCAATTGAAGAATGCGCCACCAAGAGAAATCGACTACAAAGTACGAGAGGGATACGACAAATATTCGTATGGCACTCGTATCTATGACCGAATCAGATGCAACGATGCATCTCATGCCCATTCAACTTCATTCACAGTGAGAGATGAACGTGTGAGAATGAATGAATGACTCACTCAGTCTCCGATACTCAGCTCATGAGAATCTCGGGAATTGTAACAAAAGAGACGCTTCGCCGAATCGGATTAGGTTTAGGTTTAGGTTCAGTTGTTGTTGCTGCTTTTCTGTTGTGTTGTGCTGAAGAAGAAGTCTTTTTTCTTTTCAGGTCCACGGGAACAGGTAGTGGAAATACCATCTGCTTTACGATGACTCATCAGTCTTACTATGCTTTACCCGAGTACGCCTTTTCATATTTACTAAACACACGTACAGAATAGGGACACTTCCTTTCAGAAGCAGATAAACCATTGGGCTGGCTCCGCTATATGCTATTCTGTTTCGTCAAAAGACGATACGAGCATTCGTATCTCTTGCCGTTGGTATTCTTTGGATTCTTTCGGTCTGGCTGGGTCCGTCATGTTGGGTTCGGAATGGATTTATTTTTATTTTATTTATTTTTCTGTTTTTTTTTTTTTTTTTACTGTCGGATTCTTAATCTTTTCCAATTACCACATCCTGGAGATGGGCCAACGTCAGCGGAAAACGCTCGCATTACCTAGCCCTGTCTCGGGTGGGTGTGTGGGACGTCAGAGAGAAGAAACAACACAAACATCGGTAGACCTCTAGAAAAACCTCACGTCCGTTGTGTGTTTTGTGTTTGTCTTTGGGGAAGAACCTGTGTGTTGTGTTATTGTGTTTACCTTCGGAGCGAATGTTTGTTTGAGATAGAGTAGCTGGCAAGAGTGCCACCAAAGGTGTTGCCAGAAATCTGCAGAAAGGCACATGACGTAGGAGTATATGAATGTTTTAAACTGATGAGTTTGTAGGTTAATGAGGGTATAATTGAAGAATTTGGATATGATATGGAGGGAATCGAAATGGAAGAAGAAATAGAGGAATGTCTGGCCTGACCTAAACTTGATGGTGGAAAGACATCTGAATGGATTCGATAACCCTAATTATTACAGACAAATGGGAATTGTATTGTACTTTATTGAAGGAAATGAACATTCTGGGTCAGTCAGAGTAAACTGACTGGCATCTGCTAGTTACTACACACCAATTTGGTATGCTTATTTTACCTCCAAGTGGTAGCCATGGGATGATAGTTGTTGTCCATCCAGATTCGACCTGCTAAACTGGTCGAGATTATCGAACAAGAGACAAGACAGTGCTGTAAATAACAAATTCCCTAGACGGAATCATGGGTGGCACCACAACTTCAAATGGAAGCAAACTTTATCTGGGCTACTTCGACGTTTTGGAGTTCAGGCCGATAAGAGATCATGGCCCCTTAATGTGGTTACTGACATCGGTTTAACCGGGCCCTCGTCCTAGGGGTTTTCACAATGGAACTGGCTTACTCGGTGTAACTTCCATACCACGTAAAAACCATTTAGTGATTTGAGGGACACCAGCTTCGGACCTCAGTTAAGACCACAACCCGGAACGCTCTTGGGCTACGAATTGATAGTTTGCACTTGGAACGTACGTACAATTTACACCTCTGGTGCTACTAAAAAACTTGAATCTGTTCTCATGCGATCGCCTGGCTGTGATCCTCATTAAGACATTATTCCAAAACATCACCCTAATATGAAGCTGAAGACTCTATCAAAGAGGAGTTCTATGACCTCCTGAATGGAGCCTATGGAGCCTATGGAGCCTGTGCGGAGTATGTTGTCAAAATGGTAGTCGGGGACTTCAATGCCAAAATCGGTAGGAAATCATCTTCGGCGGATTCGGCGAAGCACAGCCTCCACGACACGACAAAAAACAACGGCTCCGGCTAATCAATTTAGTATAATGATAAGTGTCACTAGGTTTCAAGGGCTACGAGTCCGAGCAACAAGATGGTCGAACCGCCAACTAAAACAGTCAGAGGAGCAAACGTCGACACTGACCATTTTCTTGTTGCAGCCAAATTCGGAGGACGACTATCCAACGAGAAGAAGCTGCGAACCGCCCAGAAAAAAAAATTCAATATTGGAAGCCTTAGCATGACTGGCGTAGGCAGAGCCTACAGAGACCGTCTGAACGAGGGACTCTCCGCTGAGCATTCACCACACACAAATGGCAACAATCTATGGGACTAGCATCACGACATCGTAGTCTTCAGCCACCACCGAAAATGAGCCCTTGGTATGAGGATGAGTGCATATGCCGGAAAAAAGTGACAGAAATTGCACACCTTCTAACGCTGCACCGCAGAACAAATACAGCGAGACAAGAGTATCAAGCCAGAAGAAGAGAGGAGAAGATGATCTGTAGTAAAAGGAAACGGGCCTACGTAATCTCCCAGCTCAAGGATATCAAAGAGTCTCGCGATAGAAACAACATCCGGATGTTTTTCTGGGAAAGCTTATCTACTGGCGGTTGACTTCAAGCCCGGAACGCAGGCTCTTCGAAACAGTGAATGGAACCTAGTCACCAAACCGCAAGGAATAGTAGATATGTTTAAGCAGCTACTTAAGGACATCAGATAGAAGTAGAGGTAGGGCAAGAAGAGGAATCACATCCAGTGAATGAAGAAGCCACTGCAGTATGGAAGAGCTATCAAAAAGCTGAAGAGCAACAAAGCCGCCGGCATTGGTGGTCTACCAGCGGAGCTTTTTAATATTTTAGGTGATATTTTGGTAGTGCATGCACCAAATTATCAACCAGATATGGATGGATGAAGCCATGCACGATGTCCCATCTTCAAGAAAAGCGATCCTATGTCTTATAAGAACTATCGAGGGATATCCCTTCTAAATGTAGCACATAAAACCCTATCCAAAGTACTCCGTGAACGTCTTAAGTGTAGCAACACTACTCAGGACGTACCTGTGTGGCTTCCGGCAAGGCAAAACGACAATCGACCAAATTTTCACACTAAGGCAAATCCTGGAAAAGACCAAAGAATTTCAAGTGGAGACTCATCAACTTTTCATATACTTTAGTGCCACATTTGGCAACATTTATCATCCTGAGGTCTTTTAGAATTCGGAATCCCTGCAAAACTGGCCCAGCAATATCACGTGACGTTGGAAAACACGCGGTGAAATTTGTGAAATTTGTGCCGGATTTAGGCACTGTCATGTGATTCCTTCAATTTAGTGCTGGAACAGATAGAGCGCAGGGCACTATCTTCAACAAATCTATTCCGCTGCTGGGATACGCAGACAACATCGGCGTCATCGGTCGTACCCAGCGCGTCGTCATACAGGCTTTTACGGTAATCGAAGAACAGGCGAAATGAGTTAGGCTTGAAGTAAATCAGAACAAAACCAAGTACATGTTGTCAACAAACAAAGAAGCATCTGACCATCCCCTTGGAAATAGCGTCACTGTTGACAACAGTAACTGCGGAGTGGTTGAAGAGTTTACCTACCTACAGAAATGATGAAACCCTAGTAGATATTCGGCGAAGACTTACCCTAGCAAACCGCTGCTACTTCGGTTTGGCGAAATGGCTTTAAAACTCCTAGCTCGGAAGACGAAAGATTGATCCTGTCAGTTCTACTCTATGGAGCCGAGTGCTGAACGATAAGCAGGAAATCGGAGCGGACATTGAACACGTTCGAGAGAAAAATTCTTCGTCGAACATTTAGTCCAACCGCGAACTCTCTGAGCTGCATCATGATGTGGATGTAGTCCAAAAAGCTAAAACGCGTCGACAGTTTCGAGACGACAAGGACAATCGAACCTCTGTTTTAAGAACCAACCCATCGTGGATATCAAGCGCTTGATCTAGAGAACTGAAAGCAGCGTGCCAGGGATCGAAGAGAGTTGAAGCCTGCTGTTTCTCAGACAGAAACTCTTCTCGGCACCCTTGCACAGACCAACACAGAAACGCGCTGTCTTGTGTATGGAGTAAAACCTGTACTTCACCGTTCATGTGTGGCTCAAGAGCTAAAATTGTCAATTCGGCGATCCTCGCAGCAACAGTGTGTTCAATACGCCTGTCCATGGACTGTTTTGTGTCTGCACTTTTATTTGGATCCTTGCAAGATACAGCTAATACAAGAGCTCAAGCCCAGAGACCATACTCGTATACAGCAGAATTTGAAATTGATTTTTCGAATGCAAACAAGCAGAATTTTCTATACGATGGAAGAGAATCCTCAAGAAATTATTTCATATAAAAAAGTGCATCGTTCTTTATGAGAAAGTTTCATTCGTTAGGAGTCCTTTCGTCAAAGCAAATATTGGCATTATTTTGGTGAATGCTTCCTACCATGTCATCTTCTGCTCCTTTAAATAGCTCAGCAGGTAGTCCGTCCAATCCGTCGTTCTTGTTATTCTTAGAGCTGGATATGACTATCATTACTTCATTTTGGTTGGGTGCATAAATACGTTGGTTTTCATCGTCCAAGTTGAATGGATTGTTCTACCTGGCACCGGGGTTTGGGTCTCCGCAGTTCAACAATTTACATCCTCTCAGCATCGACTGAGATTTTAAATTTCTTTCCTTGTCCCTTCCTGCTGGCTTTACATATTCCTTTTACCCTTTCGCTGATCCCTTCCTTCTCAAAATCTTTCTTTTTTCTTCACAGAAGCCGATGTCTAGTTGCGTCTTTGCTCGTAGTGCAAGTAGCAGTGCCGCTTCTTAGGCAAGTCAAACCAAGGAAGAGAAGTCAAGCAAAATCAGCACATCAGGCGTGGGATTTCTGACGCTTCTTGGCAACTATGCCTCTATCAGCGCTGTAGTAATTAGTCCCGCAAAAGTTTAGGTCCTGGCTGATACTCATTTTTTATAGAATTGAATGCCTATAGGCCCACGTTGTGTGCAAATATTTTAAGGGTACTTGAGCGAGTGGTAATTATAAGGAAAAAAAAGAAGACATTCTGCGATTTATCGAACTGACATTTCCCCCACAGATGTGACTGTGAAACACGTTAATTCTCTATTAGCCATTGTACTTAATAGCTTCCTGACTTTAAATATACTCGTAGTTCTTATCCATTATATTCGACTTCGAGGATGTGACATTTATTACTTAGACCCAGCACTCTGCTGTTCCCTATCGATTCATGTTGTTTTGGTCTTCCATGTATTTTCGGCATGTGAGGTATAACCGTTGACACCTAAACTCTGCAAATAGTAGTAGATGGGGTAAATACCAACAAGAAATTGTAAGCATGTCTTTGGTCAGCACTAAAATTGATCCTAACATATAAAACGTTAGGTTAGGAGTTTCAATTCAATTGCTTCGCCAGAGTGTAGTGTGATCTAGGACCATTGACCGATGCTTCTTTAGTTGTTGATGCCATGTTTTGGAGTCCCTATTTTACAATGACTGCTTACAAGACACTAGAAGTTGCCAATGGTACCGGTGCAGGGTAATATTGTACTCGTACGTCTTTTAATGCTCGAAGCCGGTCATAACTTGAATTCACTCGGAGAGTAAAATTCGGACTAAAATTCTTTGAACTTTCAGTGAAAATGTGATAACTGCTCGAATATGCTTCTTCTTTATTGTGTCATTATAGGTTGTATCCCAGAGAAGATGGGAGATTCTGAATTCTGGAATATGGTCGAGGATGTTGGCAGTGCTTTCTATTTCAGAAGGTTTACTACGACCTGATATTGATGGCCAGATTTAAAAGTAATTTAGGGAAATGGTCGTCAGTATTATACCTAGCCATAAAGTGCTGTATTCCAAGACTACAAGTATGTTAAATCCTGTCAGTTATCAAAGGTTGCATGAGATCAATAACGCTGTCCCTCCATGGTGCTCGCCTACCTATTATGTCCTTAAATTTTATCTAGAGCCGCACTGTAAGACCATTTAAGTTCCGCAAAATTCTGATCTATTTCTTGTCATCTCCAGGCCCGCTTGGTGCCGTATAAAGGCTATCTGATGTGTTATTATCCGAGATCTTTGAGAATACGATTCAACCAACTAACAATACTATATGTCGGATCTGCAGAAATCTTTACAAAAGTTTGCAGCTTTCGAGCGAGTATCTAGTATGATAGCTACTTTACCAATATCACGCTATGATACATACTATATTCAACCTCGCATGCCAAATATAGTTTAAGCTTTTCACTCTCCGCTGACACCAAGACTCTACCAGGGTGTATGCCTTAGATCTCAAAATTTTGGACATTCGGTGAAGGTCAATAGTTTTTGAAAAAAGCAGCCAAATATCATCAGCGAAAGAGACACGTATCTTATAGACGCGTTAACATAATGCGAACTCTACTATGGACATTAAAGTCCTGCGATTAGTTCCAGTAATTATTATTTTTGGGATCTCTGGGAGGTTTTGAGCTAGTGTGTCTATTGTGTCTCATTACACTTAGGCCTATGTAGATTCATTGCGAATTCTAAGGCCAACACTTGCCTTCAGATTCTTCTGATTTCAAAGCTGGTGTTTTGGTAAACTTGCCCACATCGCATTCGAACCTTACGTGGTACTTAGGTCCTAAGAATTATGAGCTCATAGCCATTAATGCTCAAATTGGAACAGTCTGTTGAGCCTGTCAATTACCACCTGAGATGTTTGACATATACGCATGGACTTTTCGAGTACATAGAACTGCTTATTACTTTGGGTTTTAGTGGTCATTTAACTTCTGAGGCAGGAAGCGCATTCAAAATCTTTTGGCGTTGAACCTAATGGCGTGAAACAAGTTGGGGAAGTCACTGTTCCCTGAGGTACAAGTACTCGTAGTTCAGTGTGCAGGCAATTTGTTGCACCGTGGAAAAGTTTGAACGTGAGTACACTCTCTTGGATCTTAACAACCAACCAGATAGAGATTAGTGCGAAATGAAGACAATATAGCCGCGGTAGCGGCCAGTATGGAAGAAGATCCAGAAATGTCGATTCGGCGCCGATCAGCTGAATTGGGCATCGCCGGCTTATTTTGCGGTTGGATTTAGGCGTATAAGATTCTGCTGACGCAAGGATTAAAGCCGGCTTATTGGGCGCTGTATATGTTGGACGGGGATCCGGATTTTGACCAAAAAATCATCTTCTCAAACGAGGCCAATTTTTGGTTCAGCGGCTTTGTCAACAAGCAAAATTTCCATTATTGGGGCGAACATAATTCACAAGTCATCAATGTATCTACAAAGATTGACTGTTTAGTGCGGTTTATGGCATGACGGCATAATCGGACCGTAGTTCTTTGGAAATGTGGAAGAAGATACCATTACCGTCAATGGTCTCAGGTATAGAGCGATGTTAATCGACTTTCTGTGGTCAGAGCCCGACAACATCGATATATTTCCGAGCTGTGGTTCCAACAAGACGGTGCTACATACCATACAACCAACGCAACGTTTGAAGTTATGAAGGAGAAAGGCGACTGGGTCATCTCACGGCGAGTGTTCATTAATTGGCCACCACGATCGTGCGATTTGACACCACGCGACTATTTTCTCTGGGACTACGTCTAAGGACTCTACGCTAATAAGTCAACAGCTTTGGAGGAGCTCGAGGCTCGACAAGCTATTGCCGGAATATGTATTTGGATGTCAAATAGTCTTGCTGTCTAATGGATTAAGGTCTGGGCTACCAGATAGCCATTTGTCCGTTGAAATGAGGTTCAGAATGTGGTTTTTCAGCCATATTTAAGTCGTTTTTGTCTTATGAGCTTGAGCGGAGCCTTGTTGAAAGGTCCACGGTTTATTTGGGACTAGCGTTTTGTTGAGGGGCTCCACAACGTTCTCTAAAACGTCTGTTTGATACATTATCGCCGAGGTTTTAGCACCTTTCTCGCAAAAATGGAGCTCGGTGACTCCATCATAGGCGACTCCCTACCAAACCATCACACAAGCTGGGTGATGGTCACGTGTTGAAAACGCATACACTCTATCATTCCGGAGAACATTTTCTCGTCAGTAAAAAAAAATCGTCTGTGACTGTTCCTCGTTTACTGCCGAAGCAAGGCTTTCGATTTTGAGTTACATTTCTGTTTCAATACTTCGGTAAGCAAATCCCTTGTACGCGCTAAGTAAAATATTACGTTTTAAGATGCGCAACATGTTTTACTTGCTGATATAAATATCACGAGACTTGATTTTCTACTTCCGCAGCGAATTTCCATGAATTCTACTCTCCACGCCTTTTTTCATAATTTGCGCGAGCTCAAGGGATTTGAGTCCTCTTAAAATGTGAAATGCTTGCACAATGCGGGCGAAGAAAAATCAGGGAGGAAAGAAATAGAGATACCGATGAACGTTGGTTTTAAATGTTTGAAGGTTATAATGACTAGAAAATAAAGAGCTGGGGCGGGGATTCCATAAGCGAGTTCTACAGCTTAGGAACGAATCACGATATTTTAGAGTACGTCCGAAAGCGGGTGTACTGATGAGCATTCATAATGAGACGGGTGTTACGGTTAAAAGTTTGAAGGGCGGTGGAAATAGCGATAGAAGAAAAAGAGACATGAGACAATACGTCAGTGTTCGAAGGTGTCCGTTGTCTGAGTGATATTATCATCACCTACGAGTTTTATCACACGGTTTTGAGTCGTATCTAGCAGGTGCAGAGATTATTTAGACGAATCCGACCTGACGTGGGGATTGTACCTACACCAATTTGAAAATGCCTTATATATTGAGCTTGATCAGAGGGGGTGAAGTATTTCTTACATCTTCTGACGCAACCCCGACATTTCGCAGCATTTATGACGACAGTGAGTCCAACATAAGTTGTCATTGACACACATACCGAGAATGGAAAGTTTTTCGGTTTCGACGATGCAAGTGCCAATGCCTGGGTGTTTAAATATTTCATTCACGACAATGGTTCTTGAGAATGAATATGTTCATTTCGTGTTCCAAATCATTTGGTAATACTAGGTAAAAACTGCCATTGCTGTCAGTTGTCTCTGTTTTAGTCGGGGAACAACACTGAGATAAGAAAAAATAGTATTCACTGCAATCAATCGATAAAGCCATCTAACCTGTGAACCTACTAGCTATTACTGGCTTTACTATCAGGCCGACACCAGGCTTCGTTCAATTTCAAGAGCTGGGCAAGACAGTTTTCGTTTTTTAGGAGGCAAATTTAGAGGTTTTGAATTATCCTATCTCTAATTAAGTTAGCTCATCTAGTATCGAAAACTTCCTTACAAAGGAACCTCGCTCAAATATCATCGCAGTTGGGGGCCACTATCCAAAAAAAAAACCAACGAGAAAAACCTCTTTTTACACGTAGAAAATTTCTCACTAACATTCTGTCGTTGCCATATTTCTAATAAGTTCCCAGCCGGGACCGGGAGGAAGACATTACAGCAGAGTAGAAGGGCGCTTGTTTCGTTTTATAAGAGAACATCTATCGGGCGATGTCACTTCTAGAACCCGTTTATTTGTCATTTGTCACAGGCCCTTCTACAGCAGTTCTGACCACAGATGTCATTGGTGGCCACAACTAAATAATACACAAACCAGATTGTTTGTAGAGTTCACATGTCAGGTGGACACACAACCACAATCCTGAATTTTAGTTAACTTTGAACGAGACAAATAAGGTTTAACTGCAGGTTGACTGGAATATGTGAACAATGTTGTCAAAGTCTATAAATAAATAAATTGACGATGCGAACTTTGGCCTCCACACAGAGAGGAACGTACCTACAGTTTTTGGCTGACTGCGAATACAGAGAGATGTAGACACGAGAACTTTCTCATAAACAGAAAGAGTTTTCAATTGCCAGCGGAAAGGGTGGTGTTTTCTGAATTTATTAATTTTTTGTTTTTTTTTTGTTGCTGTATTTCGGAAATTTAACCCGGAGCCTCTGGCGATGTAGCCAACATATCCGCTACACCACAGCAAACAAATTTCGTACACATTCGAGTTGAAGACAATTTTTGGTTTACCATTGATGATGAACTTTATTTTTGGAAAGGCCTTCGCAGCCTACGCTTTTGTTACTTGTACAGGAAAAAAGACATAGGACTTCGGGCTAATGAGGACAGGATTCACACTTCGCACTTTTAAAAACTGGAAAATCGCAAGAGACATGCGACAGGAGATTGTCGGGTGTCAACATAGCAGACTGCTCCGACTTTTGTCCATCGAGTGGACTTCAGTCTTTTTTAAGTTTTTGTTTAAAATCCGCGCATATGTATTTCCACTCATAGACTTTCATAATCTGCCAGGAAATCAGACAGGCCTCCATCGATTTCCTATCAAAAAGTTATCTCCTGCTATCCGCCACACATGTTCAAGATTCGTTTCACTCCCTTGACAAATGGCCAACAATTGTTTCATGCGTTTCGTGATTATTCATTTTTTTTTTGCTTTCCCCTTCCCATGCGACGGTGGCTTTGAAGTAGAATTCAAATTATTTCTAGAATTAATTTGCATACCTTGCGCGATGGTGATTAGTCATTTGTGTAGGATGGCAGAGTTTAGCTCGGCTGACTGTCTTCAGTTGTTTTCGCCAAATTAGCACCATTGTTCGCACACGCAATATCCCTATCAATATTGCTCGTACCATCAACTTTAAAACACGAGACCATTACTCTACAGCGCAAATAAAATCAAATCCGGTAGGTTCACAGATAATTTTATCAAATCCTAATTAATTACCTGGCTCCTGCCACCTGGCAACACCCCGTAGGTACAATGACGACGACATCGGCGCAAACATCCGCAGGTGGGTTAGGGTTTTTGTTCTTTGATGATTTTCACCTTCCACTTCCTCTTTCAACCCACCATTTTCGATGTTGTTGCCCTATGCCTACGGTGAAGACCGACCGATGTCGGCATCTGTGTGAAGAGGATGAGTTTCGAGTTGAATTGAAATCGCACAGTCAATAGACAAGAGCAAACCACCCATTCTGGGTGTCCTTCTTCTAATCAACACTCATTATGCTATCTCCAGCGATTATTTTCGCAGTCCACCTCCTTTTTGCGAAACAAGAATGTCCAAGTCGAACCCAAATTTCAAGAAAGAAGAGAACAAAAAAAAAAGGAATGGCACAAACACTTTTTGGTGATTTTTCATCACTCTTTGTCCGAAAATTGAGATTGCGATTGGGAAGAAGCAAAGAATGCGACTTAAACGATTCACTGAATCCCTAGATCTTCTCTCATCCCAGGTATCGGCAATTGTTCGTAAAGGTAAATCTCGCATTTGGTCTTGGTCGACCTGGCAATAGATAGTCCTCTACTGGACGGACCTACTGACTAGACGGGATTCCTGGAATTCTGTGTAAGTAACGACGGATACGAGTATTTGCTGTTCTGTCATTTTCGGTGGTTTTGTTTGTTTCCAGTGTCCTCGTGATTAATGATTGTTCGTCTTTGTCGACTCCTAACGGCCAATCAAGAGTGTATCCGTACCTTAAGAGGTTTTTGTGCAATTTAAACTGACCTGGTCCGGAGATTTTGTTGTTGTTACTGTTGTTGTTGTTACTGTTGTTGTTGTTACTGTTGTTGTTTGGAAGGGATGGACCGACGGAAGAGTAATGAGATTTTTTCATTCAGATAGGATAATTGTGGCGTCGGGCTATTTATTTGGGATACAAAGATTTCCAATTGTTTTCCCAGACTTAACGGTATGATGAAGATTTCAGTTTTGCCAATTGCCTAATTACTTAAGCCGTAGGGATAAATCAAACAAATGCCAGGTTTACTTCTTTTTTTTGTTAAGCATCTTCTTGAGAAGGTACTCTTAGCACTTGTTGAGTGGGATCGTCTGCGATACGCAGTTGACAGAGATGGAAGTAGGTAATCTAAGTCCGAAGGATCAATGGAAATGAATGATTATTTGATGAAACTGGATTTGCTTTGAGTCGGCTAATGCAGATGTGCAATTTATTGCCGATTATGATACGATTTGGGTGGTCCGCAGCAGATGTTTCGAAGAAGATATTAGAGGAAATTACGAGATGAGATGCGGATTTGCGAAAAGCCTACAGACAGAACTGAATTATCTGAATTATGCTCCGAATTTATAAGAGGATTTTATGTTCTCGTTTTGGGTTTACCAAAAATCTTAGCATTGGCTTTGGGGAAACAAAGGTCGATAACTGCTTGCCATTGATACTATTGATTCTATCTGTCTTCAGGGTTGAAAGATTGCAGATACTTCATTTATTCGGTGTTCATCGTTCTAAGGTAAGTTATGACAGTGAAACTTACCGGTATTTAGATTTCGAAGTTGCCTTACAGAGTGGGAGTGTAGTAATGGAACTGGGCCTCAGGTGAGGACAACTGCCCGGCCATGAGAAAAATATATATTTACGAAGCAACAAGAAGCCTCGGATACGGACGGATCTACAGTTGAAAACCCCTGCAAACGAAACAAGGATAACTAACTTCGGATCTGCACTTGAAATGTTAGGTCCTTTAATAGGCCATGTACAGGCGAACAATTAGTGGAGGGCCTGGACTGCTGTAAGCCATTTACCGCCATCCAAGAAATACGATGGAATGAGCCGGACAAAAAGAGGATGAAAAACTGCGACAGCTACCTACTACGGAGATTGTTATCGAAGGCAAAAGCATCGCTTATTTGAATGCGGATTCGTAGCAACCTGTATTAAGGCTAAATTAGCTTTTTATACGCCCCCACAGAGTAGAAAAATGACGACATCAAGAATAGCTTCTTGGACAAATCTTACGAGCAGTGCTCTAGCTATGTCATCGGCGATTTTAATGCAAAGCTAGTACGAGACGGAATCTTTGGTAGCACTGTCAGAAGATATACCCCACGACACCACCGCCGATAACGGATTCAGGCTAATCGACTTTGCCGCAGGGCGAAACTTTGTCGTAGCTAGTACGCAGTCTCCACATCTCGATATACACTAAGGGGGTTTGAGAACTACTGCTCAATCAATCGTCAGCCAGATTGATCACATTGCGATCGACTCAAGGCATTCCCCTGGTATTATAGATGTCCAAACGTACCAAGATGCCAACATCAACTCGCACCAAGGAAAGCTAATACTACAATCGCAAGACATCGCCAAATCCTCCTCCGATTGAAACTCCCTTAATCTTTTAAGAGGTCCTATGTCGCCAACATCAAGTATCGAAGACCAGTGGCAAAATTGCCAAAAATCATCAGGGAGGCCGCCTCTGGTATGCCACATCACTCGGCTACCACAACGAAAATAATGGTTTGACCACGAGTACCGTTAAGCACTTGAACCTAAGCAAGATACATACAAAGCGGCGCTGCATAGAAGGGATAGAACTGCTCACGAGCTCTACGAGCTGAAGAGATTCGAACGCGCTGAACGAACACCGGCTTCTCAGAAGGAAAAAGAAGGAGCATGAGAAGCGTGCGGGTTAGGAATGCTGCTCCAGGAATAGGTTCGAAAGTTCTACCAAAAGGTAAATCAAACATGCCACGGATACAAACCCCGAAGGTTTGTAGGGATGAAAAAGGGAACATCGTAGTAGAATCGCAGTCGATGCTGAGGATTTGTAAAAACCAAACGGCGATGACAAACGGAATACCGCTGTCAGGCAGAATGAATCTTTCAACTTGGAGAACGTAGATCAGCAATTCTGTCCATCCGACTTGGATGAAGTGAAGATAGCATATCTAAGCTAAAGTCCAACAAAACTGCTGGAGCGGACGGCCTGACTGCCGAGCTCTTCAAAGCGGCAGGCGATGACTTGGTAAGGAGCATACACTAACTCATCTGTAAAATTTGGTCGGATGAAAGAATGCCCGATGGATGGATCCTCAGCATTGTTTTTCCGATTCTCAAGAAAGCAGACCCTCTGAACTGCGCCAACTACTGAGGCATCCTATTTGCCGCATTATGTGAACCCCTGAAGTCATTTGGCAACAACCTGATGGGCCCACATCATTGTGGCTTCAGGCCAGGAAAGTCCGCTATCGACCAAATATTCTCAACAAATCGATTCACACCTTCCATTCATCGACTTTAAGGCCGCATATGACAGCATCTATAGAGACGATCTTTACAGAGCAAAGTCTAGATGGGCATCTCTGCTAAACTCGTCCGCTTGTGCAGGATGACGATGGATAATGCATGTTTCTCCAACAAGGTCGGTAAAGAACTCACCGAGATATTTGATGTTAAAAAAGGATTTAGACAAGGTGTTGCGCTGTAATGCGATTTCTTTAACATCGTACTTGAAAGAGTTGTGAAAAACTCATGCGCCAACACATGCGGCACAATCTTTCAAAAGTCCGTCCAATTATGCCGATGATATTGACATAATCTAAAAAAAGCACCATAATGTCAGTGGCTTTTCGCGAGTATAGAGACGGAAGATGGGTTTAGCGGTCAACGAGGGCAAGATGAAGTATATTCTGTTAACCAGAAAAAACACCCAACTCCGACGTCTCGAACAGAATAACTTTGAGGTAGTTAAGGACTTTGTTTACCAAGGCTCCGCTATGAATTCAGAGATGCAACGACGCACTGTACGGGCTGTACAACGACATCGACTTAGACTGAAGAGTGAAAGTCCATCAATGCTCTGGTCCGAAAAGTTTCGGAATCCGCCTCTGAGGGCCAGCGCAGTAGAGAAATACCGTGATTGAGGTGGCGCATGAAAGTGGAACCAACTGAAGGGAGCTAGCTAAAGGTCGGGCTGGCTGGAGACGCTAGTTAGTTGAGGCCCAGGTCCACCCCGGACTGTAGCACTACCTTAAGTAAGGTAATGACCCAAAGAGCTAAAACATATCGTTTTATCTCAATCCAAAACTACTATGCCAGCTTTGAGAGCGATGACTTCGTGAACAAATCAATACCAAACATCCTTGCTACATTTGCATATGGGATAATACAGCAGACAATTCGCATTACCAGCAGCACTCATGGCCTAAACGAACCGAATTGAGATAGGAAAATATAATGTTAAATATGACCTAATTGTCGAGCCTAAATACATATCTATGCCTCTATTGCGTTTTATACGCATTGTGTGTGAAGTTGCATCTAATAAAAATTGTTTCCTAAGTCATCCGAAGCCAAAGTAAAAGCTAGTATTTTCGTCAGAGCACAAATAAAGAAAATAAGTAATAGCCAGCAACAAATTTTTACGTCTCAACACTCATGAAAGGCGATCATAGGACAGCCTAAAAGTCGTCGTCCATGGTTTTATCGGAGACATAAGAGCTGGGAACTACAAAGAATTGGTTTAAAATATGCTTGAAACTGATTGTAGCACCAGTTACGTGCATATGTTACATGCTCGCTTGGATCAATTTAAAGACAATACATCATCCTCTTCTTGCACCAGGCTTAACAGAGCAGGGGAGTGAGTTAATGTCATCTGGCGGTCAGCAGGCAGCAATTGGTAAACGGTTTGCACTTTTATCAGCATCTGCTGATGCCAAATTGTGTGTATTTTTGACTCGTCGATATTTGTTGACTATCTCGGACCTCCTCGGCCACAACAGTGACATTCTCGGTCGAACGAGCAATATGGCAACTTTTTGGCACATCTCTAGCGAACCCAGTTTTCAATAGACGCTCAACCAAAAGCTTTATTGTTCGCGCATAAGGTGCTGGGCGACGAGGAAAACGACGACGAAATTCTTACTTATTTAGGACCTGGGCCTCAACCAAGAATCCTCTCCAATTAGCGCCTCTCCAAGGCCTTTTCTTATTGCGTTGTGCCTCCGGATTAGAGTCGAACAATCTGCCGACTGTAGCGTTGGTATTCATTCGCTCTACATGTCCCAGCCATCTCAAATGCCCAATACACAGTTTTTTGAACAGGTCTATGTCGCTGTACAGTTCGTAAGTTCATGGTTGAATCGTCTTTTCTAAAACCCGTCTAACGAAGAATTTTTCGACGACGGATATCTTTATCCGCTTTGGAAAGATTTCAGGCTTCGGAACCATAGAGCAAGACTGGGATTACAAGGATCTAATATAAAGTTTCCTTGGTTGTTCTTTGTTCTTCGTTTGATTTCTGAAGAAACGTCGTTTTCGGATGTGATATCAGAGCCGATGTGGACAAAGTCCCTTCCTACCTCAAAGTTATAGCTGTCGATTGTCACATTCTGGGCGATTCTGACAGCATATACTTTGTTTTTCCTCGTTTGCTGCTAGACTCATTCATTGCGCTTATGTTCCTGTACTTGCAAACACAACAGTGACAGTTTGCTGTGTTCTACCAATAATACCAAGGTCCGAACATTCCACGTGTAGTTCCGAAAGTCGTTGTTTTTGTTCGTTTTGCAGGGTCGTCTACAGTGAATCCGTCCTTATCCGAGGCTATTGGCCGCTTCGTAATAATTACTTTTTTACTTACTGGGCAGTTAATCCCACACACAACACCCAACCTAGAGGGCCAGGCCCTTTTTGGGACCCCTAGGACAAAAGGAGCCGGACCAAATTCGGGAGCCAGTAACCCCCTTCGGGAATGAGGGCACTGCAGTTGACCCTTATTAAGGGCTCATCCGCCAAGAACTCTTTTCCAACAGTTCGATTTAACTGGAACAGTGGACGCCAGTATTCGTCGGCTGCCACCAACGATCTTCCACAGGGGTTGGTTACCTTATCTACAGCGGAGATGTCACCATCTGGAGGTGAGTAACAGGAGTTGACGGTGTAAGGCTAAAGTGAGAACGCTTGTGTTCTCATATAATCGCATTCACCACGACGAAATTCACGCTGCTTTAAAACAACAGACCGGAAATTGCTCAAATAAGCAGTAACAACAGTTCCGCCTTCTTCAGGTGGGTATCGCTATATTACTTATTATCAACTAATTCTCTCCCTGTCTACAAAATAAATGTCGAAGCACAATAACACCTGACGCTACTTGGAAAAATTATGGCACATTGACATTATGACCCTACTTATTGTATTCATTTTTAACCAGTTTTTTGTATATTTTGTTGATGTAGTTATTTGTTATAAGATTTTATTTAGTTAGTTAAAAAAATTCCAAGTTTATTTTTATTTTTAAGTGCAAGGTGGGCCATAATGTATGACCCTGCTCTGTTCTCCTGGAACCATATGTCCACCAGTCCAAATTGATGGATGAAAATTCATTGATCACGGCTCTGTAGTGCTCACAATCTACAGTGACCGTTTGGCCCGCGCCGCATAGTAGGCCAAGATACCCAAAAAACTAAAATCATTTCAATAGATGGGCCAGCTATACTGAAAAGAACCTTTTTTATGTAAGCATCACTTATTAGGCCATATTTGACTTTTTAATTTTTTTTTATTGCAAAATTTATGATTTTTTAAACAAAACTGCTTTTAATGTAGTTGATCGATTGAACCTTTTTTATAGAACGTCGTATAGATTTGGAAAATAATTATATCAATACCAAAGTGTGGGCTGGTGATAAACTATCACTTCATGCAGCGGTAGGAGTCCGACAAGGCTATAATGCCAGCCTCTCGACTTCCGCCCTATACATCCAAGATATTATTGATTGTCTATCTGAAGGAATTTCATTCTCCGGCACTCTCATCAAGGCTCTTCTATATGCCGATGACGTTGTTTTCTACGCTCATTCACCTCAGCCATAGCATCTTATGCTAAACCGAATATCCGTGTATTGTGAATTATGGATTCTATAATGCAACTCAACGTAAGCAAATCGAACATAACGATTTTTGCAAGGGTTGGAGGGAGACTTGCGAGAACGGAACGGTGGATTTTCAACGGTGAACATGTAGAAGTACTAAGCAAATTTAAGTACTTCGGATTGGTCCTATCAAGTAATCTGAATATGGATGTCCACCTAATGGAAAGACTTTTACAGGTTAAGTGTGCAATTGGCTCAACCTGAAAGAACCGCTTTCAAGACACCAATATTGCCCATAGCGTCAAATACTAAATTTTAGAAGAAGTGCCAAAATCCATACTCTCTCACGAAGCTCAGGCGTGGGGCCATGTGTATTAGGATAAGGTAGATAAATTGCTAAAATTATTTCAGGGCTGGCTCCCCTGTTCCTACAAGTACTTAAGCTAAACATTGACTATATCATCGGTATACTAGAAGAAGAAGACGACATCCGAAGACTAAAAAGGCTGTTATTTTCGCTATCAATAGCTAGTCTCTAGTATAAAAGTTGGTTAAATTTGGCAGAGAGATTTGGTTACGAACTTCAACTCGCACGAGTTGGAAAGATACGCTTACGATAGACTCTTGTTTTAAGCAAAAATTCGTCGATAAAGGGCAGGCATCAACGCACAGAGAAATTTACAAATCGCTGCGACTTGACTTGGGTTCTCTAAACTAATTCACTGATTTCATAAGTATACGATTGATTGCTCTAAAATTGCGCGTGAGGAGAGGGTACTGCCATTTAATTTATACCACACAGGGCCTATTAAATTGACCAAACTAAAACGCCCTAGTAGCATACTGTTGCCGAAGCTTAGAATACAAATGAAAAATAACAGTGGAAGATTTTTAACTGCTAACAACATTAAATATTAGTCATTATACTCATTAGATTCAAATACGCATTTCGTATTTAAAACGTCAATGTTCTTTGACAGACGACCCGAAGCTATATCACTTAATTAAATTTTTACATCCCTTTTTGTATTATATGCACATTTCGTACAACGAATTTTACCAGTTAGTTTCTAGTATAAGTATATAAAATAGTAAAAGTTATATAATATAAATATCAATACCAAAATAGAAAGAAATATTATTTCATAAGAGATCTGCTTAGTTTTTTTCCAGAAAAAGGACCTGTATGTTTTTCTGTGTCTGAAAAATGGCCCTAACCACCCGGAGGTGGTCCCTTTTTAATAAAAATTTTATTGGATTCACACTCTGCAATAATAAGTTTATTTTACGAGATAGAAATTCCAAAGCAGCTGTTAAGTAGTTAATTTTATAGAGCTGTCGTAAAACAATACCCGATTTTTGAGTTTTATAGTTTGAAGAAGTTGGGTTGTATCTTGAAAACCACTGACTTGAGATGAAATGTCCTGACTTTATTTTTGTTTGTAAATACTAGACACATGTTCCAAAGTTGGAAAAAGTAGTGGTTCATTATATGTATACGAGTATTCTTCCGAAAAATATGATAACAAAGCCAACATTTTTGGAAGTGTTCCACCAAGGATGCTCACGTTTGATGAGAATTATAATCTGGCGTTAGCTTAAATGTCTGAAAATGACGACGTCTTGCCTAAGTCAAAATGTACATTATTTGAGTGTACAGTCCGATGTTTCTCCTAATTATTCGTCTTCATGTGGACTGTTATTTGTTCGAATGCTCAACGTGCATAATCGAAGATTTTGTCAGTCTTACATTTGGTGGGTTCGTCAATATTATCATAACTCTATCCATATCCCAGGTTGGTTGTTGCTATGCAGCATATAGTGTTTTACGTATTCGGGCAATTAACCCGAGTACACAAACCCCCATTTTGGAAGCCCAATTCCTTCACAAGTTAGTGCCATATCCCACTATGGGGGAACTCCCTCAGCTAAATCTTAAGACATTAACCTGTTGGGCAGATCGCTATGGATTTGGAGTAAATCCTCATAAAACTGATCTTGTCGTCTTTTCCAGGAAATATACAATTCCAATCATAGACCCTCCCTCAATAAACGGTACCAGTTTAGTCTTTTCAAATTTGCAAAATATCTGGGTCTCATTTTTAACAGAAAACTAAACTGGAGACCTAACATTCAAGAAAGAGTCAAGAAAGCTACAGTAGCTTTATTCTCTTGCAAAAAAAAGCCATTGGGAACAAATGGGATCCTCAATCTCGCATAAATCACTGACTATACAAACTGGTCATAAGACCGATACTCCCCGGCGGGGTTGTTGTCTGGTGGACGGCCTTAGACTCCGTAGTCAACTGCCGCAAACTAAGCAGAGTCCAAAGAAGAGCATGTCTATACATAAACGGAGCCCTACGTTCTACAGTGGACAAACAATTTATTTGACCACACTAACATTCTTAATACATTAGGAATCCTCACAGAGAACATCGGTTATCCCATACCTGAACTTTGGTTAGACAAAGACTTCCATGTCAGCTTCTAGATCCTTCTGGAAGGAAGATGCTTTCATGGAGGACAAGTCCATCCACTTCTACACGGATGGATCTAAAACCCATAGCGGAGTTGATGTCAGTGTTTTCTCAGATAAGCTAAATCTAAGCCTCTCTTTCCGTCTTCCAAATCACTGTAGCGTATTCCAAGCGGAAATTTTGGCGATTAAAGAAGCTCTGTCCTGACTGAAGAAAAACGTGATATCTGCAAAGGATAGCCGCATCTTTTCGGATAGTCAGGCCGCTATCAAATCCCTGGACTCGGTCTCACTAAATTCTAAAACCGCCCTTGAATGCCGATCATCTCTTACGGAGATCACAGAGCACCTTTCACCTCTGTTGGGTGACGGGTCATAGAAACATTCCAGAAAATTATGGAGCCGGAGAACTCGCCAAAATTGGAACCACTCTCCATATTCTACCGGAAAGGCTAGCATAGGTATACCTATCGCTGTGTGCAAATCAGTATTAAAGCTGGGTGCTAATAAAAGGACAGACCTTAGGTGGACTGTTTGACCAACATGTCTAGCGACCAAATCCGGATCTGAATCGCTGTAAGAGTCTGATCATTCTAAATAGGAAACATCTCAGCACCATCATAGGTGTCATCACTGGACACTGCCTTACAGTAAGCATGCAAGAAGGCTTGGCGCTTTTACAAAGGATTTCTGTAGAATCTTCATGGACGAGAGGGAAGAGGAGACAATACTCCATCTACTCTGTACCGGTCCAGCTCTTTCCCAGAGAAGAAAACTTCACTTAGGAGCTTTCTTCTACAACAACTTCAACGATCTAAAGAATATAGTCGTTAACAGTCTCCTACGCTTCATCAGAAGCTGAAATTGGTTCCATGAGTTTCCAAATCCACGTGGCATCGCAATGGGCCAATAGGCCTAAGTGGATTGATCTTTCCAACAGCCTACCTACCTACCTACCCAAGCTCCAAATGATTCAGAGCAGCTACAATGAAGTCATCCCTGGATCTTGACTCTATCGCGGGAATTACACCGACAAAACGTTCATACTTTGAGATTTGCCTGCAACGTACGTATGCACTGAAGTTAACCCGTTTTTACTTGCGGAGGTCAAAGGTTTTACTATAGTTACATTTTCGCAGTCAGACGCCGCATACTGTGGAATGTTTGTCACACAGTTACCTACTCAGCGACTCTCTTCTTCCTCTTCCTTTCTAAATCGTTTTATATCTGAAAATGATTATATAGACTCAGAAAAAGGAGGCCCAAATATGAAGGTACATAATGTAGGAGTTAGACCTGCAAGTGGAAGCTCAACTGGCTGCAGGAAGTCCCTGAAGTCTGTGGTAACTAGGCATGCAACGATGATCGGTACGGCAACCGCGGATAAATTGCCATGAATGTGTAGGTCGGATGAAAGGTCTACAGATCTGTCAACTAGTTTATCATTTGAAAAAAACTTGAAAGAACTATGCATCTTGCATGGAAGGCTCAATGTGTTATCACATTATACTTTCTGCAGAATGTAAGAATAAGTATTTTAGTCCAGCGTTTTGTTTAATCTAAATGATCGACACATTTGATTGCCCCGTCATTTACAACTACAACTATCTGCCGATGGGCTATTCTTAAATTTTTTGGTCACAAAGCAGACGTCAAACTTTCTCACACTATACTCTTGTCCTTGGAAAATTCGAGGTTTTAACAAACGTACCGTGTCTAAAAGAAATCTCGATCAATACTTTTCACACATTGAAGGATGTGATGAAGGATGAAATATGCTTGATTGATAGTAAGTCGTCCATGTCCCCTTGTGAATATTGTGGTGAGGGAAAAGTTCCTTCATAAAGTCAAGGTTTCACACCTCAGCCGAGGCTTTTTTCCATTACTCGTAGGAATATCGAAGCGAGTTTTCATGAGGTGCTCTTTTGCATGTCGAAAGCTCATGACTTCTAGCCAAAGTCAAACTCCAATAACAAATGAGCTCTACTTTTGGTGTCGGTAAAAATCGCCCAAGTACGAGATACTATATGTTGCAATTTTGTATTCTTTTTCTATCACACTTCCTGGATGTCGGTGATGTCTGATTATCTATCAGTCTACGACCTCAACAGTCATCAGCAGAATCCGTCCTATAAAATCCTTTTTGCCCTCTGCTCCAAATATGGAAAAATACATTACTAATGTTAGTCATCATCTGCTGGCACCATACGTCGTTCAATCTGTCCTGGATTTTTCTGCCTTACTTCTTATGAGACTTATCCATTTCCTAGAGAGTGCTATCGTATTGTTATTTCCTTTTTGCTCAACATATGCACTTGTAATTTTAGCAAGTGGTTGGACGAGTCAAGTATCCTGGTTGAAGTTAAATAAGAACAAAAAGTTGTTACTCTTATATAGCACTGGGCATTGCCAGATTGATGTGCTTCGTACCATCGAAATATGCCGTTTAGCATACGATTGTTACAATCGGTTTTCCAATTCCAATTTCTTTTACCTCACCCACCTGCTGGTGCTGGTAATTACACGTCCACATCCCACAAAGCAATTTAACTTCAACAGTTTAGAAGGGAGAAAGTCCCATTTTCTCCTACAAACGGGTGCTAGAACTCTCACATCTGTGCCAGTAACTCAGCCAGACAAATTTGTTGTCACCCCCTAAACCATAAACCCAGCCCAGTGTAATCCAAGGCCAACACATCGTGCTTCCACCCATCGAACAGACGAGGAAAAAGTTGAAATTGATTCATAAATAAACGTACCGTCCCGCCCCGAAATATGCGTTAATTAAGAGATTCATAAATATCCATTTTCTGCAAACACCCCTAAATATAACTGCGTACGGGAATAGCTACCTGCTACAACTGTCTCTGCGAATAATTCCCAAGCTCTGGGAAGGTATTCAGGTGGTGAATCTACTACCTATTCAACCTTGTGGCGTACACAGTCCCAACCCACATTTCCGCATGGAAAGTTATTTTTTTTTTTTTTTTTCGGGCGGAAAATCCTCAAATGTCATTTGGAAGGGGGAGGGGGGGGGGGGGGACGCACCGTAACAAGGCAAATCCAACACCGAGAACCGTTTTCAATGAAAGTCAATTGTACGCAGTCGAATATTGCAGGGGATGACTCCCAAACATAGGTTAGATACAAGTAGGCCTCTTACGTAGATAAACAATCTGATGGGTGGAACTGCTTCCGCGTGTCACGTTACTCACCGTTAATGGCTCAGCAATTATTTTTTCCTTCGAATTGGAGAATTCAATTGAACTGAAGCTCATCTACGAATATGTTTACGCTTAACTGTTGGTATATGGAGGCGAAATCCAAAATGAAGCTGCTAAATAGCTCGACAAACTGGACGGTTGCAACAATAAATTCCTCCCGAAAGAGATGAAATTGCTTCGGAAGCCGTCGTCGCTTTATGGTGGCCAAACTAAAAAGCTGGATTAAGGCTTTAGTTGAGTCGAACCACCACCACCAACAACTATCCGGACCGATGGCCCAGTCCGGCGAGTATCTTAATGTTTATTGCCCCAACCATTAAATCTTATCGACACATTTCTTAAGGAGCTCGAATTGAAGTCGTTAAAGTTGGTCTTCATTTTCATCCGCTTCTCGGCCAGCATCTCAGTGATGATTTTTGCCTTTTAGCTTCAAGGCTAAGACCACTAGGAGGACTTAACGTTTGCCACCCCGTACTCGTATCTGCCGAAAAAGGGATTCACCACCATTTTATCTCTCCCTCTCTCTGACTTTGTCTTCATTTTCATCGTCATCTTCATCTTGGTCTGCATTGCTTGCTTTGGTTTATTGTACACCTTTAATTAAGCGGTTTCGCTGGCTCCCAACAAGAACGAGGAGGAGTAGGTGTGTGGCAAGGCGGCGGTTGTGGCTGCGCAGTGGCGTGTGGTGGCATGGTGGCATGGTGGCATGGTGGAATGGTTGAATGGTTGAATGGTTGAATGGTGGCGCGGTAGCAGCAACGGGACTGGATGAAAAGCGCCTGAGGTTTTAATGTAGCATAAAAAGCGAATTAATTAACTAAATTACTCAATTAAGAGTTTTCTCAGGGATGGGGTGGGAGAGGTCGGTGCTTGTAGGTGGAGATAAAGTATGAGTATCTCTTCGGCAAGGATTTTTATAATTTCTTTTTGTTTTTTTTCCTGTTGTTATTTTTGTTGGTGTTGTTGGGTTTGTTGTTCGTTTCATCGGTGCTTAAGAAAGTGTAAAGGATTCTGTTAATTCGTGCTCTTTTTATGTTTCATCTTTCTCATCGTCTCATCGTCTCATCGTCTTCTCATCGTTGTTGCCCATCATCCTTGGCTGCGCTCATCAGTTTCCTTTGAATTTCCTTTTAAGTGATCGGCAGCGTGGGATATTTTTCTTCTTTCTGTTTTCGGTTTTGTTGTTTTTTTTTTTTTTTTTGTTCATCTTCATTTTGTTGTCATAAATTGTTCCCAGGATTATTATAGGTGGCCTTGGAAGGGAAGTAATTCAAAGAAAAGCATTTGTGTAAGTACATCGGGAAATTGGGTTAACTACCGGTACTTAGGAGAGACAATGAGAAATCTTCCTAAGGAATTAAGCACCAAACGATGACGTTTTGATGTTCAAGTGTGCTTAACAGTTATTTTTTTTCTCTCTTTTCCTTTCGTTAATTACTTTGCAGGATAATGCTAGATTTGTAGGAAGTTTCTGAATGAGCCCCAAGGCACTGGTATACCAGTATTTAGGTCACGAGGAGTGTAAACGCCGTCACCACTTACCTGATCCTGACTTAAATACTTTAACATTAGCAAAGTGGTTAATGCAAGGACTCAGGCTTAAGGTCGTTCTTTCTTAGAAATTCTTTCATTCGCTACATGTCTATTACATGGTAAACTAGTCTTGAAAATTATTTGTGAAGGTGGCTGTTAAAGGAAGTATATCTGGACATCTTATATACCTGACGCTATCCGTTTTTTGTTTTTTAAATCTGAAGCTTCATTAGTTGCCATATAATTAAAGTTCTTCAATTGGGCGTGCACTTAAATTCACAAGGCTCAGCCGAAAAGGTCTAATCTATTAAATACCACCTCTAGGTATGATCGGACTGTCCAAAATAAAAGCGGTAAGGGGGAATTTTCTTCCGTATATATCCCTGGTAATTGATGGCATAACACCTCCTCGCAGATTCGATGCATTCTAAGCCAAAAAATATTTCATCTTCTTTCTGAAAATATACGAGAATGCTTTTAGATTATATGTATAATCAAATTCATTCAAAATTAAATAAGAAAAATTAGTAATGGCGAACCTTCACTATTTGGTGAGCCTTCGCTCGTCTGCTCCACTTAATTAAAAAAGCAAGATTCTGGAGTGAACTTGAAACTCAATCAATAGACCTCTTCAATTAGCGTGGTCTTTGGTTAACCGTCTGCATTTGTGCACTCCAAGCTATTGAGGGTTTCCTCCCACTTGCGCGCGCCACCTTAGGCGAGGTCTTTCTCTACTGCGTTGTCTCTCCGAGACATTTAAGGCGACTAATGCCACTCTACAATTCGTAGAGTTTGTCGTTAAATTTTCGTCTCTAAACCCCGTCAATTTAATGGAACCAAAAATCATTAGAAGAATTTTGCGTCCGAAACGGCCAAGGATATCTTTTTCCACCCTCGCTAATGAACTATGAATAATTTGCTTCTTAGGCTGAAGAAACAGTGATTGGCAAGAATACCTCTTCGCTTGATTTCTGGTGAGATGTCATTATTAGATTTAATAGACGAGTCGAGGTACACAAACTTCTGAATATCTCAAAGTTATAGCTTTCTATTGTCATAGTCTGTCCGATTCGTTCAAGTTGTGTGTCTCTTCTTAATTTTGCCTTCATTCACGACTAAACCCAAAGTTCCAATATTTGCGCGCACCAGTGACAGATCGCTGCGTTCTGCAAATGCCGTTGATATCATCAGCGTATTCAAAGAGTTATACAGACTATTGCAAAATTGTGCCTCTGGTGTTGATTTGCGAGTACCGCATGGTTTCCTCAAGTATGATGTAGCAACGTTATGTAACTGCGCATCGGCTTGCCTGATCCAACAAATTGTTTCCGACCAGTACCGATGACGAGTTTTTTCCATTGTCGTTCTATTCAATCTGATGAGTTTGGCAGAGATATGGATTGTCATATGGATTGTCATATAGATGCTGTCATGTACGTAGTTCTTGTAACCCCTCGGGATACATAAGACGTCAACTACAACTGCGCGCTATTTTGTTCAGTTTTCTGCAACGTGCTTCAGCCCTCTCTAACTTTTTCCAAGTGTCCTCCACTTCTCCTCAACTGTTCTGCGAAAGGTCTGTCTTGGGCTCTTAATCCCGAGCGGCTAAGCGGGCTCCATTGCATTCCGTGCTTTGCAATTCTTATATTGTAGTAATGTCGATTGGCTTCTGCTCTGCGTATGTGGTTTTGCCAAAACAGTCTCAAAATGAAGGGCAGACATCTGTTGACGAAGGACTGTAGCTTCCGAGTGATTTCTGCGGACTCTTTCCAAGTATTGCATCCATACAACGGTACGGACTCCACGTTGGAGTGAAACGGTCGCAGCTGGGTCGTAGCACTGTAAACATGGCTTTTTCATACCTTAAACAACATTCCGAAATCAGGTTTTTCCTTCCCGTTTCTGCTAATAACATAAAGTTCGATGCCGCCGCCAGTGGAGATGGTACTTCCCAGATACCTCCTCCGACCGACCTTCTGTCGAGCAATGTCAAGTTTGGAAAAAAAGGTTGAAAGACCAAGGACTTTAGTTTTAGCTGCATTTATTTTAACCCTCACAATACTGGCTTCAGATACCAGTTTCTGACTCATCTGGTGTAGATTCAAAGCCCTGTATACAAGGAAGCAGATATCACCAGATATCTGCAGATATTATATTTCAGGTAAGTTGTCATTGCCAATTGAACACCTCTGCACGGATAATATCGCTTATTATCACCAGGAAATAGTGATGAAACACAACCCTACCGAACTCTCCGCTTTATACATTAAAGGCTTTTGACAACCTGTCGTTGTGTATAACACGACATTTTGCTCCTTCGTACGTAGCCTGTATAATATGGGGCAACACGCAAGACTTCTCATATAAACTCAAAAGCCTACTCGAAATCGATAAACAACAGGTAGACCTAGGTGTTTATGCGATAGGTGCAGGAGAATCCTGAGCGAAGCCTGCTTGTTAGACATTTTTAGTTGTGTCTAAATTTACTCTGACCCTTCGCTATTTTTTTAGCCAATACCGGCAGAACGCATTTCCCTCGGAAATTTCCGCAATCCAGCAGATTACTCTTTTTCGGTAACTTGACAATCATCCCCTGATTCTACTCCTCCAGAAAACGCTCATTTTTCCAAGCATTAGCTATGATAGGTCTAAGTAGCTCTGCCGATGTATTTTGCGTTCCATCAATGCCTACCGCTTTGGTTTTCTTGAGGGCCTTTATAGCGGTTTCACTTCCTGTATTGCAAGGGGCGCCAGATATCACTAGGGTTTTACGTGGACGGGGAGTTTAGCTCTCTGTACAGATATAATTTCCCAGGATGCCCATATATCCATGAGATGCAGGGATACGCCTTTCCATCGACCCATTGGCTTCCTAACACTTAACACCTTTAGTATCAATCGAGGACAACCTGAAACCCCTTGCTGATCTAAGGGTCGCAGCACCCAGTATTCTTTGCAACTCAACGTTGGGTCGAAACCAACTGGAAGACGCTTCCAGCCACAGTGACGCTCGCATTAGGAGGCCTACCTCAACCTCACTCCCGCCGTACCGTGATTTAAGTCCTGCTATGGTCTACTGGTGGTCCTGCAACCAATAGGAGCTATGACCGGCAGCTTGTAACTGGTCGAATCATAGGTGCGTCTTCAGTTAGTTTTTGCTCTGCCCCGCTTGTTAAATACCATCCATCTACTGAGCTGGTTCTCATCCGCTGTAAGCAGGGAACCGTCCACATTTTTTACAGGATGTTCTTTAGTGCTGCAACCCTCTGTAAGATGATTAATAGCAGTATGAACGCTCCTACTGTCGAACCGGTTTGCTGCCTCTTCGGCTTGTGCAGCCAGTGTATTGGTGTGGTTACGCTTGTCGCATCTTACACTACGCTGTACTACTTTCTTTCTTTTCGCGTGGTACTGGGCTTCAACGCACATAGTGCGTTTCAATTTCCTCGTTTTTCTTTCCCGGATCCGTGTATGTTTGAGAATTTGGTCGATTATGGACTTACGGGGCTTAAAATTGCATTGATAGGAGGCAATCAGATCGTTTGAGTATGGCTTCGAGTCATGTCATATCATAAGATCACACGAGATGGCAGAAAAGATTCTATTTGCTATGCTAAGCAGACTGATGCCCCTTTAGCTGGCGCAATTAACAGAGTCTCCTTTCTTGTGGATCAGGCAAACAGTGCTAAGGTTCCATTTTCCAGGCTCTTCACCTTTAATATTTAAGCCGCTAATATCATGAGGTTAACATACCCTGCAATTTCCATTCTACAGCAAAATGAAAAATGCTGCAAAAACCCTGTCAGATGCCCTAGAAATATCAATATTGCTTTCGCAAGATTGGTGTAGAATTTTCCAGTTTTCAGTGAGACATACCCTCAAATCAGCAGTAAATCTATTGTTATGAACACCGTACTAGCGGTCATTGAGATATAAAATTTTATGAACTACGGACTTGTCAGTTTTTCCATAGGTTTAAAGGACGGACATATTGCAACACCAGCACTAAAAATCGGTTAAGACTAATCGATGGCTGGCTGAAATGTCATCATAAATTCCTCCCACATTATCCACAAAGGGGACTAGTAGTGACCTGAACAAAAAAACCGTCAATCAGATTGATTACATTCCACTCGACACAAGGAACAACTCCAATATCTTGTAGTTTCGAATGCTTCAAAAGGCCAACATCGACTCGGACCACAATCTTGTTGTAGCCATGGTGAAAATGCGGAAAACACCAAAGACATATCGTCGTTGCATAATATGGCATCAATGCCTCCACGCGCTGCCCACTGGATAGCTATATAAAAGCAATCTACGTTAGCCATCCGCTGAATTTGACGTGCCACATCTGCGAGAAAACAACTGTGTAAGCCTCAGCCCACGTACACAAAATTACGTCACGCATTTGTTGTAGACTTGACTGGCTTTAACAGCTTGAGGTGAAGCTAACATCTTTCGGTACAAATATGGAGGTACATGCAGAAAGCTCATACACAGAGCTCAGATCGCTGAGATTTTTCAATGCTGAATGAACCTCACATCAATTTATAGTATCTCTAAATTTGTAAGTCCTAGAGGCACAAACATAAGCTGTCTCTTCATACTTCGGAGTGTGTGCCGAATTAGGAGCCCTACCGTGTAGCAAACACATTATTTAAAGGAGGACCATTCATTTGGATAAAGACAGCCTCACACGTCATCTGTTCTACTCACCATCGCAATCTGTTGATCCAACGCCACTACCAGATCTCTAAGCCCAGCTTTGACAGCCTTGACCGTCAAACTCAACCACATATTCACCTTGTTACTTTCGCTATGCCAACTCAGTATCAGTCACCTCCTAGCATATAGGCTCTATACACTACGGCAGATTTGGTGAATTCTCGGTGTCATATAAAAAGAAAACGCCAATAGACTTATGAAGTATTACGATCTTCGGTTAACAGCCTACCTCAGAAGGCGCTGGTTACTGACCAATTCTTCAAATGAGCGGTCTTATTTCTTGAACTTTCTCGATATTGGCTTGTTGAATGGTCGAAACGAATCTGGACCCTATAATCTCCCCGAGTGAAACTATCACCGAGGGAATAAAAGACAAAATTTCACTCACGTTCATTTTCTAAAGTGATGGGAAACTTTCGAAATTTTGTATTTAGATAAATGTCACAAGGTTTGTTGCCATATTGTGCAACCACTGCACCTAATTTGGCATCATAATTATGGAGAAACCTTGCTTCTTCGACCGAAAACAAATTTGTGGGTTTCATAAGCACTACATACATATGTACTCGTATCTCTAACTTTCTTTCAATTGAAAATGTATCTACGACTTTGTATGTAGGCATGTGGCATGTGGTGGGCATGCATCTACCACTCAAACGTAGCTCTCTTTCGTTTTCCCATATTTTCTTGTCGGCGTACATCATGCACATCACAAGCGATCTGATTTTCCAACCAATTAACTCTCCCACCTAGTGCCGCATGTGATGTCTTCCGTATGAATCACTGGAGCGTCTCAGACCATCCAAATATCGAAATTATTCATTTGCCAGATACACAATACAACTCATAACGTTCCGCGCTGAAAACATCGTACAAACGATGATCACACAAATCAATTGCCTTTCCCACGATCTTATTCCGACATCAAATATCGTTGCGGGTACTACATATCAGTATTAGTGGAACGTTCATTGCCACAGTTCAGCGACTTCCGATCTGAGAATTTCCAAGTCGATCACGATGGGACATGAATCAACATGCTCCAATGATACGCGTACAATGCCACAACGTCTTAAGTGTATTGCATCATCAAATTATCGCCCTAAACGGTCCGTGCCCGTATCCATATCAATAGCCGCATCCGTTGTTTGCTTATGGAGAGACCCCCAAAGTTCCATAACCAACCCAGATACGCCTGGATGGGTTGATTGTACATAATGTTTGTAAGTATATTTTAGTAATTGAAGTCGGGCGCTAGCTTCAGCGAAAGTAAATATTTGGCGCGAAAGACTTGACGAAATTGCTTAGTAAGAAACACGAGTAGATACTTGGAGACGATGCCCTCATTCGACATCGGATGTGGTGACTGGAAATTATCTCATCCACAATGAAATCGGGTGACTAAGTATGTATCTGGTCAGAGAGTCAATCTTAATTAATCTTCATCTGCTTGTAGCAGGTGGATGTGGCTAGTCACAGCTACAGAGATGCGAATACCTGCCAATGCCAGCAATATTTCCGACACGTGACGCAACACACTTCAAGCAATTCCAATCCAATTCTGGGACACCACACCCTGCCTGTCTGGGTGACCCTATCAGTTAATCGTTGCAGGTTTATCGATTAATTGGACTATGGCGTTTCAAGTGGCCAATGACTATAATTACCATTAACTGGTGTTCTGTGTCGTTTTGGAAATAGTGGTGGTGATACGAAGGAAGATTAGGACACGCTTTCGCATTATCCTTGAGGTATTAGGGCCCAAGGCCAAAGGAGACTTATGCATGACACTGATTGTTAGATGACATGTCAAGGAGGTGTTGAGGAAATGGATTTTTGCCAAGTCAAAGTGTCTAAAGATAAACAGATACGAGTACGTATGTATGTACGAGTGTGTGTGACTTTTGATAATAATACGAATGTTGATGTTTTTCCAAAGTGTTTCGCCGACTGTATTTTCGAATTAATTATGCATGATGCAGAGGCTCATGTCCAGCCCAAATGGGAGATTAATCAACAAACAATTAATCCAATGAATTGTGGCGATGCCAATATCACACAGATGGCCAGTGTCACACGTGCATCAGGATATTGTCGCCTAATTGCATCCATGAGGAGTTGATAGAGTGACAAATCGAAGAATAATTATCGTAGAATTTTGCTGCGGATACTGCGGATATGTATGTTGTTGTTGCTGCAACTGCATCTGATCTGTCGACGCCAGAAGGAGCTTTAAATGCTGCCTAGGTTTTCGACTATTATGTGTATGTTGCCTATTTGAGTGACCTAAAAGAGGCTGAGTGGTGGATGTATTTCGTTCGTAAGAAGATTTGGAGGAATATCTCCTACAGCGACGGAATCACTTGGTTCGCTTCCATATGATAGTGAGGCAGGAAGCTTCTAGGTGACGATGCACACTTTTTGCTGTCGCTTGTAAGGGGCATGAACTCTTTCTAGGGTTGGCTGATTGCAACGTGCCTGATACTAGTATGCACCTCTTTCTTGTTTATGTGGGAAAGGCTTCTAGCTCGCGTTCCTTTTTAGGTGATAACACTTAAATTCAGGTCCAAAGTGCAATTTATGTACGTTTCGATTCGTAGGAGGTTTATACTTAAAGCCATTTGGTGTGACATAGGAGATCCCGGAGCCCTTTTCGTTCTCCATTGTTCGTGATATCAAAAACGAGACCGATAAGTGGCAATTTTTTCTTACTCAGCGCTGGGATCTACCTATCAACGTTCAACATCTAAAAGGTTTCTGTGGAATGAGTGTGCTACTGGGAGCGTGCTACTGGAATTGGTACTGGGTACTCTGATAAGGAACTAATATATTGTATACAATGTACAATGTTTGAGGACTAGATGAGGCAGACCAGAGAGCTTTTTCTTTATGGTAAAGAGAATGAAATCAGTTTTGAGAAGATAGAGTTCAGAAAAGTACATCAGCTATTAACTAGGAACGATCCAACGGACAGTACAGCTGCATTGTCTACATACGCTTCAGTAAAAGCGTCTGAATAATTGAGAGCGTTAAGCAGACGGTCGATTAACATGCTCTACCTTAATGGTTCTGTCCAGCTGCCTTGCGTGCAACCGATGTTTACCTCCGCTATCACGTATTAATTACATTCCGGATCCATAATCAATGTCCGATTTACCAGCATTGCTTTAAACCACAAAACTAGTGAATCATCTACGTCAAGTTGTCTGGCCGAGTTAAAAGTGTCGTCAAAAGTTGTGTTGTCGAAAGCCCTTCAATTTCGATGAAAATGTCCAGCGCGTATACCTTCTTTTCGACTGCATTTTCAAGTCTGCTCAACAGATTCTGAAGCGCACTCTGCAAGATCTTCCGCGTTGGTACGCGTTTTGCATCTTACATAGGATGTATTCGTAAGTCAGGCTAATAGGTATGAAGGACTTCGGAAGCATGTAACCGCCTTTTCTAATTTTAGGCTTGAAGGCTATTCCCATTATTCGCCAGGACTTCAATAGTGCCAGGCTAGAAGAACAGCAACTGGTCCATAACTTCTGGTAGCAAAACTGGGTAAATATGAGCCATTCCAGGCGACTTGAAGTCGTCGTTGCAGTGTGTTTGACGACCTCATCCTTCACCACAACCGATGAGAGATAAGAGCAACGACATGTTATGTTATTCAACTCAATGACTTGGATTAAGTTAGCTGGGAAATCAGGGTCAAGAATGAGATGGAGAGTCTCTACTTTAGACTCAGTGTGGGCGTCATCAGATTCTCTGAGTATTTTAAGTGAATTTATAAGAAGTTTCAGGTTTCTTTACTGTTCAACCAAGGAACGGGTGATCTATAAAAGCTTAGTGAGGGTACCATTCTGGTTCTGAACAGCTTCATGTTTTATGCCGAGCTTAGAGGGATCGTCTTCAGTTGGGTTTCTGTGCGTTCCATTCATTCAACAAGGTCGAAACCTAGCATTCGGTTCTGAATTCGATGTACCAATGGTCCTCCGATACACTTTCCAGTCAGAAATTTCTTTAGCGTACTTAGGATAGCGTTAAGTCGATTACTTGCTGTCCCTCGTTACAAATATTTCCTGGGCGACAAAGTTGTTGATCAGACGATAGCAAGAAATCCATGAATTTGAAAACTGGTCTTCCCAGAGTTGTTTGTCATTTGCATTCTGGACAGCGAAAGATCGCAGGGAACCTCATCGTAATGTCACTCACCAAAGTCTAAACTCCTTCCTGGTGTCACCATAGTAATCGATAGTTGCCTCTTATCTTGGGATTTTAGGACGTGTAAACCTTTATTCGTTTGAATTATTCAGATGTTTCTATTCACCGAGTATTTATACATTCCTCCGACCACATTCCGAAAATGTATTAACTGAGTGACTATTCTCATTGCCCAGCCAGTTTTGCTGATTTCGCACTTCTACTACTTACTTACTTACTTAGGTCCTCGGACAGAGTATGTCCGTGAGGTTCCTCTTGATTTCTCTTCGGCCGTCCTTCGCCAAGTACTTCTCGGTCGGCGTGTGCCCAATCCACTGCCACTTACGTCTTCATATGATAGAGTCAATGGGTTCCTGACCTGTTCTCGCATGGAGTTCATCAATAGAGATACGCTTGGGCCAGAAAATCCTCAAGATGTTTCGCAGACAGCTATTCACGAGCATTTACAGATTTCTTGTGAAAGCGGGTGTGACTTTCCAAGGGCTGCACCCATAAAGAAGAACGGGTTCAACGTTGGATATGAACAGATAGTCTCCAATCACCAGTCGTGTAGACTTAAGTTTACGGGATGCCCGTACATCCATGGGAGCAAGGATACGCCTTGCCATCGCTCTCCTCCAATAACTTTGATACCAATTCGGAGCTGTGTTGGAGGCACAAGTTCCACCCTTGGTATGAGTCGAGGCCGACCTAAATCCTCTTACTGTTCTTAGGATTACAGCACCCAGTAATTGCTGCAACTCTACATTGGGTCAAACCAATTGGAAGACTCTTCCCGCGACGTTGGCTTTAAACCACAGTCACCATGACGCTCCCACAAGGGGGCCCATCTCAACAAGTCAGGCCCGGTCTGAAATCCGGGGAGCTCCTGACTCCCCTTGGTACCACGATTTAAGTCCTGGTAGGGACTACCGGTGGTCCTGTCTCCAACAAGACCTACGACCGGCAACTTGTCACTGATCAAATCGTAGCAAACTTCGGTGGAGTCATCTGAAGATGTCTACGATAAGACCAGTAATATGCTCTGCCACCGCTTTTATTAGACAACGTCATCGATGGCCAAAGCCTTGATTTAGGCTGATAGAGTTATTTCTCCGTATTTTGGACAGCATTCCGAACGCAGCATTTACTTTCTCGATTCGGCTGATTATATTTAGCTCGGTCCCGCCATCAGTAGAGACAATACTCCAAAGACATTCAAAGACAATCTCTACTGATTGTCAAGAAATCTCTACGCGGTTAGATGGGGAGCTCCAAGGCTGATGCTTTTTGTTTTTGCCCTATTGATCTTTAGCCCAACGATTTCAGTTTCTCTCTCCGCCTTGTTGTCAGTTGGTGGAGATCCATGATCCTATGAGAGAGTAAGCATACGTCGTCCGCGTAGTCCAAATGTTTGAGGTGTGCTTGCAGAGTTCATTGAATTCCCCATTTCCAGTCGACAAAGCTAAGTACATCACTTATCACCAACAGGAACAGTACTGGTGACACTACACCGCCCTACCTAACCCCACTTTTGATTTCAAACTCCTCTGACAATCTTCCTTTCTACAGAACGTGACATTTGTTATTTAGCGTTGATAATAGCAGATAAATTCTCTATTGACACTGTCGAACACCTTTTCGAAGTCGATGAACAGCAGGTGAAGTAGTGATCGATATTCAACACACTGTTTGATGTTAATCCGCAAGGTGTTGGTGTGATCCACACAGGAAGATCTAGTATGGAATCCTGCTTGCTCGGCGTCGAGTATGTCTTCGAGATGGTCTTTTATTCACTCCGGGACGAGTTTTGCTATTACCTTGGCGACTGCAGGCAGCACGCAAATTCCTCTCCAATTTTCGCATTGCGTAAGGTCTCCTTTCTTTGGGAGCTTGACAATCTTTTTTTTTTTTTTTGCCACCTTTCAGGAAAACTCTTTGTTCCCCAAGCTCTCTCAATGAATGGGTGCAGGAGCTCACTCGATATTGTTGACGCTACTCGTAAGAGCCCTGCGGGAGTCCAACCGCTTTGTTGTTTGATTGTGGTAAAGATTTCTTCTCTACTGGGGGATACAATGCGTATTCAGTAATTTGTTACTACGGACGGGTCATTGGGCATTGGGTTCACTTCGTTGGCAAAAACGCGGCTCAAAACCGCAGAAAAGTGCTCCTTCCACCTTTTGAGCTGGTCCTCATCCGAAACTAGCAGATATCCGTCTGTGTCTTTTACCAGGTGTTGTTTAGAGCTTTGGACACCTGTAAGTTCTTTAGTAATTCTGTAGGCCCTACTGTCACACCTACTAAGGGCCTCTTCTGCTTCTGTATCCAATGCGTTGATATAGTTATGCTTGTCATGTCGAACGCTACGGCGAACTTCTCTCATCTTCATGCAATACACAGACTCTAGCTCGTTTCTCCCTGCTGCTGGGTAGCTGCCATGCGAGCTTTGAGATGTTTTCTTTCTTCGATCGTAGCCCAAGTTTCTTCGAAAAGCCAAGCACTGTTTCTTATTTGTGGGCGACCGACTATACTTTCAGCACCGGATGTGAAGACATTTTTTATACAACACCAATGGTTTTTGGATGGAGGTGGGTTCCATGGGATCCCTTAGTCTATCGGTATTAAACTTAAGCATTCGGGTGTTTCCTTGGAATCACCGAACTGCAGCTGTACGTAGTCTTGTGGTCGGAACCATCATAAGGAACCATCCCATCTCTTCACCCCTTCTATTACGAACGTTCTGCAGACTGCTTCTAAATCGCCGGGTAAGTATTCGCGAATTTTGTTGGAAGTTGCTGGTCTGTCCGTCGACACCTAACTGATTTTGTAGCACGTCTTGTGCTCAAACATGGTCCCATCATTGTCATTGCCAACCTTGGCATTCAAGTCTCCTATTACCATTATGATGTTACCGCGTGGTGTACTATCATAAGCATTACTCAGCCGGTTATAAAAGGCCTCCTTCTCCTCGTCAGAAAAGACCTCCGTTGGGGCGTAACACTGTATGACGCGACGTACACTAGTCCGGAATCTGGCTTTCAGGATTCTGTCCTCTAAAGGTTCCCAGGAAATTAAACTTTTGAGAGCTGGTTGGAAAGCACTAATCCAACACCCACCAGATTCGCTACAGCTTCCAGGTGCCTTTCCGGAGTAGTGTAGTACAGTGTTACGAGTTGGAAACTTAAACTTCTCCGAGCCCAACCATATCGTCACTGAATTCGTTCTATATTGGAGAAATCTGACATTTTGACGACCTCCACTTCCGTTGTCGAGAAGCGTCTTCACATTCCAGAAACCAATCTTTGTCCGGTATAATAACCAAATGTCGTCAACGTGTTCTCATTCCTTATGCGAGGAGCAGTGTCGGCTCCGGTAGCGGTTTTGATTTCATGAATGCTAACCTCCGTAACCTATCCTAGAAAGCTAGGCATTTCGCACTTGTCATTTTAGCCTATTTACGTATATAGGGATACGCAAATAGTTGCCCGGGGACCACCAAGAGGAGGTAAAACAAGCACTTCATCGTGACTGATTGTTGTGCCACTGACCCAGACCAAGTTCTAAGCATCAATAGCTTCCCGATCAGGTACCATGCAGGTCCATCTGAAGTGTTAATTTGTGAGCTTTGGTAACCTTAACCAGCTTCAGATAAGACATTGCTACTCTAACTACACCCACGTCAGGTACGATTAGAAGGAGATATTGCCACAGAAGTGATTCCTTTCACATTTCCAACACCGACTGCGGCAACTCTAACAAGTTTCTTTTGTTGGTTTAGTGCTTCATAGTATATCACATCTATTTCAACTTTTATATTTCCACGCCTTTCTATCCTATCCCTTCACCAATATCTAAAGCATCCCTGTTTTTGATTGCAGCGACACTTGGGATACTTCTGCTGTTTGCCAACATTGATCATTAAGACAGGGTTTTACTGTGTCTGTCGTCCAAAAGCCAGTAAATCTGGAGTGAATTTTAGCCCAGTAAACTCCATTGCGATTTCTCTGATTGTAGCCATTCGACACTGGATTTTCTCAGAGTGTATAGATTATGCACTTCGTCTAGGACTTGCTATTATTCAGAATCGTTGTTAGTGAGACACAACTATTCACCGCAACCAAACACCTGCGGTCTTCAATGACCTTGTTTAGTCATCTACCGAGAGGATATGGGAATTAATTTTTTCTTAAACTCTGCTAGGGACTTTTAACAAGCCATTTAAAAAACCGAAAACAAATTCACACTCGCAAACAACCAGAAGCAGTAGCAAAACAGGACACCAAGTGATAATTGGCTTTTCCTCCCAACAAACGCCTACCTACTTACGTCACAAAACTTTCACTTTTCTTGGTATTTCACAAAAATGTATGAGCATGGCGATAGACTATGACACTAAAAGGTCTGAAGCTAGAGTAATTACTTGGAGATGTAAGAAAGTACGATAATATCTGACCAAAAAGGACTATGAAACATTTTCTCCCCTCTAAGACGAAGACGAAGCACTTAAGGTACAGTAATAAAAACTTTAACGGAAGCAGCACCCTTTTAAACTCAACTACAACAAGCACTCGCAGACGTTAACACTGTCATTTAAAATTGCTTTAATCCTGATTAAGAATTAAAAAATGGAAACAACGAACAAGTTAATCCAACCGGGGCGGAGGTTCAAATAATTTACCTTGACGCACGAGAAACAAAGTCTTCTTCCTGCTTCTGAGCTCTCTCCGTTCTTTCCATTAATTTGCATGTCAGCGTGTATTTAACCTGCAACGCACTCACCGATCCAAGAATCAAAAATAAATTAAAAAATAATTAAATAAAATAATACAATCAACGGAAGTTTTTTTTAACTTTTATTTTTAAATAAAGCGAAATCACCAGACCATGGATGAAGTTGGTAGATATCTCCAGTTGGTCGGGTGGGTTGTCATCGTCAACCGTCCACCCATCCATCCGTCGTCCGTTGACGTCTTTCTCTCTGCAGATAAGTCATTCCTAGGTCCCAGTCGCGGTCCGGCGTATGTTTGAGAAAATTCATATTTTCCGGAATTTTCTTCTTTTTTTTTTGTGCGAAATGAAATGACGATGGGGAGAAGATAAATGCAGCACCGCAGAAGTCTACCAGTGAATTATTTTAAAGGACCACTGATGAATGCCACTGTATGTACAGATAGTATAAGCATGCACACGTTTTCGATAAATAAAAGGCAAAGGACATGGCTTAATTGAAAAAATATGCTGCACAGACGTGCCAGAGCAAACGGCTTATATTAATTAATTAATTAATTAATTAATCAATTCATTTGTTTCTTTCGTTCGGTCATGCCTTCGGAACTGTGTTTGCTGAGTCAGGATGGACACGTTTTCGTATCAAGCAATACTCACTCATATGTCATGATGATGCAGCGAAAGTTCAGAAGGATTTCTGACGATTTTATGCAACTCATGAGACTCCGACTTGTGACGGCTTAAAAAAATTGCTGGATGGATGTAATTCCCGTTAAATAATCATAAGGAGAGTTGAATGAACTTATAAAAATAACCTTTTGTCTGAATGGTGTAGTCTTGTGTATCACACTCTTAGTTATGTCCTTCGGCGATAAGAGTTTATCCTTCTCGTGAATGTCTCGGTACCACTTGGAGCTGCGTTATTCGCAATTGATAAGCTGACCATCGTAAGCATGTTTTTTATCGGCAACTCGTTTCTGCAATGTTTAGCATTAAAGTGGACACTTTGGCAAATTCTCGAGCAACCTAGGTGCTCAACATAAAGCTTTTACCCTACGTTGTATTCGCAAACCATCAGAGACGGCCTTTACTTTGAAGTCTGCCGTTTCCAGACCTAAAACGAAACGGTGTTGCGTCATTCCCTCTCAAATTTTGGCAACTGTGATCTCATTAGTATGTACGATGATGGTACCCCAACGTACATTTAATAAGACCCAAGACTGGTCCTTGTCGATCGCCATCCTAGAAGTACAGTCTGCTATCAAATAAGAGATTTTGTGTTCGCAGAATGTATTTTGGGGCACTCGCATATTTCATAACGACTCTACGACGACTGATTGAGTTGACAGCGTCGTTGACATCAACTGTCACGAGAACGCCGTACTGTAAAGCCAAACTGTTACTTACTTCGGGGTACTAGTCCAGCCAGATGAACTTTTCCAGCACGTTGATTAGTTTAGCACGAACCAGGGATTGTAGAATCCGTGCTTCATGAACTTGCGGCATCTAAATACGCTCCGCCCTATACAAAAGAAATCTCAGCGACCTCGGCATAAAAGTTAATAGACTGGAGACTGACAGCAGGTATGGCTGGCACCGGCATATCTCGCCACGACTATATGGACCCTATTCGGGACGGAAAAACAGGTGCGCTTTCACTTCCGTGATCTTCGTCGGTTTCCGTGGGGTTACTTCCTCCACCTTGTTTCTCTTTCCTCTCTCCGCTGAAGCAGTGAGAATTTTAGCATTGTTGCTTTCAATAATACTTGCCTTCTCTTTGCGCCTCACGTTTACCACACGTTACCTTGTACAATACTTTTCAACTGCACCTTAGGCGTTTTTCTTTCAGAGTGTGCCTGTTATGGAAAGAGTTGGATGAAAGCAGGAAAAAAAACAGTGACATACACAACAGTGATTGATTCGGAGAAGGGAAGCAGAGTTAGTATGGTTGCGGAAAAGGCACGAAATTCTGAACTTTCGGCTTATGAGCGAAAGCATTTTAATAGCCCGTATCTAAATTTAACTCGTCAGAACTAACACGACATGGGCAAACATCCTCACAGAAGATAGAGTCAATGTTACCAAAGGATGTTTCAACAAGTTCCTCAAATCTTCTATATTAAAGTACAAGAACGTGTTGTTCAGGAACATTGTCTGGTAGTTTTAATTCAGAATGAACCATTCAATCTGAGCGATGAGAGCCAAGACTTCTGTCTAGCCTAGGTAGATAGGTAAGAGTGGCTGTTGGAAATACCAACCCACTTAGGCCTATTGGCCCATTGTGATGCCACGTGGTCATCTAACTAATGGAACCAGTTTGGGCTTATGATGAAGCGTAGGAGACTGTTTACGTTTATATTTTTTAGATCGTTTAGGTCGTTGTAGAAGAAAGCTCCTAAGTGAAGTTTTACTGGGAGAGAACTTTACATGTACAGAATAGGTGGAAGATTGTCTCCTCCTCTTCCCCGTCCATCCAGCTTCTACAGAAATCATTTGTAAAGGCGCCAAGCCATCCTGCGTGCTTGCCTATGAGACAGTGTCCAGTGATGACACCTATGATGGCGCTGAGATGCTTCCTATTTAGAAGCATCAGACATTTAGAGCGATTCAGATCCAGTTTTGGACAGATCTGTTTGGTCGCTAGACATGTTGGTTCAATAGTCCACCTAAGGTCTGTTCTGTTATTGGCTTCCAGCTTTAATGTTAGTTTGTACGTAGCGATTGGTATACCTATGCTACCAGGTAGAATAAGTAGAGTGGTTCCAATTTTGGCGAGTTCATCGGCTCCACAGTTCCCCGGAATATCTCTGTGGCCTGGCACCCAGCAAAGGTGAAGGTTGAACTGTTCTGCCATCTTCATAAGAGATGATGAGCATTCAGGCGCGGTTCTAGAATTTAATGAGATCGAGTACAAGGACTTGGTAGTGGCCAGCCCGGACAGAGCTTCTTTAATCGCCAAAATTTCCGCTTGGAACACGCTACTGTGATTTCGAAGACGGAACGGGAGGCTTAGATTTAGTTTATCTGAGAAAACACCACCACCAACTCCGCTATCGGTTGTATGTAGATCGTGTAGAGCTGGATTGACTTGTCCTCCATGAAAGAAACGTTCTGGGACGTTCTAGAGGGGAAGCTTAGATGGAAGTTTTTGTCAAACCAATGTTCAGGTATGGGATAACCGATGTTGTCTGTGAGGTTTCCTAATGTGTTAAGAATGTTAGCGTGGCCAAGTGAATTATTTGTCCACTGTAGGGCTCCGCTTATGCATAGACATGCTGTTCTTTGGACTCTGCTTGACTGCACTTTTTAAGGCCGTCCACCAGACGACCTCCCCTTAAGTTAGTATCGGTCTTATGACCGAGATGTAAAGCCAGTGGGTTATCCGAGGTTGAAAGCCCCATTTATTCCCAATGGCTTTTTTGCAAGAGAATAAGGCTGCTGCAGCTTTCTTGACACTTTCTTGATAGTTGGGTTTCCAGGTTAGTTTCCTGTAAAAAATGAGATCCAGATATTTTGCTGTATCAGAAAATATTAAACTGGCACCGTTTATTGAGGGAGTGTCTATAATTGGAATTTTGTATTTCCTCAAAAAGAGGACAAGTTCAGTTTTAGGGGGGTTTATTCCCAATCCAGAGCGATCTGCCCAACGGGTTAATCTATTGAGATTTACCTGAAGGAGTTCTTTAATGGTTTTAAGATGCTTACCTGATACGGCTATAGTAACGTCATCCGCATAGGCGATCACCTTGCTACCACCCGTTTCCAGGTATAACAACAGTTCATTAATTACTAAGATCCTGAGAAGGGGAGAGAGGACACCGCCTTGCGAAGTACTTCTGCTGACACATATTTTAGCAGAAGACTGATCAACTCCCCACGTGAGGCGTCTACCTGCAGAGTTGACAACGCAGTCGTGATTGCGGATATGTTGACGTTGTTAAATGCACCCAGGGAAGCAACCATTGTGTACTCTTTATATTGTAGGGATCGTTCGATGTGGCTAGTCAGTGAATGCAAAGCCGTTTCCACCGACTTTCCTTTACAGTAGGCATATTGAGCCGTTGACAGAAGCCTTGGATCAATTTTAGCTCGTATATCAAACAGTCGTTCTAGAGTCTTCAGAAAGAAAGATGATGGACTTATAGGTCTAAGGTCCTTTGAGACTACATGAGAATATTTTCCATCTTTGGGAATGAAAACTACATTGACTTCTCTGGAATGACACTGGAATGTAGATCAGTTCTACACAGCCCTTCATGATGTTCTCTAGCGTAAGCAGAATAATATCTGAGGACCTCTGTAGCTCAGCAGGTATTATACTGTCCGCACCAGCAGACTTGTATGTTTTGAACCTATTCAGCGCCCAAAGCAGTTTGTCCCTTGTGATCAGAACATGAGTTTTGGTCCCGCTTGCAGTAGGCCTGTTTGGGTTGCTACTGGCCGAGAATTAGGAGCCAGCTGGAAAGTGGGTGTCCAGCCGCAGCTTGAGTGACTCATCACTTGAGGTTGTCCAAGAGCCATTGGTTTTTTTCAAACAGCTAAGCATCATAGGATGTGTAGAGAGGACTTTTTTAGCCGCGATGCAACAGAGCTTTCCTTGATTTTGTCACACAAAGACCTCCAGGATTGCCGCCTTGCCTTCCTCATTTGAGGGATTCTTTGTATGAGTCCCAGTCAGTCACATTTCTTGTGCTTTCTGCTAAGTTGAAAAGTTTTCTGCAAGTGTTTCTGAGCAGTCCCAACACTGATGCCCACCAGTGCGGCTTTTTCTTGCCTCTAGGTTGAGTACGAGGGCAATAAGCGGCATACCCTAATTAAGAGCCAGGGTGTACTTGAGAGTTCAGAGGTTCTGACAGTATTCCTCTGTATTTTGTCCAATCAGTTTTCTGATAAATCAGGCTGAATTGGATGTATCTGTGGTCTGAAAAAGAGTATTCAGATGATACCATCCAGTACATCAGCATTTGAATGATGCTGTCGCTGACAAAAGCGATATCTAGCACTTCCTGTCGGTTTCTAGTTATAAAAGTGGGCTCATTGCCAATGTTGCAAATAAAGTGACAAAGTGACTCATCTCTACGTTAATGTCGGTACTGGCCGTGTGATGAGCGTTAGCGTCGCATCAGATGACGAGGCCGGTTTTTTGCCTTCCAGCTTCCAGTACCACCCTTTCTAGCTTATCTCCAGGGAGAAAGTCCACATGATTATGGCCAAAGTAAGCCGATGCCAGCCAGAAGGAGCCTTTGGCAGTCTCTAGTCTGGCAAGGGTTAGGTTGGGGTTGCTGAGATTAGAAAGTAAAAATGTAAATGTATACGGGTGTCCCAAGTCCACCTGGATTAGGATAATGTCTTATGCGTTTTTGGAGAGACGTAGAATAACTGCGGCCGAAGCCTTTTTTGAGTGATGGAGATTAACCTTTAGAAACCGTATCATTGCTACAGTTTTCCAGAGTAGCCTCCACCACGGTTCTGTTGAGGTCCTCCGATTCTGAAAATGTGCCCAAGAGCTCATCTTCTTCCTCTGATCGTATAGGACTGCTTTTTGCTTCGTCATCGGTTTCCATTTCCGACAGGGTGTCAAAAGAGGAGACCGACGGCTTAATTGTCACCTCGGATAGATTGGAGTCGTCACTATCCATCTCTGGAAAAGATATCGACGCTCCATGATCTAAGGTTGTATTTGGTGTCTCCGTTAAAGGAGGAAGAGGCTGCTTATCAGCGTCCAGCTCATTCTTTTTGTAGAACCTTAGATGTATAGACCCGAATCCGAACCAAATCATGCATTTTGTCTGCGCTAGAGGATTAAGGGACTCCTTATTGATCACGATCAACGCGTATCTATAAGAACCCCTTAGTTCATCCAGTTTCGTGACTTTGCAGTCATGAGTCGGAAGGGTCGGGCTATTGAGCCTGATGATTTCCAGAATGCTTTCTGGGGGGTACGGTTCGGCTGGGATCCAGGTACGAGTTCAAGGTCTGCTAGGGATGTCCTCCTTAGACAAATCTCTCCTAAACCACCTATGGCCTTAGTGAAGAGATCGGGAGATCTCTAATTGACACATGCGATGAGCTTGACGTGGCCTTGGTGCCAGTCAGCATCGCTTGTGATGGGAGGTGGTCCGGGGTTCTTCCGCATGTTGGCCAAGAAGTTGCTCGAAAACTTTAGCTTGACAAACTGCCACAGTTCAGGTGTTATAGAACCGTCGGTATCGTTCCTATCGACTACCGCGGTTATTATTGCATCCTTTAGGACCTCAGAAATGTGCTGTTGGATGGCCCAGGGGTTTTGGTGCTGTGAGTTTCAGACCTCTTGGGAGCCGGCACGGTTTCCTCCAACGATCTCTGGCACTTGGAGGAGTCTTTAGTTGTTTTGGGAGCAGTGGAAGTAGTGGGTAATCCGTATTTTAAGATGTTTTTGCCCAGCCAATCTTGCTCTTTATGTCCGCACTTCTCTCCACCTCCGGAATGGATCCGAAGATTTTGGTGATGCCTGAACCATTTCGGCGTCTTAGGTAGAGCGCCTTAGATGTAGCTAGCCGATGCGGCTGAACTCCAGATTCCTCCTTGGGGAGAGGTGTTTTGGTAGCAGCGACAAATCCGTGGCCTGCCAAAAACTTGCTGCTGCTAGGGGTGGAGGAAGTGAGAGGAATATGGCTTGCCACAGTCTTAACACTCCTTGAAGATTTCTTTTTAGGATCGTGCCACTTGCCTTTAGAGGATGGTGTACCATGGCCTGCCACAGTTTTACCTCCTCTCAAAAATGTAGGAGGCTTGCCTGTATTCGGTGCAGCCACCGTTCTACCGCCCGCTATTAAAGGGGTACCGGCCTCGGGTTTTGGTTTGTTTAGTAAGTTTTCCATAATGTGGTCCCACGAGTAGCGGAGAAAGGGTGGTCCATCCGGTTACTCCGTTCGTAACTGAGCTATTTTTGGAGATGCTGGGCCCTCAGCCAGGTTGATCTTCGTCACGGGTCGTATGACACCTTGATCCAGTCCAGTGGAAAAAGCAGCGGTTGGCCTTTAGTCGCCTGAGATACATAGCTAGGACATGTTAGAGTGAATGAATTTCAACATTCAAGATCAAAAGGTATTCGTTTCGCTCTTAGAAAGACACTCCTAAGCACAAGTAAAAGGGTACCACAAACATCTTGGAACGCGCAACTATAAGCAGTTTGTCAAAGATTGCGCTAATAGGAGAGTTTTATTGGTTAAGACTCAGCTCCACTAAATAATTGTTGCGTCATCTACATAAGAAAGTACGAATCAGTTAAATGAGACAACTTTAACCAACAAGGCCAACGTTAGAAGAAGGTATTCCCCAGTGTTTGGAGAGAGAATTCTAAATTTGGCAGAAAGATCTTCACATTTTCTTCTTGTGATAATGAGGTGTGTACTCGTCGATGTAATGATGTACCGCTCAGTAGTGGGTTCATAAAAATGAAAGCCTAAATCACCTTATCACCGTTATTCTTAACTAATTCTTATGTGAATTAGGTTCTCATGCTCATTATCCAACAGCCATCTGAAGAAGATCATTTAACAACTTTCAACCTACTTAAAAAGTCATTCCCCAATTACTACGCCTAGCAAATCACACTCTTACGGATACTATACCACGAGACGACCATGCTGAGTCATAATTCCCAAAAACCAGGCCATGAAAAGTCGTCCACAAACAATAAAAACCAACAAACTTCTACGAAAGATTATGGTAAAGAAGAAGGCCAACAATAACAACAGCTGAACGGAAATGTAAAATGAATCGGTTGCGTCTTAAAGTTCTAATCGCTGAGTGATTTCTCTGCTCCAATTAACATCACCAGTCAACATCCATAGTACGGCTGGTAAGGTACTGAGGAAGTGCCCGCACTCCGGCTTTATACCGCCAACAGCAATAGACATAAAGACGTCACTCTCTCGGGGAAAAATGGGAATGCCAAACCAAGCAGTTTCTGGGCACTGAATTGACCCCATCTGCAAGCTGTAAGTCTGATTCCCATTTCGATTCGGGCAGGAACTGCTTGTTAATCTTCTTCTCTTTGGGTAGATTGTTTCTGGCTGATGGTGGCGGTGGATGGACGGACTTGTACTACGAGGTGGCTTTTCTTCAGTACTGCAAATGCATTGTTGATCGTCAGATACTGAGAGGGGCTAGAGTGTTACCAAAGAATTTGTATGCTTGTGTTCCCGTGAATTGATTAAGTGCGCGAATCAGCAAATAAAGCATTTTCAACGGAGTGGCCAGCCAAGTCTATTAGTATGGAGGAAGGTTAGAGGAAATCTTCATCAGACCATGGCCACGAATAGATTGAAAGTGAAATTTTCCATTTACCAGTTTCCATTGTCCGATATTCCCCCTGGTTACTGCAAGTAATTCACCATAAAGCGAAAACCTAGTGGTTGCGGCTATGGCAACGCAAAGACGGATTATGGCCAGGAATTCGATGGTTTCACGTTCACCTTTTCGTTTGCGATTGTGGTCGATTTAAAGTAGCGAAAGCAATTAGCGAGGTTTTCGCAGTTTTCGCAGTTCGTTGGGTCTAATCGGATGATGATTAATGTGTGGCGGGCATGTGACGCGGTAGTTCGCTGGACATTGAACTGGAGTAGTTCTTGAAAGTGAAAATGGTTCAACCGAATCAACGCTGGATTATGTCATGGGAGTGCTTCGGAGTATGATGTACGATGTGGGAAATGGGTAAACGAGGTACTGCCAGTTCGCATGTTGGCATGCACTTCAAGGAATCGTATTCAACAGTTGGTAATGGTAATGCCTTTTAATGTTTTTTTTGGTATGTTGTGCTCGAGAAGAGGTGGTGACTCTAATGGAATTAATCATCCATAAGTTGACGTTGTTTTTATTTTAACTAAAAGGGTTTCTAGCTAAGGCCAAAGGCATACATATATATAAACTGATGTAAAGATTTGGTGTGGACCAAGGTCTGGTCACTTCATTCAGCATGTTATTCGTTTTATAATTCTGTGCAGCGAGAGACCGGTCGAGAGAGCAGTATCTTTTTCAAATGCAATAGTTTTCACTATCGTGGCAACGGCTTCTAGAATAATTCCGCAATTCTTTAAAGACGACTAAATGGAGAAAAATCATATTCACGCTCTTTAGCACATTAGACGCGTGATCTGGTTCCCACGTCTTTGAACTGCCTGGACGTAGGCGGGAGGTCGGTCACGCACACTAGCAGCATAGGCATAAAAATAGTAAGAAACGACGGCATCATGGAAGTAAACGTATATGAATCCATTACCTTGATGGACGGTTCTTCTGTACACCGAAAAAGAATCTGGAATGACGAGTAAAAGTTACGAACTGGAAAATGTGTTACGGTAACGCAAAATCGACAAAATGTGCATTCAAGAAAGCATGTTGCGAAATGTCGGAAACAAGGACTTCTACATAATTGAACTTGCCAACGAATGTATTATTAGAGGATGTAACAAAATAAGAACAGGGTTGCCATCATTTTAATAGCTGACCTCTTAAGCTTCGTAAGCGTATCCCAAGTTAGCGACCGACAGACATTAAAACCGATAAATGAACACGAAATGGGAAATATTGTATACGCCTAATTGGGACACTGAGTAGTCCGAAAAAGAAAATATTTTGGCGCGATTTCGATGAGCTTCTAAATGGAATATTAAAAGAGGAAATGTTTTTTGATGATACAGATATAAACGAGTACATGGAAGATTCAAGCTTCGAGGGGGAAGATTGCATTCTCAGTGGAAGAGATTGTACTGAATTCATGCAAATCATAAAGTCTTACCAAATGCGTTATTTATTAAGAAAGAACGGCCGTTGATCACATGTAGATACCGAACAAAGACGGTTTATCATCCATTCTGTAATAATGCGAAATGCGAGTAAGATATCCCAAAGGACGATGTGCACCGAAGAAATTCCCCGCAATGGAAACAAGGGTGATGTCCAGAATCAGGCTATCAGGGCTTTATTGGAGCTACTTTCCGACATATTCGGAGCTAAGGTTAATAAGAGATTTTCAAGACTGAGCCAAGAATTAAAAAAAAGCGTCTCCGAAGATGATTACTGGCATCGGATCATCTTACATCTCAAAATTTCAGACAAGTTTGGGGGTTATGCGTTGAGGTAACTTTCCTACCACCAAGAAAAAACAAATATCTCGAAACAAAAACAAACCTCGGATATGGATGACCCTACTCTTGATGACTCCAGAAAACGACACAAGGCCAACTACCTTCGGATCAACACGTGTAATGTTCTGACCAATAGCAACCCACGTGGAGCCGAACAACAAGCAAAGGCCCTTGATTGCTATCATGCTGATCTCACAGACATCCTAGTAAAGCCATGGGATGGGTCGGGCAAAGGAGAGACTGTGACATCCAATATGATGATTGATATAGGAATAGATACCACACTTGTTCTTGCGAATTTTTTGTCATAACCGGCACACTTAGCCAGGAAGTCTTGAGTTTTCCACAACTTGGGTGAACCCCAATCTGCATCGGCTTAAGTAAGCTAAATTCGCTAAAATAAACCTAATATCCCACAATTTCCCGCAGAAGAGAAGGACTACGATGCCACCAAAGAATGTTTCCACGAGCTGCTTGACAAGTCATATGAACATCCGTCCAGAAAGGAAAGGATGACATTTGGTAGGACAGTTGGTAACTATAACTTTCACGAAACTACGTCTGGCAACGGACTTAGGCTTACTGACACACACTGTTTTCCCATTTTAATGTGCACAAAGAGACACGGCGTTATTCTGCAATGCTGAACCACATTGGTCATTTGCCATCGACGTTAGGCATGCCCCCATATTCCGGACATTCGAACCTATCGGGCAGCCAACAAGTCCTCTGCTGTCAGCATCAAGTACTGAAGACCACTCGCATCGCTACTAACGTGCCAACGTCGGCGCAACTAATTTGTTGAATTGCACCCGACCACCACTACAATAAACCGTCCCAGGTTTGATGAAAAATGCCGGCGGCACACGCAAAAATGGACAAGCCCATCGGTCTCTCCAAAAGTAGGAAAAAGAGCACGTGAATCAGGCGATCGAAAATATTGAGAGTTTGCAGCCTAGAAACAAAGTTCAGCAGTTGTACCAGCACGTAAAAGCAGCGTGTCAAGGCGAGAAGATCCGTACAGAAACCTGTAGATATGTAGAAGAAGACCTTATAGTCGAGTCCGTGCTGAGAATATGGAAAAACTTTTTCCATGGATTGTATAACAGCGACGAAGAATAACATCCAGTCGTCAGGCAGAATATACCTATGCCAAGTATGGAGGTATAAATCTACTCAACAGTTCGTTCAACATCTTATCTGACATGGCATGAACATCTGAAACTCCTCAGTATCAACCAGACTGAGCCCTATCAGCGAGGCTTCAGACCACGAAAGTCGAAAATATACAGAATTTTCACGCTCAGGCAGATACTGGAAAAAAACTCAAGAAGTCCAAATCGATGTCCACCATCTTTTCATCAATTTTAGCTGTTACTAGCGCCTCATGAGTAAATATGTTGGTTAAAGAGGTTTTTAACGACTTGCTTAATAAAGGATTACTGCTCAGTAGGATTGCTACGGCTGTCGCGCACGTACAGAATTTAATAAAGCAGTTAATAGAATAAACTAGGATCGAGCAGATTACGTACCTACAATCGGAAATATTGGATTTAAATGTCTCGCTTCCAATAGAATTAAGTGAAGCAATTAGGGGAACAACTTTCTTGCCATGAGATATGACAATAACTAGCGATCGGTAAAACGACTGCCGTGTACAGTGAAAAAATATAGCAAAAAGTCCTAGACCCCGACAACGCAATGTTAGTAAGCTTCATCTTTTTGTTAGGAAGGTCTACACTGGATGCGATTTGAAGTATGCAGATAATGACGGAAGAATGTTGCGAAGCTTCGAAAGACTTTTACATCGCATTCGTCCACTTAGAAAAAGCATTCGATAGAGTTGCCAGAAATCTTACGTGGACAGCGCTAAATTTTCAAAATATATGCTATGAGAATGGAATGCGGAATGCACAGAGGAAATAATGGTTCGCATAGCCCTTAAAGTCATCTCTGGTAGCAGTAGGTATACGAACGATCTAGTTTAAGGCGTGTCAAGACTTAATATCTCATCAACCTAGTTCGAAAAGAACTGCTATTTTATTATCGATAATATATAAAACATTGGAATGCCATTGGTTCTTTTCATGTCGCAGCTGTAAGTAAACACTATCGATGCAATATCTTTTAACTTGATTTACTATAGATGAACTGTACATACAATCGTATGAACTAGCAAGTTTTTATACTTTGACTTCACCAGTAACACGACCAGGCTCTCAACTTTTGTCACCGAAAAGTAATAGATAGTCAAGCTTATCATTCTATCCTCTGTATACACTCGTATCATCTGGACTGTTACGCGTATCAATTCGGCCGAAAGCCCAGTTTAAAATCTATTCAATTGCGTGCAGATTTCTAGACTGACAAAGCTAGTCCTTACGATGCAAGGGAAATGGCCTAATTGACCAACCTTTCCTTAGCTACTCATGGGAGCAAAATTTCGTGCACTGGCACTAATAAGACCTGCAAAACTATATAACGTCTCCTCAGCATTGGCGCCGCTATCAGAGTCGACTTGACATTGACAGACGAGCATAGATAGGCGCTGTATTACGCGGGTCAGTAATCTAACACGAGCCTTCTTGTCGTAGACTAAACCGGCGACGCAGCCTATTCTCGTATGTATTAAGTCCTATGTTTGCATTCTCTAATATCATGATAAGAAGACGGAAAAGGATTGGACTTCGGCAGAGAACGTCTCGTTCCTTTCAGTCACAGAGAAACTGCTGTCAGTCAAGCTGAGCAAAGCCTTAATTGTAATTACCATCAATAATGTTTGGAAAATCCCGCGTAATCAACTCGTATGAACCTCATTAATATGAAGAACAAAACTTTGACCCGTACCGTAAAACGCAGAAAGGGAGTACCAATGTAAGGGGCCCCAAAAAGGCGTAGAACAATCGGTAAGCTATTCGCCGCTTCAAAGAAAGTGAAGGCGGTTAAAACCTTCTCCCAAAGATTTTCTGATTCGGTAGAAGACAGTCACGTAGTTGTGGTTCTCAAAATGTTCAATCGTTGTGGAGAAAGCATATACGACAACTTGGGGCTTCTAGTACACATCAGGACCCAGTGCACTGCATTAAGTCTGCCATCGGCTGTCTTGATGACAGGGATAGCATCCATTACGGAACCAATACAAAATTCAAAGCCCTTACCCTGAGACGATTTTAAACATCTTGCGATGAAGAACTAGTAGCTCCCGATCAACTACTTGAGGCTTATGCCAGGCTTTTGTGCCGCAATCTAACATACATCTGGCTAATAAATAAATAAAAGATGGTCGTGAGTCTTCTTATTGAATCCATTCCTTTCAGCCGAGCAAGGAATTTCGTCATTAACATTGGTGTTCGATTTGTACAGTTAAGGTTGTTCAAGAAAGAGAAGAATGCCATACCGAGCCATCGGACACGCTCTCGTAGGCTGCCTTTGGAGCTTACCAGAACAATATGCACTCCCTTAAAGAACAGACCAATGGTCGAGAAATTCTCATAATTGAAATGTCTCCGCTGTCCTGCCAAGCAAGTAAAGGAGATTAACCCCCATAATTCTAGATTCGCCACTTCAAACCGTACTATCCTACCTCATCATAAGCGGTCAGTATACAGGCCTTATCCAAAAGCTAGGGCTTATCTGAAACTGCGTCTTCGAAGTACTCATCCCGGGGGTAAAAACACCAACATACAACATCTTCTATCCGGAAAAAATAACACGGTACGAGTACACCCAGAGCTTGCACAAATCGCAGAGGGTCGGCTTTTCTTGACGAAGATGAAGATCTTCTAGGCTCCGTCATTAGTGAGGCGGTAATTGAATCCAGGACCATAATGGATTTCATATCCCAGATAACGCGATTAATAGCCAATGCATGTACGAGTACATGACACGCACGAGAAGAACTTACTTGCGTTCCCTGACTTGGAATGCCGACGACCAGCATACCGAGAAGCAATCGCCTTTGCTCTAGAGATCTTTGCGAACAACTTAATTACGATATATGGGATAGGACTTATCAAATTGTATCAATGAGGCTGAAAGCTCTTAGCATACAATCGCCCATGTGTCCGATAATGTTGCGATAAATAGTTGCACCCCAATTTCCTCGCCAAGAAAGTAGTGTACTGGTTGGTAAAATTTGTCACGAGAGTACCCCCATTCCTATGATAAGCATGTAAGAAGGTGCGTGACAAAAAATCACCGGGACAGGATGGTGTTCCAAATGAAGCCTTAAAGATCGCAATTAAAGCACGACCGGATATGTTTGTTTAATGCGTGTCTTCAAGAGGACATTTCTCCTGCCCCTTCGAAGCGCCAACAGCTTTTGCCAAAGGAAGAGAGGGCTCAAATGATTCTTCATTCTATCGCCTTATTTTTTTACTTGACACGGTTGGGAAAATCTTTGAGCATTTGGAACAGACCACGGTCAACAGTGGACGCAATAAATGAGATCATAACTAGAGCTCGAAACGCAATACAGGGCAGGCGCTGGAAACGAAGCATCAAGAAATATTGCGCCATCATAACCCTGGATGTGGAAATAGATATTCCGAACTACATATATCCGTAAAATGATAACGAGCTATATCTTGAATATATATCCTGCATGTCTCTGACTATGAAGAAGTTACTGGCAGTGTGTCACAAGGCTCGGTCGTAGGACCCCTACTGTGTACGATGTACGATGTAATATTACGCCTACAAATTCAAAATGAAGAGTCAACTATCGGATTTGCAGATTACATTGCCGTGGTGGTCGTGGCAAGAACGCTAGAAGAAGTTCAGCTCTACAGCAACGAAACAATTGTAGCTGTACGTCGCTGGGTAACTAACAACCGATTTCAACTCGCAGATCACAAAATTGAAGCGTTTTCAGTACGAGTAGGAAAATTCGGATTAGAGTTGGAGGACATGAAATTGCTGACGACTACAATTGGAGGCCCAATACAGAATAAAAGACTTCTTGCTGCAGCTGCGAGTTCTATGTATACTCATGGATGCAGTGGAAATATGGCCTAGTGTTGCAAAGATTATGGCTTACATAAGGGAAGTCAAATCTATCCCCGGTCTTAGGGCTCTCAGAGTTAGCAGTGAGTTTCGAAATGTTTCGCATGTTGATATACTCGTCGTATCTTGAATGCTTTCTGTCAACAAACTTGCTGACGAAATAGTAAGACTCAAAAGCGAGCGAGTCCAGGCGGCTTAGTAAGCGAGGGAAAAAGAGAGTACGAAAGAACCCGTAGTATTTCAACTTTTCGACAGCAATGGAACATATCCTTAAAAGGAAGATGGACACATCGTCTTATACCAAGGATCGATGTGTAGTATATTGGACAGTTTTTGATGGAACATGTTTGTTCCAGGGAATATCTATTTAAACGCAGACCTGAAAACATCGCAAACTGTCCATATTGTGAAAATGCGGAACAGTATTTTTTCATTGCCCGCGGTACGTGTCCGAGAGGACGGCCTTACGCCAACAATTTGGAAAGTGGCCCACTCCCGATAATATCGTTAGCTATATGCTTCGAAACGAGCAAAACTGGATCCGTGTTACTAATGTATGTATGTATACTCAGCAACCTTAGGCGGGTAGATCGCCAAAGTGAATCGAAGAAGTAAGATGATCGAATAGTATAGAGTTAGCTCAGTTTTCAAGCCGAGCCCCGGTACTATGGGGGGCATAAATCAGTCAGTTCAGGTTTTAGCCGGCAATAATCCTGCACTGGACTGACTCGACGTTCCCAGTTTAATTTTCGTGCGTCATTGAAGCACACAGCAGAAAGAAGAAAGCACAGACTTATGTTATCTAACCACTACCAGTCGTTTTATCTACATATACAACGTGGGCAGGACTCCATTGCAGTCTGCTTCAAACGATAAGCATCACCTAATTTTGGCTTACAATTATAATATTGTACAAATCATTTTGGAGTACAATGCACTCACTCAAGCGACCTCAAAATCACACTCCGCAGTTTAGCTGTTGGCTGTTTGAATAGCACTTTTCAGAGTTAAGGACCTTCTTACTCTCCATAGAGGCTATGGTGTTGTACATTTTAACTCCAAGTTTACCTCAATGTCATTGTGTGCCATAAGTTATACGAAACACCACAATTTCTCTTCATTTAAGATGTACGAGTAACACCGCGCGGACGGTTTCCCTACAACCTATCCGAGTATTGCATTGCCATCAAATCTAATTCATTTGCCGAAGGGAACGCCCGCTTTGGTTTGACTGCGACTGCCAACGCCAAGATAAGCTTCACTTGTAATGCGCGTTCTTGGCTGTGTGCAAACAAATCGAAACATCCCTAGGGAGAATCAAAGGTAATAATAAAAGTACAAAGAACAGTACCCCAAGTACACAAAGAACAAGTACGAATACACGTACCTCAAGTGCTGAACCGTGACAGAAGGATTTCTCTCCATCTTCGCCACCTCCGTTCAATTCAGATAAATTGCACATGGTGTAGGGGTTGCTTAAACAACCTCCGCATTCTGGAACCCCAATGCCAGTTCCATTTCAGGCAGGCAGGCAGGCAGGCCACCATCAACGACTGGCGAAATGTGCTTAATTGAAATTTATTGTTGCGTCTTTCATAAAAGTTAATGGAAAATCCGCACAAATCGCTTGTATTGCTTGTACAGCTTGTACTGTTGTTCTGGGAGTGTTAGGTGGGCATAGGCGCCCTCAAGCGGCAACAATTTGTATTTTTGTTACCAACACCACTGCCACCCGATTATGTGTTTTAGTAGGTAGAGTTGCTTGATGCCTACCACCACCCCCTTGGGGCTTTGTCGTGCACCTATTGTCTGTGCCAAACGTTATTGTCCTATGCTACTGTTTTGCGTGCGTTGGAGGCTTTTCTACCTAAAGCTCCTAACAGGAGGCTTCATGTGGCAGGAGTGGGTGCTAAAATGCCTTTATCACCTTAAAAATTGTCAGACTCTAGGGGGTGGAGAGCCAACCAGAGGGGGATAATATGAAATGTCGTCGTACTTTCGTTTTTTTTCTGTTTCATTTTCTTTCTGGAAAATTTTCCTCTCTGCTTGTCATAGCTTCTGCAGATCCTGTGAGCCCTTGTTTTGTGTGTATGAGAGCAATTTGTTGATGCTGTTGGTATTGTTGTTGTTGCTGTTGCTGTTGCTGTTGTTGTTGTTGTTGCTGATGTTGGTGTTAGAATGTTTCCTTTTTCCCATTGGAAATTACAATCACAGCCAATTCGAAGAAATTCGCGAAGGAGTCGCACGATGTTTTTTTTTTTTTTAATTTTTGCCTTGTCATGCCTTTGCGGGGGAGGCTGAGTACTCGGTAGGCGTGTGAGCCGAGTAAGCATCTTAACAGTAAATTGAACTTTAATTTCAAGATTTCTTAAATGCGATTACGTCATGACGGGATGTGGGCGATTGGGAGGAGGCGAGGATTTATTAAGTGGTAAAAATTTTGCACAGCGATAAGGAAATGATTTGTAAAATGATGAGGCGTTTATTTTTCTGCGTCTTACTTCAAAAAAAAAAAAAAGATCAGATCTGAAGGGATGTTGTTATTAGGGGCTGAATGTACACAGAATACGACACCTTACGCTTTAACGCCTTTAAGCTCATTAAAGGACGAAGAACCGAAGAATAGTACATAGGAGCCGCAGGCTTTCGATTGATAGGATCAGAGCTGTCATTGCTGCTTAGATGACTTAGCTCGGCACTAAATAGTGTTTAGCTCTGAATTAGATACAAGGGCAAACTGTTCAACCAAAATATGCTGCGGAATGCACAAAATAGTGCAAAAGTTGCATCACAAGATCCTTGCGGTACTTACAGCATAACTATAATCTGGTGAATAAAGAATGAACGAGTTTCAGACTTGGCTAAGCCTCTATAATTGAACGATTAGAAATTGCGACATGCCCCAACAGAGGAGTGAGACAATGCAACTAAAGAAGGCTTATAAGAGCAGTGCATTAGGTACAGCATAAAATAGGTACTGGGCGCCTTAATGCCAGGATAGGAAAAGCGGGAACGTTTGCTGGTCTGTGGGAATGCACAACCAGTTCGAAATCGCACTCAAAAACAGGCTGATCTACTTTCAAACTAAACCGAACATCGTCGTGGTAAGCAGCAAATATTCTGTGAAGTCTTGACGTCAGACGGCTGTAAAGCATGCCCCCGATTCCTCCCATGATCCCACAATCACTATCGTCAAGTTCAGAAAACCAGCGGGAATTTCGCGAACAGACATCCCTGAAGTGTTGGGTTGCACAACCCGTCCATACAACTCATATTTCGAACATGAACCCCTGTGAGCGCACTCAGTTAAACAGATGGCGTATCGTGCAGCACGATAGGATTAAGGGCTGAGTCAAAAGACCATAAACTTGTCTAAGAATGAAGTTCGAAAATTCTACCAAAAGGAGAAAAGGACGTCAAAGGCACCAACAATTAAAACAAGGCCGTCGAAGACGACCCAAAAAAGAAACATCGTACTAAAGACGCAGTCAGCGCTCAAAATTTTGAAGAACAACTTCTCTACATTGTTAAACGGCGAAGATGACGAATGTACCGCTGTTACGTAGGATACAGTATTCAACTCGGCCCAAGACGTAAAAACTTCCGTTCCGCAGACCAAAACTAAGTAAGGATAGCAATAGGCATACTCAAATGCAAAATCGATACTCAGCGCCTCGATGTATACAAAACCATGGCCTGACGTCCCTAATAAACTCATTCAATTATGCAGGATCTTTCACTGTTTTGATGTTTTAAGGCGACTTAGACAGCGCAATGCGCTATTAAGCTAACGCCAGAAACCCAATAATGTTTAAACAATTTATCCAGTTACTCTCATTGTTTGCAGAGCAAGGTTGCAGAATTGGGCAGTTCGAAGACAGGAACGAGAAATTTTTAGAAGTAAGTTCTGGCTTTAACCTTGATTAGCTTAATTAAGGAAACAAGGAAACGTCCAGCAACTGCAACTGCGGCTCCATCATCGACCTAACATTCGTCAGCAGGATCATAGTCAAATAGGCAAACTGGCAAGTCATTCTTAAGGTCATAGAAAAGCTTAGATTTGAAAAGCAGTATCTGCTTACTAGGTTTCAAACATGAAGACTCTCAACGGCGCAGCTGAGGAACAGGTGAATAAAAATGCAATTTGCCTTAGACAAGAAAGCGGATGTATCTGTGAAATGAAAACGGCATAGAAATGAGAGGAAGCGGGCTTTCTGGTGAAACGAAACATATATAGACTGAGAGCTCATTTGCTCAGAATACAAAACGCCATACAAAGCGTAGTAGACAAAGAAAATGGGAAAGCACTAAGGAAATATTGATAGAATTTTTCAAAATTAAGAAATAGACGTGGAAGTTTATAAGAAAAAATAAAAGTGAAGCCTTTCAACGGACAGCATAACACGTGAAAATGTGCATACAAAAATTATACTGAACGAGCTGAAAGGTGGCATAGGCAAACCCCCAATTATGATGGAAACAAAAGTCGCGTTGTGTGTTTAACAGGCTTAATAAAGAAATAGTCAGTTTAACCACTAATGTTTCGCAACTCCTTTTGCAAGACCAGCTACCATTCATTCTCCTTTGAATTGGCTTCAACTACAAAGGTGTAATCCACAAAACTTCTTGTAGGATTCAATAGATTTCCAGTGAGCCAACGATTTCCTTTTTATTCGCACCGAACAACCGGATATTCGTGAGGTGCATATCTACACTATAGCGGTCATATTCAATACGTGAATCATGCAACGCAACTGAAATAGCAACGATTCTTCCACAGCCATACCTGAAGTCCTACTTTCCACGTAAAAAATGACAACGGCTTCCCGATGAAGAAACAGGCCTCCGACCTCCTTTACACACGATGCCTTATGAAAGGAAAATTCCGAAAAGAATACCTAGAATAGGCAAATCCTTGAACTCATTCCAAAATGTGACCAGTCGTCAGGGCAAGCGTCGGTTAGATACCCCTTTACAAGCCGGATAGGCTAGTCAAGGTTAGGCTGGGTTAGGTAAGAGTGGCTGTATGGAAAACCAACCCACTTAGGTCTATTTTTTCATTGTGATGCCACGTAGATCTGTGATCCACCTACACTAGGAACCAATTTGAGCTTCTGACGAAGCATAGGATAGAGTTAAAGTCTATGTTGTTTAGATTGCTTAAGTCCTGGGAGAGCGCTGGGTATGTACAGAGTTGGTGGAGTATTTTCTGCTCCTCCTCCACTTCCATGCAGCTTCTAGACAAGTCGTTTGTAAAAACGCCAAAATTTCGTGTATGCTCGCCTATTGGACAGTGTCCAGTGATGATGTTTCCCATTTAGCAAGATCAAATTCTTAGAGCGATTCAGATCCAGGTTTGGCCAGATTTGCTTGGTTGCTGGAGATGTTGACCCAACAGTCCACCTAAGGTTTGTTCTTCTATTAGCATCCAGCTCTAGTTTTAGTTTGCATGTAACGATTGGTATAACGAAAATACCTTTATCAGGTAGGATAGGTTGAGTGGCACCAATTTTGGTGAGTTCGTCAGTTCTACAATTCCCTACAAAATGTCTGTGACACGGCACCCAACAGAGGTGGATGTTGAACTGCTCTGCCATATCCCTGAGAGATGATCGGTAGTCAAGCGTGGTCTCTAAATTTTGTGAAACTGAGTCCAGGGATTTGATAGCGGCCTGATTTTTCGGAAAGATGTGGATATCCTTTGCAGATATCATGTTTTTCTTCTGCAAGGACAGGGCTTCTAAAATCGGAAAAATTGCCACCTGGAACATGCTACTGTAATTTCGTAGCCGGAAGGGGAAGGTTAAGTTAAGTTTTTAAGTTTATCTGAGAAAAACTGACACCAATCTCGCTATCAGACTTCAATCCATCTGTGTATAAAAGGATTGACTTGTTGTCAATGAAAGCATCATTCTACCAGAAAGATCTAGAGGGGATGCTAACATGAAAGTTTTTGTCAAACCGATGTTAGGGCATAGTGTAGTCCATGTTCTCTGGAAGGATTACTAGTGTGTTAAGAATATTAGCGGAGCCAATTAATTTATTTTTCCACTGTGTAGTCGCTTTAAGGCGAAAATGTTAGTTAACCGTCCCTTACCTACTGAAAATAACGAGTGGTGTCAAGTGAAACAGAATATTCAGCGTCGCGGGGGAAGTAGTGCGTAAGGCTCCGCTTATCCACATACAGGTTGCTTTTTGGACTTTGCTTAGCTTGCTGCTATTGGCCGCATTGCCCAAGGCCGTCCAACAGAGAATCACCCCGTGGGTGAGTATTGCTCTTATAACCGAGATTGAAGTCCTAATTTGTTCCCAATGGTTTTTTTTTTGGTAGAGAATAAAGCTTCTGTAACTTTCCTTACTTTTTCTTGAATATTAAGTTTCAGGTTTAGTTTCTTGACAAAACGAAGACCCAGTTATTTTGCTATATCGGAAAATACTAAGCTGGTACCGTTGATTGAGGAAGAGTCTACGATTGTAATTTTATATTTCCTAGAGAAGACGACAAAATCAGTTTTATAGGGGTTTACTCCCCATTGACAACGATTTGCCCAACGGGTTAGTCTGTTAAGGATTTGCTTTGTGAGTTCAATAATGGTATTGAGATGCTTTAGGCAATCACCCTGCTAGCACACTCTTCTAAGTATATCAGCAGCTTATTGACCACTAAGTTCCATAGAAGGGATGAAAGGACACCGCCCTGCGGCGTACATCTGCTATCACATCGTTTAGCAAAAGCTCTACCCAGTTTGAAGTTGATTATCCTGCTATTTAGCATAAGACTGATTAACTCACAAAATAAGCCATCGACCTTCAGAGTTGACAACGCAGTCGTAATTTTTAATGTGTTGACGCTTTTAAAGGCACCTTCTATGTCCAGGATCGGGACTTTCATATATCCTCTATAATGTGGGGATCGTTCAATGAGGCTAGTCAGTGAATGTAGAGCAATTTCCGTCGACTTCCTTTTACAGTAGGCAGGTTGAGCAGTTGACAAAAGTCATATATCAAATTTGGATCATATATGGATCGTTGTAGAGTTTTAAGAACTAAAAATGATAGGCTTATAGGCCTGAGGTCCTTTGGGACAACACGAAAACCCTTTCCGACCTTGGAAATGAGAACGACTTTAGCTTCTCTCCATGACAAGGGAATGTGTATCATTTTAACGGAGCTCCTCATAATACTTTCTACCGTTGGCAGGATGAAACTTGAGATTCTTTGTATTGTTGGAAGTTTGTCTCTTGTAATCATACCATGAATTTTAGTCGCGCCAGCAGTAGTCTTGCTAAGGTATATATTGGCCGTTAAAAGGGAGTTACCTGGAAAGTAGGTGTAGAGTAGGATGTTGAGCGATTCATCCTTGAAGTCAGCCAAAAGCCATCGGTTTTTTCAAACTGCTAAGCCTCGTAGGATTGGTATACCGGATTTTTCTTAGGCGTGATGCCTTAGAGGTTTCTGCTATCTTGTCACAGAATGACCTCCAGGATTGTCGCTTTGCCTTCCGCAGTCCTTTTTTATATATTTTGAGAGATTAATTTTATGAGACCTAGTGTGTCAGTTTTCCTGTGCTTTTTGCTTGATTGAAAAGGATCTTGCCAACGCTTCTACGCGGTCCAAGTGTTGATGTTCGCTAGTGTAGCTGTTTCTTGCCTCACATTGAGAGCCAACGAGAAATCCTTGACTTTTATGTCAATCTCGTTGGTGTTATATGGGGGACTTCAGAGTTCAGAGGAGAGTAATTTTAAAAGTGTTCCTCTATATTTTGGCCAATCAATTTCCGTTAATTCCAGAATACTGGTCGGCAGGTAGGAGCATCACTCTGACTGAATTGGATGTATCTGTGATCTATAAAGGTGGACACCATCTACTTGGTTATCATTTGAGTGATGCTGTTGGGGGCTAGAGAGATATCTAGCACTTCTTGTCAGTTTTTAATTATGAAGGTGTCCCCATTGCCAATATTGCAAACAATGAGGTTAGAACTTATAATATGATGAAAAAGTAACTCACCTTTATTGTTAGTGGTGGTACTGCCCGATACCGTGTGATGCGCGTTAGGGTCGATGAGGTTAATTTTTAATTAATTTGGAGGAAGAAAATTTCTAGAATTCTTTCTGTTGATTGATCTTCCTGAGCACGATGCCTGGATAAAACCGGCACTACAACCAACAAGGATTGCAGTTCTAATGGACGAAAATCAAACGAAGCAGCCAAACCCATCGACAAAACTTGAACAGCCGACGGTGGTTATATCCATACAATTAGCAAAGTTTGAAACTCTGATCGACCGAAGGCGGTTGATGCGGTGAAATTCACGTTGAAAACGATTTGGTGGTGGCTTTCCCCGTTCACAAGATTCGGCTGATACCCGTTCTGTAATCAGAAAAAGTTCCATTTCCTGTGGACAGAACTTATGTAGATGTCCCCGGAAAACCCACCTCCAAGAAAACCCCGAAACGGCAAAGAGGACGAGACCAACTCTCCTATAAGGACGCCCCTATTCCCTCTCTGAGGCTTCGAATCGGAAGGTTGGCTATAACAACAGTGGGAATGATGCTGAGTGCAAGCAGTAGGTTGATCAACTTTTGATGTAACTAAAGAGCCAAAGTATAGGATGTTTGCATTCAAACAGACAAGCGACTTTCTGTGCCAAATTTCTTCACAACATCTAAACTTGGTCAAGAAACCAAGGTTTCGTTGTTGCAGACATAAGCATATTTTCCCTACGATTCGGTACTGCCGCCACCACCTAGCCGACAACGCAACTTTCGGTGACGTGTGTAATGGCAGGGGTAAACAGTGGTTGCCTGCAAAGCGACATCCTGCTTCGACTGCTATGGTGCATGTTGATAGACTTACTGCTTAACGCTCTTAGTATTTCTGGCGATTGCGGTAAGCGTAAGTTACACAACATCCTGCGCTACTGGCAATAAAAGTGATGAAGACACCGCGGAGCACTATATATGTGAATGTCTGACCTACGCTGTCATCAAGCATCAGGTATTCGGCGCTGATAAGTAAAAATGCTCTTTGATCCTTCCCCAATTTTCTGCCTACAGCCATGTACAGCGTTTGATCACACATTACCGACATACCTGTCTTCTGTTTGCGAGAACATTCCTTACCTGAGAAAGCAAGACCCCGGAAATATTGGCATTAAACTTAAGTTTAATCAGCATGTTTCCACGGTTTCCATGGATTTAGTAAGAACAGAAACTTAAATTACAAAGGATTATGGCCTTTTGGAAATGCGGTCGATCTGATGCACTGCTTTTTGTTGGGATCCTGATTCGTTAGACAAGCAATGTGGCTTTGTTAATCAGGTGATTGCAGAAAACGATTAACCGATCGCCTTTGCCATTCAAGTTTTTAGAGCCATGAACACCCGTTCGATATTGTTGCCATTTCGATAGAATCTTTAGGCACCACGATGTCCTTCACATCTTTCCCCTTATTCTTAACACTGTATGGAATTACGTCATGCACAGACGAATTTACTCGCTTTCCTGATATAACGTTCTCCCTTGCTGCTGTTTGTAGAATTCGCCTCAGACTCATGCTGACTTCCAACCAGTTTGCCAACCAAACCCAGACGGTTGACAAAGGGTGCCCGCAGCATCTGTCTCTAATATCGCTTATACAATTTATTAGGATTTATGCATACAAACAAAGGTAAGTGCCAAAGCGAAACAGTTCCCCTCATAAACCTCTCCAGGGTTTTTTCCTTTTTTCACACATAAACCGTCCTATCTCGGCAATAAAACACTTCAACGTCACTTCCGAGCAAACATAAGCATTTCCACAAAATCCGAAATGACCTTTTTAATGCTCGAACAAATTAAGTCTCCCCGCAAGACGGCTATTGGTCACAAAATTTACTACTACCACCTTCACACCGACGAACAACCGAACAAGAAGCAAGTGAAACACCTATTCCCATGTCGTCTAATCCCTAATGGAGCACCACTACCTTGCTTGTGGCTGGATGCCCTAACTAACTGTGGCTAACTAAAGTCAACCTTCCTTTCATTTCATTCTCCAGATCCTGGGTGTCTCCGTAAATTTTCTCACCCGAACAATGAACCAACAACGACAATGTTGTACATACTCGTACATACAACCAAGTGCATAAAGAACGAAACAATGGTAAAAATAAACTTGCAAAAGTATTCGTTCTTAATCCCGGCAGAAGGACACCACCATGCTTTGCTTAAAAAGGAATAACAACGCAAAATGAAAAAAATTTGAAAAAAAAATCGAAAAACTAGATGAAGAGTCCTTCCGCTATCTGCTGGGGTATTTTCGACTTTCCACAAGATTTAAGCCACATGCACAGAACAAGGACACAAGTGTGCGGGGCATCAGAGTTGAGAGTATCCGTAGCCGTAACAGTAACCGTAACCGTAATCGTATTCGTATTCGTATTCGTATTCGTATAGTTTCTTTTTCCACTTCCTGCTTCATACAATCAGAGATGCATATAAAAAAGGATCTCCTTAGATGCTACAGGAAAGGAAAATTCATGATGCAACATCGTCACCACTCATTGTAGCTTTAAATATCTCTCCCACTCTTGTTACTGGAGTTCGGTTAACGTGTATCTTTGTATCTGTGTATGATACAAAATAAAAAAAGGATGTAAATATTCACCGCAACATTGTGACAACGTAACACTGTATAATGGACCCATAAAAGAGGAAGGACCCTGGTACTGTTCACCACCCAATCGCATGAAACTATTCCGATTTTGATCTCGCTCCTGATACACATACCAAGGTGGAGGAGATATTATGATACTAGAAAATCTAACATACACCAAGGACAAGACGAAAAATTCATTGCCTTGCTGGAGAAATCAGAATAAAAAAATTTAGATCGACGAGGATACCTATCCAAGGATTGAACATGCCACTGGGCTCCATGCAGAAGCTAATGATCTGAGGGTACTCCATAAATTACAGCATATACTCGTATTCCAGCGGACAAGCCCAGACTAGAACTGGCGGAGTTCCTTACCATTTTGGCACTCCTATGTGTTTGCACACGGTAGGATGTCTCTAGTCTCTATGCTGTTAATGCTGCTAACTAAAGTGGACTTAGGGCGTAAGTGTGAAGCGATTGCACAAATTAAGTTGAAATCTTCTCGAGGAGTGCTTTTTTTTTCTTTAATTTCTGTGAAACGTGTGTATGGGGGTGTGTCGTTCTATGTTGCGGACGTCGGTCGTTCTTATTAAGTGGACAATGGCCCGATTAAAGGAAGTAATCCCGTTTGTCGTTCTCTCTTTATCTCGTGATTACGTTCATTAATACTCCGAAATCGGGTGGTGTTAGTGGAGTGGATATTCATAGTCCGACATTGTCCGAACGCCAATTCAATAATTTTTCGTAAAACGAACTTACCCAGACAGAAAAAGGAGTGCACATACCAGACAAGCGCTAGTCGACTGAGAATTTATTTTCAAGGACAGCAATTTTCGTCTGCGGTACACGAGCACGAGTATGAGTAGGTTGATGCAGGAAAAGTAAATTAAATCGGATTAAGCAACCGTAGAGTATTTGCTTTCTTTTTTGTCGTTGGTTTTAGGATTTTAGGAAAGGAGACCAGCTAACATGTGAGGAAGGTTCATTGCTAATTTTTGTCCTTATACAGTGGTGAATTTTACAGCTCGGAGGCTCATAGTTTCAACGCAAGCGCTACGGGAGGTATTTGAATTTACAGCCAAACCTATTCCTATCAAATGGACGTTGAAAAATTTCGGAAAAGGACACTACCCTTGCTCATTGCAAGGCACCGTTAAAAACCAATTTTCTGAAGTGATAGAGTAGCCAAGTTAGGAATTGGCTTGTAGAACGTTCAGCTTATAGACAAATCATAACGTACTAGCGATCATTTACTTATATTTTGTTCCTGCCCTTCATGTTCCAACAGACTCAATGACGGGTCATGCACACAATACTGACAACTTTGCCAAAATTTCAAGAGCATGTGACGGAATGTCCTGCTACGAGTTCGACCATAAACAGCTTTCACAGCCTTTATTTAAGGTTCAGACTCTTTAACTTTTTTGTTCACAGAATCAGCTGTTCATACATATATTGTATAATACTATACTTTAGCTGAAGGATTTGAAACATCATGCAAGCAGGCGTTCGTTTTCAAGTCGTTTTCTAATCATCTTCCGAGGCCTTAAGGTTTGCCGCATTGTCGATCCAGGCCGGACTGGTTCACGAAGAATCCAAGGGTAATTCCATCCGCCTTAGATAAAGTCCATGCTTCCGGACTAGGATGGTGAGGTTCTTATACAAAGGTCTCCTTATTATTGGTGTGATAAATTTATTTCTTAGTTGCCATCTTAGTCTAAAGAAACAGCGATTGGAAGTAGTGACTCTTCGTTTGATCTCCAGGGTTGTTTGAATTTACAGCAGGAACAAGGGATAGTTTGCCATTGTGGCTCCCATCCAAGCCGTTGGTGTTGAATACCGTTTTCCACTTAAACCAACGGCAACACTTCTGCTACAATAGCCACAAACGCTCTAGTGACAGTTCGCTGTTTTTTTCCTGTAAAGTCAACATCGTCAGAGTATATAACTTCTAGTACGGATTTTGGAAATATTCTGCTCCTGGTATTGGTTTGTGAATCGCGCACACCTCTTTCAACAACGCGTCGCCTTGTCGGAATAATTTTTTCACATTAAATGCCTCCATGTACAGATATTTATGGAGCAGCGAGCATTTTTCAACGTCATCTTATACACATGGACGAGTCTGGTACGGATGCTAGGCGGTGCTCTATAAAGATCGTCTCCAAGGTTGCTGTCATATGCAGCCTTAAGAGCAGAAAAGAGATGTTGAGTATATAAATACTTGAAGCTCTTGGGTTTTTTTCCAAGAACAGCCTTTGGTGAATGTCTGATCGATGGTGAACCTACCAGACCTAAAACTACACTGATAACAACCTATCAGGCTGTTGATATAGGGTTTCAGGCGTTCGCATAGTAAGGTAGATCAGATATTGGGCACGAATTTAAGGAGATTGATTCCTCTATTATTAACCCTGTTTAGACGGTCTCCCGTTTTGAGGATTGGGCAAAGAATGCACTGAGCTGGCATAAGTGTGTGCGAGGAATAGATAAGCTCCTCGCTTTGCACCCTGGATAATGTCAAAAATCTATTCACATTTACAGGCCGAACATTTCTAATGAGTATCATCATCCACTCTAGAAATTGGAACGGCGACCACATACAACTCACATCTGTGTTTCGATTCATCCAATTGGGCCGAATGTAAACAACAAGTGCCTAGATGGGTTTTACCTGGTTTTCCTCGATGTCAACACCATCCAATTGTCCTAGAGACCGGGATAAATAACCAGTTGGTAAACTTCACACATCGGCTAAGGTGAAACTTTCAGAAGTCATCATGGGAAGATTTCAACAAAGATCTCGACTCCAAATTCCACTGGATCCCACATACTGCCAAGAATTATGAGCACTTTGTTGGCATCGTAATAGCCACAGCAAAAGAGCATATCCAACGTCGTTATCGGAAAGAATATGTTCCCGGCTGGAGAACTGATTTTGACCGACTGGATCAGGAATTTTAGGAGATTGGTAATACCGGAATGGTGACAATTCACGAAAAGAAAAGTGGATAAAAACAACACAAAACCTGGACCTTCCTTATCGATCAAGCAGAAAGGCTTGCAGTATCATCTGGAAGCTAGAGGGATCAAGTTCCTTCCCATCGCACCATCCAAACCTGACTGCGAGTGAGATTGCCGAGGTTTCTAAAGCAATGCCCGACAAAGCTCCCACCCAACATTTTAAGAGGCTGTTAAAGGAGCTTAAAAATAAGACACCTATAACCTCTGAATGCTATCGAGCTTTCACCTTTACCGGGCTAGAAGCAACCATCGCCTTCTCGAAGGATGGAAAAGCCGTGGGAGGTGATGGAAACTATCCTGAATTTATTAAAAATACGCAAATTTTTTAATAATACTCTGTCATCTGAAAACCTGCCTATTGAGTTTAAGAAGTCAAAGATCGATGTGGTGCTTAAACCGGTTCTGAGCTGATCATCGTGAACTCGCGAAATTCGCTCCTCATGTGGGGAAAAAAAAGAAAACAAATAAATAACAGCGCGCGCGAATGAAAAAAAAAACAAACAAATTGTACGGGGGAATACAAAAATAAAAAATCACAAAATAAATGCTGGTATGCCATAGGGCTCCGTTCTGTCTCCGACACTCCTTTTAATTTTCGTCAACGATCTCTTGTCTGCTACTTCTAATCCAATATATTTCTTTGCTGGTGGCAGTACCCTCCGCTTTTCATATTCGTTGCCGGACTCACGTCTCTGCTCTTTGGCTGCAGAACGGAGACGGTGCCCGTTCGCCAATAGCATTCCGCACACCCCTCTCGCTATGTATTCTCATGTCCACTTTCTGACGCAATATCGTCATTCGTTCCTAAGCCATAAAACTCGCTTATGGAATGCCCTGCCGAACTCTCTATTTCCTATTCATTATGACTTGCAAACATTTAAGACCAATGTACATCGGTACCTCTCTTTCTTTCCACCCTGATTTTCCCTCGCCCGCGCTGTGTTTAAGCATTTTAATGGTACTTAAATCGCTTGAACGAGCGCAAATTAAAAAAAAAAAACTTCAAAATGTAACAGACTTCCAGATTCTACGAGTGCACAGATAACAGGGTTTTTTTTAACTGATAGATTCTTCAATAGTAGTCAAAACTGTGTGGTGCCTGGTGGATAGTTACCTAACAGTGAACTAATGATGAGCGTATGGAGCGTCTGAGTGTATATGTGGAGCTGAACACTCCGAACAGCGCAAGCTCAGGCATTTTAACTTCAGAATACATGTGCCAGAAGAGGTATTTCTTTTTTACCCGATGGACAAGTGCCCTCAGACCACTAACAAGGGGTTATCGGAAGAAGGACATCCAGCAGAGCAATCAACGATGTCGTCCACAGCTAGATAAGCGGAAGCCTTATTTGAGCCACTCCCATATAGTAAGGAACTTTCAAGACTGAGACTGGGTTTTACAAAAATGGAGATGGTGACGCAACTAATGAAAAGCCAAAAGAATTCCGAAATAAAAACAAGCTACTGATATGGACAACGACTTTCGGATCTGGACATGAAGTATTCGAACTCATAATAGGCCACGTGCAGCCGAGCATTTACAATAGCAGAGGTGATGAGATAGGTCGGACCTAAGGAGGATGACTTGGGCAATAAGTCTTGGATTTCCGACACGTGAGCGAGAAACAAGGCAAAATTCACCAACATAAGCCTAATATGCGCTCAGAACACCACCAAAGGATGTTACTATGAGCTCCTAGACATGACCTATGAGCAGTGTGCCAAAATGGGAAACGAGGCTCCTTTGGTAGGAAATTCGGTAAACTTAGCCCACACGACACCAAGTTCGATGAAGGACTTAAGCTGGTTAGCTTTACGACGGAACGAAGTCTCACTATGGAAAGTCCACGGATTTCTCATGTCAATATATACAAGGGGACATAGCGGTCTCTGGATCATGAAACCCTAAACCACATTGATCATTTAGCGATCGACGTAAGGCATGATTGGAATATTGCGGATGTCCGAACCTTCCGGGCAGCCAACATTGACTTAGATATTTATGGTGTTGCAGCCAAAGTACGAATGCGGGTTTCCAAAGCTCCAAAACAAAATAGAACTACTGGGAGAAGATACATATAACGTAAAAAGCTGCAATCGCAAAAGGGCCGCAAAAATCTTTGCCGAACGCGTATACCGAAATCTCTGAACAACGTCAAGCCACAATGCTCAAGTACCGAAGACCAGTGGCAACGCTGCCAACTTACCACCATCAAGAAATCTCTGATTTGAGGAAGAATTTTGCACCTAAACAAGAAGAAGCCTATGCACCTAAACAAGAAACGTACAAACGGCGCTGCAACGAATGAGCTCTAGAGCTCTACGTGCAGAAGAGTTGGGTAGTACATCGGCTTCACAAGAAGAAGAAGAAAGAATATGAGAACCGCGCGATCGAAAATATTGCGAGCTTGTACCCCTGGAATAACTTACGTAGTGTTGAAAATACGTAAAAAGAACGTGTCAAGGCAGGAAGATAGAAACAGAAACCTGCTGGGATGTAGAAGGACACCGTAGTGGAACCAGTGGAACGGTGCTGAGAATATGAAGAAAAAATGCACTTCGTATAACGGCGAAGACGGCCAACATCCCGCCATCAGGCGGAATTGACCATTCAACTTAGACGACGGTATTCAAAACTTCCGCCCACCTGACCAAAATGAAGTAGGGATACCTATGTCTAAGCAGAAATCGAACGAAACAGCTGGACCTGACGGCATACCGACTGAGGCATTCAAAGGTGCTAGAAAAGACTTTCTGAGAAGCATTCATAAAATTATTTCTCAGATCTGATCGGAAGAGTGTATACCTGGTGAATGGAATCTCAGTATCCTTTGCTCTTAACTGCACCAATATTGATGTATATATTAAGTCCACTCAACATCGCAAACAAGATCTTATCTGCAATGTTGTGTGAACGTCTGAAACCCTTCTTAAACAACATGATTGGCTCCTTTCAGTGCGGTTTCAGACCAGGAAAGTCCGCAACCGACCAAATCTTCCCACTCCGGTAGATCTTAGAAAAAACTCAAGAACTCCAAATCGATACCCGCCACCTCTTCACCGATTTTAAAGCTGTAACATATATCACAGCATTTATAGAGGCGGGTTAATGTATATAGGGCCATGTCTAGCTTTGACAAACACGTCTATATAGAATGACGATAGAGAAAACTCGCCGCTCCGGCCAGCTCAGTAACGACTTAGCGAAAACCTTTGCTGTCAAAAGAAGTTTTCTGCAAGGCAACGTGCTCTAATAACAGCACATTTGAAATAATTTTGCGGAACTCGCCAGACAACATCAGAGGTACCACCTTTCAAAAGTCCCTGCAACTTCTAGCATTCACCAACGTTATTGACATAATTGGCAGAACTCAACGGGCTGAATGAATGTAACGGAAGCTTTCGAAATGGATTCAGCGGTGAATGAGGGAAAAATCAAGGATTGTATGTTACATATATGCTGTCAACCTGGATGAATTTGACAGAGCCCCACAGTAGAATGGGACTTTGACTACATCGGCTCTGCTATCAATTCTGCCAAAAAAAAATTTCAGTAGAAATAAAACGAAGATTCAGTCTTTCCAATCGCTGTTTCTTTGAGCTAAGAAGATAGTTGAGTAGTAAGGTCCTATCTCGTAAAACTAAGGAGACTTTGCATATGACCCTGATCATCCCAGTCCTATTGTATGGAGCTGAAGCATGGACTCTGTCCAAACCGGATGGAGATATCCTCAGTCGTTTCGGGAGAAAAACCTTTCGAAAAGTATTCAGTCCGGTTTGCACTGACGGGCTTGGGAAGAGAAGATTCAAAGGCGAACTATACGAAATGTATAGCGATATATGTATATCTAGTCAGAAAACTGCGAATTAGCCCCTGAGATGACTTGTATATGTATGTATATAGGGCGAATGGATACCAATGCTCCGCTCGCAGAGTCTTCGATTGTAAACCAGAGGTACAACGCAGTGGTGAAAGATCTAACTTTAGTTGGAGCGCACCGACTTGGATTGTGCAACTGAAAGCAGCTAGGAACCAAGCTAACCGTTAATTGGGATGGCCCCTAAGTTAATAAGTAAGTAAGAATTGTAACATGAGAGTGCATTCCGATCAAGTTTTATTCCGACAAAGATTTTTCTCTTTATTTACGACAAAGGATTAGTGCGGTGTAGGGATGGCATCCCAATATTATACCACAGCCGGTCTGCGAGGGAAAAGCGGCTGACTTACGAGGGATGACTTGTCAATTCTCAGAACCTGTTCTGAAGGAACAAAGCGAAAAAGCAATACACCGAATTGGGCTAGCTTAGCAAAGGGGAGAGAGTTGATATGCTCTCCTGGGTCGGTGCTTTATTAAGGTAATACATCTCTCTTAGTTATAAGTGATGTTAAAAACAGACAGGGGTTCTCTTGTTAGACTGAGATGGTCAATATGAAGAGTGCCTGAGGTAATAGGCTCTTTCCGGCTTCGATTTAGTCACCGGACTACCAGGTGCTTTAAAATGCTACCGGGATGGTTTCGAGAAGAGATTCAACTATGTCTTTCTAATCCGATTACAATTAAGTCATGTTAGGTAGCGTAGGAAAACTAAGTTGGATAATAGGTTTTAATTTTTAATAAAAAAGGACATAAAAAAAAAAATCTCTCCTCTGACGTTTGCCTAGCAAATTCATCGGCGATTTTATTTCCCTTGATCCCATTGTGATCTGGAACTCAAAGAGGACTAAGTGAATTCAGTTTTCCGATTGCGTTCATAGAAGCCTTGGTTTCTCGAATTACAACAGTTTGAATTCGTGGGATTATTTGGAAAGTCTTTGAGCTCAACTTGACTCTCGATACTGACGCACGGCCACTCCAACGATTCTTCACAATATATCGTAGTTTATTGAGTTCGGGATTGCGTATGTTTCCATTTGGAAGCTAAACAGTAGTACTCCTACGTAACTTTTAGTAAAATCGAACTTTGTCGTTCCATAAAAAGACAGTAGAGCCGAAGGATATTATTATGTTTAGTGTGCTCGAATAACTCGAATAACTCGTTCCTTCCTTCTTTTCTTTGCCAAAAAAAAGATGAAGTTCCTTCTCCGATCGTACTTTCTCCGGTGAGCATACAAATTAATGTATTCCGTCACCCTAAGTACTGCAATCCTCCAAAAACGTCTAAAATCAATTTTCAAAGTTAATTTACATTGGTTTCTCAAGCATTTCAAAAAGATCAACAACGAGTTCCTCGTACATTCACACGTACATACATATATGCAATTCTGTTCACAAAAATTAGATTTATCCGCCTATGGTACGACCCCCTTTTAAGTTAATCCAAATTGACAAGAAGATTTCACCCTTCTTATTCGAAAACCTCTTAGCTAAAAATATTAATGACTTCATTCCCGACTCCCAAACCCCCTCCCTCTGACAAATATGTAAATTTGACCTAAAAATATTCAGGTCGGCATCATAGAACCCTTTCATTTCATCGTTCGCCCATCACTTGCAATTAATCTCACATCTCTCACAGCTTCCAGCAAAAGAATCAAAAATCTCCGTAAGCCAGAAGCACCGAACACCCATCACCATGTCCTTCCTGGTTAATCCCGGAAAAGCACGGGCTTCCTTCCTTCACCAAAAAGTGTTAATGGCACACCAATTCAGTGGAAGTGTTAATTTAATTTGTGACCCTCAGCTGGCAGATGTCACCCAAAGTGTCGACTTCAATTCGATTAAACAATACACCAGCTGTTGCTGTCCTCGCTACTCTTTGTCACTCACCCCCTCGAGTTGTTGCTGGCACCCCGCTCTCCGTCAGAGCCAAGTATGACTTGATTCCGCCAGGCGATTCTGAGTTTGCCATTCTAATCTTTTTAATGAATGAATTTTTTTTTTTTTTTAATTTTATTACCCCGAAGGGAATAACACTCTTTCTGGTGTTTACCATGTTTTTTTTTTGTTGTGGACTCCCTTTCATTCGAAAACGAAAAGCTATCAAAACGATAAGTTTATGAAAAAAAAACGAATACATTTGGTAAACTGGAAAGCTACCCTGTAAGGCATTCGGAAAACTCCTTTTTCATCCTGCAAAATTACCCTTTTAATAGTGTTTTCGACATTAATGACTCGTTTTTCAACGACGACGAATGGAAAAAGTCGTGAATAGGACACTAAGTACTACGTACATACGTACATTCTGTTTGTTTTGTGCTGTGTATACGAGGATACTTTCGAAAACTCCAAGGGGCGCTACAAAAAAAAACAGATGAAAACATTGTTCGGGGGTAATTTAGGAAATCAAACTTGAAAAACACTCTGTCGAGGAAGCTAAAATTTGAATGAAATCCACGAAATTCGTTAATTGACTCTATTGGGATTAAGTTGGAACAAACTAGTAGACAGGTTCTGAAGAGGAGGTTATACTCATCCTTTGACAAAGATTTTTACTATTTTTTCTAAAAACATTGCCCGGAATGATGGCTGAAACCTTGGTAATTTCAAAACAGTTACTATCTGAGGATTAGTTTGGTATATCATGCCACACAGTACTTCTAATTATTCACTTCAAAAACAGACAGCTTCTTCGAATTGCCGTAATTCCCAACCACAAGCACTAGATAAAGTGATAATCAATGTGGATCACCATGCGTCAAAGGACATGGTCTTCATTTCCAGTTGAAGGCTTAACTGCTCCATAAACAAAATTCTGTGTGAAACACCTAACAATCTGAAAATTTCCGAAGTCTTGTAAAGGGCTACCAGATAAGAATGGTTGAAAACAAAACTTAAATAAAACAAAAGCGGTGCGAGATTCTGGCTTTATTTTGAAGCCACGCTCATGACATTATGTGCGGAATAGCACATCGTTCAAATTGACGCCTCGGATTCGTTGGCAGTGCTTCAAGCGGTCGGTCCAATATATGCGGCGTTATTCCGGCAATGGCGAATGTTGGCCTCGATCTCGCCCAAAATGGTTGGCTTGTTAGCGCAGACTAAGGACTTGACATAGCCCCAGAGAAGATAATCGAGTTATGTCAAATGGCATGATCGCGGCGGCCAATTAATGAGCGCTTGCCGAGAGATGACCCAGTCGCCAAATTTCTCCTTCACAACGTCACTTGTATGGAATGTAGCGCCGTCTTGTTGGAACCACAGCTCAGATATATCGATGTTGTCGAGCTCTTACCACAGAAGGTCGGTTAACATCGCTCTATACCTGAGACCATTGACGGTACCGGTGCCTCCTTGGTCATTTCGAAAGAAATGAGTCCGATGATAATGATGCTTACCCGAACACTAGTGGATTTTGTTTGCTCCAATGACATAGCCACTGACCCAAAAATGGACCTCATCCGAGAAGACGATTTTTTAGCCAAAGTCCGGATCTCCGGCCAATATTTCAGTGCGTCAGCACAATCTTATACGGATGTAGGCTCAAATCCAACCGCAAAATAAGCCGGGTTGACTCTACAGTTCTGATCCTTTTCTGATACTGGCCGCTACGACGGCAATGTTTCCCTCCTTTCGCACCAATCTTTGTCTGGTTGGTGGCTTAAGATCAAAAAGAGTGTACTCACGCTCAAACTTTTCCACTGTGCGATGAAATGGCAAACCGTACTGCAGCTGGATGTCATTAGTAACTTTGACAGCTGCTGTAACATAACAATTTGAAAAACTATCATTGCTCTCTGGTCACTCGTTAGAATTATTCGATTTTGTAAGCGACCTCTTCGGTACACAGTTGATAGCAAGCCAATACTCCAGGAACAACGAGTGAAGCCGACCAAACTTACATGGACACCATAGTAAACTTGGTAGCAGAGTCACAGTCCTTTTACGCACTTACTTAAGTGTCGCTACAGTCGACGGTATGCAGCTTACTTACTTAGGTAACGCTTCATCCAGCTCACTTTCTTAGGTAACGCTCCAGTCTACAGTCGATCGGAGCCTCAACTAGCCACCTCTGTTGTTTGCTGGCTATTTCCAATTTCGCACGTCAAGTTGGTTGAGATACCAACCTCACATCTGAAGTGAGGTTTTTCTTTGCTGTATTTTTCCTCGGTGACGGATTTAAATCCTTTTCGAGCTGAAACGCTGTTGTCCTTTTGCTCTACGTTTCGCAGCCATTTAAGCTAATGAATTTTGTCTCTTATTTAAGTCTTAGTCGCTTGGTTAAATCTTGTCTTCTGATTTGCAAAAGTTAATTCCCGAACCTTCTTTAAGGCATGGTCATCCTGCAAAGCCGAATTGGTTTACCAACGATGCCGGCTTCGTATAAACTTGTCCGCTCTCATAGGCGGCTTTTAAATCAACAAATAGGTTTTACGTGTCGTTTTGGTATTTGAAGGTTCTTTTCTAAGATCTGTCTGAGTTCAAAACTGGTTGACTTTTCATGTCTTAATGACCAATAAAGTTTTTGGCTATTTCATTGTACGAGTACAAGAAGTTGGGAAGCTGATGCCTCTGATTAAAGGAAGAACTTTCTTAAACATCAGACGTAGATTGCTGAGATTCCTTCTGTCTTGCATGCTTTCGTCCAACTAAATTTTAGAGAACAGCTCGGAAGCTCGGTCGTCAGTATTGGGAGCCTTGTCGGACTTAAGTTTGAATACGGCTTTCGCCACAATTTCGAGGTCAATTGGACGGAATATTTGCCCATTGTTATCCAATTAGCAGCGGCATGGCATGTTTTTTTACTTCTGACAAAAATTCCAAACGTCTTTCTTGCTAAAAAAATCGTTCATCTTTTCTGAACTCGCCAAACTATTAATGCCTTACAGTACCGTCCTGTATACCTTCTGTTTCTTCTCCTGCGCCAAACATCACTCATCGTCAAATTAAGGGTTTCACAGTCGTAGTTAGGGGCGGTGCGGTGGCATAATATGCTTTATTCATAGAAGGAGTAGAAAAAAAGTCTCTGGTATTGATTCGTAAGTTATAGATTCCCCACAGAGTAAGACCCTGGACCCTGGAAAAAAATATTTTCAAAATCTTGTAGCAATAGAGATGCCTTACCGGTTTTTAAGAAAATCGAAAGTAGGAATTCTACGACTAGGACTCACTTTACAAATTATTCTATCGTACTTGAACGTTTTTTTTATTTTATTTATTTTTTTTATTTATTTTTCCAACAGGAAATCCCATATTGAATTGAATCAACATTGAAACAAATATCAAGGTAGAAAAGTTCTCTTACCCCTTTTCTGTGGTACTCTTACACTCAACCTTTTACTGGACACCAACTTTCCAGGTAGCTCCCAATTCGCGGCCAGTATCAACCCAAACAGACCTACTGAAACCTGGATCAAAATTCATGGCTTTCCACAAGAGACAAACTGCTCTAGGCGCTGCATAGCTTCAAACAATACAAGTCTGCTGGTCCGGACGACATAATACCTGTTGAGCTACAGAGGTCCTCAGATATTATTCTGCCTGCGCTAGAAAATATTATGAGGAGCTGTGTAGAACTTATCCGCATTCCACTGTAGTGGAGAGAAATCAATGTAGTTTTCCTTCCCAAAGGACCTTCGGCCTATAAGTCTATCATCTTTCCTTCTGAAAACGCTAGAACGACTGATTGCTTTCCACATATGAGCAACCATTTATCCAAAACTTTTGTCAACGGCTCAACATACTTAAGTACTGCAAAGGAAAGTCGGTGGAAACGACCTTGCATTCACTGACTAGCCACATCGAACGATCCCAACAATACAGAGAGTACACAGTGGTTACTTTCCTGTACATAGAGGGTGCCTTCAACAACTTGACTAACTTGAGGAGTTGATCAGACTTATGCTAAACAGCAGGATAATCAACTCCAGACTGCGTGGGGCTACTTCTAAAAGTTGTGTCAGAAGAGGTACGCCAGAAGGATCTTTCCTTTCTCCTCCTCTTCACTGGAACTTAGTGGCTAATGAACTGCTGATATATGTGAAAGAGGGTGGTGACTGGGTGATTGCGTATGCGGATGACGTTGCTATAGCTGTCTCAGGTAAGCATCTTAATACCATTAAAGAACTCTTTCAGGTAAACCTTAACACATTAACCCGTTGGGCAGATCACTGTGGATTGGGAGTAAACCCCCATAAAACTGATCTTGTGCTCTTTTACAGGAAATACAAAATTCCAATCATAGACCCTCCCTCAATAAAGGCTACCCGTTTAGTCCTTTTCGATACAGCAAAATATTTGGGTCTTATACTTAAACTGAAAACCTAACGTTGAAGTCAAAAAAGCTGTAGCAGCTCTATTCTTTTGTAAAAAAGCCATTGAGAAAAAATGGCGCCTTCAACCTCGCAAAACGTACTAGCTATACATCCCGGTCATAAAACCGATACTCACCTATGTCTATGCATAAGCGGAGTGCTACGCTCTATTCCCTCCGCGGCACTGGATATTCTTTTTCACTTGACACCCCTCGATATCTACAGCAGACAAGTAGCTGCGACTGCAGCTATTCGCCTTAAAGCGACTATACAGTGGACAAATAATTCATTTGGCCACGCTACTAATTTTAATACATTAGGATTCCTCACAGAGAATATCGATTACACCATACCTAAACCGCTCTAGATTCTTCTGCGAGGAAGATGCTTTCATGGAGGACAAGTCAATCCATTTCTACGCGGATGGATTTAAAACCGATTGCGTGGGCGATTAAAGGAGCTCTGTGCTGGCTGAAGAAAAACGTGATATCTGCAAAGGATATCCGCATCTTTTCGCATAGTCAGGCCCCCTATCAAGTCCCTGGACTCGATCTCATTAAATTCTAAAACCGCCCTTAAATGCAAATCATCTATTATAGAGATGGCACAGCAGTTCAACCTTCACCTTTGCTGGGGGCCGGGCCAGAGAGGCATTGCAAGGAACTGTAGAGCCGATGAACTTGCCAAAATTGGAACCACTCTACCTATTGTACCGGAAAAGGGTAGCATAGTTATACCAATCGCTACGTGCAAACTAATATTAAATCTGGATGCCAATAAAAGAACAGACTTTAGGTGGACTGCTGGACCAACTAGCGACCAAACAGATGTGGCCAAAACTGGATCTGAATCGCTCTAAGTGTCTGATCCTTCTAAATAATAAACATCTTAGCGCCATTATATGTATCATCACTGAACACTGCCTCATAGGCAAGTACGCAGGAAGGCTTGGCGCCTTTACAAACGATTAGCAGAAGCTGCATGGACGAGGAAGAAGAGCAGACAATCCTGCACCTACTCTGTACATGTCTAGCTCTCTCCCAGAGAAGAAAACTTCACTTAGGAGCTTTCTTCTACAGTGACCTAAACGACCTAAAAAATATAGACGTAAACAGTCTCTTGCGCTTCATCATAAGCTCAAACTGGTTCCATTAATAAGAGGATCATAGATCCACGTGGCACCACAATGGGCCAATAGGCCTAAGTGGGTTGGTATTTCCAACAGCCACTATTACCTACCTACCTACCTGTGTTAAGGTACTGCCTTAGATACAATGTGTGACTATACGAACTCAGTGTATTGTCTACTATTGTATAATATTGGGTCTATAACTTAATTCGTGCGGTTTGCTAAGAGATGGCGTAACTTGTATCACTCCATATTCCAATGGAATATTGGAACATGCGTTGGAAAGCTACGGTCATAGTACGTCATTTCAGTATATGTCATTCATTTGAAGCGTAAACAACAATAATTTTTTTTCACTTAAATGTGTCGAACTTTGTGCCTGAAGAAGTGTTTTTGCAGGGAGTTCTTCTTCATTACTTTCATATGAAGGAAACTGCTGCCGAAAGTCATCGTATTTTGGTGGAAGTTTATGGTGAACATGCGCTAGCTGAGCGAACGTGCCAAAAGTGGTTTGCACGATTTAAAAGTGGTAATTTTGGCTTGGAAGACGATGAACGTCCTGGGCAGCCAAAAAAGTTTGAAGATGAAGAACTGGAAGCATTACTCTATGAAGATTGTTGCCAAACACAAGAAGAGCTCGCAGAATCTTTGGGTGTCACTCAAGCAACCATTTCAAAACGTTTAAAAGCAGCCGGTATATTCAAAAGCAAGGAAATTGGGTTCCACATGAACTCAAGCCGAGAGACGTCGAAAGGCGGTTTTGCATGTCCGAAATGCTGCTGGAACGCCACCAAAGGAAGTCATTTTTGCATCGGATTGTTACTGGTGATGAAAAATAGATCCATTACGATAACCCCAAGCGCAAAAAATCATATGTGAAACCCGGCCAACCAGCCAAATCAACGGCAAAGCCGAATATCCATGGCGCGAAGGTAATGCTCTGTATTTGGTGGGATCAAATGGGTGTGCTGTATTATGAGCTGCTAAAACCAGGTAAAAACATCAATGGACAACGCTACCGAACACAATTAATCCGTTTGAAGAGAGCAGTGGCCGAAAAACGCCCGGAATATGCGACCAGACACGAGGCAACAATTTTCCGTCATGACAATGCTATTACGGTAAAGAACTATTTGGAAAACAGTGGATGGGAAGTCCTACCCCATCCGCCTTATAGCCCAGACCTTGCCCCTTCTGACTACTATTTGTTCCGGTCGATGCAGAACGCCCTCACTGAAATACAGAGCAGAATATCAAAAATTGGCTTGATTCATTCTTGGCTGCCAAGCCGGCGCAGTTCTTTTGGGATGGGATCCACAAATTGCCAGAAAGATGGGGAAAAGTCATAGCTTCAGATGGGCAATACTTTGAATAATACTATTGTACATGTTTTTCTTAAATAAACGTTCAAATTTTGAAAAAAAAAAAACCGTACGAAATAAATTATATACCCAATACCTCAGCGTTTAAAATTGTCCACAGTTCCCGAATTGAAGAATTTTTACCTGTGTCAGTTAAACAAAAACGTAAGATGTGAGACGCATGTACAATATGCTTTAAGCATCAAATGAAAGTTGATTTCACTATTTTTAAATGGCGTACAAATTATTGTTCTGTAATTTCCAGGTTTCGAAATAATCAATTTAACTCTGAAGTCTTTGAAAGTAAAGTTTTTTTGTTTAAAAATTACTAATTTCGGAAAAATTTTCAGCAAGAGCGTATCTCCTATTTAACGTTACGTGCAAGAGCCTCATTCGCGCTTTGATTCTATGTAAAATAATGTCAAATTCAACAGAAATTGACCAAGAAAAGCCCTTTTAGAGTGATGCAAATCAATCAGCATGTACTCTGTAGGTAAATGGTGAGTAGGTACCTACATGCTTTTTTTACAGAAACCTGAAACAAATTTTGGTGTTTTTTTTTTTCTCAATATAGACGTTAACACTACTATGCACCTGGTACCAACTGATGCCTATTATGTCTGCACTTAATAATTGTATTTTCCAATGGTTAACTCTATTATGGCATTCCTAAAAAGCACCCCGATACCACCATGAATTAAAAAAAACCCTGAATATTGCCCAATGTTGGAATGTTCTATACAAAAACAATTTGAAGTTTTCAAATAAAACAAAAGAATGATTGACATTATTGTTGACATTATTGGGAGGATTTGAAGAAGTATTGGTATTATTAAAATTATATTTAATTTTTTTAATTAAAAGTGACTTAAATAGCAACTCCCTCAAACTTAAGAAAATCTCCTTCGTCACCCTCTGTTTTTCTTAGGATAATAGAAGCATTTTTTAGTGCCTGTCTACACTTGCCTATCCATGACCGAAACAAATTTGAAGATCTTATTGCGTTTGAGTTCGGTAGCTTTTTTTGAAATGAGGACCTGAATACTCAGTGCGACAATCATTCATGTAGCTTCTGCTCCTGCTACTATTCTGTCTGATGTCACCACCATCGCAGTTGTTATTATTCGCAACGAAAACGTGACTTGTAATTCCGGCTCGGTTTTCTCTCATTTTCTTCACGACATCATTTTTCGGTGAGAGCGATGAAAAGGACGCAATATTTGTGAATTTGCTTATGTTTTCCATTTTCGATCTCTTCACGTAGCATGAAACAATTTCCTCTGGCCTGAGTTGTTGTTAATAATCTGTTGACGATAAACCTGAATCCGCTGTCGGAAGTGATGTTGTGCATCGTCTTTTTGATTTATTTTATAATTTACTGGCGTTCAAGATAGGAAAGGAGGAAAGAAAGAGAGGTACCGATAAACGTTGGTTTTAAATGTTTGCAAGTTATAATGACTGGGAAATATAGAGATCGGCAGGGCATTCCATAAGCGAGTTGTATGGCTTAGGAACTAATCACGATGTTTTAGAATGCCTCTGAAAGTCGGCATGAGCATACAAAGCGAGATGAGTGTGGGGAATACTATTGGAGATTTCTATGGAGTACCGGTGGTGAAAATAGCAACAGAACAGAGTGAGATCCGAGACATTACGTCGGTGTTTGGGGATGTCCATTATCCGAGTGCTATTAGTATCACTTATGGGTTTTATAGCACGATTTGAATCCTATCTGGTAGCTCTAGACATGTTTTAGATGCACCTGACCAGATGTGTGCGTAGTACCCCAATTTTGGGCATATAAAGGCCCGATTGGAGGGGGTGAAATATATATTACATCGCTTGAGGAAACCTAGACATTTCGCAGCATTTTTGACGACACCGAATATGTGGCCACTCCAACGTAAGTTTTCATTCACACATTTCGGTTTAATGACAGCATACAGCATTGTGTCTTGGAAGCATACAATTTTACTCTATTAGTTGTTCCCCAATTAGTTACGCGGTTAATATCAGAATATAATGTACGCAACCGACGAGTCAGGACGTGAGTCAGGAAACGTATATGAAAAACAGAGAGTACTGTCGTCAGCAAAGTAATAAAGAGTGGCCAGATTAGCATGATAGGAAAAAATACATATTAAAATAAGACAACAGCGTTGTGAGATATAAAATTTATTCTGACTTTACTCTGAAGCTACATCCATGCCATTATGTGTAGAATAGCACATCATTCAAATGGCCGCCTCGGCTTCGGTGGCAGTGCTTCAAGCCGTCAGTTCAATTTTTGATGTGCGGCGTCATTCCGGCAATAGCGAGTCGAATGTTGGCATCGAGTTCGTCCAAAGAGGTTGCCTTGTTAGCGTAGACTTGACGTAGTCCCAGAGAAAATATTCAAGTGGTGTCAAATGTTATGATCGCGGCGGCCAGTTGATCCACGCTCCTCATGAGATGACCCAGTCGCCAAATTTCTCTTCACAACTTCAAGCGTTGCGTAGCTTGTATAACATGTAGCGTCATCTTGTTGGAATCACAACTCGGTAATATCGACGTTGTGAAGCCCTGACCACAGAAAGTCGGTTAACATCGCTCTATACCTGAGACCATTGACGGTAACCGTGTCTCCTTCCTCATTTCGAAAGAAATAAGGTCAAATGATGCCGCCATGCGATAAACCCCACCAAACAGTCTATCTTTGTGGATGTATTGTTGCTTGGCTGAACACTTGTGTATGGCAATTTAATGGCAATTTCGTTTATTGACATAGCCGCTGAGCCAAAAATGAGCCTCGTCCGAGAAGATGATTTGTTGGCCAAAATCCGGATCTCCGGCCAACATTTTCAGCGCCCAATTACCGAGCTCACTGCGTTGTCTATAGTAGTCCGGCTTCAATTCTTCCTTCAGCACAATCTCATACGGACGTAGGCCCAAATCCAATGGCAAAATAAGCCGGGTTGACTCTCTAGCGATGCTTAATTCAGCAGGTCGGCGCCGAATCAACATTTCTGGGTCTTCTTCGATTCTGGCCGCTACAACGACTATGTGCTCTTCATTTCGCACCAATCTCTATCTGGTGGATGGCTTAAGATCCAAAACAGTGTACTCACGCTCAAACTTTTTCGCACGTTCGGAAAGCGTAAAACGATGCATGATGAAATGACAAAACTCACTGAATACTTTCAGCTGGATGTCATTGTCAACTTCTTTTGCAGCTGCTGAAACATTACAGTTGGAAAAACTATCATTGCTATCTGGTCACCCTATATATTGGATTAGAAGTAGCAGACAAGAGATCGTTGATGAAAATTAAAAAGAGTGCCGGAGACAGTACGAAGTCCTGAGGCACACCAGCATTTATTTTGCTAAAGAACTGACAACTGGAGTGCCATTATAAATGAGCGTTGGGATGGAGGATGAGGCAGAATTTCTAATATTTTTGACGAACGACCAAATATTTTTACCACCTTTGGGACATTGTAATATTTTTTGCCTGCGTTTTTGATCATATTGAAGAAAGATGTTGCAGTCATCCCTTGCTCGTTTGAACTTATTTCGGTTTTGCACTATCTGGTTGGTCTTGAATGACCGAAAAAACACTTCTCTAACTCTGACAGCCTTTTTACAGCTCGAGTCGTACCATCGCTTTTCTTTTGGTTTGATACTATTCATCCGATGAGGGATAAAGGATCTAATTCCAAAGAGAATAGTGTCTGTGATTATATCACCAGCGGCATCTACATCGTTATCGAGGAAAAATAACGACCAGTTACAACTCTTAAAGAAACTGTTAAATTCGCTCCAATTGGCTTTCTTGTATTGCCATACGGTTGTTTTAGGAATCTTTTTCCTAACTATGTGGTAGGTGTACGAGAAATTAGCTGATGTGACACAGTGGTCCGACGAACCTAGAGGCGATAGTACATTGACAGTGTATTGATCAAGGTGAGAAGTTAACACCAAGTCCAGGCTGTTGGCGTCTGGTATGTTCAGGCATTTAGATATTTCGAAACAACGCTCGCATTTATTTTGCAGACAATTTTAAGCCATCTATGCAGTTTTAGGCACCTCTGAGGAACACAAACTTTACAGACAAGGCCTTTCGCCGGGGAAAAAAAACCGACATATTTTACAAGAGGATTTCAAAAGGTGTAGTGGTCTTGATGCAATCACGTAAGTCTACTGGTTATGTTTACTTTCGAGGTCATGTCTATGGCCTCCTTAAAGAACTTTAGAATAAATTTTTGTTGGTTCTATGTTTGTATCCTCACAAACCCTACACTGCATTTGAACATCTGTAAAACTATGTTAAGTATGCGTTTGCTGAAGTTGTCGACTGTTTGATCGCCCTTATCCTTGTTTTTAGAGTACTCCGAATTTTCTGTACTTTTTTACAGACTCGAACATTACGTTTATGGAGTACGGTCGACCGTGAAGTTTAACCGATGAGAGTATCTGACTTTGAAGATTTCATATCTTCCCTTGACAGATGATTTACTTTTTTTCAGAATTCAGGACTCAGATTTGGAATTCATTCTTGTTGATGCCGGCCGTCAAATCACACCCTGCAGCGGAGAGACTATTTACGAATTGCTATTGAATTTTTCAAATTTTTCTACTTCCTTTAGAAATGTACGGACATTTTACTGTGCGTGTGAGGTATCCTTAATATTTCCCGCTCCCAATCATTTAGCCTATTTTCCTCCAGTTTTCTTTTACATACATATTTCCATTTTATTGTTTGGAGAATAAGAACCGCCAGTGTAACGACAACTCCGTTGTCTTTTGGATAAATGCATTCACATGAACAAAGGAATGAAGAAGAAAAGAGGAAGGATCTTTCAATTATCCCTCAACAAAACGTGTTAAAACCTATCACTAATAGATTATATCCGTGACCAACAAACCCTAATCTCCTACAGTTTTCTCCTTTCCATCATGTTCTCTTCTTCAATCCGAAATCCTTGCACACCGGCCTGCATTGAAAGTCGTATGGCTTCAGTTTTCTTGCTTCATTTGATCCTTTCCCTAGAAATTACCGTCCTTAGATGGTAGGATTTTTTCTTCTATTTTTTCCCGTTTCAAAAAGCATTGTTGAAATCTGCTAGTTGGTACTTACACACAATGGTAACACTATTAAAATGGAATTTATTTCGTTTGTCCTTCTAGGCAACAAACAAGGAACGTTTTACACACAAAAGGATTTAGCCGACAGAGCGACAGAGTTAGTGTTCGTAGAGAGTCTGTGGAGTGATAAAAATTGTCCTTCTGCATCAAGAAACACACACATACGTGTTTGTTTGGACAGGAATCTGACTAGAAGGATGTAGAAAAAAAAACACGAAATAATAGTAAATCCTGTCGGAAGCAATTTAGATTTAGAGTTTGGGATGGAGGATGGTAGAAAACTTCTTCTAATCCTTGTACATGATCAACTGCTGCAGTTGCAATAGCTAGCACAGCTAATCTGTCTTTTTTATGTTGCTATTGTGGTAGTGGATAAAGTGGAACAATGCCAGGGGAGAATGGATTCAAACATTTTGAAGAATGCACAAGTCCAGAAAGAGACAGAAAAAAACGTCTTAACAACTGTTTTGATTTGATTTTGGACGTGAAATTGTGGGAAATCGTCCTTTGAAAGGATAAGCTTATCTGATTACGATTGACAGTTCGAATACTTTGTCAGCAGCAGTCGGAAATTAAATGTACACAGGGACGAAGCATAAGTAAAGAATAATCACGCATCCATTGTTGCATTGCTGAGGTTCAGAAAATTTGTAAATGACCCAATAAAGGCCACAAGCTCATGAGGACTCACATAAAGCTGGTATTCTTAGTTCAAGTAAAGGAACTTTAGGAGGAGAGTAATCGATGTCAATTCAAATGCATAAAAACATTAAAGGAATACCTTCCGTGGTTGCGATTGACTTCAGTCAGCCGAAAAGCCCAATTGCAGTCATATCCTGAATATTATGGCAAACTCCACTCGTCAGCACAGGGATGACCTGATCGTAAATATATATATAACCATCTCCACTAAGTACAATGGGTATCCACCTCTAGTTGTATACGCAGAATTGTTTGTGGGCCGTATTTACTCTGATGTAGCATTCCAAGGATCTCGAGATCTTTCCTTCATTTTTTTCGGATTGGGTCTTACCATTTTCTTGTCTCCTGATTATGAAAAATGGACCGAATATTACTCAACAGGTTTTTCTCTGTGATGGAAACCTTTGTTAAGGAAACCTGATTTAGAACTACGCGCCAATTAGCACTGGCAAACTTCTTTTTTTCCTTGCCGCTCTAGTCCGATTTGAACCAGGGCCTTAGTCAATATGCATCCTCAGATAGCGCCGTCTTTTTGTGACCAACTGCCTCAAGTTCCGCACACGAAGTTGGCTGAGGTTTACTTCCATTTGTGTTCGCTATTTAAGATGAGATCGTCATTGTTCCTCTGGGTAGAAGTTGAAAACTTTCCGTATTGGGACGCTGAGGTCTATGCGCTTAAGCCATCTTAACCGGGTTGTCCAAGCTTTTCTGTATAGTATTGTACGTATAGTTCGCTGTTGAAAAGTCTCCTCCGTTCTTCGAGAATTGTCGAAAGAATTTGCTTCTCGAAGCGCCCAGGAGAATTTCCATCTGCTTTCGTCATGGTTTACGCTTTTTCGCCAAAAATTAGGACTGGTATGAATAGGATTCATAGGATGGCTTTTTGGTTTCTCGAGAGAGGGTCTTACTAATGAATTGCCTAAGTAAAAAAAAAGGAAGCGATTAGCAATTACGATTCTTCGCATAATTAGCGCGCTGGTGCTGTTGTTGGGACTCGTAGTAGAGCCGAGGAAGACACTCGTAAAGTCCATTACTACCCCAATGTTGTAGCTTTCTAATATCGACAACATATACAACGATTTTCCTTCATTGATCCCTACACCCAACGTTGCCGCTTCTACTTTGATAATCGCAAATGCTCCATTGACGGCTCGCTGTATGTTTCCAATTATTTCGGTGTCGGCTGTATATGCGAGTACCTGGACAGACTTTTGAAAGATGGTACCTCTGGAGTTGGCTTGCGGGTCCGTACAATTCTTTCTAGAGCTGTTTTGAGAAAATCACATGACAACGCACCGCATTGCGAGTCTTTTTCTGACTCAGTGCGACTTTAATGGAACAGTGTGCACTCACCATCGCCATTCTTCACATACGGACGTGCCTGGCAGGAATACCAAAACTAGACATGTCTCTGTATAGCTCGTCTCTACAGATGTTGTGATATTCGGCTTCGAAACCAATGAAGAAGTGGAGTGCATCGATTTGGACTTCTTGGGTTTTTTCCAAGATCTGCCGGAATGTGAGAATTTAATATGGGCCGTTCACACTTTTAAGGACGCCTCTTACGCGTTCACATATACGGCAGGGACGGAATTATAGATGTTAGGAAGACTTATTTCCCCGTAATTTGCACAGCTTAAGGGATCCGTCTTCTTCAGATTCGGACAAATATAATAACCGCTTTCAGCAGTTAACCCATCGGGTTCAGCAGTTTTGTTTGACTTAACTTAATTGCTGTCCTGATTTCGTCTTAGTTGGGTTATCGAAAATGCTGTCTATCTTCGTCAAGGTTGAATGGTTCATTCTGGCTGATGGTGGGATTCGTCATTACCGTTTAACTGTCTGCGTTCCTACTATGAGGTCTCCTTCTTCATCCTTGCAGATTTCGATTCAAGCTTCACAGCTTTGACATGTTCATTTTATTTTTTGGTAAGATATCCGAGCTTCTTCTGAGAGCACGTCTCTAAGATCTCGATCGAGTGCTTTCTGGAGAGAAGCACTTATTCCTTCCTTTTTTTCGTCGCGTAGAACTCAAGAGCCTGTCTCGTTCTACATGTCCAAACCGGGCAATACGCTCTTTGTCTAAATTTTTTTTGTCTTCGTTCGTTATCGATCCAAGCTACAGAAGCAAGTTGAGATCCAGCACATTCGAGATGGACTCTTCGATTGCTCTTTGAGGGTGGGGCCACTACTCTTATACGTTTGATGCTGGTGGTATCGCTTACATGCTTGAAGTTCAAGGCTTGTTCCCTATGTCTTCGACGGCAAACAGGCTACCAAATAAACGCTGCGATTACTTTACTTGTCACATCGGGCCCCCGCCCAATTATCAAGGCTTCGCCCATCAACGACGTCTAATAAAAAGCGGGGGCAGAGCAAAATACTGGTCTTATCGTAACGGTTTTCAGATGACGCCACCGAAGGTTGTTACGATTTGACCAGCTACAAGCGGCCAGTGATAGGTCCTGTTGGATAGCAGGATCACCGGTAGTCCCTACCAGGACTTAAATTATGGTACCATTGCCATTACCCAAATTGCGAGAAGGATCTTCCTGTTGGTTTAGACCCAATGTGGAGTTGCAATAAGCACCGGGTACCTAAGAACAGTAAAAGGTTTTAGATTTGCCTCGACCCATACCAAGGGTGGAACTTGGGCCCCCAACATAAGTTCTGCTTTGTTATCTCAGGAAGGCTGCAGAGCGATGGCAAGGCGTATCCTTGCTCTCATGAATGTATGGGCATCCCGTAAATTTAAGTCTATACGTTCGTAGGTCAGTATTATACTACTGGTCGAGCATGCACTTGCAATTCTACCCTGCATGCGTAAGGATTTGCCAATGCTGCTAGTAAGGGACATGATTGGAAGGTAAAGCTACGAACTTAAGTATTGCGGCGCTGGCCCAATTCGCGTTACAGGACAATCAGCAGTTTCGCAGTCAATCGCTACGTAAGTCCCCGTCCAACCGTTAATTACTATTTAACCTGTCACGAAGGGGTAGGTAAGAAGACGCTGTGAACTTATAATACAACTGCTACATGGGTAACCGAACTGTATCTATCGCTAGAAATATTTGCCCTTGCAGTTGGTATCATGAGGACATACTTCCGCAGTAAGGATAACCTTTATTGACATAGGAGACATGATCGGTAATCATTAGGAGCCAGAGAAGTGTCCTCAGTCAATTGAATACTCGTAGTTCGATCAAAGGCCTCATCCTTCCCACTCATTATATGTTTCGCCTTATTGTGTCATGCACAGCCAGAGGGGACTTAAGATTTCTTAACGACTCCGAATGGCACGAGAGCCAATAACTTTTTTTAGGTAGAGAATTTCACTTCCGGAGGTTTGCCATGGCCGGACTAAAAGATGGCGATGTCAGAAAAGTAATTTTTTTTTCTGTTTTTTTATGTTGATGGAGTTTTGGACCCAGACCCCCTACGTGGCAGTTGGCGAACGTACCCAATTCACAACGTAACCACGTGGAACGGGTGTAACCAAAGCTGTCACGTTATCTACTTCGACAGCAGATCTTTGGCCATTTAAATGTTCTTCGGCATGCCAGAATGTCGTAACGCGTAATGTACTGTCACTGTGTTCTGAAGGATGTGGTTGTAGGTTGTACTACTGGCAAAGCAACAAACACTCTACTGTGGATGCTTTTACTACAATGGACAAAGAAGGGCAAAGATCTTCAGTTTCTAGAGTTTCTTGAATACCACTAGGAAGATCTCATTGCCACCACGATAAGATATATCGGAAAAAGGAAGAGTGGAAACTGTGACATTTACAAAGGGAAGTTGTTTAAAAAACAAAACGTAGAGAGAGCTAAGTATCATCTGTAGCGCTAGCAGAGTTACTAACTTATATAGCAGCTAGCGTAGTACTCGTATATCTAACGATCAGCTTAACCAATATAGGGGACGACCAAACATCCAGGCCATGAACTTTTAAAAACGTTGAACCTTTGTTATATATTTTACCACTGAAATCAAACTAATCATTGAAAATCTTAAATATCTTTGAAGAGCTTGCCCCCATCATCATACCATTGTCGCCATACATTATCCAAAAATGAAAGTCCAATGTCCCCTTAAATGCATCGAAAGTGATTCTATAATAAAATTTTGAAGATAGATTTAAAAAAAAAAAAAGAAAAAAAGTACTTTACTACCACTAAAAGCTTAAGACATTAAATTCTTCCACAGGATGTAGTGCCATTAAAACGACTCCTTCTAAATTCAGCAACCGTACCTGCACTTCTGCTCAAGACCCATCAAAAACCTCTTTCTCAGATTTACTGCAACGATTGCTCGTACACATGCAACACCACCGCGCATACATAAATTCCATTTTGCCATTTCGTCAGCATATACAGCTTCCATAAAATCAAATATGTTTAAGATTTAAGAAATCCTTTCAAAAGGATTTGTGCCCCAAAATCACTTTTCGAATGAAATCTCTCGACTTGGCCAGGTCGGTCTTTTACAGTGCATTTGGGGTGCCTTTCGCTCGTCATTGCTGCTTCCATCGTCGTCTCCATCTCATCATCGCTACTGCCGCCGCCTCCATGATACCATCGATTACTTTTCCATATTCGGTTGTTACGTAACAGAGAGCTACGAACCAACATATACGAATACTCGTACATCGATCCACACATAGGTAAGTGGAAGAAGAAACATTCACATCTTCTTAGCTTTCCTGCAGGATAAAATGAGTTTCCACTCAATCACGAAGTGAAATAAATCGAACTTCAAAAGGATTTCGGGATTTTGCCATTTTTCCATTTCTCTCACCCTTGCCTCTCAACCAAGTCGAATTTGACTTGGTGTGAATGATGAAGGTAAAAATCCTTACTTCTCCTTATTCACAGTGCAGTTGATCCATGGAACGCTCCCCCCCCAAACAAGCCACCTCTAACCAACCTTCGAAGAATCCTCAAACGTCAGCCCCCTACAGCAGCCAACTAGTCATCAAATCGAAATCGATCGACTTGAGATTTTTCCATCTTAAGGAATTAGGGATACCTTTTTGGGAAACAAACACCGTTATCCTTCAGTGAATACCTACCACTGCCACCATTCCTTTCTTCCACTACTGCTCTTGCCACTGTTCTTGCTGATGCCGAGATGGTGACGATGATATATTTTTGAAATAAAAAAAAATTAAATCACTGCTTTGCTTTGGCAGCCTTAGCAGCCTTGGCAACCTCTAGGGATTCTTTTCCTTTTGAGTCGTAGTTAAATGTCCTGTTTCTGAATAGCTCAGCAATTCAATCAACATTTGTATGACTGAATCTGTTTGTTGGTGCTGGTGTGTATTTAAGGATCAAAGGAATTGCTGTACCGGAGACGTTTCCTCGAGATTTCTTCGACTCTCATTCAGTCGGTCTAGTCGACCTTAGCCAAGGAAAGTGAAGTGGTCATGAAAGTTGACCATAACCAAGAACGCCGCTTTACAATATACATCTCCAACAGAATGAAATATTCAACCATTGAACTGGAAATAGAAAAAAACCTGGGGTCCCACAAGGCAGCATCCTTGGGCCTTTTCTTTATCAGGCAGAAAATATTCTACAGTAGAGCAAGATACACTAAATTTGGAGTTTCTATTTCCAAAGAGCAAGAAGATAAAAATGCACACAAATACTTTCAAAACGTGTAGGGTATTAGTCCCCATTCGGTGACACCATCAGTCAACAGTCGTTCTTATCCTCCAGCGTTTTAGGCATTTGCCGCCATTCAAATTATTTTCCAATTACCGTGGAATGTGAGCTTGGGCACGAAACCTTCGTGAAAGCAAATTCCTTTCATTGATCTCCTTTCTTTTTTGTTCTCGGATTCTGGACAGGCAGACAAAATATGGTTCCAGCAAGTTCTAATTATCGAAACAATTTGCAGACAACCAAAAAACAAAAACAAAAAAAAAACAAAAAAACCCAACAAACATCCAGACGGACCGAGATGCATTCCAGAGAGCCAACCATCTGACGTTCACTGCACGCGAAACCCAATTTCGGTCATGAGACACGCTCGTATGGCAAGGACCTGCTGCTACTGCCGCATATTTGGAGCTGCTCCCAGGATGCTCCAGAGGCGATGAGCACATTCCTGCAATTAATATTTTGGCCCGGTGCCTAGTGGGATACACCAGGTCCAACGATGTGGATCGGATGGTACGCTTTGGTGGCCAATGAACCAAGCCAATACTTTAATTTGGCCAAAGAGACGGTGGCTCCGCGAATGTGCTGCTTCATGTTTGTGCAGCTCGCAAAGCTTGTGAATGTGGCCACAACGACCGACGACGGTGAGGATGGTGATGATGATGATGATGATGATGGTGCACAAGGGTATGATTTGTAGATGTGCGACTGATGCAGAAATTTCCAATTAACCTGGATGCAACAAGAGGTGGCTTTTCTTTTTTAAATAAATTTTATTTGAATTGTTTTTTGTTGTTGTGGTGGACTTTTGATGACCCTCTAGTTATTTTCATTAAAAGAAATTTGATAAATGATGGCTTTTGGTCGAGGCTAAATCTTGGGAAAATGGTTTAATTTATTTCGTTCCAGACAAGTTATCGATTTTTGTGGAAACATGAGGTGGGCGAGGTGATGTAGTAGTCTGCAATGGACAGGTCTCCTCATTGACTTTATAATCACATTATAGCTAAAGAAATTACACAAAGTCTAGTGCTTATTGAAATATTATAGAAAACCTCCTTCCATAAGGTGGAGGATGATTTTTGAAATTAAAAGCGATAGCCAGGGATATTTTTTTTATATTTAGAAAATGCACAGATGTTACATAGAAAGCCAGCTTTTCTTTCTGGTGTGATGCCGCAGAACTGGGCTTTAATAAACAAACCTTCCCTACTTCCCAGAGTACCAGCCTGTTGTCAGATGAGTCTCCTTTTTCCTGAATTGGGCTTTCTTCTAGACGCGGTCCAGCTCAACAGCTGTCCATTCTATCTGCATGCTTTTGAAGATCTCTTCATCTTGAAGTAGGATTGAGATAAATATCCTCAGCAAAATTGCATTGGAACAAAGATCAGCAACAGAGATTTCTTGCTAATTTTCTGACCGACTCCTCCGATGGGTTTTTCGCCTTCAGTTCTATTTGTGAATGGTCTTGGTGTACAGACTTCTGTTGGAGCATTATAGGCCCTCCACAATCTATTTATCAGTTCGCACTTCACTCCAGCTATTGACTAGCTGTAATTCATCAATCAGGCGGGGTTTCTGGTGCCAGACTTCTCTTATTTTTTATATCCCTTACTTATCTACTTATGGCTGCGCTACAGTCCAGGGTGGACCTGGACCTCAACCAACAAGCGTCTCCAACCAGCTCGATCTCTAGCTAGCTCCTTGCAGTTTTGGTTGAGGTGCCCTTTCATTTGCGTGCGCCTCAGAGGCGGATTCGAAAACTTTTAGGACTGGAGCATTGATGATCAACCGCTCTACATGGCAAAGCTATCTCAGTCGTTAGACCTTCACTCTTCTGTCTAAGTTGATGTCGCTGTACAGGCCGTACAATGTGTCATTGTTTCTACTCCTCCAGTCAAGGTCTATACCCACAGGCCCGAAAATCATCCGAAGAATTCTCGTCTAAAATCAGCCAACAGCACCCTCATCCATTTTTGATAAAGTCCATGCCTCAGCGCCATAGAGCAGGACTTGGATTACTCGTATTAAGTTCTTATATAGGGTCACTTTTGTTGTTCGAGAGAGTTCTTTGCCAGTCAATTGCCTTCAGCAACGATTGGCAGGAGCTACTCTTCTTTTGGGCTCAGCGCCGGAGCCTAGGTAAACAACTACGTCAATGTTATATCTGTAGAGGGTGACATTCTGTTCGAGACGTCTGCGTTGGGTGTTCTTTCTGGTTTACAGCATATACATGGTCTTGCATTTATTGATCGTTAAACAAATCTTCGTAGCTTCTGCCTCAATACTCGCCACTTATATCACGCTGCTTTCTTCCGATTAAGCCAATATCATCGGCGTATGCGACAAGCTTTTGAAAAACTGTGCCTCTTGTGTTGGGGCATGACTGTTTGGATTATGTTAAAACAATCGCATGACAGTGCATCGCCTTGTCTAAATGCTTTTTTGACATCAAAGGTCTCGGTGAGTTCTTTACCAACCTCATCACCGTGCACAAACGGACGAGTTTTGCAGGGATGTCAGAACTAGACATGGCTCTATATAGCTCGTCTCTATAGATTTGGAGCTTATGCCTTTTTTCCTAGATCTGCCTTGGTTTGAATATTTAGTCGATGGTGGACTTTCCCCGCCTGAAACCAAACTGATATGGAGCAATCAGGTTGTTGACGAATCCCATCGCAGATTGGATCTTGTAGGCGACGTTCAGAAAGGTGATAGCTCTGTAGTTTGCGCAGCTCAGAGGGTCTCCTTTCTTGAGGATCGGGCAATCAATGCTGAGGTTCCATTCATCGGGCGTACTTTCGTATGACCATAATTTACAGATGAGTTGGTGTGCTCCGTACCAAGTCATCGCCAGCAGCTTTGAAGAAAGAGCTCTGCAGTCGGGTGGACGGAATTGTTGGTCTACATCGTCTAGATTGACTAAAAGCAGTATTTGGTTCATTATCGCCGTTATACGGTCTACAGAAATGCTTTTCCCAAATCCTGAGCATCGACTTCGACTGTACTACGAGTACTATGTTCCCGTGTTCGTATCTATGGGCTTCGGTTCGGGGTTTGTGTCCATCTCTCAATATCTTCGACCGCGTGCTTCTCATGCTCCTTCTTTCTTCTCCTGAGAAGCCGGTGATCGTATCTCCTCTTCTGCTCATAGATCTCGTAAGCAGCCCTAGTCTTTCAATGCAGCTTCACTTTATATGCATCTCACTTAGCTGCATGTGCTGCAGGCACTCGTCGTCAAACCAGTGCTGTCATTGTGGTAGCTGAGTGAAACCCAGAATGCCGCTTCTTGACAATGCTGCCACTGTTACTCGATACTTGGTGCTAACGGCATAGGAGCTATTAAGAGATTAAGGGAGACTCGATCGGAAAATATTTGACAATATCTTGCGATTGTAGCCGTCTAACATTGAAATGCATCACAGTATTAACTTGCATTTGCGGTGTTTGGGATATCGGCAACCGCTCCTTAGCTACAACAAGGTAATGGTTCGAGTCGATGTTGGCCCCTCGGAACGGACCGTTGATTAATCAGGAGTTGTCCAAGTCTGCTTACGAATATCGAGATGCAGGAATAGCGTGCTAACAACGACAATATTTCGACCCGCGGCAAAGTCGCCTGAATCCGTGCTAAAGGTGTCGTACAGGCTATACTTTCCGACAGCGCTATCAAGCAAAGCTCTCTTCCTAGCTTTGCATTAATATCGCCGAGAGTAATTTTAATATCGTAGCTAGATCACTGCTCGTAGGTCCTGTCTAAGAGCTCGTAGAAGCCATCTTTGGTGTCGTCGTGTTTCTCCTCTGTGGGGGCGTGCGCGCATATAATGTTGGTAAAGTTTGCCTTAATACGGATTGTTACAAGCCATTCGTTCATATGCCGAAAACCCAAAACTTCTTGCCTAAGTCTGCCTCCAACAACGAATCCGTCCATAACAATCGTCGTAGTAGATGTTGCAGTTTTTCTTCGCCATCGCATTTCTTGGGTAACGGTAACATCTACTTCGAACCAGTCTAGAGCCTCTAGTAGTTATTCGGCTTCACGTGCCCGATTAAAGGATCTAACATTCCACGTACAGATCTGAGGTTCGTTGTCCTTGTTTCGCTTGCAGGGGTTTTCAACAATATATGCTAGGATTGTTGTAGCTTCGTAAAGTTTTTTTTGTTTTTCCTCGAGAAGGATTACGAAGTGCAGTTGCGGCGAAGGCGAAGATGCTGAAGAATACTAAGCCTGTTCCTCAAATTCCGGAAATAAAAGTGAAGACGCCCACGTAAATCTTTTGAATCATGAGATTGAAATAAAAGAACCAAAGAATTTCAATGTAAAGAAAGTTGGAACTGAGAAAACTTCTATATGAGTAGATGACGTAAGACACGTTTGGAGGAGGAGTGGAATCTCCTCAGATCGAGCAGACTCTTCCGAAACTAATGAAAACACTCCGTGTTTAAGATCATCACAATATGAAAATCAGCTTCACTGGAACTACTTAAAACTGAGCCGAAAGTTTTGGGACACAATTCACAGGTAACCCGAGCAGTACTGGCTCACAATCAGTCCCTATCACCGAAGCTGTTAATAAGTTGAGTAATATAATACGACGTGGCTTGTGCGAGTATCTATCATTGGTTGTGATGACGGATGAGCTCATCAAAGCCTTCACTGGGTTCAAGTCGCCTGACACCGACCGCAAATAGCCAGTTATGTTACAAAAATGTGTAGACTCCGACGGAAATTTTCATCGCTTCCTTGTCACTGCCATACATACCGATTTCCTGGCGAACAGTAACAATAGTCTCTATATTGAAAATCGGTGATGCAGACCTTTGACGTCTGAGAAACTACTGGTTGAGCCTCATGTGCACAAGACTGCTTTCCGGATGCATCCTCTATCCATGATGCATCATGCCTACTAACGTGGAAGATCCTGCGACACTGCGCTTCAAATTCTAGTGAGCAGAGATGAAGGCGCATTCGAAAAAATAGAGTACCCAATCGCCATTTTCATCGACATTTAGATGCTGGCGACAACGCACCTTTTGACGGCATGTGGAACTCGCCCAAACAACACAGGCCAGTAATCTCATCTTGGTGGAGAGGACCCTGGTATCTCGCAGGGCGCAATCCTGTTTTTATTAGCACAGCAGTCCTTGCCGTAATCAGCGATTAGTGTTCTAGAAATTGGCTAACAATTAATCTTCTCAAAATTGAAGTTGTTCTCTTTTGGAGAAGGAGAATGCGGGTAGGTTTAGCTGATGTAGTGCTTGAATGTATAACCATCCGACTCTCCATCGAAGCTAAATATCTGGGTATCCTCATGGATACAAATCTTCCTTGAACTAAACATGTTACCCTGCTGTCGGACCCCTGGCACTGTAAAGAAGTGAGCAGGATCCTGCATTTGCATGACATGATAAGGCCAAATATATCTCATGGGTCAATTATTTGGTGGAACAAACTTTCACGAAAATACGTCACTGATTGTTTTACTAGACTATAGGCATCGGCCTTTCTCGGTTCAATTCGGGCTTTCCTTAACACGCCTGTCCCTGTTCTTGACGCAGTTATGAATTTCCATAATCTGGGCTACATGGTCAAAGTCCTCTCCTGTTCAAAAAGAACTGGTCTTTGATATAACATACACTCTAGTCTTGATGATAGCCGCTTTTGACTCTGATCTTATGGACATACCGCCGAATGCAATAACACTAAAACTCATCTTGCTGCGATGATAATGTTGCAGCTGGGTCTTAACGGATGACTACAGAACTTATCTAGGATATGATGCCGGTGTCCTTTTGAATGGTGACAATATTAGATTTTGCCCTTGATTAGAAGATCTTGAGTTTAATTTCCAACGGGAGATATTGCAAAGAATCGGTGGATGAGTATTTGTGTCTGCAACGTCAGTCAAGCTATTCCCCATTCCCAAGCTAATTCGAGAATGCAAAGCTTCCTTGGATGCAGTCGGCAGCTTGAATACACTAAGTCGCGCTAGAGCAACAGATTACAATGGAATGAAGGGAATTGGAGTCTCCGAAGAACTTGCTAAGCAATATTTTGAGAGGAGTCCTTCGATCCCGATCCCAGACTAGGACTCCCTTCGTCATCAGTAAGGGCTTCCATTACTAGTTTGTTTAAATATGAGCGTAAATACAGTCGGCATGATCATCCAATATGGCGGGCGACAGACATCTCTAAGAAGTCTGGAAATAGGGAACTGTATAGGCCACTTATTGCCGTCGACGCCCTTGCTAGTGAAACAACATGCTGCGATGCTTGATCTGAAAGCGATGACGACACGTTGGAGCACTATTATTGTGAATGTAAGGCCTCACATTAGGCTGAAGATACTTGGCTACGATGTGGTGGATGCTGGTTATACAGTCACTTTGACACTGAAACGTTTACTCATCTTTCTTAGAAAGACTGAGAAATTCCAGTAAAGGCAACATATAAAGAGTATTCGTATAGTGGACTAGTCCTTTGTCGGAGTGACCTATTCCGACAGACCAGCCAGAGGTAAGTGTACGTCACACATATGATTGGATCACTATAACACAAGGGAATGTCAGAACTGTTTCGATTTATTAAATAGATTAAGACTACCAGGCCTAAAGGCCGAAAGCTAAAAATCAATGGCTTGGCCGTTAATTAGTTGCGGAAACAAATAATTGCATAATTTGTTTATAAGGTCGGTGCTTGACATTGTTGCATGACACACAAATAATTTGGTTTGAGGTTTGGTTGGTTACTTTTATAAAATTAAAACGCGCTTGGTTGGCGATGCATTTACCGTCCGAATGCTAGGTAGTAACGCATTTAAGTTTAAACCTAAGCTGCATCTGGTAAACTGTTTGAACCCCAATTTTATTCACCAGAACCAAACTGACATGAGAAACCACTCGATTGCTTTCTGTTTCACTTTTGTTTTCATAGCTTATCCAAGAGGCATCCCTTACAAAGGTATTGATTACAGTTCTTTGAAAATAGAAAGTTTCCTTTGACAATAGACTTGCAACTCTTTTACAATCAGTTTCCACATACTGACTAATCAGACAATGACGTCCGTGAACTTCGGAATGCAACTCGACATCTATTGTTCCCTCGCAATATACTAATATGCCATCCAGTCGTGTTATCTGTATACAGACTCGTACTTTGTATTCTTATTCATGCAATTTCCCTTTCAAATAAATTCTTTTTTCTGCAGTCCATTAGGAACGTCCCCCTTTTTAGAAGATCCTTTTGCAGAAGACTCATGTTGTGATATAAACTTACTCCTGTATCCTTTGTTCTAGTATGTTGAACGAACGTATGTACTTCCTGTGACTTCACTTTGGGGTTTTTACTTTCATACTCCGGAAAGATACTTTCCATTTACCAGACAAATCTGGGAATGCACATGTCATAGCTGCTATCAGTCAAGAATGTCATATGAAAGCCAGACACAGTCGTAGGACAGAAGTAATCGTATGTGTATGATATGACAGTCAGTGTTATCTGTCATTGTTTCCGAGAATGTAGGCTTTGTTATCCTTGTTGCTGCATTCGTATTCAAGGACGAGGGCATGAATGACATTCCAAAAATGGTATTCGTATATGTGCATGCACTCAAACTAATTGCAAGATAAAGAAATTTGTTTGAAGAACATATAAAATATTTCAGAAACTCTATGGCTTTGTGAGGACCGTGTTGAGAGTATCCACCAGAATGTACTTCATTACCTGCAAAAGAGTTGAACGAGAAACACAGTAAATTTCTGGAATATTTGAGAGAAATGAAGGGATGAAGATATCTAATTACAGACATGGTTCATATATTTTATTTTGTGAAGTCTTCACATGCTTTTATCCGAAGCATGAAGCGAGAAGTTCTTCTTGCAGGACGAATTCGACGATTTGCTGATGACAAAGCTTGCTCTGGGTGACCTCATGGGAATTCGGTACTCCGCGTGCTGTTGACAAAACGCCACATGGGCCTAGTATCCCGGCGTTAAATCCCGAACCTTACAAATTAAATTTATATCGTTCTCCTGATAATAAATAAATAAAAAATAAAGATTGCTCTTATTGTAATAGCTCTGCGTTAGATTTCATTGCTGACATAAACTATGACTTTGGGCAGCTAAGACATTGGTTCGGTTTGATGACTCGATCCAATATGTGCGGCGTTATTCCGGTAATAGCGTGTCGATTGTTGGCCTCGAGTTCATCCAAAGTGGACTAACTATCTATGCTAACTTATAAAGGGTGTTTTTTTAGAGATTTCGTTTTTAAACTGGTAACTCCGTTTCTACAGATTGTCAATTTGACAGTTGAAAGTTGATTTGTAGTTAGTATGTGTTGCAATTTTATGGTTAATAGACTAACGCGAGAACAACACGTGCAAATTGTGCAAACTTATTTTGAAAACCATGGTTCGGTTCGCCAAACTTATCGTGCGCTACGTCCATTTTACGGTCGACATAATCATCCATCTTGCACCACTTACACTCTTGTGGATAACACGCTTCCCCAAAGGCAACAAACAGTGCAAACAGAAGATGTATTACCTTTATGGAGCGCAGTGTTGAGGAAAATCCGAATGAGTCGATTCGCCATCGTGCACAGCAAATGGAGCAATGCCCATCTACTTTGTGGAAGATGTTATGGAAAGATCTTGGCTTAAAGGCTTATAGATTCCAGCTTGTGCAAGAGTTCAGGGCCGAAAACCTGATTCAGCTGGATCCTCATTTTCAACTCAAAATTTTGTTCTCCGATAAGGCCAATTTTTGGTCAAATTAATATGTAAACAAGCAAAATTGCCGAAATTGGAGTGAAGGAAACCCAGAAGCCTTTGTCGAGACGCCCTTGCAACCATTAAAACTCACTGCTTGGTGTGCTTTATGGGTCAGTGGCATCATCGGACCATATTTTTTTAAGAACGATGCCGGCCAGAATATTACCGTCGTTGGAGAGCGCTATAAAAACATGATTTCTGACTTCTTCGATCCTCAAAAGAACGGCATTGACATGACAGAGCTTTGGTTTCAACAAGTTGACACAACATGTCACACGACGCGCGACATCATCAATTTATTGCGGGAAACATTTGCTGAGCGCATAATTTCGTGTAATGGACCTGTGAACTGGTTTCTGTGATCTCACATCTTTAGATTACTTTCTTTGAGGGCATGTGAAGTCACTAGTCTATGCCGATAAACCAGAGAGATGGAAGTCAATATTCGCCGTATTATTGCTGATATACGGCCCCAGTTGCTCTATAAAGTTTCATATATAGCCTAACTATACAATCTGATCTAACCTAATTGTTATCAAATTTCAGGTTGCTAACTTAAAGTACCTTAAAACTCCCCAACCCAATGTAAGTCGGCCACTTTCTAAACATAGCAAGGAAAATATGGCCCACTTTCCCTAACTGACTAGGCTAACACAGACTTGAAGGAAACTACGAAGGAATCGGTTCTTCTTCACACAACCACCAAATATTTTGGTGCTGCCAAATAACAATTTTTTTATAGCGTTTTGAAAACGCCAAACTAAACCTGATACGTGTCTGTTTTAGTTGAATCGCCCCTCATAAACTGCATGAGCTACATGGAAGATTAGCGGCACCGCAAACCTATCCTGGATCAGCCGTCTTATGTCAAAATAGAGGAACGCTTCAGGGGGGACGAAGCCTTTCAAGCGCACACTCTCATGATATAAGTAGTTGAGGTAGTAGGCCCCAGATATCATATGGGTGAGGTCATTGCACTTGCAATGTTGCCCACCCTTATTAGATTTGCCCTGTTGTATAGAAGCTCATTGGGGTAGAATTTTATGTACCCTGATTCTGGTATCCTGTAAAGGTGAAAAACAAAAAGCCAATCCCTCTCAAACACCCGAATCTTTCCCATTAAGCTTGCTCTCACGCTGCACTATACGGGACAGCCATATACCAGCAAGGGCCGGATGAGGGTTACGTAGCATATGGTATACCTTTCACCCTTGCATCGAGTTGGCTGCTATAACATAGTCTCTTTGTAAGGGCAAAAGCACCTTTGGCTCTGGCCAGAGCAGCATCTACATTCTTGTTGAAATATAGATATTGGTCTAGCCAGATCCCAAGGTGTCTGACTACATTTCGACAATCAAGCGGCGTCCAATGACCGAGAATTTTCGCCAATTCTTTCTGGTGTCCCTAGAGGCACCAGACAACGGCGTTCTAAACAGAATGGTTTCAGACCTCTGAAACCAACTCCCAGTCATCGCAAAGTCGCCTAATTTGTTCGAAGGCAGGTTGCAAAAGCCTGTTAATGATCTCGACTTTTGGACCCATTTTGTACATCAAGCTGTCTGCATACGCTATGCTATCGGGAAGTGAACCTATCAAATCGCTTATGTAAATGTTAAATAAGATCATCGAATTAACCGCACCTTGTTGCAGACCGTTTTTAATGTGAAATGTTCCAACAGAAGTCGCATCGCCATTTTTCACGATGAACCGTCTGTTGGTGAGCATGTTATGAAGAATATACGAAAGTAGTTTTCCAATGCCCAGTCTAGTCAACCCGTAGGAAAGTCCCTCTAACCATACGATGTCAAAGGCCTTTTCCAAGTCAATCAGGCATGCTCCAGTACACAGGTTTTGCTTTTATTCCAGCTTAGACGCGGCATGTATGACATCATGCCCTGCCTTAAGACCGAATTGATTGTCCCGAACTATATCTTTGCCCTCAACCCACTGAATCAAAACCCTATTATTACCTTTTCGAGCACCTTACTAATTTTTCGAAGGGAGACTTATCGGATGCATCTTTACCCCTTTACCCCGGTGGGATAAACCACCGAAGTTTTCCAATGCTCTGGATAATGTGCATTATTTATTGTATTGTTAAACAGGCTGGTGGAAACGCCTACCTCTTCTAGAGGGAGATGTCGAAGCACAATTCGGTATTCCATCGATTCCCACTGATTTTTTTACTTCTTATTGTGTCGAAGATCTCATGGAGTTCTTCATTTGAAATGAACGGAGATAGGTCCCCTTCATCGGCGATGACATTATTTGCCATATTCTCGTCACTGAACTGGGTAAAACCCGAGCTCTCGAATCATCAGTTCTGAACGTAATTTCGCAGGTAGAAATTGTACACAAGGACTCGATTCTCCAGGTCGACATTTGAACAAATGAAGTCGTTGGTTTTATACATTTCCTGAAAAGTTACTCCTCTAGCTTCAATCATCGCCTAAGGATTTCGATCATAAAGAAATTATCATCATCTGCGGTTTCACTTCGATCTATGCTTGCAGCAGTCAGTATTCGTGACACTGCAATTTTGATTTTTTCTCCGACATATTTTGTTTATGCGGGAAATATTGTAGTAATAAAGTCCATCCGTTACTTATTGTACAGAAACACATACCTAGAATAATCTGGAGAAAGAATCGACTAGAAAGTAGTTATTTGCTTTTGTCAATTCAAAAATCCTCCCACTCAAGCATCTTTACTTTTACAAAGTCTTAAGGATATTTTTCGTAAGGTAAGTCTATTGACGTAATCCCAACGTCTCTGTCACTGCGTAGTAGCAACAACCATATTGCTTTGATTCTAGCTTTCAATACGCAGCACTATTTAAACTTTTACCCTTCTCTTGCTCCAATATTATACAGTATTGCCGCATGAGATTGGACGAAGCAGAAATGTTGTCTTTTGCAATAGGAAGATTAAGGACTGCCTTTTTCACTTTGACCTAAAGGAAATAAATTTCCTAATTAGTCGCATAATGTAAATTTGTTGAAAGGTTATATCACATGATTTATTCGATGAACTTTAACATTTGTTCTCTTCACCCTTTTAGCACAGTTTTATTGGAAGGGTTAATTTCATTAAAGTTTTATAACTTATGCATTCGACACTAGTTTATGTCAAGCAACAGAATGTATCCCTCGTTTTTCAATCTATAATGGATCACTTCTTAATCACTGTTTATTTATAGTATATGCACTATATACGAGTAACTGCTCTTTTTTCAAAATTTGTTTTGATCTTGAAGATCTTGAATTCAAAAATGTTTATAATTGTAACTATAGGCAGGGTAAGTAGTTAGGTAAGAGTGGTTGTTGGAAACACCAACCCACTTAGGCCTATTGGTCTAAAGATCTATGATCCTCTTACTAACGAAACCAGTTTGAGCTTACGATGAAGCGTAGAAGACTGTTTACGTTCATATTTTTTAGATCATTTAGATTATTGTAGAAGAAAGCTCTTAAGTGAAGTTTTCTTCTCTGGGAGAGAGCTGGACATATGCAGAGTAGGTGGAGGACATACCTATGCTACCCTTTTCCGGTAGAATAGGAAGAGTGTTTCAAATTTTGGCAAGTTCATCGGTCCTACAGTTCCCTGGAATATGTCTGTGGCCCGCCGCCCAGCAAAGGTGAAGGTTGAACTGCTCTGCCGTCTCCATAAGAGATAATGGGCATTCAAGGGCGGTTTTAGAATTTAATGCGACTGACTACAGGGACTTGGTAGCCGCCTAACTATACGAAAAGTTGCGGTTATCCTTTGCAGATATCACGTTTTTCTTCAGCCAGGAGGGAGCTCCTTTAATCGCCAAAATTTCCGCCTGGAACACGCTACAGTGATTAGTAAGACGGAAAGAGAGGCTTAGATTTAGTTTATCTGAGAAAACACCACCACCAACTCCGCTATCGGTTGTATGTAGATCCATCTGTGTAGAGCTGGATTGACTTGTCCTCCATGAAAGAAACGTTCTGGGACGTTCTAGAGGGGAAGCTTAGATGGAAGTTTTTGTCAAACAAGAGTTCAGATATGGTGTTATCGATGTTCTATGTGAGGATCCCTAATGTATTAAGAATTCTGGCATGGCAAAATGAATTATTTGTCCACTGCCAAGAGGGGCGTCAAATGAAACAGAATGTCTAACGCTGCAGAGGGAGTAGACCGTATGGCTCCGCTTATGCACAGGCATGCTGTTCTTTGGACACGGCTTAGTTTACTGTAGTTGACTGCACTGTCTAAGGCCGTCCACCAGACAGCAACCCCATAGGTGAGTATCGGTCTTATCACCGAGATGTATAGCCAGTGGGTTATGCGGTGTTTAAGACCCCATTTGTTCAAAGTAGCTTATTTGCAAAAGAATACAGCTGCTATAGCTTTTTTGACTCGAACGTTAGGTTTCCATTTTTATTTCCTGTCAAATATAAGACCCAAATATTTTGCTGTATCGTAAAGGACTAAACTGATATCCTTTATTGAGGGAGGCCCAGAGCGATCTGCCAACGGGTTCAAGTAAATCTCTATTGAGTAAATCTCTATTGAGATTTACTTGAAGAAGTTCTTTAATGGTATTAAGATGCTTACCTGAGACGGCTGTAGGAACATCGTCTGCATAGGCCATCACCCTGCTACCACCCGCCGCAGGTATATCAGCAGTCCATGAACTACTAAGCTCCAGAGGAGATGGGAGAGTACACCGCCTTGCGGCGTACCTCCGCTGGCACTTCTTCTAGCAGAAGTCTCACCAAGTTTGGAGTTGATTATCCTGCTATTTAGAATAAGACTGATCAACTCCCCACGTGTATATCAAACAGTCGTTCTAGAATCTGCAGAAGGAAAGATGATGGACTTATAGGTCTGAGGTCCTTTGAGACCACATGAGAATCTTTGAGAATGAAAACTACATTGACTTCTCTTCATGACACTGGAATGTGGATCAGTTCTACACAGCCCTTCATGATGTTCTCTAGCGTAAGCAGGATAATATCTGAGGACCTTTGTAGCTCGGCAGGTATTATACCGTCCGCACCAGCAGTCATGTATATTTTGAACCTATTCAACGCCCAAAGCAGTTTGTCCCTTGTGATCAGAACATGAAGTTTGGTCCCGCTTGCAGTAGGCCTGATTGGGTTGCTACTGCCCGCGAATTGAGAGCTACCTGGAAAGTGGGTGTCCAGTCGCAGCGTGAGTGACTCATCACTTGAGGTTGTCCAAGAGCCATCGGTTTTTTTCAAACAGCTAAGCATCATAGGATGTGTAGAGAGGACTTTTTTTTAGCCGCGATGCAACAGAGCTTTCCTTGATTTTGTCACACAATGACCTCTACGATTGTCGCTTTACCTTCCTCATTTGAGGGATTCTTTGCATGAGTCCCAGTCAGCCACATTTCTTGTGCTTTTTGCAAAGTTGAAAAGTTTTCTGCAAGTGTTTCTGAGCAGTCCCAATGCTGATGTCCACGAATGTGGCTTATTCTTGCCTCTAGGTTGAATAAGAGGGCAGGAAGCGGCCTTAGCCGGATTGAGAGCCAGAGTGAGTTCCTTGACTCTTATGTCAAGCTCATTGGTGTCACGCGGAGCGTTTCTGACAGTATTCCTCTGAATTTCTATAATCAGTTTTCCGGTAGTTCCGGAATGCTGGTTGGCTGGGGCGAGCATCACTCAGGCTGAATTGGATGTATCTGCGGTCTGAAAGAGAGTATTCAGATGATACCATCCAGTACGTGATGCTGTCGGGGACAAAAGCGATATCTAGCACTTCCTGTCGGTTTCTAGTTATAAAAGTGGGCTCATTGCCAATGTTTCAAATAAAGAGGTTAGTACTTAAAATGTAGTCAAAAAGTGACTCACCTCTATCATTGCTGTCGGTACTGCCCCATACCGTGTGGTAAGCGTTAGCGTCGCATGATGATGAGGCCAGTTTTTTGCCTTACAGCTTCTAGTACCACCCTTTCTAGGTTATCACCAGGGAGAGGGCCTACATGATCGTTGCCAAGATATGCCGATGTCAGCCGGTAGGAGTCTTTGGCAGTCTCTAGTTTGGCAACGGTTAAGTCGGTGTCGCTGAGACTAGGAAGTAGGAAGTAGAATTGCATTAAGGCTACGATTCACTAATAGAGCGGAGCATATACAGGTGTCTCAAGTCCACGAACCATGCCTTCTATGATCCATGGTTCCTGGACTAGGATAATGTCTTCTGCGGTTTTGGTGAGATCGTGTAGGGCCTCTTTTTGCTTCGTCATCTGTTTCCATTTCTGACTTAATTGCCACCTCGGATAGATTGGAAAAGACATCGACGCTTCATGATCTGAGGTTGTATTTGGTGTCTGATGATCTCTAGAATGCTGTCTGGGATGTCCTCCATAGACATGACCTCAAGTTTTGCACCTGTCCAAATTTCTCCTAAACTACCTATGGCTTTGGTGAAAAAACCAAGAGATCTTGGATTGGCACATGCGATAAGCTTGACGTGGACTTGGTGCCAGCTAGCGTCGCTTGTGATGGGAGGTGGTCCGGGGTTTTCCCGCATGATAGCCAACAAGTTTCTTGAAAGCTTTAGATTGACTAGCTGCCACCGTTCAGGTGTAATTGATCCGTCGGTGTCGTTCCTTTCGATTACCGCGATCTTGCCGATGCGGCTGAGCCCCAGATTCCTCCTTAGGGGGAGGAGTTTTAATAGCAGCGACAAGTCCGTAGCCTGCCACTCCTTTAGTTTCAGGATCCGTCTTTAGAATCTCTCAAGATTCATTGATCCTACTCAGGCTCTAAAACTCGGCTAGTTCGATACTCACGGTAGAAGAATTATAACTATGTTAAGAAGTCTTTTTGTTAATTGAAAAATGAATGACGAGATGAATAAGGTATTTACTTATCGGCGGTGAATCCTTTGGCATTATATAGAGAATCTGGGTTACGACTCAATATATTGTATGTAGATCCATTTTTAGTGTAAAGTGAATTACCCCTACCACATCAACCACAACCTGAAGACTATTGGCCTTAAAGTACCACCAAGAAGTGCGGTTGTCTTTTTTCTGTTTTGTAAATTTGAAGACTGATCTTACTTGATGGTAAATTCAAAATTCTCCAACCGCATACCAAATACATTGTTGAAATCGTTATTCCACACTTAAAACCTTTTATCACCTGCGAATATCTGCCGACCGATTCAGACCACAATTTATTTTTTCAAAACACAGTTGCATCTCACCTGTTGTCTTTCGACATCGACAGCATCTGCTGTGCATCTGAAACCGCCTTTACTCAATCTATCGTAAATCTTTTGAACCGAAAAGTTCAGTTTCGCCCAACCGCATTTCTCACTCCAAATGCCTGCTCCCTCCCCTGGCTCGACAAAATCAATCTTAAAAGACAAAGACAAATAAAATTCCAAAAGCCGTCCGCAAAAACGCAAAAAACAATCGAAAAAATCAATTTTCGTGGCTTTTGTAAGCGGAAACGGTCCAGAGAGCAGTGAAAAAAATTAACAAAAAACAAAAATAAATACTCCAACATAGTTAGAGGGCAAAAAAGTCGAAAACTATACCAGCGACATGGCTTGTGACCGCATCCGCCAATAAAGTGAATTTTTTTTTCCATCATCCAATGCTTATGTAGGGATTGGACTGGAGAGCCTGAAGAACACTGTTCGTCTCCAATGAAGCGAAGATCCTTTGCCGACCTCTCCCCGATTGAATAAACCTCTTGAATGCCAAGATTTGTACCTCGCCTTGTACTGAAGATGGAGAACCAACGCAAAACGGAATCCGAAAACTTCATTCTACTCAAACAAAAACGAACAAAGCTATTGCACCTGGAAGAAGGTATTCACTCGTATCTGGTGAGGAGGAGAACACCGCATCTAGATACTTCAAATTGATGATGTGCTCCGATTTCAGATTTCAGGTCTTCCACGTTTTTGAGTTACTACTGGCCGACGTTGCTGCCAACACCGCCGCCACCACTTTTACTGCCATCATCAGCTCCCTTAATGAGAATACCATGTTCGACGTTGATGCTGCGGTTTGTTTTCGGCACGTCTGTGGATGTTAAGTGACACGAGGGGTGCAGAACCTACGGCTTTTAGCTCACCTCAATGAATCCGATGAAAAGTTCTCCTCTCAAAACTTGATTTCGTTTTTTTGGATTTTTCTGCTTCAGCTGACCGAGAATACGAATACGACAACGAATACCAGCCAGTTAGCCCTCCATGCCCGAATAAACGAACTAAGTGCGATTTGACAGGAAATTAGGTTCCATATCAGTCCAGGAATAGTGCAGCAGGCGAAGGGATTGATAGAAGCAGCAACAGAAGTAGAAGCAGCAGAAGTATCAACATCAGCCAAAGTATGTTAGTTGTAATGCAGAAGTTTTCAATGTTTGCTGGAGGAGATTTTTAGCGGCTCCCTGTAATGGGAAATCATTTTCTCAAGATACACCGATTGTTGGCTACGCTCGGTTGGAGTGATCTGTTTTTTTTTATGAGTTTCATCTGGCGATTTGTTACTTGAAACCAGAGTCGATCTGTTCGACTGGAGGTGGAGATTTTAATTAAAAAGCCTTCAGGCACGACATTTGCATAGGAAGTTCTTAATGATTTTGCATTTTAAGTGTGTTTTCGGTGGTGAAATCTTCCATTAAAAGGATAAATACACGACCATAGACCCGCAGGGGAAGATGATTGGAAACATTTATGAAATGACTTCATGGGAAAGTTGCAAGTTAATGGCGCGTTTCCATGGAAAAAAATTGGTTTGTCTGGACGATTCAATTTTGTTTGTGGTAATTAACAAAAATTATTTATGCTCTTAGCCTTTGAGTAGCAATAACTATAAACATATCATGACATCAAGTCTTCCACAGAGACATCAAACGGATAATCTCTTATTCCAATGATTGTGAGTGTGGTTTCTCGAATCAGGAAGAAAATGCCGGAGAAATGCTCTCGAAGTTTAGGGAGCAGTCTGACGAGGTCATTGTGATTGTGCAGCTCGTAGAGATTGTCATTAAACTACGCTCTGTGAACGCAAACGAGAAAAAAATCGTTCAAAACGGCCACTTTCGCTGACGTCTGTGGTTCTCCACCATAATACAGAACTGGGACGATGTCTGCTTAGACAAGGCCATATTATTCATTTGCCTTCTTTGGCCGAAGAAACAGCGATTGGCAAGAGTAACTATTCGTATGATATCTGATTTAATAGCGGGGTTGAGGTACAGAAAGTCCCTGACTACTTCAAATAACATAATAGCTGTCTACTGTGATGCTCTATCCGATATGTCGACAACGTATACTTATGCACGACTAAACTCATTCTGGCTGCTTCTTTTCTAATGCCTCCTAGTACACCGCTGGCAGCTCACTGAGTCAATTTCATCATACAAGCGTATACAAGCAATTGTATTGCCTTGGGCGTTTCGTACAATTTTCTCAAGTGCATATGACGTTGAAAAAGTTACATAACGGCGCATTACCTTACTTTAATCCCTTTCTGACATCACAGGTTTCAAAAAGATTGCTTTCAACCTTTACCGAGCACCAAGCGGAGTTATCAATCGACATTCTGCACAATTCGCGAGTTTGGGAGGGATACAGTGTGTTCCAGAGAAACGTGCGTTAAATTACTTCTTTTACTTTACTCACGCATATAGTAAAATATATTTCCATACATCATCGTATAACATCATCACAAAATGAGTGCGGCTTTTAAAAAGCGTTTCGAATGTGTTTTCTAAGCAACTCATCCAAAAGGGCCAAAAATGAGTATTAAGTCGGGAACAAAATATTTAAAAACATCAGAGGCATTTGTGAGAAAGTGAAAAGTGAAAGGAATGCGGAAACGTCGATGATGGGTCAAGGTAGAGTGACCAACGCATGTACATTCAGTAAGGACAATAAAGTAATTTGTGAACGCAAAAAAAAAAATTGTTTGCAAAAGGAATTAAAGGGTCCTTCACCACAATATGATGCCATTTTGCAGAATCAGGCATCAAAAACAGGAGTACCAAACTTAAACCGCTGCTGACCCAAAAGCTTATTGAAAAGAGGCACGATTTAGGCCGGGTTTGGAATAACATCATATTTACAGATGAGCGATCCTTTTTTTTTTCTAATTATTGAAAGGAAACCGGGACAAAAAAAGGTGGAAAGTTTCTGCAACTCACCATAAAACGTCCTGCAAAAGAGCATGTTATGCTTCTCGGCCAAAGGATTCGGAAAGTTAATAGTCACACAAAACCTCGACGAATAATTCATGGTAAAATTATTCTAGAAGGGTTTGCTAAAAGCTGCATCGTCGCTGGGGGAGTGCGACTCTTGGCATTCGCGTCTTCAACAGCACTTGCAGTCTTGTCACGTAGTGCGTTTGCCCCCACGTTTCCATTTCCTTTCACATTCCCCTTAAACGGTTGTCCTTCATAGTTTGGTTCTTCTGAAGCCCGTTTCAACTATTCGGTTTCCCGAGACAAGCCATCAGAAGCAGCACCTTGACCAACTACTGGTCTATTCTGATGGAGTTTAACCGTAATAGGCAAGACCTCTCTGGAATTCTCTCCATCGTTCCAGCTAATCGAAATCAAGTGATCTAGGAGCTTCTGGGTTAACGCCGAAATTAGCGATGGGTTTTAGAAGTTGGTTGAGGCCTCCAGAATCCATGCCCCGACCGCAGTTAAGAAGACCACGGGTGGATTGTCGCTATCGCGGGTACTACCTGGGGTGAAATCATTTGGGATCAGCTCCATACTTTTAACGGTTTTACATTTAGTTTGGACGTCTTTGGCGCTTAGTTCGATTCTCACCTTGGTTCTTCTCAGAACCTTAGGATCTTTGGCTCTTAAGCCTTCCTGCCACAACAAGGTAGCCAAGGAAAGGAAAGATAGGTATGGCAACATTCGAATGAGGATCAGCTTACTGGATGGATAGAATATTTCGTTATACTCGTAGCATTGGGCAATTCGCGCGGAAGTGGAATAGATTGTGGATTGGGGAAGCTGCAGAGATATAAATGTCCTGGAGCTCGACCCAGAATAATAGCTAGAACCATGTAATCACGGTCTCCAAGTCTCTCTATCGAACAGACAGGCATTTCGCTGGATTTTGACTTTTCCTGCTTTTTGACTTCTGGAATGATCTCATCTCGATTTAAGTACAATAGATGACATGCTTGTTGATCAGTCTTGAACTGGAGAAACATCACAGAAAATCTCATAGCAGTTATTAAGGTTACGTTCTAGAAGTATCAGGTATTTCGCAAGAATAAAGTGTCGAAGTATTCTGATGTCCACATTGAAGGACACGAGAGTTGCTTTCTGGTCATTAGCATTCGATAGCCTATGCCATCTTACCTTAAACACCTTGATACTGACAATGTGTGCCTACTTACACATTGGAGAATCAACCTTCATTTGGTGGCTAAAAATCTATAAGATGAGGCAATTATAGTGAGGCCTAAAATATAAACAAAGCTAAAACACAAACCCTGAGAACTTTTTACTACCGCGCTCAACTCAACATTTCAGGCACGTAGTCGAGAAAATATTGCGGATACTTCTAAAAAATATAGCTTCGCTGGCACCGAACTGGGTGAAAAATCGGGAAGCCGAAATCTCCTTTCTGAAAACTGTCTAGAGAAGCAACTTTCTTAGCATTCACCAATCATTGTCTTGGAATCAGCTTTACGATTTTTTGGACAATGACATTTCCAACGAACAACTTTATCAGATAACGTGCTATGTCACACGCTGTATGGCGTCATTTAGAGGAACCCGTTTACTGGTTTGTCTATTAAAACGTAAGATCAATTGATGTGGATGTAACTTATACTTAGAAATATGTTGCGGTACTCTAAATAAGATAACGCGCCGGAATTTTCGTCGGGTTTGGCTCTTCGGGGAGTGAAAGGATTCAAGTAAATAAACTGACCACATTGCCGAACAGCAGAATGAAATCGTTGCCATGATAATCTGCTGACATACTGCTTCCATTAATGGAGAAGGCTTGAAACCACGAACCGTTCCCTAATAATGAGAAAAAGGAATAGTTGTCACTCACGCAAAGAAAGGCAATCTGACTAAGTGTGAAAGCTGAGGAGTTGGCAGCGTGCTTCCCCCAAACTTATTGCTGGCATAACCCTCAAACACATTATACATACAACATGCCAAAAGGACTTTCGACTATGAACTAACATAATTCATTTCTCAATCTTTCTGCTTTGATTACATCAAATCCTTACTCATCATTTTCGCACAATGCGATAAGTATAGATCCTCGCTGGACCTGTTTCTGATTGATTTCGGCAAATTAATTGGTGGCATCATATTTTGAAGAGCAGCATCCTAACAAATTATTGAGGAATCTGAAACCACTAACGGCGGTGACAGAGACAAGCTTAGTACGTACAACTGGGACTTAACTCTGTTAAAACAAAAATCCCTGGTCTTCTCTATGACTCTTCGAAAGCTGATGTTAGCATTGCAGGACAAAAGGTTGAAAACGAAGATAAATTCTGCTGCCTTGGAAGTATACTCACGTTGACAATGGTATCGTGTTAGATGTTAGCAGCAGCGGCATTGGGTATCCTGTCAAAAATATGGAGAGGTAAAGCAATTGACTTACACACAAAGCTTTGTCTACACTGCTCATACGTAAAATCGGTGCTACTATTGTACATGGCTCTAGTACCTGGAAAGTAACTATCAATGTAAAAAAATGCCGCAGGTATTTGGACCAAATCGTATCCTCAACGAACCACTATATGAGGGCTTGAGCCAGGAATGTACAGACAAAATTATAGAAAACCGAAAGTGGAAATGGATTGGTAACATCCTATGTAAGTGACAAAGGGAATGAATTGACTCCATAAACTCGAATTCTGGTACAACCTTGCATAACGTGGTGCAGACTGAATGAAAATGTATCTCACCAACTAAGAAAAGGCTGGATTAGGTATACATTATACATAAACCCAAATCTAGGAAACGAACAAGATGGCAGGTAGCCTTGATAGAAGCCCTATGTAAGCAATCTCTCGAAATCGTATTTTCGAAGGTTCGCTGGGATTCTAAACATGTCTACAGCTTTTTAAGTCTTAGAAAGTCATAGCATCGGGTGACTCCAGTCCAGCTCTGAATTCCTTATTGGAATCGATCCTTATTCTTAGAATCTATGATGAGGTTAGCAGCACCAACACCGATCAGACATAAAACATAACCCAACTCAGCGACTATAGCCCTTGGCAAATGAAGGGTTATACACAGCCAGATCAGGTATTCTCTCTCATCACATCAGGAGCAACTTAGTTAGACATATTTCCTTCGAAACCAACAAAGCCCGTAGCTAAAATACTCAGAGCACCTGTCAAAAATCTCAAATCTGCCAAATCGTAAACCCTTACATCTCAAATCAAAATTACGTGTTTAATCTTTCTAAGCAGTATTAAATTGTGGCATATACCTCCGATTTCAGCAAAAGGATTAAACGCCTTTACACATGTTCGTTTCTCCCATCAATAAGGATACTCCACCAATCCCACGCTACGAATAACATAAATTCTTTTCAAAAGTATCCTCAAATATCCCCAAACTACAAGTAGGTACTGGGCTACACATCATTTCAAAGGAAAGGTATACTCGTACCACCCGAGCAAATGAATCCTGTTTATGTGGGGTATGCGTGGCTCACAAAAAAAAAAAAAAGTAGGAGAAGGATCCACACTCAACTAGGAGCATTTACCCGTCCCCGGAGTCTACTACTATTTTGCTGGCCTACAATGAACTTGATTTTTGAAGTAACCCCCCGGGGTTATTTTTAAGTGTGTATCCGAGTAGAAGGATACACTCATACAACAGTCACAAAAAAAAAAAAAAAAAAAATCACACAAAGAGTCCCTAGAAAGGACATCATGGAATAAACTTTATTTATCCACTTGAATTCTTTAATCCCTAAGTTGGGCGGGCTGTACCTGTTTTAGCTGCGGGAGATTATTTAGACAGTACGGATAACTTTGCGATTTTTTTTTTTTTTTTGTATCTTTTGTGTTTATGTATTTTTTTTTGTTCGTTCTTCCTTTAGCATTGTTTTGTGAAGCGTATTTGTTAGCTTGTGAGAAGAATAATAGCTAAGGAGGCTAAGTAGTAGAATAGACGAGAAAACAAGGTTTTCCCGAAAGCTGAAAACTGAAAACTGAAAACTGGAAATCGGCGCCGCTGAACAAATAAGTACGGATGTGTGGGAGACTTCAAAGTCTCGGTAGAAAAGAAATCCACTCGTGTTTTCGAGGGCACACACATCCGACTATAACTATATCCTGCCGCACGAGGAAGGTATGCTTGGAAAGATTTTAATTGAAACAAAAAGGTAAGTAGACTCGTATATGGTATACGAGTATGTTACAGATACTGTAACTTTGATCACACCCTACTTAAAGCGAACTAATTTCTGCCCTAAGAGTTTTTTTTTTTAGGAGTTTATGATTGGCTCTATTTGGTGCCCTTAGGGGCAAGAGGGAAAGTTGTAAAAAGTCAAAATGTAGCATTTATTGCGGCACGTGGCTTAAAGTGATTCATTGGGAATGGTATTAAACTTTCTCGGGTCCCATAAAACAATTATTCAGTTCTTTTTTATTTAATTGCCGACATTATGCTAAACAAGACCATAATTTTGACTAAGACTGAGTAGAAAAGCAGGCTTACTAGGGACGGCATCATAGTTTTTATGAGCTTTAAAGTGTTTGTTTTACGGTTTTCCACCCCGGACTCATGCTCTGTTCTTGAAGCCATCTCAAACTAGAGTGAATTTTTACGGCCTAAATGAGGATAAAGTTATTTTCATAGCATATTCAAGAAAGGAAGAACTTGCCACTTGATTCTCATCGTCTTTGTAAAACGGATAAAGAGGTCTCTCGTAACTTCTCTGCATTAGAAGCAAATTGGAAAAAGAACTCTGCAGCGAATCGATCACGCCTCTAGAGAAAAAGAATTTAATCGAAGTGAGTCAAGTGCATCCTCTAGTAATGGCCAACACATATACAAATAGTAAATACGTAATCATTCGAATTCCACAGGTTCAGTCAAGGACAAAATGATTTGCAGTATCAACTAAAAGGAAGTACATTGATAAGAAGCCACTTACTAGTGTTTTCTTGTATGGGATAGTAAGAATGGCATTTACTTTCAATAAAACGCTGACAGAGGTTGGAAATAATCCTTTACTTCACGTTTAGCTCCAGAGTGGTATTCATCTGAGCATTACTTAGCGAGTTCATCACCGATATAGTTTCCTTTGATCCAGATGGGGCTGAATCAATAAATCAGTAAATTCAATCTTCCATCTGTATTTAAGGAATTTTCACAATGTCGAATTAGTTTTGGTTAAATGGTTTAACAAGGCCAACTGCTCAACTTGATTGTCGCTTAGACGGAGATCCTGAAAAACTGTTCGTCGTATCAACGAAGCTAAAGGCCATATTATGTCCTGTCACTGGAATTAATAACAAAACCCTTGTAAACAGTGAGAGCAATTTTTATACCGTCAATTGGAAAGATGTCTGCTCTCCCGTTAAGAGCTTCGGACCTATCAGTTTGACCTCTTTCGTATTGAGCAAATGATCGAACATCAGGTGCGCATAAATCCTTTGCGAATGCATCCTCTACATCGAAATCTGGTGGACAGAATGGAAGGCACAGCTGACAAGAAGAAATTAGCGCTGGGGATTTGCATGGACCATGAGTGTGCTTTCCAAAACGCAACTTTTGACGACATGTGTAAATCGGGTAGATAACACGACGCAGACGAAACACTAGGGGTTAGGGTACCCTTAAAATCTTTGCACACAGCTTGAGCGAAGGAAAACTAGGGAAGAAAGGTAGAGAGGTACCGATGTTCGTTGGTTTTAAATGCTTGCAAGTTATAATGACTAGGAAATAAAGAGATAGGGAGGGCATTCCATAAGCGAGTTGTATGGCTTAGGAACGAATAACGATATTTCAGAGTACGTTCGAAAGTGGGCTTGAGGGTATACTGAAGAGCATTCATAGTGAGACGGGTGTTACGGTTAAAGGTTTGAAGGGGCGATTCTATGGAGCACTGATGGTGTAAATAGCGATAAACCAAAGTGAAATACGAAACATTTCGTCGGTGTGCGATGGTGTCCATTGACTGAGTGATATTGGTATCAGCTGTGAGTCTTATCGTATGGTTTTCAATCCGGTCTAGCAGATGCAGAGATCTTTTAGGCACACCTGACCAGATGTGAGCATTATACTTCAATTTTTGGAGCTTTATATATTGAGGCCAGATCAGAACTGAAACGTATTTCTTACATCGTTTCTTGACGACATCGAATATGTGGTCATTCCAACGTAAGTTATCATTGTCACACATACCCAGAATGGAAAGTTTTTCGGTTTCGACGATGTAAGTGCCATTCGTGGACAATGCAAACAGCATTGGAAGCATTAAATTCCACTCTGATAGTTCCCCAATTGGTTATGCTCTTGATATCGGAATTTAATGAGCTTAACATACGCTGCCGTTCCCGTTCTACAGCCGAAGAGTAGGGATGGAGTTCGGAAACGAATATGAAAAGCAGCGAGTAGGGTCGTCAGCAAAGGAATATATTGGAATATTCTAGAACTAGCAGACAAGAGATCATTAATAAACGCTAAAAAGAGTGTCGGAGACAGCACGGACCCCTGGGAAACACCAGCAAAACAACTTGAATTGAACGTTCCGATAGGTAATTTCTAACATTGAAGAAGAGAGTCATCGATCCCATAAGCTCGCATTTTCGACAAAAGAGCCTGATGCCAAACTCTGCCTAATGCCTTAGAAATATCTTGCTTTCGCTAGATCGATGTACGTTTTGGTTCCACTTTTCGGTGAGACATGCCATCAAATCACCAGTGGACCTGTTGCTACGAAAATCATATTACCCGTCATTGAGAAGCTTTCGTGTTTTGAGATATTTCATAAGCCTTACGATTTATCAGCGTTTCCATGACCTTGGTGAGAAGGGACGCAAGTGAAATGGGTCTGTAAGAGTACAGAGAAGAAGATTCGCCTTTTTTAGGGACGGGCTAGACAAATGGTGTTTTCCATCTGCTCGGAAAGTATCCTAAAGAGTAGGATTGATGAAAAAGCTTACGCAGGGGTTTTGCCAGCGAGAGGGAACACCTCTTCAGAAGAAGAGCAGATATACCATCTGAACCAGTAGATTTGTATCTGTTAAGACCTTTGTTGAGTACTTTGTTGCTACACGTGTACGATTCGTCCCATTGAAGACTCGACACACTCAAGTGTAGGCAGAGACAATTTGGAAGTGTTTATCTAGCCGCAAAATGTGCAGCAAGCTGATTGGCCTTGTATAAAGAGTTGACAGCTGAAATTTCATAGTGAACGAGCGTTGTGATGGAGGATGAGGCAGAGTTTCTGATGTTTTTGACAAACGACCAAAAGCTTTTACTACCTCAACTTTTGGTCGTATTGAAATTTCACACGCTTAAGAAAGACGTTTCAGTCATTCCTGCTTCGTTTAAACTTTTTTGGATTTCCTCTGTCGGGTTGATCTTGAAGGACCGAAAAAACATTTCTCTAACCCTGACAGGCGCTTTACAGCTCGAGTCGTACCATGCCTTTTCCTTTTGGTTTGATACTCTTCTTCCGATGAGGGATGAAGGATCTCATTGTAAAGAGAATAGTGTCTGTGATTATATCAGCAGCGGCATCTACATCGTTAAATTCCTAAAGAAGTTGTTAAATCCGCTCCAATTGGCTTTCCTGTATCGTCATATGGATTTTTTTAGGAATCTTTCCGCTAACTGTGTGCACGAGAAATTAGCTGATATAACACAGTGGTCCGACGAACCTAGAAGGGATAGCACATTGATCTTGTATTTGTTAGAGTAAGATGTTAAAAATAATTCCTGAGTGTTGGCGGTATGACAACAACGTCTGGTATTCGTGTGGGTTCATTTACAAGCTGGGTCAAGATGTTCTCCACAGTGAAGATCTCAACACACCGTCTTTCGGGAGTTGTCTGTCTACAATGTCGAAGCCACCCAGAATTGCGTAATGACGTAATGACGTAATGACGATTTCACTACGAGGGATACCATTCTTTGTATGGATCAGACAGACCATCAAACTCGTTAAAGGTGGAATTGCTGTCCAGTTTGGGCTTCTGTAAATAAAGTCATAGTGAATAAATTGTTTACTGAGATGGAATTTTAATCGCATGAAATTGAATTCCTGATTGGAACATGAATCACATTGTGGTGGAGTTTGGTAAGCTACATCACTACGCACGTAAATGGGGAAACCGCGGTACGAGCAGAATAATGGCACCAGTTTGTAGCCAGGTAGCTTCAGATCAGAGTGATCTGAGAGATGTGGACGGGATCTACCTGTGTTTCACTAAGTGCCAAATCAGCTGGTCTGTATTTAGAGACGTGCACATACGCAGAAAAGCGGTTGATTTCAACCTCACGAAAATTGTCCATATCCGCTCTAAAATCCTGCGTCATTATAAAATAAAAGGCAAACACAAAAAACACAGACACCGACGATACTAAGCGCAGCTGTGAAGTAAAAGTTCAGAATTGGTTTGCCGAATTAAATTGTTGTAGGTGTTATGCCCTTACATCAATGGAAAACAGTGGACCAACAAAATTTCACTCACAACCCGCTATCGATCAGTTATTGCTTACACTTGGCCACTGTTCGTGCCGTATGACAAATACAGCAACGACAGAGTCTGAGTGCAAGCAACATTTGTAGATAAGAGCAATGCGGATGAAACGGACACTGATTACCACCTATAGCCAACGCATAATGTTGGGGTTAACAGGAGTTGTCTATAAGACCTTGTCATATCATAACTGCTGTGATGCAAGCTGGTTGACGGTTCAAAACGTATTTACACTCAGGCGTATACTGTCTGGTGGATCATGCCTAGTGCTCTCAGCATTTTAGACATGATCAGCGACTGGTGCCTTAGAAATGGGCTTTCCTTCAATCCACTCGCAACTGAAGTTGTTCTTTTTACGAGAAGTTGGAAGTGGACTAGTTTGGGTCCTATAGTGCTTAAAGGCATCGCCATTTGTTGTTTCTTCAACGAAGCTAAGCATTTGTGTGTCATCCTTGATAGGAAACTTTTTGTTATGTTCTTTCAAGGAGCTATCGGCCTTCCAGCACTATAAAGAAATTTTATCTATATGACTATGATAAAACTATTTATATCGTGTGGGTACCTAGAGACTGTCTATCTCGGCAGCATGGCAGCCAGCTCTCCTCTTTGCGCACTGATGAATTTCCCTTTCCTTACATATCATGGGCTGCATACCAAGCCATATTCGGTTTGAAACTAAGTGGTCTTTGGTATGAAGACTTTGTGCCCCGACTACCATTTGACTCTGATCTTATCTATAAGTGACACCAGAACTCCTCTAGCTCCGAAAATACTAAATAGACTTTCACTGTGCCCAGGAATGGTTCCAGCTAAAATTTGATGGATATCTATCAAGGGGAGATTTAGACAGTTCTAATGGAAATGAACTATAGTGTGAAGAATAGGTGGATCTGAGGCAGTAGCGATTGCCAAGTTTTTTGAATTTAATTTCAGGTATTCCGCTTTCTCCGCTGTTTTTTACAAATCAAATACTCTCGGTCGTATTTCGAGTCACTCTTTCTAGTATTGAGGGTTCTATCTCACCAACAATGTCCTGTTGGACATTGAACCACCTTCCAAGGTCTGAATAGTTTGCAGTTTATCAGCATATACCAACGACTTTCACTATTTGATTATTACGATTTTATGCTTACTAACTGGGGTTATTGCCTAGAGTCTACATACTTACAATTAGCTTTTTCCACTAGAAAATTTATACTCGATGTCCCCGTCGGTCGGTTGGCTGACTATTACGTGGATCTCCTCCCAGGAACCCCAATGTGGTTTTTTGAGAGTCGCGCTCTGAGTGAATAATGCGCCAACGAAGATTAGGCCAGCTATACTTAATGTATCTATGAGTTACACGCGGTACACATGTACTTAAAACTTAGTTTTTTTTTCCCCCTAATCTGGCATTAAAAATGACCTACATGCAACGAGTATATGTACATATATGTATGTTTACGTATTAGGAAATGTGCTTCTTACAAGTGCTGTTGACAATGGCCTCTTCATTCTGAGAGCTTGTTCTAGGGGGGTTAGTGGTACAATATTGGTACTAGCATATTGAAAAGATTCTCGGTAAGTTAAAGTTGGTGTTGGATGAACTGTAAAGCAATGAGCGGCGCTATCATGGTGGCCACCAGGGACTAGTCTCTTTTAACTGCGATTGACTTGCCAATTTGTAAACACGGGTATTGAGCACGAGAAGGAGAGAAGCAGCATATGTACAGTATAATGCTTGTTAGTAAAGACTGAAACTCAGAAAAGGAACTTACGATGAATAAAGTCGTGAACTTTATGAACGGTTTTATTTGGAACTGAGGCCAATAAGGATTCTTCAGGGCTGGGCAGGGCGCTATAATCAAGATGGTGACAGATGAATCTTTAATACGAGCTAGCATAGCCCTAGGTTACTAGCTCCGAAAGATCTAGTCCTTTTTAGCAAGGAGGCGCAGAAGATGCCTCAATGTTGGTGAATGTGCATGTGCTTAGCTACTCGGCCAAGTAAAAGCGCTATTGTTGCCAAAAAAAAACCAATGGCCTTGGTTAACGTCTTGTACTCAAAAACATGGTCCCTCCTATTACAAGGCGGTTGGCGTTGGAAAAATTGACAAAACGCTCGCCATTGTCGTTGCGGTCGCCAACAGCCAAGGGAATGTAGGGTGCCCTAATCCATATACTGACATACTTATTGACTCCAAATCAGTCACGGATTGCTTCAGTACACTACAAGATCTCTCCTATAAAAATAAATTTAAAACAATGTGGGCGCCTGGTCATATAACATACTCGTAGGTATTGACAAAAATGGAATAGCCGACGAATTGGCTAAAAGCGGTTCGACTGATCCTTTATCGGCCCCGAGCCGAGTTCAGCAATAAAGAGTTGGGAGAACAAAATGTGTATATCCCATTGGGAAAACATCCCAGCGCTTCGCAAAGGCTAAAAGAGGTATCAGACCCTTTCACAAAAATTTAAAAGAATTCCTACAACTCAATCAGAAGGCTGTTTGGGTTTCTAATCGGACATTGCCACCTTCGATATTACCTACACAAAAGGGGTTTTATTTAGGAAACTGCATGCAGTTTTTGCTTGCAAGTTTCATCGCCTAACTGCGGAACGGACTTTATGTAAATGCATGGCTCTAAGTATCTTAAGGAGACGACACTTCCTCAAAGAAGTTTCAGTCATCAAAAGAGTTGAGCCTCTCGTTCCTGCTCCAGATTAGAAGAAGACCTCAACTTTTGCCACACACAAATGAAGGTGTCCTGAACCATTTTGAAACGTCTAATCGAGACGGTTGCTCAAAGATTGCGCTGGTTTGAGGGAATAATTAGAAGAGGCTTAGGTTCAGGACTGCAACTCCTTGCATATACATAAGTAAGTAAAAATCAAAATTATACCACTGTCCATCACCCAAATCAGCCACCTGATATATGCTTCTCTGGCTTCTATCAGTACTCGTTACCTCATCCATTCGATTTAATATAGCAGATATTATGTTTGAGGCATCATTCACAAATCACAAATCGTTATTTTCATGATTTGTATCAGGAGCAACCCGTAACTGGACCTGCTGTATGTCGAATTCATATCCACATCGAACGAGTATCAATTTGTTGGTATCTCATTCCATTTCCTGAATATCTTGTTCCACTTGCTCTTATTAATATTGAACAATTCATTATCCGCTCAAGCTCTCATCTTTCTTACATGTACACGGAAATACGAATATAATGAGGGTGGACAAAAAAAGAAGACTATTTCGTTTCACCCCATCGCTTTGGGAACCATATTGTCTTCTATCTTAAAAGCAATTTGTCATAAAAGTTGCAACAAGCAATTCTGCAACAACTGCCACCCCATAAACAATTAAAACTCAGCGACAAATGTACACTGCACTGTTGTCGCTGCCGCCCAACTGTTTTCTTTCCCATGGAAACCCCTTCTTCGCTAAAAGTAAAATACGAGTACAAGTACTTTCAGACGGAACATTTGTCTCGACGTACTTAGGGAGGACTTTGAGGGTCTTCCAACCATTAACTGGTTCTAAACTGGATTGTCACATGTTGGTAATTACCTTGCTGACTTTGTCAAGCACTATCCTCTTTCCAGTTCCATTTTTTCCTTCCAATTTTTTGTTTGGCTTGTTTTTCGCTTCCCTTAACATGCTCCCTTTGGTTTCGAATTTCCTCAGATGTAAGTGATACACCCCAAAAAATTCGAAAGCATACGCCCGCGCACGCACACAATGTTGATGATGCTGCTGTTGCTTTGTCACATCTGTGACGAGCACGTGAATGAAATTTGCTGACTTTCATCCAATTTTTCTCTACTCCATGGAATGTCCTTGCCATTACCAAATGTTGTTCCAAATGCCAAAAGGGATAAAATGAAAAGAAATTGAGCTCTCCGAGTGGAATCCACCAACTGTGTCCTAGCTACGCTCGTGTTTATGTGTTTAAACCAACTGCAGGACTGTAGAAACAAAAAAAGAAGAAACCAACGTGAAACTAATACGAGAGAGTTGGTTTCACTCAGGTGGTGCCAAATATACGCAAGGATCCTATTAGCACACACTGAGGTTACCGAAGAGTCAAAAAATCCAAAGATATATATCTATCCGTCACAGCACATGTTGCACAGCAGTCGTCCACCACAAACGTCAGGTCACCATGATCATCTTTTCGAACGTATTCGTACCACTTTCCCTAGCCATAGCTTGTTCATCAATTTCAGGACGAACGAGTTTTTGTTGGCCGTATCTTTATGTTTTTGCTCGTTTGTCCGTTTGGTTGCTTTGCATGTTCAGAGTCCTGGTCCTGGTCAGCCATAACGATGATGGTAAGGAGGATTCGATTCGATATCCCCTTCAGGACACGCAAACGAGGACATGTGGAAACATTTTAATGACGTATCTTTAGTTAGTCGAAGGATTAGCAAATGGTTGGTGGGAGGAAATCCCTTGTACGAGTAGTAGGAGCAATTTCAGTTCCAAACTTGTACCAGTCTGTTGAACTTTAGGAGTATGTGACTCTAGCTATGTGGACGTTTTGGCTATTTGTCGCATAAAAATTTTGTCGAATTCTGGAATTAGGATAACGACTACCAACGATATCAGACGGTCGCACATATGTTCATATACATCCATATAAGAGCCATCAATCCTGGTCCATTTTTAGTTCCATTTCGAGGTTTAGTTCCAGTTTTAGACTCAGACTCAATCCCATTGTGCCACACACATTCTCGTGTTTCTCAGAAAAATTAAGGCATAGTGGAAGGATACGTAACATACATACTCGTATCCAAAAAAAAAGGAAAACGCACCAAACTAGAACACCCGGACATGGTAAAGGATATCGGATTTCAAGCACGTTTCTATGTGATATTTTGGGTTTCTGCTTTTCCTTTTTTTCGTTACGTTCGTCCTTTGTCGTTTGGCGTGGCGTGAAGGTTTTTGTTCGGTATGTTGTTCCTTTGACGGGAAAAATTCGGGTTGCCTCGGCATGGTGTGGAGATTTTTTCGTTCGTTTTTGTCTGAGTAGTCTCCTTGCAGAATGTGGGGCTTTGTTAACGGCTGAATGGGCGGCTTGGAAGTGGATTGAAAGAACTACAAACATAACTCACTAAATTTTGTGATTGCAAAAAACGTAAAAGCCAGTCGTGTAGTCGTCCTAGTCGACCGTTTTCGAATTTTGATTGATAAAGCCAATTTGTCTTTGAACTAACAAATCGGCCGACGGGGTGTGTAGTCTGCGTTTGTTTGTTCCTGGTTCTTGTGTTTGTTCTTTCGAGGGGATGAGGCTGGATTTTTTTCTTATTTTGACCTTTTTATTTATTGATATTGATGACAGGGTTTTTTTTTTTTTTTTTTTTTTTGTTCTAATCAAGCTTATGTACCTGTGTCGATATAGTTAACCAGAAGCAGACATCAAAGTAGGTGTCAGACTGGTTTCTTGCAAATGAAATGGGGGCAAAGAAGGTGGAAATTCGTCCGCAAATATGTATTGTACCTATATTCTGTTCGGCTGCCTGGTTGTTGAACCAATCCTAAGGGGAAATTTGCAAGGAAATGGAATTCGACCATTTTCTTATGGTGAAAACAACTCTTCAGGGTTCTTCAAATTGTAGAACTAATGAAGGGACATAGGACTCTGATGCTAGTTGATGCCATTTTATCCAGTAAAATACTCTAAACCGCAAGCAATCCGGAAGTAGGTTCCGCATCTTTCGATATGATGGCAAGTTGTCCTACAATTTACAAACGGCTAACTAGGACTTCGCTGCTTATGAAAAGGATTCAATGACGTGAGATTTCAGATGTAAAATTTGCTTACCTGTTTTCGCAAGCAGCCTCGAACTTTCGATGATAGTCCGGGTTGCAACCAAGGAACACTGTACATCGGGTTAAAGCTTATCCCTTTTGGTTGTCCATGAATAGCTGCATTGATAAAAATGCACAGACCTGCAGCAGTCTGTGCTCAATCGGAAAGGTAGTCCAAAGACCATTACTACTTAGCTAAATTCCAACGTTGAGCAGCCGATGACGGCGAGGATAGCTGAATGACGTAGGTTGCTTAAAGCGCCTACGTCTTAATATTAATTAACAGTTTTATTCTACTCGACGTCCAACAGGGAACCAAAAACCCTTTTTGATATTTTTCCCAAAACCACTCATCGCCGGTGACAGCTGACAGATACCCATCAACTAAAGATATGTTCGTTCTATACAACATCTCCCCTTTAACTACTGGTGCAAATATCAGTCTGCGGTTTCTTTGGAGAAGTCAAGCCTGTTTGTTGACATTTGAATTCGAATTGGACGTTGCGGCTGCTCGTTTCTGGAAAACGAAGTTTGGCTTGCGTTTGTATCTTCGCGGTCCATTGGAGTTGTAGGCCCTGTTGGTCTAACTTGTCAGGGACAAGTCGTGGACGGTCTTGATGTGGAGGCCGGATAACTGATTAGATAAATTTTTGTCATTGACATAACATCTCTGTTTTAGATGGTTCGCATGTCGTCGATATGCTTTGGTGCCGACTTGTACAGCATACATGACCGCTCCAATTAACTTTAATGCGGTCGTAAGGGTGTCATCTACCTGAAACAGATTTTGTCTTGTGTCGTGCTTTTGGTTAAATTGTTGTTCCATATGGAGATCACTTTGTTGGTCTTCATGCGATGTGGAGTGCAATAAGGCCGCGAACCTGATGTAAGCCGCGTGCTGTTGTCTGACACAATGACGTCTGGTAATCCAAATCTCGCAAACATCTCTTGTAGCGACTGTTGTAATGGACCGCATTCAAAAAATTTCGGGCCACTTGGAATACGGGTCGACAATAAGGAGTAAATTTTCTTCTAGAACCGCCTCGCATGATAAAGCCGTCACTTGGTGGTGCCGCTACTGCATATGCAGAACACTCCTGGACAGCCTGCTCTATATCCTTGCCAAGGTTGGGCCAATAGACGTAGGTAGGTAGGTAGGTAGGTAAGAGTGGCTGTTGGAAACACCAACGCACTTAGGCCTATTGACCCATTGTGATGCCACGTGGTTCTACGATCCTCTTACTAATGAAACCAGTTTGAGCTTACGATGAAGCGTAGGAGACGGTTTACGTCTGTTTTTTTTAGATCACTTAGATCATTGTGGAAGAAAGCTCCATAGTGAAGTTCTCTCTCTGGGAGAGAGCTGGACATGTACAGATAAGGTGGAGGATTTCCTCCTCTTCCTCCTCGTCAGCAGCTTCTACAGAAATCATTTGTAAAAGCGCCAAGCCGTCCTGCTTGCTTGCCTATGAGGCAGCGTCCAGTGATTACACCTATGATCCTTCCTATTTAGAAGGATCAGACTCTTAGAGCGATTTGGATTTAGCTTTGGCCAGATCTGTTTAGTCGCTAAACAAGTTGATACAACAGTCCACCTAAGGTCTATTCTTTTATTGGCATTCATTAACTTGCTTGTAGCGATTGGTATATCTATGCTACCCTTTTCCGGTAGAATAGGTAGAGTGGTTCCAGTGTTGATGATCGGGATTCGGATTTGGTTTTCGAATTTAATGAGACTGACTCCAGGGATTTGATAGCGGCCTGACTATCCGAAAAGATTCGGATATCCTTTGCAGATATCGTGTTTTCTGCTGCTAGGGCAGAGCTTCTTTAACCGCCAGAATTTCCGCCTGGAACACGCTACAGTGATTTGGAAGACGGAAAGAGAGGCTTAGATTTAGCTATCTGAGAAAACACCGCCACCAACCCCGCTATCGGTTTTGGATCCATCTGTGTAGAAATGGGTTGACTTGTCCTCCATGAAAGAATCTTCCTTCCAGAAGGATCTAGAGGGGAAGTTTACACGGAAGTCTTTGCCAAACCAAAGTTCAGATATGGTGTTATCGATGTTCTCTGTGAGGATTCCTAATATAAAAGAATACAAGCAGACATCTACTTGCCTGCTGAAGATATCGAGGGGTGTTAAGTGAAACAGAATATCTAATGCCGCGAGGGGAGTAGAGCGTAGGGCTCCGCTTATGCATAGACATGCTGTTCTTTGGACTCTGCTTAATTTGCTGCAGTTGACTGCATTATCTAAGGCCGTTCACCAGACGACAACCCCGTAAGTGAGTATCGTTCTTATGACCGAGATGTATAGCCAGTGGGTTATGCGAGGTTGAAGGCTCCATTTATTTCCAATGGCTTTTTTGCAAGAGAATAAAGCTACTGTAGCTTTATTGACTCTTTCTTGGGTGTTAGGTCTCCAGTTTAGTTTCCTGTCAAAAATGTTGTTGTATTGGAAAAGACTAAACTGGTACCGTTTATTGAGAGAGGGTTCATAATTGGAATTTTGTATTTCCAAGAAAAGAGGACAACATCAGTTTTATGGGGTAATAGACGTATGTAGCTACGCGCTAATATTTTCAGCAGCGCAATACATTGTTGTTTCAGGACTCATTTCTGCAATTAAATCAAAAGCATTATTATTTTTTAACTCGATAATAGGATCACGGCGATGATTAAACATTGGGTCCATTGTCGTCTGCCTCCCTGCACCACCTGGAACGTTACTGTCGAGGGTAAAAGGTGTCTGATAATACTCTATTGATTTCATCCTCAATTTTGATATAAGCGATGATGAAATCCTCTTGTTGATCCAGGACTTGAAGATTTATTAGCCGAGATAATGCATCAGATTGTTCACATTTCGATGACGTATTTGATACTGAAATCATATGTAAGCAGGGCTAGTACCCACCACTGCAATCAATGTGGTGTAAAGACGGAAATTCATTTTTCTTGTCCGAATACAGCCAAGTGGGGCTGCAGGTCCGTCCGAAGTCTCATAAATCAACCGGGGAAATTTTTGTTTAGGGAAACGCTAACGCCAATGCTTCTTTTCCGTTTGGCTGTAATAACTTGATCCAGATTATTCGTGTGCTGTTGTATTGTCCCTGTTACCACAATTACGTCTTCATCTACTCCAGTTTAATCTGCCTTCATCCTACTCATAATTTTCAGAAAAATTCGCGGACTAACTTTACTCCAAACGGTGGACGCTGATATTGGAATATTCTTCGGTGTGTCTTCACTCTTAACATTGATTGGGATTCTTCGCTAACTCTAACCTGCATAAAAGCATCTGACAGATCGATTTTGGAAAAATATTTACCTCCTGCGATTGCGGATACTCGTTTGATTCCACTGCTTTACTTAGACCTGCTTAGAAATCCTCACAGATCCTCACAATTCCGCCTGCTCTGCCAAAACGCCATGTTTTTCCAGACGTTGAATCTCTTCATCTATCATTGGCCTTGAGGCATATGGCACCGGTTGCTTTGCCCTAAAACAAGGCATAACTCCAGGTATAAGATGCAATGCTATTTCTGCCTTAGTACACAACCCAATGGAACCGTCGATCATGTCGGCGTATTTTGACCAAATCCACCATCACTCGCTGAATATTAGGAACTTTAATTTGACCTGCTATACCAAATACAAATGCTGCTTATTGGTACATCAAAAAGTCCCAAAGTCTTGATGCAGTCAATTCCCAAAATATTTAGAATTGGAATTGCCGTAATGCAGCATAGCCCTTCGATTTGCTTGCTATGGAATGAAGCCTGACAATCAAGTTCACCGGTTAATGCAAGTGGTTTGTGACTTTGACCTCTGGACTTTCCAAGCTTTTCCAAGTACTCGTATTTTCCGATAGTATGGTGATGTCCGCGTGATGTGAATTTGTAGCTGAACTGGCTGCATGTTAACGCCAGCGTATATGGTATGTGTTTGCGGTTCCCTCCGTGAACGACTATTGACACTGAAAATAGCCTTTTTGAGTCTGAGTTCATATTCCAGCGATTGCATGTTTTATTTTTAGGTTTGTTGTTGGTTTGCATGCTGTCACAAAGCCCTTCTTTATGCTCTCTTTGGCTGAGGTCAGCACATCCATGGGCTTTGTAACATCACTTGTCTGCCAACATGGACTTTTTGGTATTTTGGAACTGAAGAATTTATTTGGTTTACGTATAGCATTAACTTCGGTATCAGCAGTCCGGCCCTCGACTAGTGTGACATGATGCACAAGCCTGTTTATACGTTCGTACTCGCTCACTAAATCTGTGAGTGTTAGATATTGCTTTCATCCGCTTCCAACTTTCCAAACAAACGAGTCCGCATATCAGTATCATTAGCACTAGTAAGACCACAGATAAACATAAGACATTTCAAGATACTCGTATCTGCTGTGATGGATCTTATTTTCAAACGTTCACAATGCTTGTTAACTGTCCCTGTATATGCTTGGAAATCGTCGGTGGCTTTCTATTCAAATTTCAAACAGTCAAACGGGTTGATAAAAATGTAGTATTCGCATCAATAGCCTTACTTTCGATGGATCGTCTAGTTCTTTCCCATCCACTTGCAAAACATCTCTAAACGTCAACCCAATGTCCGGGTCATAAATGAAAAAAACTTAACCGGTTTACTAATGTATCCGTAATCTTCTCTGCATACGAGCTATCCATTGCAGTGCCTCCTACCAATGAACTAGTGTTGAGGGAGCCTTCTAGCCTTCTCGTTTATTGATTAAAAAAACAGAAAAGACAAATAAAGAAGCAAATCCTAGTCGCCACTTTTGGTTGTTTAACAAACCCAATCTAATAGTTTCAAGTTAACGCTTTCTATTCGAAGTCCGATATTCCCCCAAACTTTGTCACCTGACTGAAATGGCCTAAGCCATGGCGAGAATTTAAGATCCGTCGCCCCCGGGTTCCGTCGGGTCAGGTGGTTTCAAAGCATCACGAAACTGAATTTCAGGAAAGCTTGAAAACTTGGGACGGAGCTGCACTATAAGCGGTATCTCATAAACAGATTTTAAACAAACATCAGGGCAGGTTCTATATACAAGACTGGGCGACCAACAGGATCCTCAACCCTTTTAAGGCTCAAAACACTTACATGATAAGTTGGTGGACAAACAACAGCGTTAATTCCGATGATGAGCTTTTACTTATTATGGGAAAAAGGTAGTAGGCGGTTGAGTCTTTTTTACAGGTCTAATAAACCTAACCAAGTCGTCTTGATTATGACAGTTCAACCTGCGAAAGTTCACATAGATAGTGCAAACCATCTACCGTCATTTCACAGTCTTCTCGAACAACTTAATGCTGAACCTGACCATTCCCCAAGAAACGTGAGGGGCTTGGGGCCAGAGCACAATACAAAATGCTTTATATACGAGTAGGGTGACCAGATATGAACGATAGGAAAAAAAAAGTTAAATAATACAACAACGGTGTGAGATATAAAATTGATTCTGACTTTATTTTCAAGCCACGTTCATGCCATTATGAGTGGAATAGCACTTCATTCAAATCGCCACCTCGGCTTCGTTGGTAGTGCTTCAAGCGGTCGGTCCAATTTTTGATGACTTGGTCCAATATGTGCGGCATTATTCCGGCGTGTCGAATTTTGGCCCCGAGCTCGTCTAAAGTGGTTGGCTTGTTAGCGACGACTAACGACTCGACGTAGCCTCAGCGAAAATAGTTGATGAACGCTCGCCGTGAGATGACCCAGTCGCCAAATTTCTCCTTCACAGCTTCGGGCGTTGCATCGCTTGTATGGCATGTACTGCGATCTTGTCGCTCGAATATATCGATGTTGTCTAGCCCTGATCACAGAAAATCGGTTGATATCGCTCTATACCTGAGACCATTGACGGTAACTGTGTCCTCCTCATTTCGAAATAAATAAGGTCCGATGATGCCGCCATGCCATTAACAGAGAATCTTTGTGGATGCATTGATGCTTGGCCGAACACTTGTGGATTGTGTTTGCTCCAATAACGGCAATTCTGCTCGTTGACATAGTCGTTGAGCCAAAAATTTGCCTAGTCCAAGAAGATGATATTTTGGCTAAAATCCGGATCTCCGGCCAACATTTCCAGCAACATGGCATGGTGATACGGCTTAAATTCTTCCGCAAAGTTAGCCAGGTTGACTCTCTGGCGATGCTCAATTGAGCTGACCGGCGCCGAATCGACATTTCTGGGTCTTGTTCGATACTTGCCGCCACGAGGGCTATGTTTTCTTCATTTCGCAGCAGTCTTTATCTGGTTGGTGGCTTCAGATCCAAAAGAGTCAGACTCACGCTCAAATTTTGCCTGCCTGCACACCGAAGTCATTATTAGATTATTATTTATTTTTAATAAATTCCGCACGTTCGGCAAGCGTCAAACGATGCACGATGAAATGGCAAACCTTTCTGAATATTTTGACATTGGTAACTTTGACAGCTGCTGAAACATAACAATTGGAAAAATTATCGTTGCTATCTGGTCACCGTTAGAAGAGACTGCGGCAGTAACGTCAATCAATATCAACAATAGTGCCGTACTTATTTTCAATAATATCTGTGTTGAACCTTACTAAAGAAGGTGCTATTCAGCTAAGACAAGCAACGAAAATCGTCAAGAAGAACTCATTGAAAACTACTTTGGTTTTTTTTTTTTTTTTTAGTTTTAAATGCATTTTATTATCTTAATCATTAACCCTTACATACTAACAAAAAATGCTTAAATGCTAGCTTAAAATTACTTAACAATCTTATATTAACTTATTGGCCCCACACAGGCACTCTAAGCTACTCTAAATTCTTACATCTATGTCTTTCGACTATATTTACATTTTATTGAAATTCGTATATATTTTGTATACTTAAGGCTAACAAAAATTTGTTAACAAAAACTTATCATATGGAGTTAATTTTTTATAAGAACTTAATATCTAACTTATATACCAAGGTATATACTAATATATGTATATATTTCTTAAATGCTAACCTAAACCTATGCAAGCTGGCCATCGCTATTTACAGAGCAAATAGATTGGTCAGCTCTGCCTCATTAGTGAGGCTGGTCCGTAATTGACGGAAACGACGACGAAACATCTTCTCCATCATTCAACCACCAGAAATGCTGGTGCTGCCGAACAACATCCCTCTTATAGCGATTCCCCACCGCCCTACTGAACCTGAGACGATCCACACTGCCGTGTGCGACGTCTCTGCCGTAGTTAAGTCGCCTGTCCCCAGCTATCCGAGCGACATGGAAGATTAACGGGACCGCTGATCTATCCTGGATCAACCCTATCTGATCTAGGTAGAGGAATGCTTCCGGTGGAACGCAGCCGTCAGAGCGCACACTCTCGTAGTAAAGGTAGTTGGGGTAGTAAGCCCCATATATCAGGTTATTCGTCAAGGTCATTGCTCTTGCAATGTGTCTTCGAGTCAGCTTAATTACGAAGTTGTCCACTCGTATTAGGTTCGCCCCGTTGTAAAGAACCTCATTACGATAAAATTTTTTGTACTCCGACTCTGGTGTTCTGTACAAACGAAGGCAAGCCCTAAGGCCAGCCCTCTCAAACACCCGAATCTTTTCCATTAAGCTTGCTCGCACATTGAACCACACGGGACAACCAAATACCAGCATGGGCCTGATAAGGGCCATGTAGCAGATTACCTTTACCCTCGCATCGAGTTGGCTGCTATAAAACAGTCTCTTTGTAAGGGCAAAAGCGCCTTTGGCTCTGGCCAGAGCAGCATCTACATTTTTATCAAAATACAGAAACTGATCTAGCCAGATCCCAAGGTACCTGACTACATTTCGACAGGCAAGAGGCTGCCCGCGTTGTCCAATGATCGAGAACTTTCGCCAATTTTTTCTAGTATCCCTAGAGGCTCCAGACAACGGCGTCCTAAAGAGAATGGTTTCCGACTTCTGAAAGTTGATTTTCAACTTCCAGTCATCGCAAAATCGTCTTATCTTATCGAAGTCACGCTGCAAGAGAGTATTAATGACCTCGATTTTTGGACCTGTCCTGTACGCTATCAAATCGTCTGCGTACGCAATAGTATGGGGAAGTGAACCTATCAGATCGCTTGTATAAATGTTGAAGAGGATCGGCGAATTGACCGCGCCTTGCTGCAGATCATTTTCAATTTGAAATATTCCAATTGAAGTCACATCACCATTTTTCACGATGAACTGTCTGTTGTTTAGCATATTATAAAGAATGTACAAGATTGGTTTACTGATTCCCAGCCTAGTCAGCTTATAGAAAAGACCCTCTAACCATACGGTGTCGAAGGCCTTCTCCAAGTCAACAAGGCAGGCACCAGTGCATTGGTTTTTGCCTTTATTCCATTGGATATCGGACACCAGTTTAGACGCGGCATGTGAGATATCATGTCCCGCCTTAAAACCGAATTGATGATCCGGAACTATATGTTTGTCCTCAACCCACCTAGAAAGAGCTCTATTGATTACTTTTTCAAACACCTTACTGATATTCGGAAGGAGACTTCTCGACCGGACATTCGCCGGATTGGATATATCCTTTCCCTTTTTGGGGATAGGTTGAACCACCGCAGTTTTCCAATGCGCTGGATAATGTGCATTATTCATTGCATTATTAAACAGGGTGGTGTAAATGTCCACCGCTTCTAGAGGAAGATGTCGAAGCACGATGTTCGGAATACCATCGGTCCCCACTGATTTCTTAGCCCTGATTGTGTCGAAGATCTCATGGAGCTCTTCCTTCGAAATGAACGGGGGTAGGTCACCCTCTCTGGTAATGACATTATTTGCCATATTTTCGTCGCTGAACCGGGTGAAACCAGAGCCCTCGGATCGCCAGTTCTCTACTTCATTTCGAATGTAGAGGTCGTGCACCAAGACGCGATTGTCCAGGTCATAATTAGGGCCAATGGTATCATTGGCCTTGTATATTTCCCGGAAAGTCGCTCCTATGGTCTCAACCTTCTCCTGTGGATCCTCGATCACAAAGAAGTCGTCATCATCAGCGGCCTCATTTGGATCAATACCTGCTATTGTCAGTAACCGTTCGTTGTCTGTTGTCCGGGTTATTTTAAGACACTGAAGGTCGTTTTGATTTTTTCTCCGAAATAGTTTGTTTATTTGAGGGAACATATTCGGGTTGCTGGTGTTTACAGCCCGAACCCTGTTGTTCCAATATGAACTTACAGAAATTCTGTAATATTCTCTTTTATTAACGTTTGAATATTTTTAATCGACGCCTTCGGTGTCCTAATCTCCGGGTCTTTTCTGTCAGTAAACTGTCTGTACAAGTTTTTGAGTCTTGTCAGAAGTCTACTTTTCTGTCGGTGCAGTGCGTCAATAGTAGGATTGCGGAACAGGTCTTCGTTAGTCGTATGTCGATATCGTGGTATTGTAGCGTCCATAGTTTGTTTAATTGTCTCGTCCATTTGTTTTAGGTAATTGTCGATCTCCTCGTTTGACAAATTCCTATTGGCCGGTGGATGGATCGTGTTCGAAGCGAGTGCTCTTGTCAAGGTTGCGGAGAAGCGTGTCCATCGAGTGCTACCGTAGTTGTAAGAATATCTTTGGACAAACTCCTCCAATTTCGCAATTTCGTTGGGAACTGTAATTTCGGTGCTAAAACCGCAATGGTCACTGTCGAAAACTACTTTGGATTCACCCAATCAAGCAGCGAAGCCTCTTGTTTAAGAAAAATATTGACCCGATTCCGGAGAACAAAGCCGGTATGCACATGAGTGTAGCAGATAAAATATTTGATGATTGGCTTGTGCAATATCGCCTCTGCAGAAAGTATTCTCTGCAACTCAAGCTCTGATACTTTGAAGGTCTTAAACTAACTTTTGCACAGATTTCCCGGTCGTTCGACACCAGCAGGGCAAATACTACTAGGTTTAGCCGCTCACCCAGAAAAGTAAGGGACAACACAAGATGCCACCAGATCTGGCCGGCCCCGGAGCAGCGGTTTTGCTGAGAATATCGCAGCTGTGGTTGAAGGTGAAAAAGCCGCGGGCTTAACAACTACTGTGGACGCCGAGCGCTATAGAGCCATGCAGAATAAGATACTGCTTCTTCCAATAGGATGGAGCAAAGGTGCATACAGCACGAGCCGCAACCCAAATTCCGAGGGCTGCATTTAAGGGTCGCCTAATCTCTAGTTTTATCGATTTGCACTGGCCGGCAATATCGATAAAAAACTGCCACTAATACGCCCGCAAAAATTATTATTGGAAATGATATCCTTGGCCAGTTGCTTTCCAGAAGGATACTAGGCAGCGTTGGACTCCGGGATGATCCATTCAAGGATAGAAGGAACCCGTAAGGATCTTCCCTATAAGATATCCAATGCCATTATATTATGGATATCACAGGAGAATTGGAAATGGACAAGTTTGTGGCTAGCACTGCATATTTCACCCCTCTATCAAATTAAAATTGAACATTGTCAACAGCAGCCTTGAGGATGAGGCCATCGGTCGAGTAAATGCACCCTGGGTTCAACTATACACGCGCGGAATAGGTAGAACCCCTTGGCCGACATATAAAAAGATGATATTTTATTATCTCGCAAAACTCAGTTGTTGTGACGTGTGGGAAGATACCTCCTCACAGAGGAGGAGAACTTGCGCTATATTGAGCTAAGGAAGAAGGGGTTCCAATCTTGCTGATAAATTAATATGATTAATTCTATCCTTTGTCCTTTCCCCACAATGGACCTTTTTTCGTCCATTTACATGCTCGTACAGAAATTCATATTTTTCGTCTATCTCTCAATACTTCGGTCCATATAAAAGAGGTGAGCGCACAACTGTTATAGATACAATGGAGATTGTTATACATATCCTTACGCCTTAATCCAATTAATGTTGTCTCTGTTCATAATTGCTCTGCTGTTGGCGAAAAGAAGAAAAGTCATTCCGGACATGGATTACGTTGCGTGGATTAGGTAAGTCCCAACCGACGTACATATAATCCAGCTGTTGCTAAATCGTTCGTTTCCGATGACTGACGTCTGACGAAATGTTCAGGATATTGAGCTAGAACTATAGATGGATTAAAGACGAGGCCAGCCTATTGTGTTTAAATTCCATCAAACGGATATTTCGGCGTTTGGACATGGGAAACTGAAAGGCTTGAAATTGCTTCAGAACAGGAATGCTCTAACAGGAGAAGAAGGCACTTGGGGGATGTACAATGCCAAAGGAATAAAGGAGCAGTAAAGTTAATTGATCAATTCAATAGGCAAAAATGTACATAATTGCAAATTATTGACTGTCCATAGGTCGATATTAAAGGCTACCGGACAGGAGTAGATTTGCCTTTTTTACTACACATTTGCAAGTCCTCAATTAAAATGAGAATCTCAAGGTCCACCACTAATTTAAGCCAATAATGACTAAATCGTAGGACAAATCTATCTTCATATCACCGTAATTGTCATACAATCGAGCAAACAACTCCTACTTTAATCCTTGACAACTTTGTGCAACAGAAAAGAAAATCCCAAATCAGACAGCACTTAGAACACATCCTGTGTGAATCTAAACGAAATCCCTGGCTAGCCAAATTCCCACAACACCATCTCACTCACCTACTCCATCCAAATCGGCCCACTGGAAAGCATTTCACTCTCACACCCACCAGCCACATACCACTTCACTACCAGAACCGCATGATTCCATCCGGATCAATATCCAGTCTTCCAAAGACAAAGACAGAGTTGAGTTCCATTGCGTGGGATAGGAACCACAGTTTGCCAGCAAAAAAAAAAAATAAATAAACTCAATTCTCAACTCCCACTTCCACTCCCATGAACTTGACAATCCCCCAAAGATGACTCAAGGGGAATGTTCTGACTCCAGCTCCGGCTCCCACAGTCTTCTCCAAATGAAAGTCAAAAAAGAACCAACGGATTTGTCACAGATCTTCAGAGTTGAGAACGAAAAAAAAAAACTGAAAAAAAAACAGAAAAAAACAACCAAACCACTCCAACTTTCCTGGACGAGTCTCTTAAAATCCCATCGCTCACTGCCAGGCTACATCCCTCTCTAGTCGATAAGTTATCACGTCTAGCAGAGCCAATGTCAAGATGTTTCCAATCCCCAGGACACCAGACAGATAGGTATCCACTATCCACATCCGCACAAAGTAAAACTGCAGTCAAGTTGCACACAGGTAAAATGATTTAAATCTGCAGCGCATCACAAGAAGTAGGAGATCCAAAGGCATGATTACGGTGTCTACACAGAGGCTTGCCATGGAGATTAATGGCCAGGTACGAGTACTTGAGTGTGTGTTTGTATTTCTGGTTGAATCCTTGACGTTGGACATTGTCGTCATCATCATCATCATCATCATCGTCGTAATCACTGTACCATCATTATTATATTCATCGTTGTCTGGGCTTACCTTGCCGCAGAGATACGAGACCAAAGAGACCAAGAAAAGCTAAAAAAAAAAAAACAACAAAAAGGAGACCAAGCATCATCCCGAACCCAACTGGCTGTGGGACGAAGTCAATTTAATAAATCGCCAACCCATTGAATGGACGGCGACATCCAACAACACTCTCGCTCTCGCTATTCGTAGGCGAAGGAGTCGAGAGTGGATTTGGTTTTGACATCAAGAACATGTACCAGCCGAAAAGACATCGAATAAATCCTTAATGGTGTCGTGTGGGCGAAATGCGACGGTGCATGGATTCCATGTGTTGCACTCCTTCTACTGCAGTGTATTGCCTTGGTGCGCCATTCATCTGTCCACACAGTGTTCCGATCTGCAGAGAGCTGTAGCATTCACCTTGGTGGTCTTGGGTTGCATTAATTGCCTTTTGTCGTCAAGTGAAGGTGGAAGTTGTCCCATGCAATTTACATTCCTCGGAGATTGTGTAGTCGGTACTTTTGGTATCCTGTTCAGGGTAAGGATACGATACGATTCGAAATCGATTCGATTTAATTAAGATTAAGTGGTGAGAAACTTAACAGGTGAAGTGGACTTAAATTTCCACCTAAAAAGCGTGCAAAGGCTCAGTTTAAGCAGTCTGAGTTGCAAGGTGCGCTTGCATGTTGCAATCATTGTAAATGCAACTTGAGCTGCAAACTTTGTAGTGATTTCATTTTGAATGAAACATTGCGATTTGGTGTTGGAGAATGAGAGGATTGTAGAGCAATCTTTCCCAATGCAGTTCAGATTTTCATGATAAAAAAGGCAAGACCGAAGAAAAGGATGCCATAGAAATTAGATAAATTAGGATTCGATAGAAGGCGTAGCTACATCTTTTATGATTTGCCTAGTGGTACATTCTTTTATCGGCTCGACTGCCTTGGGATACTTTGCATCTAATGCCAATCAAGCTGATTCGTGACATTGCACTATAAGAACAATAAGAGCGAAGGTAGTGCTTCCAAATGTCCTTAATTTTTGTTCAAAAGTACTGCAATTATCAGACAGCAGAATGGATAGGTTGGTACTAGTTGATCCGGAGAAAATTCCGCCTGAAAATCTCATTTAAAAATTCATTTTCAATCTTGCCAAGTCCTTTCTGTTGAGAACTACAGCGCAGTACTGCTGCCTGCAAGAAATTAAAATTTTAGTGTGACTAATATTGTCAACGTTCCGCTGAGAAGGTACTTTTAGTCCTTTGCTGTCTTTATTGTGAGCTGTATTTTTGGATTGATGGAGGCCTTCAATCTAGCATAAATCTGACTTAAAACTTACGGGAAAGGCAAGGGGGGTTATAGAGCTTGTGATAGGGAGATGCTAAAACTGGTTTTACTGATGTTGAACTCGAACCCATTAGCCATGTTCGCAGCATTCTGGTAAAAGGTTCGTTAGAGTCGTAATAGATTCGGTGAAAGTTGATGTGGAAGAGGGGTACAGACCTAAGGTTGCGTGGATTGGTATTGATGGATATCTTTCTAAGTTCGGTGAAAAATGAGGGCCTGAAGAGTTATTAGCTTTAAGCGTACATTATATGGAGGAAAGTTATAGATATTTGTTCAAGGTAGACCACGTAATGCAAATCGAATGAATCTGCGTTGAATAGCTTCAATTCGCCTAGAGTGGCTTTCGTGGCAGGGGATCAAACTTGTCTAGCATATTCCAGTATGGACCTAGCCAATGTGATGTAAATGGATTTAGTGACTTAAGAGTCCTCGAATCGCTTAACGAATCAGAGTGAAGGATTAGCTAAATCGCGTAGTAAAGCGACAGATGGTGTTAATTCATTGTCAATGAAAGAAGACCTTGGAGGCAGGGGCACACGTTTACAAGAATAAGCTATAGTTCTAATCGCATCAGATTAAAAAGCCATTCAGATCATTTTGTAGTGCTTGAGGGTATTGAGGTGCCCTTATACAAGGTAGCGCAAAATTAATCATCCAATTTTGTTTTTGAATTACTATTTTACTAAATAAAAAAACTGATTTTGGGTGATGGAAATCTCTATTTGGACCTTTACAATTTCTGTTAATTGGGAAAGATGATATCCGCCAGTGTTGATACACATTTGTGCCCGTTTTATCGCATTTTCCATAAATTTCCGTAAGATTTCCGGAAATAACTGTTCGCATTCCTGTCGAACATCCTCCTTAAGAGCTGCGATTGTATGAGGCTCGTTGGCATAAGCCCACGACTTCAAGTAGCCCCAAAGAAAGAAGTCTGGGATGGTTAAATCGGGCGTTTTGCGGGCTATGCCAAATCGCCAAAATGGGAGATTACGCGACCAGGAAACGCTTCCTTCAAAATATCCATCGTGGCTCGGGGTGTGTGTGCGATTGCACCGTCTTATTGAAACCACATATTAACCAAACCCCGCTCATCCAATTCCGGCAGTAATAAGTCGTTTATCATGGGCTTGTAGCGTTCGCCAGTAACTGTGACCGTATTGCGACATTGGCAGCCACAGCAGCGATATTCTCTGCCAAACGACCAGTCCGGTGGCGGCCATGCCCTGCGTGGTCTCCTATGGTTCCACTCTGTTCGAGTCGAGGAGCTAAACGCCGGAATGTTTACCCAGTTGGAGCGACACGATTAGGAAATCGAAGTCGAAATTCACGCTGCGCTAACACCACCGACAGATTGTTGGTCAAAAATATCGACACAATCATTTTACGTTCTTGGGGAGTATCGACACTTTTATATACTGCAGCTGTCTAGTTCACAAATTTGAAACATGATTGCCGTACGACGCCAATTGCAAAAATTATACCATCTTCCGATAGGGTGACTAATTTTGCGGCACCTTGTAGATCTTCATAAATGGAAATGCGGAATTGTTTGATAATGAAATCTACAAAATGAATTGTCATTATAAATATGAGAAGGCCGGGGTGACTTCCTTGAGGTACACCAGATGTACCAACAATGTTATCAGAAACAGAAAATCTAAAGACAATATCATATTGCCGTTTGGAAGCCGAGAACTCTAAGTTTGAAAAAGATTATATCGTGTGAAATTCTACTGAAGGCTTTGCTAACATCTGTAGCAATTAGATGGATTTAGTTTCCGTCTTCCAATGCACAGAAGTTAGTAGATGTTGATCTTTCTTTTAGCAAATTGTGCTGATAAGGAGAGAAGTTAAGTTTGGAGTGAAAGAATATTACGTCGTGAACAATGCTTTCAAATAGTTTAGGTAGGCAAGGGTGTTTAGCGATGGAACAAAAACAGTCAGGACCCGGAAAGTACTGGTCTTTGAGCTAAATAGTTTATATTCTCCACTGCATGTTCGTTATTAATATGATATAAGTGAAGTTTGGGCACAGCTACTCATGCAAGAAAAATAGTTAATATCAGGTTCTGTAATATGTGTAGCAAAATACTGGCTAATGAATCTAGAGAATAAGATTGAGATTCCTTGCGGAGTGTCAAAGGGTGGTTATCTATGTAGTAGTTCTAATGCTCGCTGTACCAGCCATAAGACTAAGGTTCCATATATCATTATGTGTCTGAATTTGGATATGTATTGACGGTATTGCAATCTCCGTTTCGGATCTAGGGCTGTCCATGAGCTGGCTTTTAGGTTAATACCAAAACCCGCAGTCTTTTGTCAGTTGGTTGCATTGGTAAGAGCAAGCTTATTCGAGGTTATTCAGCTCATCATGCAGGTGGGCATTTATTCTAGTCTAATGTAAAGCATTTGTAGACCTATGTGTCTTTCAAGGATATTCAAAAGAAGAAGAAGAAAACACCTGAAGTGCTTTTAGAGTTATGTGTTAAGGACTTTGCCAGATTCTGGTATAGGGACAACCTTCACTTTCTGCAGGGAAATAAGAGTGTTTTCTGTGTATGAAGACGTATCTCGTATACAATGGGATTAACCCGGATTTGAGATGAAATACTTTCCAAGTATAGAATATGCAAATATGACAGCATATTTTTTGTCCGCATACCAATCCCGAAAGAGTGTCTCTAGGAAAAGATTTTGTGAGTATTCACCTGCCAGTCTCCAGGGATAGTAGAATTTTTGAACAAAACTGAGAATTTAGGAGATATTTCTCAATTACAGGGAACTATAATTTTTCCATACACTTCCAAATAAAAAAGCGAGTAATCTGTAGTAGAATTTCTTGATAGCCGATTATTCTTTAGAGGTTCCAATCAGAATTTCTCTTGAATGTCTTTCCTTCGTTCCTCCCTGCTTATTGGTGGAGCTTAGCTAACCTTGACCTCCTTCAGGGCGTTACCATATGAGTTGTAATGCTGATAGGGCACATAAAAGATCCACCATACGCTTTACGTCATTTTCGAATTCTTCATCCAATAGATCTTTGAGAAGATTTTGATACGAAAAGCGATGTTCAGCAAAAACGTACAGAAGGCTCCACATCTCTCCTTACTATCATTGAAGAATGTTTAGTAGACACTGAAACAATCGTCGTTGTCTTCTTTAGAGTCTTAGAGCGATCATCTTATAATGCAGTCTTTTCTGCAGAAGGTGATTCCTTGCCACAGAAACACAGGTAGTTCCCCGCCCACACCTCTCAGATCAGTACGATCTGAACCTACCTGGCTACGAACTAGTGCCATTATTCTTCTATCACCGCGGTCTCGCCATTTACGTGCGCAGTGATGTGGCTTACCAAACTCCACCACAATGTAATCCTTGTTCCCATCCGAAATTCAACTTCATGCAGCTAAAATTCCATCTCCGTAAGCAAATTATCCACTATTGCTTTATTTACAGAAGCCCCGAATAGAATAGCAATTTGCCCTTTAACGCCGACGATCTGCATCCTCATACTGAGAACGTGATTACAGTCGATTCAATTTACACAATTCTGGTTGGTTTCGACATTCTGGACAGACAACATACGAAGGACGGTGTGTCGAGATCTTCGCTGCGGAAAATAACTTGACCTAGCTTGTAAATGGCCCCACACGAATACCAGACGTTAATAGTCATACCGCCAACACCCTTCTCACTCTGATAAGTACTCCGTTGATGTGGTCTCCCGTCTATGACCATTGTGTCATATCAGACAATTTTTCATACACCCACCACAGAGTTAGAAAAAGATTCCTAAAAGAACTGTATAGCAATGCGAGAAAGCCAATTGGAGCGGACTTAACTAGTCCTTTAGGAATTTTAAATGGTCGTTACCGCTGCTGATATGATCATAGAAAGTATTCTCTTTGGAATGAGATGCTTTATCCCTCATCGGAAGAAGAGTATCAAACCAAACGAAAAGGCATGCTACGACTCGAGCTGTAAAGAGGCTGTCAGGGTTAAAGAAATATTTTTTCGGTTCTTCAAGATCAACCCGATAGAGGAAAACCGAAAAAAAGTTTTAAAGAGCCAGGAATGAATGCAACATTTTTCTTAAGCGTGTAAAATTCCAATACGACCAAAAACTAAGGCGAAAAATACTGCAATGTGCCAAAGGTAGTAAAAATGTTTGATCGTTCGTCAAAAATATTAGAAATTCTGCCTCATCCTCCATCCCAACGCTCATTTATAATGACATTCCAGCTGTCTCTTTAGATAAAGCTAATCTGTTGTTGCACGAATTGGGGCTAGCTCAACATTCCCAGATTGTGTTCTGTCCCCACCTACACTTGAGTGCGTCGAACCTTCAATGGGACGAATCCACTTTCGCACTAGTGTAGTACCAAGAGTACTTAAAGATTTTAACATTCACAAATCCACTAGTCCAGATAGTATATCTGCCCTCGTTCTGAAGAGGTGTTCGTCCTCGCTGACAAAACCACTGCATAAGCTTTTTCATCAATCCTACTCTTTAGGACTCTTTCCGAGCAGATGGAAAACAGCATTTGTCCAGCCCGTCCCAAAAACACTGATAAACCGTCAGCTCATGAAATATCTCGAAAGACGACAACTTCTCAATGACCGGCAGTACGGTTTTCGTAGCAACAGGTCCACTGCTGATTTGATGACATGCCGCACCGAAAAGTGAAACCAAAACGAACTATGGAGCAGACTATCCCTCGGATAGAATACTCCGACGAAAGCCAGATCGAAAAGTGCAGAACTCCAACAATCAACGCATTGTACGCACACAAAAGTAGACTACTCTCGAGGCTTAAGCAGCTGTACAGACAGTTCACTGACAGAAACGACCCGGAAATAAGAGCACTAAAGTCACTGATCAAAAACCTAAAACAATTAATTAAAGAAAATTACAGTAAGTCTGTAAGTCTGTACTGGGGCAATAAGATTCGGGCTATAAAATCCAGTAGCCCGAATATGTTCCCGCAGATAAATAAATTGTTCAGGAGGAAAGATCACAATGACATCCAGTGTGTCCGAATTCCACAAACAGCAGAAAACAGACAGACACTACTGACCGTCGGCATAAGTCCGGAGAGTGCCGACTCAGGCGACGGTCATTTCGTGGTCGAAGACCCACAGGAGAAAGTGAATTTGCTGGGAGCTTTTTTCGAGGCCATGTATACTGTGAACAATCCTGTTCGCTGTAATCACGACATTGACAACAGGGCCTACGTAAATCACTATTATCTGCGCAACGAACTTCAAAATTGGCGATCCGAGAATCACGGTTTCACCGTATTCAATGAAGAAAACGCGGCAAACGTCTTCGTCGCCGATGAACGAGCTTCCTCTCATTTGTTCGTGCGAAAAGATGAACTCCTGTGCATCTTTGAATCTTTGAAAAACAAAAAGTCGTCGGGAGTGGACGGTATTCCAAACGTCGTATTAAGACACCTGCCCTTGGAAGCAGTGGATATATTTACTACGCTGTTTAACAATGCGCTGAATAATGCATATTATCCGACGCATTGGAAAACAGCAGTGGTACATCCAATCCCGAAAAGGGACAAAGTTAGAACTAACCCTGCTAATCTTCGGTCAATTAGTTTGCTTCCGAATATTAGCAAGGTATTTGAGAAGGTGGTTAATAGAGCGCTGTTAAGGTGGGTTGAGGAAAATAATGTAATTTCGGAAAATCAGTTTGGTTTTAAGGCGAGGCATGACACTATTCATGCCGCGTCAAAGCTGGTCTCCGACATACAATGGAATAAATGCAAGAACCAGTGTACGGGTGCCTGCCTCGTTGACTTTGAGAATGCCTTCGACACCGTATGGTTAGAGGGGCTTTTCTATAAGCTGCCCAGGATGGGCATGCCGAAACCCCTGCTATATATGATTTACGACATGCTTATGGGAAAGAAGTTCGTTGTTAAATGTAACAACGTCATTTCTAGCAAGATCTTTGACATTAAAAACGGCTTACAACAGGGGGCTGTGATTTCTCCGATACTATTTAACATTTACACAAGTGATCTAGTAGGTTCCCTCAATCATTCCATAGCGTACGCAGGCGATTTAGTGGCGTACAGATCAGGTCCAAAAATCGAAGTCATTAACACCCTTTTGCAACGTGACTTCGATCATATTAAGGCGTATTGCGACGATTGGAAGTTGAAAATCAATTTTCAAAAGTCGGAAACAATCTTGTTTAGAACTCCATTGAGATGGGCTTCCAGGGATACTAGATATAACTGGCGAAATTTGGCCATTATTGGACGGCACGGACTGCCATTAGCGGTGAGAAGAGTAGTGAGATACCTTGGTATCTGGCTCGATAAGTATTTGTATTTTGACAAACATACAGATGCTTGTCTTGCTGGGGCCAAGAAGGCATTAGCCCTACCAAGAAGGCTATTTCACAGCAGCCAACTTGTCTCCAGGGTGAAGCTCATATGCTATGTGGCCCTAATCAGGCCAGTCATCGCGTATGGTTGCCCTGTGTGGTTCAATGTAGCGCCGTATCAGATGGAAAGGATTCGGGTGTTTGAAAGGCAGTGTCTTAGGACCTGTCTCGGCTTGTACAGAACACCAGAATCTTAGTACAAAAAATATTATCCCAACGAAGTCCTTTACGATGGGGCTAATCTGAATAGGATTGACAATTTCCTGATTAAGGTGATCCGAAGACACGTTGCACGAGCAATGACCAACGATAATAGCCTGATCTTTGGGGCTTATTACCCCAATGAAATGCACCACGAGAGCACGCTTCTATCGGGCTTTATCCCACCAGTGGCATTTCTCCATATTGATGCTAAAGGGTTAATGCAAAGCAGGGATGGTATCCCGGTAATATGCCACCGCCACCGCGGTGCGAGGGATAAGCGGCTCATCTACGACGGGTATGTCGACAATGCTCAGGAGCTCCTCCGTTTTAGTCCCGCTATAGCGGACAGGGATCGGATCGATGCCGAGAAACAGTACACCGAATTCTGGTGGCTTCTAGAAGTGGAGAGGGTGGGCTCGCTTTCCTAGGTCGGTACGTTACTAAGGTAACACACTCCTGTTAGTTGTAAGTTAGAATAAGGATAGATAGGGGGATTTCGTGGAGAGATCGCGTTCGTCAGCGTAAGGCGGCGCCGCTGAGAAGTAACCGATGCTTTATGGCATTGGTTGAATCTCGGGGATGCTTGTGCACGATGTTGACGACTGTCAGGCGCCCGAAATCGCAATTGGTATGGTGACCACTCGGTGCGAGAGGCTACGAGTGCTCACCACCCCGATTATAGTTAAGGTAGGTTAAGTAGCTTAGGTAGGTTAAGTAGAATGGGGACATAGTTTTAAGTTTTATAAAAAAAATTTAAAGATACTGTATAAGTTTTTCGAAAACCTTTTCTTAGAAATTTCATATATTGTAATACTGATAGATACTCGTAAGATTAATTGTAAGATAGTTTTAAGGCCGAAAGGTAAACTATGAATAAGATTGTAAAGTTTAGAGCGCTCGGTAAGAGCCAGTAAGCTAGAATAAGTAACTATCATTGTCAAATTAGATTTAAGCATTTTTGTCTAGAATGTAAGTAATAATGAAAGAATCAATAAAAATTAATTTAAAAGTTAAAAAAAAAAAAAAAAAGCGTACATCAATCTGGCGAAAGCATGATAGTTGCACTTGATATTTCTAAGGCAATGACAGAGTTTGGCTTCAGCTTCTTTTGTGGAAAATGCATGCTCTTAGAAATTACCTTTCGGAACGTTCAATTTAAGTTGCCTTACTAGTGTGTCCCAAGGCTACATTCTGTCTCTGACACTCTTTTTCATTTTCATCAATGATCGCTTGTCTCTGCTTTTCATATTAGTTCCCTGATTCACGTCACTGCTCTTCGGCTGTAGAACGAGAACGGCAGCGCATGATAATCTCATTAAATTCCGATATTAACAGCATAACCAATTAGGAAACCACTAACAGAGTAGAATTTCATGCTTCCAAAACACAATGCTGTCTGCTGTCATTAAAGCGAAATTTGAACATCCAGCCATTATCCATGAACGGCACTTGCATCATCGAAACCGAAAAACTTTGAATTCTCAGTACATGTGTAAGTGACAACCTACGTTGGAATGACCACATATTCGGTGTCGTTGAAAATGCTACGAAATGTCTAGGTATCCTCAAGTGATGTAAGAAATACTTTTCACCATCTGATCTGGCCTCAATATATGTATAAAGCATTCATCCGCCTAAAATTGGAGTACAATACCAACATCTGGTCAGGTGTTTCTAAAACATCTCTGCACCTACTACAATAGATAAGATTCAAAACCGTGCGATATAACTCATAGGTGATGCTACATAATATCATCCAGTCAATGCGCACCCTCGAACACCGACGAAATGTTTCGTGTTCCACTTTGTTCTATCGCTATTTAAACTACCAGTGCTCCATTGAAATCGCTAGTAGCATTCCACCCATTCAAATTTTCATCCGTAACACCCGTCTCACTATGAATGCTCATCAGTATACCCTCAAGCCCATTTTCGGACGTACTGTACTCGATTATGGTATGCCCTGCCGATCTCCGTATTTCCTGGTCGTTATAACTTGTAAACATTTAAAAACAATGTACATCGGTACCTCTCTTTTCTTCTTCCCTAAATTTCCTTCGCCCGCTTTGTGTACAAACATCTTAAGGCTACACAAACCCCTTGAAGAGAAGTACATTTTTGAAGCAGTATGGGACTTTATCTACCTCGGCTACGCTATCAAATCCTTCAACGATACCAGCGCGGAAATCGGGCGAAGAATTTCTCTTGCTAATAGCTCCTTCTTTGGGCTTAGAAAGCAGTAGTAGTAAATCGTTCTCTCTAGCAGCCAAGAAGACATTATTGATCCCAGTTACAGAGCAGAAACTTAGACATTGATGAAAATCCTGTCGGGTGCTTCGAGAGAAATGGAAGAAAGGGGTAAACGTTTCAACAGCGAACTGTACGAGCTGCACGAGATAATGTCGACCTCGTCAGAACAGCTTTTATGATCCGGCTTATATAGCTAGGTCACCTTGAGCGCATGGACACCAGCGTCCCACACCGAAACGGTTTCGACTTGGACTCAGAAGTACAACGCAGTAGAGAACGATATCATCTTGCGTCGCATACGAGTGGAAGAGAACTTCTGCCAATTTCGTGTGCAGTACTGGAAGGAGGTGGAAAAAGGCCGCGCTAGCTGGAGATTAAGTTGCGGGGCTTGCTTTCCTCTCCGTGCCAGTTATCATTTTCTTTAGGTCTATAATTCTATATGTTAGCCACTAATCGTAGCAAACTTATGTATTCAAGATATTGCAATTTAATATCGAGGTCAATCTAGCTTCTTCTATTTCCATTTACTCGTAGTTCTGAAGATGTTGTTACTGCTGCCCTTAAAAGCTCCCTTGGATCGCAACCTGGTTCGTTTGCTTATTTTCAGTACTTTAATTGCAGTGGTGATCTTATCCTTACTGGGAGTGCACGTACGAATACGGAAAATAATTACTTCTGACATCTCGTCATGATATTGCACGTTGCTTGCGAATCCGCAAAGCAAAATATTCTCTCCATCTGCTGTATGAATTCTCATCCATAACTAGCAAAGAACCTTCCAAGTCTTACCCTGGATATTGTCTAGAGCTTTGACCTTATCTACTCAACTCTTCAGAGATACTGTAGACGGTTCGGTTGCCGAACATATTTGCAGCTTCTTCTGCTTCCGCGGCCATCACATTAAATTAGTTGCTTAGTTGTAACGTCACAACTTTACTTGTGCAGTGTACTTTCCATTTTCTACGAAAGGGTATTTTAGTCGGCCGTCGCTGTACCTAGGATTCCTTAAATAGTTACGGATGGGGTTCGCCTTTTAAGAGTAACAACCATAAGGTGATGGCCATATGCCACTCCCATGTCTCCTACATACCTGTTTATCATTTCATTCTCCGAGGACATGTACTCGTATCCCCATAGTATGTCTGAATCCTTGGTTGTTCATGCCTACGCGGGTATTAGATCACCCATAACAATGACCATGACTCTCTGTGGTTAGCTGCGCTCAGATGATTATAAAAATTATTCTCGTCCTCAGATACCAGATTTGTTGGAGCGCTTCACTGTTGTATGGCGACGTCCATAAATCTACCCAAGGATCTGGCTGTTAAGATTCGTTCATCGTATTGCTGGCAAGACTATAAACTGTTGTGCGGCTACTTTTACACCAAGAGTTCTTTATGCTGATAGAAGGTGTTGTGAAGCTTTTCTGAATAGGATAAGGCCGTATTTCTATCTATTTGACTAAATTATTAGGCACCCAACCACTTCGTTCACTCTCAATATGGCTAATTTATACCACATAAGCTCACCTTGTACGTGGAGTTATCTGAAACTAACACGTTCTTCACCACCTGGGTCAAGAAGAGTGTTCATATTCCACAAACCTATCCTTGTCCGAGTACGATAGAGCAAGGTCTCATCGCTTTTTCAGTCTTTATACGAGTCATAGTGTCCGTTTCCATAGCGTGGAATACCAGTTACCCAGATCACAACTTGAGAACCCTACCTACCCCGTGCACACTTGCGATTTTAGATAACCAGCAGTTGATTTGCGAATATAGTTCCTAGAGACCACCACTACGAAGTAAGATACGCATTGCCTCACAAATATGATTGTTTGGACGATTGGATCAATTTGAGTGTTCGATGTATGCGATGCGAGGCCAGAGTTTCATATCCTGATGCTTCACCAGCTCCCTTCAAGTATTTGATCAGATAATATATATAAGACCTGATAAATAGAATATCCGATTTGTTTTGTTATTAATTTGGAAGATTCACATAATTGCGCCAGCTACTGAGGTATCACGGATCTAAATCGTGTGAATATCATCCACTGCCTATAAAGACGACTTTTGAACAAGGTTCTCGGCGAATCTCAGGAAAAACAAAAGAAATCCAAACATGCACTCATCAAATGTCCAAATTATTTTGGACTGCAAAAACAAATCGATCCGGGAAACAAAACGCAAATGGTGAATTGGGTGGGACGTTCGAAACCACCAGGGACACAACTATATGTCGCATACCACCCATACATTCATAGCTAAATGCCATAGACAAGGTTAAAAACTCATTAAGGACTTCTGCAAAAAAACTCAAGTGAAAATATCAAATAAACATTGGTCATTGGATATTATGAAAACATTTCCGCTGACAACTTTATAATCTTGAAACAATGGTCGTTTTATCCCGTGGAACCAGAAAAAAGAAACCAAAAACTCCAGCTTTCAATTTGTCATTTCCCGCATTTATTTTAATCGATATCCCAAACTGTTACGTTTTCCCAATATCCTACGCTTTTACGAGTGCTCGTGCCTCGCTGCAGAACAATAAGGCATTCACGTCACATACAACAATGGCGAAATTCACCTGTCAGCATTGACCCAGTTTTTGAATGATTTTGAAATTCCAACAAAAATAAATTCTAGGATTTTTTTTTTCTGTTCGTGCCTAGTCATTTTTTTTTGGCCACACAGAATCCGACCGAGCAATAAAGGACTTTGGAATATCGGATTTGTCTTTGATTTTGGCCTACTTATCCCAACTTGATTCTGTGCTCGTAGTCACAATGAATCTACCCTTTTTGCTGTGCTCTAAGGATGAATGTCTTGTGGCCACAAAGACATATTAGTTTGTCGAATTATTAATAAAAAAAAAAAAAAGGTCTTTGTCCTGTCTAAGATTATCATCTTCAACTGATTGGCCACAGTTCTTTGGCTTCCATATCGATATTGGAAGTAGAATACGAGTACAATATATAATTGGAGGCGCATTCATGGCCATGTTATGAAAATAAGGGCAATGTCCTATGCACACAAATGGACTTCATGGGTCGTTAAAGAGCTTAAAATACGATAAAGAGGCTAGATGGATACGACATCCTCAATTTAATGAAATTCAGCTCTTCCGGTTTGCTAAAGAAATGTCTAGTAAGAAACCTCCTATAGAGACGTAATACTCCCATAGGGCAATATATTGGAGTTTACATTTTTCCTTATTTAGAACATGTTCTCTTACTTAGATGACAATGCAGTCAAGGGTATACTTTAGTTAACGTGGACTTTAGTCAGCTACCCCTAGTTGTGAACTTCAAGATGCCTAAAGTCACATTCAACTTGTGTGCGCTATCAAAGGCCAGTTCATTTCCACTGCTTTATTCCTCCTACGCGAGTCGGGGGATTAATTGTCAAACATGTCCACATGTCCACATGTCCTAGCATTTGGCTTGAAAAAAGTCCAAAGAAGGAGTGATAGATAAAAGTTACCCTCCGTTGGATTTCTGATGAGGTGACATTATCAGAATTAGTAGCGCAGCCGGGGTACACAAAATTTCTAACTACATCAAAGCTATATCTTGTTGACAGCCTAAACTTGGTTTTCTGTTCCAATATTAGCAAACGCACTTATGAGCGTTCGCTGTATTTTGGTAATAAGACCAATAGCGCTTTCAAGTTGTTGCACCGACTTTTGAGGAATTGTGTCGCCGGTGATGACACAAAATCGCATATCGGCCTATCTAAACCTTTTTTGACCAAAAAATTCTCGGTGAAATTGCTTCCGAACCCAGAGGAGGTTCTCTACTGTCATCCGGCGTAAGCTGATATATTTTCCGGAGATGGAAAAACTAGTCATGGTTCAGTATACCATGATTAAAACTTTTCAGATTTTCTCTAAGACCGTCGTAGAGTTTTTATTTTGTATGCGATGGATTTATTTGGGTCATTAACCCCCATCTTGCTATCTTAACTTTGTTTAGTTGGGGTGGGTACAAATCTTGCTTTCACAGCCGAAGTTGAATGGGTCGCCCTGTCTGACAGCGAAATCTTGATTGTCCCCGACGGTAAACAGTTTGTAGAAATAGTTTTCCCATATCCCCACCACAGACAGGACTATTCTAGAATTTATTTTCTTAAGAGCGGCAAGTTTTGAAACTGAAATTATACACGAAAAGTTGATCCAACGACCCAAGATTTTTTTCATTCCGTAGATTGACATATGAAGGTTGTTCTTTTTAGAAGTATATAAATTTAATATGAAATAGAATACGTGAAACTAAAGTTAATGTCTATGATATTAATTTTATTTAATAGATAATTTTATGCCATTATTTAAATATAATACCGAACATATGCGCACCACGGCTAGGTCAAATGAAGCGCAATCGTGGAGTCCAATTTTCGATAGCTTTATCGAGCAACTGGGGCCGTATATCACCAATAACACGGCTACTGCTATTACACACCCAAGAAAGTAATCTAAAGGGGTGAGATCACAGGATCATGGAGACCAGTTCACAGGTCCATTACGCGAAATTATGCGCTCAGCAAATGTTTTTCGCAATAAATTGATGGTGTCGCGCTCCGTATGGCATGTTGCCCCATCTTGCTGAAACCAAAGCTATGCCACGTCAATGCGACTCAACTGTGGAACGAAGAAGTCAGAAGTTGACGGTAACATTCTGGCCGGCATCGTCCTTAAAGAAATATGGGCCGATGTTTCGACCAGCCCATAAAGCACACCAAACAGTAAGTTCTAGTGGTTGTAAAAACGTCTCGACAAAGGCTTGTTGGTTTTTTTTCTCTCCAAATTCGGCAACTTGCTTGTTTATGTATCCATTTAACCAAAAAAATAGGCCTCATCGGAGAACAAAATTTTGCTCTGAAAATGAGGATCAAGCTGAATCAGTTTTTCGACCCACTCACCGAACCTACGACTCGTATAATGGTCGCGCGATGTCAACCCATGCATAAGCTGGATCTTATGAGCTTTAAGACAAGATCTTTCCGCAAAATTTTCCACAAAGTGGATGGGCATAGCTCCAATCGCTTTGTACGATGGTGAATCAATCAACTCGTTCGGAATCTCCTCAACACTGCGCTCCACAACGGCAATACTTCTTCTGTTTGCACTGTTTGTCATCTTTGGGGATGCGTTAGAGTGTACGTGGTGCGAGATAGACGACTATGTCGACCGTAAAATGGACGTAGCGCACGATAAGTTTGACGAACCGAACCATGGTTTTCAAAATAAGTTTGCACAATTTTTACTCGTTGTTCTGGCGTTTACCTATTTATTATAAAATGGCATAACGTAGTAACCATAAATGGACTTTCAGCTGTCAAATTGGTAATCAGTAGAAACAATGCTACAAGTTTAAAAACCAAACCTCCAAAACCACGCTTTTTATGCCTTAAGTGATGAAAAACGATATCGGGTATATGGCCACCACGGAACCGTCTTCGGAACTTTATCCTGGAGCTCCAGTTTTCGACGACACGCATCTACCAACACCAAGACCAAGCATCATTTGATGAGGATATCTCTGATGGCCTTTGGGCTGTTGTCAACAATCGATGTAGAAGAAAACTTCACTGTTGACCAGTGGTAGTTTGAAATAGACATAGATCCTAACAACTGGAATACTCGTAGCATTTGCAGCGAAGAAAGTAGCTGCAACTGAAGCTGTACCCAAGCCGAGTACACTTTGACGGATTATCGAAGTAGTGAGTCTCCACTTCTCAGCGTAGGAAGAACCAGGTAGGACCTATTTGAACATATTATCGTTGGTTTCCAATGCTCTCCATCCGTGGCCCCAAAACCCGAAGTTCAAAGTCCGGGTGAGTAGTAATCTTTTCATTCCAAGTTGGAGGGAAACAAACGTGTACCAACTTTAGAACCGCGTGTTGAGTGTGTTTCCATTTTGTTCAATAAGCTAAGCATGATCAGTGTAGTTACGGATATTTTTGGTTCGCTTCGAATCCCGGACGCAGTACGGGATGTCCCAAGATTCGATGGCAACAAACATTTGCTTTTCGGTTTTATTTGTAACGTAGAAGAGATTTTTTGTTTGATCCCTCAACTTGATAAAAATCAAAACTATAAAAAGGTTATAGTGAGGGCAATCAGAAACAAAGTAATTGGAGAAGCAACGTCGCCCTTAATATGAACGGTACTGTTTTGACTGTGAGGAGACCACAAAGAATTTGTTAATTCATTATTCTGACAAAAAGAATGAAACGGTTTAGTTGAAAACTTTGCCAAATCAGCATGGACAGACATAGGGTTCAACAGCTCATGCAAATTACAAAATTGTTTTATCGAAATAGGTGTTCTGTTTGAACAACGTTTCGCGCGCTTCATACACTTTACGGTCGCCATAATCGTCCTACCAAGAGGACTATTCGCAGTGTGGTAGATAAATTTGGGTCAGCTGGTTCAGTAAACGATAAACCAATACCCGTACGTCGATGAAACGCAATATCTGCCGAAAACAGCGTCGCTGTCCGTGAGAGGATGCAGGAGAATCCAATAAAGTCGATTTCGCGTCGTTCACAAGAACTCAGCCTTTCGCAGACCACAATTTGGCGAATTTTGCGTCGTGATTTGGGCCTGCACCCGTACAAAATTCAACTGACCCAGGAGCTGAAGGTAAACGATCATAGACAACGACCTGTGTTCGCTGAAAACTGACCCCGATTTTCATCGAAAAATCATCTTCAGCGATGAGGCCCATTTCTGGATGAATGGATACGTCAAGACACAATTGTCGAATTTGGGACGATAGTAATCCCCATGAGATCCAAGAGCGTCCAATGCATCCCGAAAAGTCATTGTTTGGTGTGGATTTTGTTCTGCCGGCGTTATCGGTCCATATTTCTTTGAGAACGACGTTGGTCAGGCCATCACCCTCATCGTCAAGCGCTATATGTTGATGATTACCAACTTCTTTTGGCCTGAATTGAATGATACGGGCACCAACGACATGTGATTTCAACAGGACGGCGGTGGCACTGGCCACCGAGATCGTGCGATTTGACCTAGTTAGACTTTTTCTTGTGTGGTTTTCTGAAGTCGCAGGCTTATGCGAATAAGCCACAAACTACAGTGGCCCTCAAAGCCAACAAAACACATGCCATCGATCAAATTCAGCCTGATTTTTGGCGCATAAATTGGAAAATTGGACATTTCGGATGCGTGCCATCCACAGAAGCCGCGGCGGACATTTGAACGATGTTATATTCCATACATAATGGCATCGATAGGCCTTTCAAACGAATAAAAAAGAAAGATCCTTTAATAGAAGTTTTCCATGAAATAAGTCGCAATTACATAATATTGAATCAAATTATCCTCAAATCACCTCCTATTCAGCTGACGATGAGGTTCCTTTTTGTTCTAGTAGAACCACGATTCCCAGGAAAACATCTTTTCCGAGAAAAGAGAATGCTGATGGCAACGTATACTTGATAAACTTGCTTCGAAGAATCAATTGGTCACTACGCTTCTTATCCAAGCCCCCCCCCCCTCGAATTTCTTCGAAAATAAATATGGCATTACCATTAGCCAATGCAATTTGTTTCAACATCTCACCACAGAAGCCAGCCAGCAACAATTTCAATTTTGAAAAGATGCGTTTCTGCAAATGGTTGGAAGTAGGATAAAGTCAAGCAGTCGTCATACCTAAACCAGCTAATAAGTTAGCAAAGTAAATCCAATTTGCCAAGACTTGCCCCCTATTCCCCCAACAAACCCAGCTTCAATGAGAGTTTCAAAGTACATTTTTTCCTAATTTTAAGCCTACCTCCCGCACTCCAACTTCCTCTATACCACCCCAAACCAAGCCCCAACGTCAACCTGTTCTTTTCGACTAAACTCCGGCAAATCAAACTTCCAGCACTCAACCCCTAACACGCGGGCCTTTCCCTAATTTCGAGCACAGACCTAGAGCTAAATATCCCATCTTCATCTGTTCTCACATTTTAAACCCAACTTCAGAAATCCTATCTGTTGCGACATTAAACCTCTCTTCCCTAACAACTTTCTCCTCTATTGACCCCCTATCGGCACTCAATGTTTAAATTAACGCAGCAAACTAGCGATACCGCCGAATGTCGCTATGCGCTCTCTAGGCTTAGAGATAAAAAGATATACAATATGAGAATATACGCCCATATCTCGCCTATCTTCACTATAAATCCGACTCGGTATGCTACGAGGGTAGAACAAAAACAAGCGTCATGGTTTCCATCCAGCAGGAAGACCTCCCTACTGACGTTACCAGTCTCAGGAAACTACATATAAAGAATCGCAAGATTTTCAAAACGCCCCCCAAAAAGTTGCAGACTTTCTTGCCGCTCTTCGCCACTATGTACACTCTAAAAGAGTCTCACACCTTCAACGCAGTCGGCTTGACCACAATAAATTTTTTCGACCCTAAAAAGTCAAGCAAAAACCTCCCTCTCACCTTCTATTACCAGAACGTAAGAGGACTGCGTTCTAAAACCCACGCCGTTTTGCGCCAATCTCATGCTCTCCCATTTGATATCTACGCTACCTTAAAAGAACAGTCGGAGCAGCCAGGCTTACATTTGAGGAGTATGCTACACTGCTCGCTCAAATCGAGGCAGGCCTCAATTCAAGGCCGTTATGCCCTATGACGTCCGACCCAAATGATCTGACGGTTCTCACTCCAGGACATTTTTTGATCGGATCATCAATAATTACTCTGCCCGAAAGAAATTTAATGGAGAAAAACATAAACAATCTCGATAGGTGGAGATATATTCAAAGATTAATACAAGAGTTCTGGAAGCAGTGGAGCACAACTTACCTGCATTTGCTACAGCAACGACCAAAATGGCTTCAGCAACAGCCGAACATCAAACTCGGAGACATAGTTCTCGTCAAGGAGAATAACCTTCCGCCTTCGTTATGGGTGCTCGCGCGCGTAATTGAACTGCATCCCGGTGCAGATGGTCTAACGCGCGTGGTGACCATAAGGACAGAAAAGGGAGTCCTAAAACGTCCGATCGCGAAACTATCCCCCTTGCCGGTAACTAATCCGTCGAACGAATCGAGTTAAGAATTTAAATAAAATGTAAACAAAGCAAAAACACTATGTACACAAAACCTAATTTAATTAATAAACACATCAAAAAAAAAATATAGACTTTAAGTGAATTAATAACCCTTACCCCGCCCCCAAACGTAATAAAATTTCTCACTAAGTCGCAAGGTCAACCGATTTGCCACTAAGTCATGGATAACCAGCTGTACCAGCTAACTATATTTTATTTTATTTTATGAATATGTATTAAACCCAAACTAATACAATTTTGTATCTTTCTCGGCACTCGCAAACCATCACAATCCGACGTGAGGGAAGACACAGAGATCCGTACAACAACAGGAAGGAAAAACGGCGATGAAGCAACAAGAAATGATATTAAATCCACACGACAAAAGACAGAGATCTGGAAGCCTGATCTACACAGCACCGCACAACATACCACATTGGAATTCCTGAACTCCACGTTGCCGGGCCGGGAGCATGTTGCTTCCCAACAAAATCTACCGCGCGATGGAAAAATGGGAGATTGTGTGTTTGCAGGAAGCTAATTATTCGCATGAAATAAAAATTGAAAACATAGCGAATAATTAGCTTTGATGCACACAACACAAATAATAAAAAATTAACACAAACTGCACCACAAAACGATTTGCTCGAAACAAAACTCACAACTAACAAACTGTCAATATGCCGAGCTACGAAGAACATATCGATCTCGCTTTGACGCATTTCAACGCCACTGGAAGAATATGGTCATCCAGGATGGCCGAATTGCATGTGAGTGAGATGCACTGCAACACAATGCACTCTAACACCTACTCCGAAAATATGGGGGCATTGTTGGTGCTGGTGTGTTCTTCACATAGGTAAATAAGCCAGGGTGATTGACCTTAGAAGAAACAGCTGAGTGGTACATAAGCCATCAGCAGCTTCGAGGGAAGGAGAAATTAATCTGTTAAACCACTCTTCAGCCAACAGTCAAGTAATAAAGTTTCAAGTTTAAAAAAGGTCACGAGTTTTTTATTTAACCACTTTTCATTGTACTTGCTTCAGTTCATCTAACTGAAGGAGTTTAAACGGTTTTTTCATCTCTTCAGTTCATCAAACTGAAAGGGTAGCCACCGCTTGTGAATCGTCAATTCCAAGCTCAACTTTTAAATCCCGCTCAACTCAGTCAGGGACACTGACCGAAACTGATCTTATCCCCAATATAAACAACCAGGAGTTATTCCCTCTTTCGGGATGATGATCGCACACCCCCCTTGATCGAATGACCTTGTCGAAGTGTCATACTGACTACCCACTACAGCTTGGACTCCTGTCTCGTTGCAAATTCAACTTCTCCTAAGCTCGACTTTGTGTCAGTTAAAATTACACTTACTCGTAGACGCTTGTATGTTATGTGTTGTTACATTCTTCCGGCCCAACCTATCGAATCCTACCAACTAGCTATTGATGCAATTCACAATTTGATCGACTTGTCGGACTCGCTTGATGATATCATTATCTTCGGCGATTTTAATCTGCCTCACCTGAAGTGGACTGTATCTGAAGACCCATCTTTTTTAATCGCTTCCAATCCCATTTCTACTAGGGAATGACTCTTCTTAGATCGGTTAACAGACTCTAGTCTATACCGAGTCAGTGGCGTTTACAAGTATATAGAAAGGCAATTAGGTCTTATCTTCACAACTAATCTCATCAACTCCTCAGTATCGTGTTGTCCCCTATCTCTTTCAACTATAGATAACTTTCATCCTCTCATTTTTACACAACTTTCCCCACCAGTCGCTTCCCCCCCAGTTTTATTTTCCTACAATTTCGAGTTTACCAATCTACCTCTGGTCGCTGCCCTCTCCATTTTTTACAGAGAAATATTCAAATCCACCTCCCTTTATGTGACTAATTCCCGCAACTTCTTCTACATCCCCTCCTTGGTATAATCGTAGACTCCGCTTTCTACGGGAGAAAAGAAACAAGTTGTGCGCGGTATTCCTTTGCACCCACTCTTCTTCCGACTATTCAAATTATTTAGGTGCATATCTTCATTTCATTGAACTCTATAACTCTCTCTATCAACGCTACCTGAATAGTGCGCAAACCAATCTCATAAATGACCCCAAGTCCTTTTTTCAATTTGTCAATTGCAAAAGTAAGAGTGATTTTTATCCTTCCTCCCTCGCTTTTAAAACCAAATCTTCAAGTGATCCTATTACCATCGCCAACTTTTTTACTACATTTTTCAAACAATCATTTGCCAACAACTCCTTCGTACTAGATCCCTCTTACTTCAATGATTTACCAAATTTCTCCATTGGCCCCTTTCTCACTCAAAACGTTGATCCAGCAGTTATTGAAGAAAAGTTATTAAATCTTAAAGATGAATTTCTACCTGGCCTAGATGGACTGCCTGCCGTGTTTCTTAAAAAATGATCTTCCAACCTGTCTTTACCCGTTTACTAACTTTTTCATCTATCCCTTACACAGGGAGAATTTCCCCAGATTTGGAAGATCTCTTTTATAATCCCGATATACAATTCGTGTCCCGCTTTCTCAGCCTTAGAAAATGACAAAGAAATCGATGTTATCGCAACGGGTTTCACTAAAGCGTTTGAGAGGATATCTCATCAATTGAGCCTCTTCAAATTGTCTGCTCTCGTCTTTGAGCCTCTTTTATTAAAATGGATTTCTTCATACCTGGTAGACCGTTATTATGGTGTTCGGTGTAAATCCGCCGTTTCTGTTCCATTCCTGGCCTCATTTGGTGTTCTACAAGGCAGTCATCTTGGTCCTATTCTCTTCGTTCTTAATATTAACGATCTTTACGATGAAGACACAACTTTTTTTGAATTTCTTCTCCCCATGACCCTGCTCTTCTTCTGGAAGACCTTGATCGGTTTGCAATCTGATGCTTCAAAAACTGCTCCACCAGTCGCCTCCCCGACTTTATTTTCTCTATGCTCAACCAATTCCACTGGTTCAGTCTTTTCAAGACCTTTGCATATCATTCGACTGTGAGCTTAATTTCCGTTCGCATATGGATAAGATGATCCTCAAAGCCAACTCGTCACTAAGCTTTATTAAACCGTGGTCGAAAGTATTTAACGTCGATCCCTCCGATTTGCCCTCCGTTGTCTGCCGGGGAAACTAATAACGCCCAAGTATCAAGATGTATCCAAAACAAAGGACGTAGTACCTCTAAGGGCATAACAAACATGCTAGATGGCAGAAGAATAAATAGCGCTTTACTTTGAAGCAGAAGATATCCCTGCCAACTCACTCAAAAATATAGCCGGATTTATTTAAAATTCAGGCATCATGAATCAGTCTAATCGAAAGTATGGACCGAGTACCAGGAAAATGTTCGCTACTATCAAAAGAAAGAACTGATCCAGTTTTTGGCTTATGCCTTTGGAAAGTTGCATTTTCAATGCATGGGCCCACAATTCGATGACACAGGCGGCAGAACTTGAATATTCCCCCGGATGGAGAAGGAGCTGGTCGACCTAGTGCCCATCTACTGTACAGAATACATAGTCGAAGAGAGCTAAAACTGCAGTAACGGCTTACAATAGGGCGTAAGCCAAATGGCGGCCTTAAGTTCCCCAAACAAACTGCAGCTTCAAATAAAAACTCATTGCCACCATAAGGCGTCAGCTGTAGATCTTCGTAGTTCGTAATTTTTTAAACAATTTGGTTGCCGTAACGACTTCATTATACGTTGGATTACTCGTAGCTCTATGAATCCTTGCACACGTGAAAGCCCTAAGATTCGAATCATAAATCACCATCATTACGTCAGCTTGTCATGGGCGAGATGCATTTATGAGCAAACACTCTTAGAGCTAACTATTCAGAAGGATCCTTTTTAAGCAAATTCCTTTCATCCTTAAGACGTTTTTATTCAGTCTTCATTGACAATATTCCTTGCTTCAGTTTATCTACCTTCTTGAATCTCATGTATTCAGATACCAGTACAAATTTGTAGATGACCTGAATCGCTCTTTCAAAAAAAAAAAAAAAATATATTTCTTCACATGGCACAATCTTAGATTTCGTTTATCTTTCATTTGCATCTTGAATCTTTTCCAGTTCAACATCCTTCACCACAGATTCTGTCACTTTCACCCTCTAACGATTGACATTCACAATTAGTGTGCAATCAGTGCTCTGACATCAGTTAACATCAGCAAACATGCGCCAACTTCAACTGAATTAGGAGTTTCTTTAGAACACCACGAGTGTGTTACCCCACACGGAAGGCCTGTTGAAAACGAGGTACGCGGTAAGCCTATTTGTTTGGTAGTGCTTTATCCACTAAGCCCCTTCCCAAAGACTGCGACAAGATAGTCACACTTTTTCCATCACCACTGCAAGCTTTCAAGGAAGACAACGACACATTCTAGCAGGAGGTGTACTCGTACATATTCGTTCGTTGTCCTTAGAAAGATTGGTGGGTTGAATAAATTGCATGCAAGTACACGTGTATGTATGTAAATATACTTTCTTATACATATATGCGGTACATAAACGCAATTTGTTTACACGTAAAACACACGCGTTGTAGTCAAACGTGGCAGACATGTGTCAGCTGGAAAGCCAACGGCGACCTGATAAACATCAGGAATCAGAGGGGTGAGACATAGACAGTAACTCATTGAGGAAATAGGGTAACAGTGTTTGTTTGGAATGCAAAGTATGCGTGTATGTACTAAGGATAATTTCCAAGTGAGTTGTTCATCAAGTTAATGTGGGCTTGGCTATGCTTTCTATTGTCGAACAAGGATTTACTTTTAAGCCCAACGTCGAATTGGCAAGTGTCAGTGGGTCGCAGATGGGAGTGCAGCAGATACTTTTTTTTTTTTTTTTTTTTGTTTGTTGGGTATTAGAGCGAAAACCATCGAATGAAAGCATCTATAGTAAGTAGAAAAAGTTATTTCAAGTGAAAGTGACTCCCATTCACATGGAGAAATGCTTTCACACTGAATAGAAGAAAGACTCTATGTCGGACTAGAACATGGATCAATACTACAGTGCCCTATTGAAGTCACGACAAAAAAAAACGCCATTTGGAAGAGTTACAATTAAAATCAACTGCATCCAAGTTAAGTTTACTCGATTGCAGCTAACTCGTATACTTAGAAGTACGACCAAATGAACTCGAATGGTGCCAGTAAAGCATTAGAAGTTCCAAAACTTGGTTGCATCACCCTATCATTATCACTAATTGCTGGCATCAATTTAAAGACAGATATAAAACGACCGGATATTTTTACATGAACTGCGGCGATATCCCAGACGGAAACTTTTCTTAAACGCAAGGGCTAATAAGCACTCTTGTAACGAAAAAAACTCTCATATTTAGGGCTCTTTTCTTACTTACTTAATTAGACGGTTCTGATTATATGGTCGACTTGGTCCTTAACTAATTAACTTTCTACGAGTATTTAGTGCAGTCTTTGGTCAATTGGATCCAGTTCTACACTCCAAGCTGGATGAGATCTTCTTCTGTGTGCACCACTTCAGGGGAGTTTTCCTGCTACTGCGACGTGCCCTCATAAAGGGATTAAAGACACTTGGGGCAAGGGCATTAGTCTCAGTTCAATCTACTTTGGAAATGAACGTGTCAAGCGATTGGTATATATTTTTCTAATCTGGTTGACGCAGAAGTGCACATCGTTGTGCTCTCTGTCCAATCTGTTTTTCGGAAGTTTGTCGAGGGAAAGTTTGCCCAAAGTCGTCGAAAGAATTCTCTGCGTTTAAAACCCAGAACAGTATCTTCACCCGATCATGCACTTTCCGTGCACTTAATTCGAACAGCCCTGGCTCGTTTTCGCACCATACATACGCAACCGTTGAGATATAAACAAGGGTTTGCTCCTCTGGGGCATAGAATTGAGAAAGAATGTGGACCTGTGTACATCCACTTCATGAAAGATTTTGCGAAAAGATCTTGGCTACGAGGCTTATATGGTTCGGCTCGATTTTAAGCCGCCGACACATCGTGAGCATCAGTGGTTCAGTCGGCTTAAAACGGGATTGCTCTTGATCCCCAATTTCACCATACTCATAAATTTTTTTTTAACGGTGAACCTTAGTTTTAGTTGAATGGCTACATTGGGAGTCAAAAAAATCCACATGCTGTTATTGTGACACTGTTACATCCAGAGAAAGTCAATGTTTGGTGTCATTTATGGGCTGGTGGAACCAATGGTTCATATTTCTTCAAACTGATACCCGCCAGAACCTTACAGTGAATGTAATGCGCTATAAGTCCATGACTAGCGACCTTTTCATTCCCCAATTGAATGTCATTAATGTGGAAGAACTGTAGATTTTACAAGACGATGCAAAATGCCACGCAGTCTACGCCTCTATCAATTGCTTTGCTTTATAGACATGTCAAGATAGTTGAATTTAACGCCGTTGGGTTATCTTCTAAGAGGACATGTGAAGTCGATACGGCAATTAACCAGAGACTGTGGATGACTTGGAAGCTAAAATCTGTCTCGCATTTGATGTAATACAGCTTCAGCTGTTCAAAAATGCGGTCAAAAGGTGCACTAGCAGATGGTGCTTTATGCGAGTTACCCGCAGCCCCCATATGCTTGAAATTGCGCTCCTACTTGTTGCACCCAATTTTGGAAAATGTTAACTCTGGTTTTGCGTTAAAGAAGCAGTATGATAGAGCATTATATCGCCAAACCCAATTTTTCACCTCATAGATCTGGATGAGATCCATTCTGATCCTTCTGGTAGCCTCACTGGTCCATCCTTTTTCACTATTTGAGTTTAAGTGAATGCTAAAACTGGTTTCTATAGATGATGACATACACCGCTTTGAGATGGATGAAGTGATAATGTGTAACGGTAGCCTAATTACACATAGCATCGCACTTGTGGAGGTCAATTAGATGTTTAGCAAGTCGTTCAGGCGTTTACACAATACAGCTTTCAAGACCTTGGACGTGACGCTAAGTAAATTAATGCCCCTATAGTTGGCGGAGTTTGGTGTATCCCCGTCTCGCAGATTGGCCAAAAGATGCTGAAGTTGCAAACATCAAGTTAATGTATTCTTTCTGGCAAGTCATCTCCAGCTGCCTTAAATAGCTCCTCAACCGTATCAGAATAGGAGGAAGCCAATTAGAGCGGACTTAACACCTTGTTAAGGAATTTTAACTGGTCGTTATGTTTCCCGATAACGACATGAATATGAACACAGGCATTATTCTCTATAGAATGAGACCCTTTATCATTCATCGGATTAAGAGTATCAAATCAAACAAAGGGCGTAGTACGACTCGAGCTATAAAGATTCTGCCAGTATTAGATAAATTTGTTTTCGCTCCTACAAGACCAATACGTCAGAGGAAACTCGAAAAAAATTCAAAAGGGAAATTCAACATTTTTCTTAAACGTGTGAAATTTTAATGCGACCAAAATTGAGGCAAGAAATACTACAATGTCCCAAAGGTTGTAAAAGTTATTGGTCTTTCGTCAAAACCATCAGAAATTCTGTCTCATCCTTCATCATTTGCAATGGCATTCCAGCATATTGCTCTTTAGACAAGGTCAATCTGTTTACAGCACACACTTCTAGACTGTGAATACACTTGAGTGCGTCGCATTTTCTATGAGACGAATCCACTTTCGTGCACGTGTAGTAACAAAGTACTTAACAAAGATTTTAACAGATACAAATCCGCTGATGCAGATGGTATATCTCCCCTTTTTCAGCAATCCTACTCCTCAGGCTCAGGACTCTTTCCCAGCAGATGAAAAACAGAATTTGCACGTTCGGGCCCTAAAAAAGGCGAATCTTGTCCTTTCTCCTCCTATAGACCCATTGAACCTACGTACCTTCTTTTCAAGGTCATGGAAACGCTGATAAACCGTCAGCTCATGAAAGATCTCGAAACACGAAAACTTCTCAATGACAGGTTTTCGTAGCAACAGAGCCACTGGTAGTTTGATGGCATGTTACACGGAAGGATGAAACTAAAACAGGCAACAATCTGGCGAAAGGACGATTATTGCACTTGGTATTTCGAAGACATTTGATCGAAAATGCGGGAGTTTGGGATCGACGAATTTCTTTTTCAGTGAATTAGCGCTTACATTTCGGATTTGCTAGATAAGATTCCAAACCGGACGATAAAACTCATATATGACATCAACATTGCACAGACAATTGACACACTTGATCACCGACTTGACGCTTTGTTGCCTCACCTTGATCTACCGCTATTTTCACCATCAGTTGCTCCACCGGAACTGCCAGTACTATTCCACTCCTTCAAAGTTTTTATTGTAGCACTCGTCTCACTATGAATGCTCATCAGTATACTTTCAAGCCAACTTTCGGGCGTACTCTGAAATATTGTGAATCGTTCCTAATCGTTCCTTATGGAATGCCTTGCCGAGCTCCCTATTTCCTAGTCATTGTAACTGGCAAACATTTAAGACCAACGTGCATCGGTACCTCTCTTTTCTTACTCCATAACTTCGCACTAATTATTAAAGTAAAAAACCTAAGCCGTTCGGTCTGGTAGCCTTAATGTACTTAAGGGGTCTCCGCTTTCCTCACTTGGTTTTGGCCGGAGGGACTGAAATCTTGGCTTTCATCACCCAAGTTATATTTCATTTGCCAAACAGGAGAATGGAAGTGGTTTTTCAATATAACCAGCACTCCTCCTTTCCGCAAAATTAGACTCTGGCCTTGTTGGTTCTCCAAACGTTGTTCCTCGAGCTGCTTCCCTCAATTTTCTCGATCGCTTGGTTCTTATGCTTTCTTTTTCTGCTAGAGAAGAATAAGTTATTCCCTTCTCCCTTGCGCATAGAGCAGACGAGCTGAACTTAGTCTTTTTTGAGGTGTCACTTCATAGGCGAGCTGATTTAATGCAAGTCCTTGCTTGCACTCATTATAAACCAGGAATTTCGTGTCGTCGTTTGCTGAACCCCAATACATCGGTTGCGGTCTTCCTGATGGCCTCTTGGCATCAAAACTCTCAGCACTTAGTAATGGTTCTAAACGCGCTGATCTGAGAATGATGGATATGCAATCGGGAAACTTGTATGAATCTGTATCTGTACCTTCATTGCTCGTTCGGAATTTCGGACATTTAATATACTGGACAGGTCTCGTACACAGAACTCAACATGATTTTGACCTATTTCCTTTCTGAATTTTGACGTGGCGCCTTTTCTTCTTTTTTTTTATTAATCGACGAAGTATGCAATGCATATAACAACAGCTAATGCTACACATTTTTCCCACTCATCTGCATTGCTTCAGACAAAAAACTCCCCCAATGTACTCCTTATATGTCCTTCTCACTGGAGTTTCTCAGACTTTCGTTAAAATATGAGAAAGCCTTTCAATAGAGTGGTTACAAAACAACCACACATCACACCAACCATGAGTAGCTGCAGCCTTTTGCGAGAAAAGGACACTCAAGAACGTAGTGCTCCGTGAGTTCGTCATCACAACAAACGTCGCAATATATCCTGTCAATTATGTGCAGCAAATTTAGCTGCTTAGCAAATGCGTTGTGCCAGGTTATGCCGCCTGTGAGAAGCCTGCAGTCTTTTCTATTGCGGGATACCAGGAAGCTGTCGCTGACCTCTTAGGAAGCATTCATTTGGTTTGCCGGCAAACTTGGGAATTGCATGAGACCCAACGAAGGCAGTCCTAACGCGGGTTCGTGTTTTGAAAAACTCTCTGGTAAGCCTTGCTTAGCAAGTCCATCGGCGATTTCATTTCCCACGATCCCATTGTGGCCTGTGACCAAAATAAGACCCGGTGAATTCAGAATTCGCCTTCCAGCTGCATTCAGTAAAGTCTTACATTCTCGACCTATCTTGGAAGTCTTGGGAGAATTTAATATGAATTTAAGCTGAGCTTTGCTGTTGCTACAAATGCAGAAATTTCACGCCTTCCAAGGATTTTTCATGATATGTTGTATTATATATCTCTGCTTGAAAGACCCGCGCATGTTTTCCTAACGAGGAGTGATATCTTACACTGTGGTCTCCAGAAAGACACCAGTACCGTATCCTAAATCTGTTTTGGAACCTTCAGTGAGAGAACAACCATGATACATTCCTTATCCCGCCGAATTCAATACTGGACGCAGGAAAAGTCGATTCAAATTCATTTTTTCCAGCAACAGGAGTTCTGATGTCATTGAATCAGACGGCATGTCCATCCAGAATAAAAAGACAGTCGGCCCATAAGGTCATCGAAACTCCAGGTCGTGTTATAAGAAAGACCAATTCACTTAATGAAAGATGGCTTTGAGAGTGTAGCCCATAAAATCGATATCAAGATAAAGGAGATCCATCAGAGTGTTTAAAGCAGAGAAAGAAAAACGCCCAGGCAGCCGAAACAGACCCGTCTTTGGAGTCTGGGAAGAGCATCAGACACGAGCGATACATAGAATATAATTCATCTTATCATTACTGTCGTGTCTTACCGAAAGCTCCTTTACACTACCTTAGAAGCTGTCGACGTAATATATTTAGTCCAAAGAAGTTGTTTATCGACAGTGACTCCCAAGTATTTAGTTTGGTTGAGAAATGTATGGTGATACTTTTAAGCACTTGATGAGTTAGATCAATCAGCTTCTTACCTTAGTTTTGAGAGGATTGATTGCATGTCTATTTCTAGTGTACCAATCGTCGATCACCGTCACTGCAATTTCCTTCATGGTTCAGAATTATGCGCCTACCATTTTCGCTGTTCATATCACAGCTCAATGATTTCATTTGTAGATAAGACGCACCAAACACTAAATAAAGGCTGTTGGTGTTTAAGTCGCGGATTATGGTTGCATATGGTGCCCAGTTGTGACAATTTTGCTTATTTAGGTGCCCGTTGAGGTGGAAGTCACTTCAGAAGATGCAATTCACAGTGCGGTACCTCTCCAACATTGTTTCATAAATTTTGAAAGTCTTTTAGTAGAATTTCATAAGCGATTGTTTTCGGACATTTAATAGCAGCTCTTTTCCGCACTGAGATTCTTGTATTTTCAAAACAGCTTTGTAGCGCCTCACGAATGTTTTCGGTTGTTGATGTTCCGCTGGCCCCTGGCTGACGTGTTTACACCCACGAACGAATTAAATTTGCACTTGGCCCATCGCCAAGTTGAACAAATTTGTCGGCACGCACTAACGTAAGAATCGCCACTTGTAGAAAACGCCACGCTGGCTAACGATTGATGGTCTCCTGACCAGTTCGCTATTGTGATTAACAAACCCGCACTCTCGATTAATAAAATGCCCGTTCCTCCAGAAGTGCTACTAATTTTTTGAGGTATTCACATTTTAGGATATAAATCTGCCACCGCTGTATAAATTAAATTATTTTAATCGAAAGTTTATTTATTGATTGACATTTAAACTACAACTTAATGCCTAACGCTACTTTGTCGTTCGTGAGAAAATCCATCCACATCCGTAGAGACGGCTCAAATACAGAAGAAGGGGTGGGAGCTGATATCTTCTCTGACAAATAAAGTCTTGATCTAATTTCTTCTGCTTCCCAAACCACTGCAGTATCTATCAGGCGGAGGTTATAGCTTTCAAGGAAACTCTCTCCTGGATGAAATCGAATGGAATATCGGCCAAAGATATTTGCGTTTAAACTAACAAACAGGCATCTATCATGTCCCTGAAATCAGTCACTTACTAAGAAATGCCTTCAACTGCCACGCATCTCTTAAAGAGATAGATGAATAATGACGTTCCGGGAAACTGTAGAGCAGATGAACTCGCTAAGCATGGTACAACACTACAAATTTCATGAAAAATAAGATCTTTGCACATGTCTCCGGCTACTTGTGAAAATATAATTCTACATGATACGACTGGTAAGGCTAACCGCAAATAGGCAAGCGGTGCAGTGTATCATGTAACCAGACAGACAGATTTGGCCTAAATTAGATTGCAAACGCTCCCATAGCTTTATCTTGCTAAGCCGCTCGCACAAAAGGACTCTCATAGGTTTCATTATTTAACACTGTCTAATTGGAAGACAGGCCGCAAGGCTAATCATCCTCTTAAACGACTTCTGTAGGGATGAAAAAGAAGATGAAACGACTCTTCATCTCCCCTGCACTTGACCAGCCCTATCACTCACTAGGAAATATTTTCTGGGCTCACACTTTCTAGACCACCTTAGCAATCCCGCAGAAACCAACGTGACAGCTCATCATCTTGCCTAGATCTCTTTTCGACATCAAAAATTTTGGAGAAATTGCTTCTGGCGGATCTGCCATAGTTGAGAAATAGAAATATCTACTGTCCACTTACCGGGCCTAAAGCCGCACTGATAGTTTGCAATCGGATCACTGACAAATACGAGTAGCTCCACGTGTTCACACATGATGGCAGATAAGATCTTAAAAACGATGTAAAGAAGAATGATGCCTCTATAAGAAGTTAAGGGGATCCGTTTTCTTGTGGAACGGGCAAACAATGTTAAAGTTCCATTGTTTAGGCATGCTAGCTGCTGACCAAATCTTGGGAATGAATTGGTGCAGGCTCTCTACAAAGTCAGCTACATTGTATATTGTCCGGTCCAGCAGTCTTTTTATTCTCAAGCTTGGGTATTGTTATCTTCCCTTTCTTTTGGTCTGGTGGACGGATATCTTAACTTTTACCATCCAGGTTGAATAGTTCATTCTGCCTGGGTTGGCTTCACCGTTTAACGGTCTGCAGTAGTGGTTCATCCATATCCTCCGTACCGACTGTGATTCTACTGTTTCTATGTTCACCTCTACAGGACTTTCTTTTTATCTTTTGGTAAGACTTCCGAACATTATTCCTGTCTCTCTTTCCCAGACAGTGCACTTCCTATATCCCTAGATAGCCACTGTTCATCAGTATTCTTTTGCTCGGTGAGCTCACCGGCCGCTCTTATTCTTTTACGCAGTCCCGCTTCGTAGGCGAATTGTTTTGCTCCATGTGTTTGCCTGCATTCTTAATTCAAGCATGGGTTTCGTATTTGTGGCGTTTTGATAGGTTCTTGTCATCGGTTTTCGCAGCATTTCACGTTGGTTACATACAACATGTCAGAAGGTTGAGAGATATGCGTGTGGCAAGGACTTTGGAGGTTTTTAGCTACTGTCAGTTATTCAATATTAGATCTCCTCATAGTATTGTTTCAGTGTTTTGGCGTTTGAGATATTCCAAGACGTACCGTGGCTGCAGCGAGGTAATGGTGCGAGTCTATATTCTCCGTCTGGACATCTATAATATTGGAAGAGTATATTGCATGATCAATTTGGTTAATAGCTTGCTGATCAGATGACTGCCGTGTCCCTTTTTGGATATTAAGATGAGGTTGCCGTGTGCTAATAGAAGTGAATTAGATTTAGAACATTTCCAGACTAAGCTTCCCGACTCCGCTTCTAAAAATATCCTTTCTTCCTGTTTTGGGATTAAAATCACTAAGACGATTCTAACGTCATTCTCCAGGCATAATTCGCGTAAGTTTTGTTTGTCGAATAGAGCCTTGGTGAGTATCTACTCTCAGGACTTTTGCTGCTTTCAGTAAGTCCGTATGATGTTAGTTTTATCTAACGATTTTTCACGCTTCTTTTGCCCGGGGTGAGACGGCACTTTCTGAATGGCGATAATATCTGCTTTCTAGCAGTCGACAGCCACTGCTAGTTGTTCGGTTCAAGATTTGAACGTAGTTGTCTCCTTTTTGTTTTTCAGGGTGGTCAACTGCAAATCCGTAGTGAGCTTTTTAAGTAGCCGGCTAGTCGACCACACTCACAACCCCCAACCCGAGAACCAGGTCTTTTTATGACCCTTTAGAATATTCCGGAGTCAGTAATCTACTTCGGGCATATGAGAGCTACCGTTCAACTATTTTGCGTCCATCTACCACCATTGATTTCAGAACTACTCATTTTGCTCGTGTGAACTGCAAACAGAATTATTATCATCTGCCCCTCACATGATCCACTAACCATAAGACTTATCCCACAAGTATCTGTATAATTTTGAAAGCACCTACGAACGACAACGTATCCTTTTAACTACCACGTTGTTCAAAATTAGCTCACGAAGAAAGATAAATTCAATGTGCCGCCTTGAATATTGCTGGTGTGTGATAATGATGATTCGTAGGATTATGCAATTCTTCGAAATTGCCATCTAGGACACCACTGACGTCAAATGGCCACCGTTCACAACAAAACCTCCTAATTAGCTTCCTACACGAAAAGTTGTGCTGAGTTAAACCGAAATTTTATAATTGAAACCCCCACAGAAGGGCCTGATTCAAGAAATAATTTCGGCCACATCCTTGAATCTCGGTCGTTTACGACACCTCAATTTATTATAGAAAATCCAAGTTATGTCAACATCGTTGAGTGAGTCTTTTCATTCCTCTAAATGTGAAGCCATGACACACTATTCGTGTGCAGCATTAACAACTGTACCCCCTCTGCACACGTGGGCACATCAATAGCACATCATTTGTTCCCAGTTGAGAGTTTCATAATTAAAATCACTACCACTCCGAACCACCCACCTGGCCGCTAGGTCCTCATTGACATCAAATTGAAGGTTCCATTCGCACATAGTTGAACTTATTCACACGTCTTGGTGCTTTGTTGCTGTTGCTGTTGCTGTTGTTGGTAATGAGCTCACATGATGCAGATTAGATCCTTTGCACGTCCTGGAAAATTACTTTCTTAAATAATTGATCCCGGTGATTAAGTGAAAATGGATGCACAGCAAAACTTGGAATAGCTTCAAGGTATTCGTAAAAAGCAGCAGAAGCAACACAGTACATTTTTCCATTTTCTAGAAAGGATTCTTGATTACAGTCTCATGCGAGTGAATTGACAAAGTTCTCTCTCGTAAGATGAATTCCAGGATCTCTCATTGCAAATTGCCCTGCTGTCACTTTGTTTGCTTTTTTATTTTTTCCCTTTCTAATCTTCACTCACTCCTTAGTGGGACTCACTCCCCCTTTCACTTAATCACTTGCAAAGAAATTCTAAATAAGCTTAATCCTTGAAGGATTTCCCAGATTCAAAAGGGCAAATGCGCACACCAAGGACAGAGAAGGAGAGTCCCACCAACAAGAAACCAAGTAAAGTAAAAATGAGATTTGTTTCCTTTTTTGTGTTTTTTTTTTTTTTTTGTTTTTTTTGTTTTTTGTTTTTGACAGAGTACGAGTATGCTGGCCTTGTGTTGATTTTCAATTTGACAAGGGTTTGAAATTCGACAATCGCCTTTGGGGTTTTACCACCATCACTCACCCTTAGTCAGCTGCCTGCGTCGCCAGCCCCTTTTTGGTGAAAAAGAAATTGGTAAATAGGCCTTGGTCTTTGTTTGTGGCAGCTTTTCTTCCTTTTTTGTTTTTTTTTTTATTTTGTTTTTATTACATATTTTCGTCCTGTGACTTGGAGAGTATCCTTTTTTTGTGGAATTGCTACGAAGGGCTATTCAAATTAAAAGGACAAAAGTCCTTCGACGGTTATTCGTAAAGTGAAATGAGAATAAAAAGCCTGAATGGCAGGCAGTACTCATTGATTGAGGTGCGTAGAGAGTAATCGTCCTTGTGGTTGGTAAGAGCGTTGGTAAAGTTGACAGAGGGTGACATGCTGAAAGGAGCATGGAGAGTGGGGAAAATATGTTTTTGACATATTTTGACAGGAATGAAAACGCCTTGGATGACAATTTGGATACTCTGTCGATGGCATTAGTGGTATAATGGGATCCTTTTAGGAATAGAGTTAGGCACGTAGTCGCGAATAGCTGTCATTGTTCGGTGGCAGATTGCATGCAAGTCCTATTCCATAGTCCATGGTACACGGCTGCTGGAGAGTGATTGAACAATAATTGTATTGTGATATCTATCGGTGGTAGGGATTGTTATCGAGGACTTTGGTTTGCCTGCTTTCGAGCGTAAGGGCTTTCGTTAGGGTCAATTGAGTTTCCACTTAATCGCCCCTTCGGAGTGCGAGTATGGCATGCTTTCGAAGGATTCAAGGAGGAGATTTTTTTTTTTTATTTCTGCTTTTGTTTTCGATACGTGAATCCTAGGATGGTGATGATGGCTGTGATGATGATTTTGAAATTGGCAAATGGGTTATGGATTTGAAATAATTGATTTGAAAAACTCTTCAGTGCTGATGAAGTGGTCACTTGAGGGTTGGTTTCGGGGTTCGGTGTGTGATGGTCAAGTGGATTCGGTTGAAGTCTAGATAATTCATTAGTGCTTGGATTTAGGTTTGGTCTAGAATTTTTAACTCGATTTAAATGCTTTTGTTTATGTGCTGATATGTGTGAGTTGGATGGATGGATTGATTAAGAGCTTCTCAAGTAGGATTGTGGCTTAGAAGAGGGTCCACTTGAAGCCCGATAGATTTTATTGTGATGGAGTCTAATAATTTGCAGGGTGAACGGGCATGTTGATGGCATTGTGATGGAAAATTCTCCATAGGCTGAATATGGATTATGGGCTATGTTCTCGATTCCACAACATTGAGGACGAATTTGGAGAGGGCCACACCTTAAATAGCTCTGATTTATGAATTCCTTCAGTTGTCATACAATTTTGATTTTAAAAACAGTCATTGCTTTGAAAATATAAGAACACGAGGAAGGAACTTAGAAAATATCTTCTATCAAATATAACCGCAATATATTTGTGGAATAATCCACTGTTGTGGAGCGTATCTCAAACGTATTGCTGATTATTCTAAATTAACAGAGAATCGCCCAAACTCGTTTAACCCTAGAGTGGAGTGGTCTTTTCTTAACATGGCTGCCAGGACACCCTGTTATTTAATTCGTGATATTTTTGTAAATAAAAGACTGAAATAATAATCTGCAACACGTTGGTTCGTCGGCGTTGATTCATTGTCTAAATACACTTCACCATTGATCATTTAAGATGTTTTAGCGTCACAAAATAATACTATCTTTGGACCGTTTTTGTCAGGATTATTTGGAATCCACATACGAAATGGAGAACGTCCGCCAAACCCCAGCAGTTGCTCATCCATGGTACTTTCGCATTACATGGTCAAACAGTTCTCTGACTGGAGCAAGACGGTCATATTTACAGCGTTCATCTCTTGTATTTCTGTCGTCAAATCGTAAGCTATTTGCAAGGAACACAAATCGTGAACTAGAAATTGTAGCCCTAATGTAAGGTACTCCTGTATCTTTGTCAAATTGAAATTCTTTTGTTATCCATCCACGTTCAAAACACCAGACAAGTAGTACAAGCCAATTAAAGCTTGGTTGTCATTGTATCACGTCATATAGAGAACGGGGTTTGATTCTGGTCGAAATTGTTTCGGTCTCCTTTATATTTTTCACTTTGGAGGCTTATTTCCTCGTTAGTGTACGATGCAATCCCATCAGTTGTCGTTGTATCAAAAAACAGTGGCCAAGCTTCTGTTACCGTAAAAATATCTTTCGCTGGTCCCTAACAACCTGGAGGATGCAATATTAGATTTCCTTTTGGAATCCCTGACGAAAGAGGTTGCTGTCCACTCCATGTGTACCTAGTTGCACTATATAATCTTCCAATACTTTCAATAAATTCTGTGTATTACTACGCAAAGTCGAACGTCCCAGGGCATAAACGCTTGCAAATAAACGCGAAACAATTTTCTAACTACTACCGATCTTACTACCCAAGGGTGCTACAGCACCCTGCATTATTTATTTCTATAACTTACCAGCCCCACCGCCAACTGACGACTAACACAAAATAGAGGATACAAATCCTGGGTAGGCTTTTAGGGTTAAGAAGGAATATGTTTTGAAGGCCGAGTAATGATCTGAAGTCCATTTCCTGATTATCTACCTTGACGTGGTGAAAGAGCTTAAGTAATGGCCAATGCATCGAAGATCACAACCGGAGTTATGTGTGCGGGGCTAAGCCGCAATCAACCGGACTTAACAGCAGGGCTACCCATGTTGGCAAGATAAACGGAGAGGGGTCGACAACTAAGGGATGGTCTTCCAAGGGAAGGTGCGCTCCGATGCTAACATGGCTGAGGGGGAGCTCAGTCGCTAGTGCAAGACTCTGACTTCTAGTTTTAATTATCCCCCTTTTCTGTATACAGAGTGTGAGTACACGACATCCCTTCTCATAGGGCCAAAAATATGAACGAAAACGAAGACCAAAAACTCACAACAACAGGAAAGACTGGTGCAACTGAGTCGGGCATCTCTGGCGCAACCTTAAGCGACTCAAACGAAGATCGGCCGGCCGAGGGGAATAGCACCCTACTTCGGAATTTGCTACTGAAGAAACTACTCTACTACTACTACTACTATTGAGGGAACTGTCGGAACTATCGACGTCAATATGGAGATGTTACTTCTGCGAGATTACGAAATCTGCTTCATCGCCAGCTCATCTATTCGGAATAAAATAGCGAATAGTAAGTTGGCGTTAAAGAGTCTTAGCAGAACAAAAAAGCTTAGACAATTCGTGCATGTACCTCTGCAGCGCTCCTACGACTTCCTCAAGGATATGAACTTAGGGGAGAGCGAGTCTCTATTGCTCGCACCTTAGAGCCGATAGGACCACAGCAACATGTGCCCTCACCAGATCCGCTGACAGAAGCTGACGCCGAAAATACTTACACTTTGTTCTGTTCGATATCCGAGCCGTCATGTGACTTATCGTGAAGTTGAGCCATGCTGGGGCATTAGTTCCACTTGCAACATTGTATGAACATTGGGCCGTCAAAAGGATTTCTTCGCGTTGGATACCGCGTAAATTGGCAATCGCTTAAACAAAGGCTCATGTAGATTGCTCAAAAGACGTTTATAAGGTCTTTCAAGACAAGCCAAATCTGACAAAACTTGTTCGCCCATGAAGCAATTCGAAGCAAAGGGTCATTTGTTTCTTCGGAAGAACCGGACATTTCTGCACCGTGCCATTAGAACAGTGTAGAATGGCCAACTCGGACTGGTACGCCACTATTTGTTTGCTGGAAGTCTTTGAGAAAATAAGGAAAAGCAACAGCAGAACACGGATCATTCTCCACCAAGACAATGCGAGATCTCGCAGGTCGGCTCAAACAAGTGAGTTTTTGAACGCTCAAGCGCTCGGTGGGTCATCCGCCGTATAAGCCTGGTTTGGCACAAAGCGGCTTCTCTTCATTCTAGCACATCAAAAATAAATTGCTAGATCAACGTTTTTGGACACATGAAGAAGGGGTTGATGCGTTTTCGAGCTACCTTGAGGTGGTGGCTGGAAAAAGTGCTTAGACAATTGGTTCCAATGCATGCAAAAGCCATTTTCGGTGATAAATATTGGATATTAATAGTTTTTCTCAATGTCAGGACAGCAGCCAATCGAAATCACGCCGTTCTCAAGTGCATATTTTGGGAAAACACCGCAAACACTGATAAATATAGGTACAAGCTGGAGCAAAAGTTATCACCTGATCTTCTTTAGCCGTAATTTTTTTATTAATGTAAATATTTAGTTCTGCTTTTGGATTAAGTTTATACGATATCTCAAATTTTTTGTCATTAAGTCCAGAAAGTGATATTGGCTAAGTGGCCACCAGCAGAATTGATGAACATTCGGACCTGATTTGTGAAATCTTCTATCACACTTTCCAGAACTTCCGGCGATAGGTCCTCGCATTCTTGACGCATATTCTCTTTGAGGACTTCAGAAGTCTAAGGCTTGTTGACATGAACTCATGACTTTAAAAAACTCCACAAAAAGAAGTCTGGAACGGCTAAATCAGGCGATCTTGCTGGCCAGAGCTTATCGCCAAAACGGGAGATTAGGAGCTCCGGAAATGCAGCTCTTAGTATTTGGGTTGGGGCTTGTGCAATATGCGCCGTTGCTCCATTCTGTTGGAACCACATGTTCCCCAGTCCCTATTCATCCAATTGAGGAAGGAGAAAGTCGTTGAGTAGTAGTCATTTGGCCCGTGGCATTTTCATCTTCAACTATAGCTGCGATATTCTGAACGGTATGGCAGATCGGCTCTTCCGGAGCCGACCAGACCTGGCGGCATCTCGTGTTGTCCCATACTCTTCTAAGCGAGCGGCTAAATGTTGTAGTGTTTGCCCAGTTGTTATCGGGCCACCGGGAAATCTGCGCCGAAATTCGCGCTGCGCCAACAGCCCCGACGATTTACTCCGCGTTCTTTGAGAGTATAGCGATTCATGTCTTATTGGCATGTATTTTGTATCTATTTACTTCGCCAATGTCAAAATAAAATTGAAATTTACCGCTATTTGCAAAAATTATAGCATCATCCGCTAGGCTAATGACTTTTGCGCCACCTTGTATAAGATCGTGCTGTGCCAAGCGCTAAAGCCAAATGAACGCACGTCAAATTGTCGGCGATTGAGCTCTTTTGAGGACGGAAGAAAATCCGGATTTTCTCCAAAACATGGCGTATTTTTGGTGTTCCAACAGCGGCTATTGTTTACGAAGAAGTTGACTACGTGGTGTGGTTTTTATGCCGATGGTAGCATTGGGGCATGTTTCTTCCGAAGTGATGCCGGCGAGTCGACCACTGGCTCAATGTTTATCTCTTCTTTTTTTTAATTACTAAACTGGATCTTGTTGGACATGTGCTTGCAACAAGACAACTTCACTATTTTGGAACAGTGCATGCTACAATCGACTTATTAAAGACGAAATTCAGTCTTGGTCTTATCGCCAGAAATGGAAATTGTCCGTCCACGTAAACGTACCTTGAGAGTCTTTTCTTTTGAGTGACATACCATGTACCAAAGACATTATGGTATGCCAATAAGCCTGAAGCCAACATTCGACGTGAAATTGCTGGAATATCCGTCGCATTATGCGAAAAATGCGGTCCAGCGCATTCAGTTATGGAAGCAGTACCGCAGCTTTGCTTAAATCACACTACCTCGTAGCAAGTCAAGTCTGTAAGCATGTTGATCATGGCTTTGCTCTACATAAAATGATTGGCATAAAGTAACTTGGGTCTCTGTGAGAGTTCTTCTGGGTATGATCAGGATCTTTACTTTGCAATATTTGAGGAATTTTTACCACAAAACGAAGCAATCCTTGCACTTTCGGATTGACGATAGGAATTGTAAGTCCAAACTCCTTTCGATCTCTGCTGGAATCAATTGCCGATGATATGCAAGAAAATATCTTCCCACTGCATATTGTCTTACAAGAGATTTAGTTAATTACACAAGAAGTAAAACAAACATCTTGAAATCTCCATCATTTAATAGAAGCCAATTATATATGAATTTGCAATTCAGTTTCTAATAAACCTCAAGTCCAATTCGAAAAGCTGAAGGTCCAAATCATCTACCATACTAGGTACCCTCCATAATTTCCAGTTTCTCTGGATGCATTACAATTGACACTAATGGCACCAAACAACACTCCCGCATGGCATATTAAAATAAAAAAATGAAACAAACTTCAAGTAACGTCTTCCCACAAAGGTAATCAGTGCAATTAACCTTACTATACCTTCAAGTCATGATCGCAGCCCATTATCCCAAACCTCTTCAGATAATTACCTCAGCTGCAGACTTAACGATGAGCAATCAGGCGATCTAGCCCGAATATCTTTAGCTCCAACCTTGAGCGGAAAGCCTTTATTTACGGCCAACAATTTACCGCTCGTTAACGCCCCTTGCAAGCAACTTCATTAAATCGTTCATGCAATGTGCACCGGTCCAACTACGACTGATCTTAAACTTTAATTCCAGTGCTCCACACAGAAGATGTGTTCCGTCCCTATGCCTATCCGTTCGCGCGCGCGCATTCTGTTTAATTTTCCGTGAAAATTTGTCACCACAACAAAACCCACGGAACGGGACGGACATTCCATGTAAGATTCAGATTATCCAAAGCAGAAGCATGAAATTACGCCAGAGCTCCACGGTCTGATGGACAACACTAGTCCAACGCCGCTAGCTCAATATTGCAACATCGTATCCCGCATCGCATCGCATCTTTCTCTAAACTAGCAGTGATGATACCTCAACTAATTGGATCCACAATGAAGACAATCCACATTGCTATCTCTACGTGTAAATACGAGTAGATGAGTACAACTTGCATCATTTATTCATAGTGGAATACGAAGATAGGCCAGAGAGGTGGTGGGATCATTTCTAGAGCTACATTGGTGTATGCACAGTATCCAACGGATCGTAGGTTGGTTGCACAATGTACCGACGGCTGATGGCATCCAGCCATGCACAACTGAGCCGGGGTCCACAATTCATTCACAGATACTGTACGAGCACGAGTATCTATACTTCAGGTTACCTACGTAGGTGGTGGTGGCTTGACGGTGTTAACCCAACGGAGACGTTTCACATGGTTGCTCCATGGAAAAATGCAGTAACGGGCCCACATGCTGCCAAATCACTCATCTACGGATGCCAGAGGAAACGAAAAGAAAATCAAAAAGCAAAACGAACTGATTCGACCGCAGGCGGTGGAGGAATATAAGAAAGTTTTCCACGCGGAAAGTATCCGTACCTCGCACTCGACGAGGACACCGACTCCAGCAATGGGTGCGGAAGAACCGTTGCCATTGCAGTTGCAATGCATGTTTCGCTTATTGGATTTGAACGTTATGGTATGGATACTTGACGGATACCCGGTATTCTGTATATGTGTAGGCGATTTGCATGTTTTACAAAGCACATATCATTCACTTTGTTGTGGCTATTCCGTGTGGGTAAAGAGGATATCGTTCGCCTACTGGAAATCTACTGAAACCTACAAGTACGAGTAGTTACGTGGTTTGCACTCCTTTGTAGTTGAGATTTAAGCCGATTCGAGGAAGAATGAATGTGAGCTGGTTTTGCAAATGGAATTGCGAAACAAAAATGACCAATAACTGGTGACTGGGAGCACCATGTGACTCCACTTATGAAATAATCCCGAACCTCAATTGATGCTTAAAAAAATCTCTATGCCTGACAAGATTGTGCCTTATGAAGATACTGCAACACGTAACGTTTATCCTCAGAAAGCAATGCATCTGCCCTAAAGCTAAATAGAAACTATGTAACAATAAGAATTTCTGCGAAATAGTGTCAAGGTTGTCATACCCATTTACGTGTTATCTTCGACGCACAATTACAACCAACTTCTCTCAAGCTATGTCGATTACTAGTCACAATATCCTTTCACACGTTTGTGGTATCTTTTTTTTTTTATTTAAGCTGCAAGTTTCTGTAACAATTTTTTGCTCTGTAATCCAGTAATCCTGGTTAAAGTTCAAGCGACTTACTAAGATTATTTCCCCGTCAGTATTAGTGTCATCAGTGATAACCAGTCTGCAGGATTATCAGTTTTATTTGCCAAATTTTCTATTGCCACACCAAAAAGCCAACTATTTTGGCCTGAAGGCTTTTTAATTGTAAGTGCTTCTTCAGAACTTCAACTGGCCTCTAAGTAGATATTTCACGCTCTCTCGTAGAGGGTTTCATGGATATAAAGACAGTGTAGTTAACCTTTAAGGGTAGGTGCTCTTCATTATATTTTTCACTTCCTTCTTCCGATTGTCTGAATGCGCCTCTGCTTCCGTAAGGTTTGCCTTGGTACCTTATCTAAACTCTTTATATTATCGCATAAATCTCTTTAAATTGTTGTTTAAAGCGGAAAATTCAATGAAGATGATATAGTCATCTTTGTAGCGAACGCGAAGGAGCTACATGAAGGAGACCCTGCGGCCAAAGAAATTTGAATGGCGCCACCACATAACAACATAAGTTGGATACTACATGATCATTTTGTAAGTTGACAGAAGGGACTGAGATGAGGTGTACCGTTTGTTTAAATGTGTCTCGACAGAGTATGTCAATAAGATGTTTCGTAGAAAATGAGCATATTTGTGAACAATGAATCCCTTCCACAACGGATAAGGCATGACTTTTGATTCATTAAACTGAGTTGTTTAGGACGAATCAATTCACTACAAATCCTGCAGAGCATTATATTTTTGGTACCTTCTTCTTCGAAGATCTTAATTTACGAGTATGTTCACCTGTCTGCCTATTCTTATTAGATATATTATTCTTTTAATCAAAGTGCCTTTCTTATTTGACGATTCCAAGAATTTGCTCTAAGACTCTTTATAGCGTCGTTGTTACGTTGCCTTTTTTCCGCCTTTCATACGGTATTGCTGCCATTCTCGTCCTTGTTGGAGAACAGGTATCCGATGAAAAGCAGCTGGTAATCTTTTATGAAAGAGCTCGGAAGGCGCGTCAATGCTTCGCCTTCAGAACTGAGCGATGCCCTCACCAAATGTTTTATGTCGGCGTGTCGAACAAGAAAATCCCCTTCGGATCACTTGTTCCATAGTGGAACTCAGATATGCAGCGACTGCGTAAGGAAACCCGAAAACTTCCAAACTAGTTGATTAACATTAATTTAGGACAAGCTTTCAGTCTCTACCTCCTAAGAGTACCTCTTATACAGACTTGTGCGGAAAGAAACACTTGGTCCTTAAAAAAAACCAAATGAGATAGACTGGAAACACTTAGAAGATCTGATGGCACCGTTCGTTAGTCGAAAGCATGAAATTCTCTCCATAAGTCGCTTTCATAGCAAGCGTTGCAGGATGTTTTGCCCCTTATTCTCAGCACATTTAAGTGCTTTGTTAGTAACTCGTCACGACGCCAATAAGCAGCCTGCAGTCTTTCCTATTGAGGAACAGGAAAGTCGTTGATCTCTCAAAGAAAGCAGGGAGTATTCGTTTGGTATATAGGCGATCCAGAGAATCATGCCATCTGCAGTTATGTTCACATGAAACCCAACTGGCAATAGAGGTCCTAACCGTGGATGCAAGTAGCTCTAATGCAGGTTCGGGTCCTGAGAAACTCTCCTCTGAGCCTTCATTAGCAAGTTCGTCGGCGATTTCATTTATCATGATCCCATTCTGACCTGGAACCCAAATACAACTCAGAAAATTAAGTCTTCCGACTCCCTTCAGAAAAGTCCTTCATTTTCGAATTAACTTGGAAATGGTGAGAAGGTTCAGCACCCCACCATCAATTCTTTTTTTTTACATAAGGATTCCGTATATCTCCGCTTAGAAAATGTACCGAAGATCACTTCTCTTTAGAAGGAAGTTGGCTTTGTGATTGCAGCCCATTTATCATGTATCCAGAACAGTACTTGGTGTGCTATATACAAGCCCCCATGCATCCGGGATAGACCATTATTTGGACCTTGACAAAAGCAGTAGGGAAGTATCTTCGTGATAACTTATTACATCAGACAAACGATGCATGGGATATGATTTTCTTTATCATAGCCATATATGTAGATCGACGATAAACCCCATGTCATACCGGATAATCTTTTACACTGCCAGATGGCCAACGGTGTCTTAGATACTGTCGATGTAACATGTTTAATCTAAAAAAATTTGTTATTCAGGATGACTCCATAATACTTAGCTTCGTTGGGTAATCAAATATTAATGACTTAAAGCAGAGAACGACATCAGTTTTGCGAGGATTGACTGAAAGCTAGTTTCTAGTGCATCAATCGTCAATCACGTCTAGAGCTACATGTACTTTAGAGAATATTGTCGCCAGATACGATTCAACTGACAGTACAGCTACACTATCTGCATACACATCAGAACTATTGCGAGTGTTGAGCAGTGCGCCAACCACCATGCCATGGGAACAGGAAGTCGCCTTACGGGCAACGAAAAGATGATGCGATTCCTAAGACCTTCAGGCCAATAAATCTGACTTTCAATAGAAAAAGAGAGAACGTGCATTGTGTGTGCTTTCGACAATGCGAGCATTGATGGCATGTTCAAATCGGCCAGACAACACGGCGTATGTCAATCGCTAGTTTTGTGGATTAAGCACTGCTGCTGAATGGGACTCTTATAGCGTAGGCTATCTGCACCATCACTGCTATGGTGAAAAAATACGAAACCTACTTTCGCTATGAGTAGGAATGGTTTCGACCAAAATCTGAACCGCGAGGAGAATGTAGTCTGCCCTTCATAGATCGGTTCAATACTCCAAAATGCATCTAGATTGCAGCGCTGGTATCTTTTTGGATGTTTCACTCCTCGTTAAGAAAGCTTTCGTCTGTTTTTCAAGCGATGATATAGGCAATTATTTTGCCAATGCACTATATTACGAACGAGGCGAAGTATCTGCGTCTTTAGTGATAGGTAAGCTACGCTTAAGACCTAACTTAGCTCTCCCATCGCATTTAAGTAATGCAACACTTCTCTGGACGTATTCAGAAGACTGAATTCACTGAGTCATTTTTGGATCGAGGAGCATATTTCACGCAAAGTTCAGATTGCATCAGCCCCAGCAGCAGAGAAATCTTAACTTGAAGTCCAATACCGCCTGGAAAGAAAGCAAGTATAATGTTGTGTAAGATGTGAAAATCGCAACCACATTTATGCGCTAGCTGCACAAACCGAAGAAGCACCAAACTTGTGCGACATGTGTCATGTGTTTTAAGTGAACACCTGCCATGTAGGGCTTAAGTTCACTGAGTGCCCATAAATTCACGGCGAGCGAGCGCTGGTGTTTTCATAACTCATCAAAGAAGATGTTTTGTTTTACTGAAGCGAGAAACTACTCAAATATACTACTTCCCATTTAAAGTGCTAGACGAATGAACTCCGGGGAACAAGGATGAGCCTTTCCATCACTCTGTCGCCTTCGGGAGATACTAAAGCCGAACTGTGTTGAGGACACAGTTCCAAATTTGGTATGACTCGATGCCAACCCCCTGACCCCTTGCTTCTATTAGGGTACCAGCACTCAGTACTTATTACAACTTTAAATCGGGTCGGGACTGGAAAACTCTTCCTCCGTTTTAGGTTTTATTCTACAATCACAGTGATGTTCCCACTGAGGGACCTATCTCTTCAAGTCAGCCCCGTACCGAAGTCCGAGGGCTCCAGACTCCCACGGTACCATGCTTCAAGTTCTGGCATGGGCTATAGGTGGTCCTGCCTTACAAGAGGACCTATGAACAGCAGCTTGTAACTGGTAAAATCGTAACAACCTTCGACGGCATCTTCTGAAAACTGTTCTACCCTCGCTTTTTATTAGACATTTTCATCAATGGAAGAAGCCTTGATAATTGCTCGAGGTACCTCCCTGGTCACATTGGGATTGTCAGAAATTTGATCCCTCATTCCCCATCCCAGCGTTTACTTATAACAGCAGTCAATCTTCCTGCTGTACACTTTGTAGCCAGCTCAACACTTCCTGATTTTGCTTTGTCTCTACTTACGCACCTTCGAGAGTGTCGAGTCTTCGATGGACGTATCCGCACTCGTGTAGTAGCAAGAGTAATAAAACTCTTAACATTCACAAATACGCTGGTCCAGATGGTATATCTCCTCTTTTCCTGAAGAGGTGTTCTTCCTCGCTGATAAAACCACTGCGTAAGCTTTTTCATCAATACTACTCTTTAGGACTCTTACCGAGCAGATGGAAAACAGCATTTGTCCAGCCCGTCCCTAAAAAAGCCGAATCTTCTTCTCTTACTTCCTACAGATCCATTGCACTTACGTCACTTCTTTCCAAGGTCATGGAAACGCTGATACACCGTCAGTTCATGAAATATCTCGAAACACGAAAACTTCTTAATGACCGGCAGTATGGTTTTCGTAGCAACAGGTCTACTGGTGATTTGATGGCATATCTCACCGAAAAGTGAAACCAAAGCGTACACCAATCTGGCGAAAGGAAGATAGTTGTTCTTAATATTTCTAAGGCACTTGACAGAGTATAGCATCTGCCTCTTTTGTCAAACATTCGGACTTTGAGGTCTATGAGTCTCTTCTTGAATGGATTAGAAATAAACTTCAATTCCTCCTTCAATTCAAGGTGTCTTGGATAGTTTTATGTTTGATATACAATAAAATAAATTCCGGTGTGCCTCTGGGCTTCGTTTTGGCTCCGACACTCTTTTAAATTTTCATTAATAATATCTTCTCTGCCACTTCAAATCCAATATATTCCTTTCTGACGGCAGTACTCTCTGCTTTTTGTATTCGCTTCCTGACTCACGTCCCTCCTCTTCAGCTGTAAAACGAGAATGGCAGTATGTGCTAAGCTGATAACATTTTGATATTAACAGGATAACTAATTTTCCAACAACCAACAGAGTGGAATCTAATTCTTCCAAAAACAAAATTCTGTCTGTTAACGTTCAAGCGAAATTTAAACGCCCAGTCACTGTCCATTCTCATCAAGTGTGTCAAAGAAACCAACTTCGGAATTACCACTTATTCGACGTAGCCAAAAAGTTCGGCAAAGATGCCGAAGATGCCGAAGAGAGTACATTGTGGCGCTGAACTTAAGCCTGCTCCATCAATCTACGTCTTCTCTAGGCGAGAGAAATACATTTCTGACCTGCATACGGAACATTCGGACACTCAAGAGATCTCAACGATTCTCAACCTCTATAAAAAATTGATCACTGTATTCCATTACATAGGATGGGATGAGTCAAGCAAAGTAAGCGATATCTACCACAGTGATTGCCTTTGTTTATCTCGCTTTCAAGTCTAGTTTGGCCAATTTTAAACAAAAAAGTAAATTGAGTACATAACCGTAGAATTATGAACCTTGGGACAGGTCACAGTTTTAAGCCTTAGCAAAGAAATACGGCTGTCTTTGGTAGCACGGTATGTCTTTTAAAGTTAGTTACAGCCCCATCTTTTGGATAAAAATTGTGCTAATAGCCTTAGACTCAGACTTAGCAGACTTTCCTGATCACGTAACACAGCCAAATTGATAATTATGTAATTGGAGCAAGAGGTTTATTCATTTCCTTGTATATGCTTACATTCTGAAGGACCAAAATATTAAGCCCAGATCTATCAGATACGTTAAAAAGTTCAGTTGCTCGTACTTCCAACCACTTTTGTTTCATTGCTGACATCCGCTAACGAGTTCTGAACACTCCTTCAGCTAACTCTGGAATTTTTTTTTCTTAATCGGTAAAGCACAGTATAAACCCGTTCGATTGAACTAAAACTGGCAACATTGATCCCTGCCCGTCCACTTTCTACACACGAAAGTACTCGCGTTAATTTGTAGTGACGTTCCTATGCAAAATAGGAGCAAAAAAAAAGTCTTGATTTTAAAACAGCCAGAAAACGGCGCAGATTTTTCCTGTTTACACCACATCGCATGCCTCAACTCGTTACATGTCGATAACGAGGAATTATTTTTGAATAAATGCATCCCCTACATCCATCCCCACCTATGTAACAACACTCCCAAATTCCATGTGCAATGTCTCTGCGTCATTGCTTAATAATTAAATCAAAATCAACAATATCCCGGACCGCACTATGAGCATTTCCAGGCATCCCCAACAAAGCCCGCTCCCGGGCCAAATGGAATTCGTGTCCAACACGCCCGAATGCATGCAACAATAAACAAACAAAGGACGAAAAGCAAAAGTCCATGCTAGCGCGATAAATAATAAAATAAAACGACACCGAGGCGCCGTGACGCGTTGTCGTTGATGGCGGAATTGTGTATCGTTACACTTTTTCATTATGTGGCCTGACGTTGAATTCATAAATATTCACAGGGTGGCATCGGTGCTTGGTGGTGAAATTTCAGGGGCTGAAGACAAGTGTCTACTTTTCACCGTTACCGTCACCCCTATCACCACCCCACCCAACAATTGGTGAATGTATTGGTTCATAAAAAAAATAATAATACTCCATAGTAGAGGAGCGAAAAAACCGCCGACGGTATCTAATAAATAATGGTAGCGTTACGCTGTGTCGTGAAACGATGTTTTAGCGTTTGATTAATACTCGTACGTCTGTCGGTATTTGCGGTGCAGTGTGTGAGAGAATGTGGCTACTGGGAAGATAAGATCACGCAAGAAATGAAATGAAAGAAAACGCCATTGCAGTGGAATGGAAAGTGATACTTTGGCGTTGAGGCCTACCTAAACGGGCTGAAGTGATGAAACCGCAAAAGATTCACTTACTTGCCAGAGATATCGCAAAGAGTTGGAAGCGAAAGGTAGCAGAGGCTCTGTGGTAATACTCAATTCAATTATGGAGAATTGCCAGATGCACTATGTATACGAGGTTCGTTTATTTTCTATCAAAAGCGAGATAGCAAATATTGTGTGACCAAACTTTGACGTACGTGAATGAACAAATATGACATCGGGGTTACAGATAGCCACTACATATTGCCAATTCATGAAAATGTCTCTTAACTAAGTTTAATCAAAACTGAGGGGCTTAGATGACAACTTCGGTAAAATATGAGCTATTTGGACTCGTACGAAAAATATCGACTCAGAGTAGGTTTATGGGATGTTCTTGAAGCCTGCTGTTGCTAGACACTATGCATGGAAAGTTTGCACATTTTAGTTCTTGTGGGTAACTTGAACCCCAAGGAAGCCAACCATAAATAAACATGATACGAGTATCATAAGGCTCTTCATTAAAAATTACTTATATGTATACTCCTTCCTGGCAATTCCACTTGCTATGTAGTAAGCTTGTGATTTTTATATCTTTAAAACGGCAGAAGGGTGAGTGACGCTCGATACCAACAAATTTCCAAGCTTCCTTGGGATATCTACCGCATTTAAGCTGTAGATAGTGAGAAGAAGACATAGCTTCTAACTCCCAGATTTCAAGAAAATCTGAGTAGACATAGACTAACTCAAGTGGCCCATCTGCCTAAAACCGATGCACGTGAAGGAATCGGTCAGAAAAGAAGATTGGATGAAGTTAAGTCACAGGAAGATACCCTTCACTCCTTCAATTTTCTATAAAACACTCAGGACGCCTGATTTCTTGATTTAAAAAGTAGGATAATTAGCCAGAGGTAGAAATATGGTATAATAAATATCAAGTTCTACGTACCTTAGAGTACCCTAAGTGACACCAAGGCCTTAGGGTAACCAGGACCTCAACTAACGTCTCCCTTTTGAGCTCGATTTTTGGCTAATCGCTCCGAGTTGAGCAGAACAAATGTCTGGTAGCTTAATCAGTTTGAACACATCATAGAAAGGAGATCTTTCTAATATGTCCCAGCTATTCAAGCTGATGGACAGATGTCCGTTTGATGTGATTAATTTACATTGTGTTTATGCCTACATTAGATAACACCACATTTTTATCCGCTTTTAACAAAATATATGCCACGCTGTTGGGTCTGACGAGCCCTGGGCCACACCCGACGTCAACAGCTTCTCTTTTCGGCCCTCCATCGTGTCGTACCTGAATACTCGATCCTGGCGATAACTAACTAGTATCTTTCTAAGGTAGTCCGGCACACTTTTCTGTCTCAAAGCCTCTCGGATGTCGGTCCATCTTGCAGAGATAAGTGCGCTCATTACATCGAGCGATGTCTTGTAAGATGCTTTCCAAGCCTCCTTTATGATCACTAGAGCCACGTCGAGCGGCACCCGCGTACTCTCTCATCCTCGCTCGTAGCATTTCTCCAGGATTTTCCCAGTGTTATCTAGAATAGATAGCGTCGGAATATTGACGGAGTCAGGGTTTCCGCTTACCCAAAAGAACAAAGCGTTAGAGTTTCCAACGTCCACTGAATACTTCGGCACGTAAACACGCATTGAACCTGTCCAGGAGGTGTTACGATTTGGTAGCACCGGTGACGACGATTACAATTTCGTTTAGTTTCGTTCAATGCAACGTAATGGTTTTTCTGCAACCACGATTTTGAGTACTTTGCTCGGTACCCCGTCTGGGAAAGGTGCCTTGCGGCCCTTGCTCGTTCTGATGGCGCTCACCAGATTTTTCTTCTCTTCCTTATACGCCGCCATTGGCACCTCCACGTCCCTGCGATTTCTGTGCCACTGGAAGACTCTTCGAAGGCGTTGATATTTTTTACGCACTATCGCGAGTTCCTGGGTTCACCAGTAGATCGGCTCTCGCTTGAACCAAGTTGGTCTTCCTTAACCCGGCGCATGGTGCGGTCCATTAGCTGCTGGGCCTCCCACATACTTGATATGGTATTCAAGTTAGCAGGAGGCTGCGCATCTGCCAGAGCTTCACGAAGTATTGTAGCTATTGGTTGACCAGCGCTACGTTCCATCCGGTGTAGAATACACGGAGTGCTTCGTTTGGTCTCTACCGCGAAGGTTATGAACTGGTGGTTACTCGGCGTGTAGTCCTCCAGGACTCTCTCGCTCAGCAATGCGTGGTGTGGCGAAAGTCTCGTTGATTACCGAGCCCCTGGTGCAAATCCGTCTGAACGTTGCTTTATTACCATGATTCAACACCGTGAGATCGAGCCTCGCGACCATCTCTAGGACGGCGATGACAACTTCACCTCTGTTCACACAATTCTCGGGCTGCGTCTTCGCGTTGACTATCTCGGTCTGGAAGAAGAAACCCATCATGATATTTGGGGATAGATAGCAACTCTCAAATGCCATACCGCCAGCTCTGATCCACACATAGCCCTCTCCTGCTCCGACGTCGAGAATGGTGAGTTTCTCGGTGTTGCAGACCACAACGGCAGCCTTGTCCATACTATAATGTAAGTACTGCTCACTTAATATGAGCACGTCCATCCCTCGATCTGGTGAAAATTCATCCAGCAAGTCCTGCGCAAGCCCGGGCCTTTCAAAGTTTCCCTGTAGGATCAGCACTATTCTCGGGGTGATGTTTCTACAGCCGCCTGAAGCGGGTCAATGCCTTTGAAGAAGTTGGAGCTTACTTCCGTTTTGGACCTGCTTGCAGTTGTTTTCATGGTGGGCACACCTCAGGTAGATATAGCAGTGTTCCGCTATTGCTCTGGCTCGAATCCTACAATCCACATAGCCTATTCTGAGGTGACCCCATTTATTAAGAACGTCCACAGTGTACGACGATGCATCCACCCGAGCGATACGATTTCCCCTAATAACCACTTTAGAGAAGGTTGCTGCTAAGAAGCAGTGTTAACTTTAGCCACGCCCAAGACTGTTTCTGTCCCGGCTGCTGCGATCTTATCGCGATTATCTTGGGCAGTCCGATGAAGTACCACCAGAAACCCACCCACTTGAAAAGTGTTATAAGCTATCTGCGCGGTCGAAAGCAACTATTTGTCGCTAGTTTGCTGAATTCAAACGCGGTCGTGCAGGCACAAATGACGCTGAATGCTCTAGGCGGCTCAAATGAGACTGTTATGCCAGAAAACGTCAACAAAATCCATTTTGAACAACCCTAAAGCGAAACTGCGTGAGATAGATGGTATCGTAAAGATTTAATTTAGTTGACAGTTAGATCACTAGCAAAATGACAATTTGCTCTATGGATTCCTAGTTCTCGAATCTCATATAAAGTTTACATACTCTCGTTAAGAATATGTAACTAGTAAAGCTTATGAAGCTGCAAGGGTTTGGCAAATCTCGTAGAGGAAAGCCAATTTCATTGCCCGATTCAAAGACTTTGGTTGGATCCCAACTACATCCTCCACAAGTTTTCGTGCTTTTCCCAGACAAAGTCTTGCTGAGCCATTCTTACCCTAAACATTATTGAAATCTCCAAAAACAATGCAATACATGTACAAACAAATCCACTAAACAAAGGCGCTAACATTTCCCAGTAAAGTGTTTAAAAGCATTCAAGTACCAAGCACCTACACGTAGACTTAACTATGTACGAACTCTGTACCCTAACAATCCACCACATAAAAGGCAAAATATCTGCATTGTGTATCCATCCCATTACCTGAACACACACTACCTGTACTACTGCATCCTTCGATCACTCTCTTTATAGGCAAAAGTGGCAGGTAGGAATAAAACAAAATGAAACCTACTTCCTTCCGTTCTTGGTGACTATAGGGTGAGGGAGTCCTTTAAATACATTTTATAGGCGCGTTCTTTGGAAGATTTTCTCCTTCAACAATATCGACCGCACTCTTACATCAAATTCTTTACATGCATGCTTGCTTATTCCAAGTGATTGCAAATATACACCTTCGTCTAGGAGTATGGCGGTGTTTCCTTCCGACAAAAGGGATATTCCCGCCACGTCAAACGGAAGGAACAAGCAAAAGGAAAGGGAATTTACCTGGAGTTAGAACTGGTGCGGGAGAAGGAACTTTGGCCGGGTGTCGAAGGCGTTTGATGCATGCCAGCAGGAATAGCTGAAAGAACAATAGCCTGCATAGGTGGTAGACAGGAATAAAAACAAAATCGCTCCACGAAGGCAGTGAGTAGTGGCAAGATACGAACGTTCTGAGACCTTTGCAGAGGAATATGTGGAAAAAGAAATGTGTTAGTTTTCAATGCAAACAAACTAAAAACTAAGTGTTCTGGAATGATAAACGGCTGCACATTTTTCAACAATGTTCTACACTCCTAAGTATTCATCAATGGATTGCACACTGCGTCCTTAAATCAGTGGTGTTTGTGCAATCTACCCAACATGCCCACTTGTATGGTGTTATTAGTTGGATGGAAAGTAAATGCAGCTTAAAAATCGTTCTTGTGGTCTTCTCGTTAATAAGGAAATTTTGTTTCCATAATTACTGAATAGAAAGAATTGTAAGCTAATGGACATACAACAGATATAGACATTCCTTCAAGCGCATAGATCCACAGGAAACTTGTACTTATAGTTGCAGAGATTGCATTAAGCCAATCTTTACAGACTGATTGCTGGGAATAGCTCAATAGGAAAATGCAAGTGCGCAAACACCTTTGAAAAAACAATTTGATCAAGCCTAGGATAGATAGGTACTACCTGGTCAGTAGCAGTCTTTCACTGACTACACACACAAAGCACACCAATAATTTTTTTGAGGTGTCCCTATTAGGAACCAAGTCAGCCGGGTGGCCGTGTGATCCGCCCAGTAAATCCTAAGTTATACAGGTTCAATCCCAGCAGCGCGAATTTATGTTTTTTTTTTTCAGTAAAAGGAAGGCGAATACAAAACGAGAGTTCAAAAAATCACGCGATGAAGGTAAATGAGCGGTCCGCTACGGGCTCAGCCAGCAAAATATGGATACCGTTGAAGCACCCAGCAACAGTGGCAAGTGCTAGTAACACAAAAAGAAGGAGGAAGACTGAGCAAACACCAAAGCAAACTAACCGCCCCTCTCTGTCATCATCTTCCGAAAGGCTGCCAGGTGGGGCCAGAGAAAGGACACCGGCAACACCAGCAGAAAAAGATGCGGAAAAATTGAATACGGACGACTTCCGCTTTATGGGGTCGAACAATAGCTTCGCCTCTCTAATCTAATCAGAGTCTGAAGTTGAGCGCCTGAATAGCGGCATCCAGCTGCTACAACAACGATTGCTCAGAGAGCAAGCCTCAGAGTACTCAACAGGTGTATATTTGTAATCACCACAGAGGCAGCCAGCTCCAAAGCAGTAACATCAGGAACGATCAAAAGAGCATAAGGCTAAATTGCAACGACAAGAAAAACTGTTACAACAGCAGTAGAAACTACAGTCACAGCAACAACAACAGCAGCAGCAACAACAGCAACAACAAGAACAACAAAAACAGCTGAAATAAACGAAACTAAGGATGGAGGTATCCTTAATACATTTAGGATAGAGCTTAAGGACACAATCGAATTGTGTAAGTCGGCCATAGTAAATAATTTTTACATTAAAAGGCGCTTACTAAAAAATGAAAACTTAATTGAGGGATACGATGACGGAGTTCTTCTCCTACACCTCGAAGGGGGAGAGGCTGCAAATTATGCTGCTGAAGGAGATTGAATCGTCTGCCGATCCGGAGGAGCTCCTTGCACTGCTTAAAGAGAAGCAGTGCGATGAGCTCAAATTTTTACTGGTTAAGCCATTCGCCATAGCTAAAGCAAAAAGGGATAAGCGGAAACTACTGCTTTTCTTAGATCAGCTCACTACCAGCAGTTTACAATGTGTTCGCTGTCAAACGTCCGGGTACGTCGCATTGGATAGCGAAATGCAACCTCAATGCGTTAAGTGCGGAATGAATTACAAGTTCGAGGAATACCCAGAGAGGGTAGGGAGGGGGAGTCAGACAAAAGCCAGCTTTCGTGCGCCTTATATAAGATCAGGGGACATACCTCAAACTATGCCCTCAGTCAAACACTAGCCGACACTCCCCAAATTACCTACGCGCAAATGGCGGCAGGTAGTGGAAGGACGGTACAGAAGGCGAAGGTTGCTTCTTAGGCTTCAGCGCCTCCAACACCGGAAGCTGCACCTGACATGCTGACTGTCTTGCTCTCTATCCAGGTTCAGATGGCTCAACTACGACGTCAGATTCAAGAACAGGCTACGCGCGTGGATTAAATCTACGCACTGCTACCGGATCTAACGCACACTCAGTCGTAAAGGGAACGAACATAATGGAGTGAACCCTAAAGGTCCTTCCGTTGAATGTGAAATTACTGATAAGGATTGAACGAAGAGCCGCACTTTTTAAGTTGTTCAAAGGTCAAGCCCCTGACGCGCTTTTGGTTAGCGAAACTAGGCTAAACAAGAAGCACAAAATGAGGCACGGGTGTGGCGATCTTCATTAGAAAAGGCTTGCGATTTAAAAGAATGTAGGTTCCAGCTTCTTACTCAATTCATCATATTTATCACAGAGCTCGAGTCATTCCTAAGGCTGGAATCGGAGGAGAATTATCTCATGGTCGGCAGAAATTTCGCCAAACACAGAGCTTGAGGAAATAATACACCAAATACCAGAGGAAACCTACTACTCAATTGGTGGGATCAGAACAGTGTTACTCGTAAGTACCGCCTCGGTCTTAAAGCGACCGATATTCCGTCGTTTCCCTCACACGGTTCCTATCTTTACGTGCTATTGTTCGACACAAGTATTCAACTGACAGGCACGACTCAGCACACTATAAACTATCTACGCACGTTCGTGTACGATAGTGACCATTGCGGTTTCAGTACCGAAATAAACGTTCCAAGTAAAATTGGAGGAGTTTGTTCAAAGGTATTCTCCGTTCCTTCCTTCCTGGACACAGTTAACTAAGTCTATGTTGAAGACAATTTCGGTAAGTTAAGAGTCGGGAGTAGCCGCTGGAGATCGCGATTGAGTAAGCTAACATGACCCATTGTTTGTTGTTTCCGTTACTGAGTGTCTCTCAGTCTAAGTGAAGAGTTTGTGGCAAGCTGCATGAAGACAATATCAATGGGAAGCAGACCTCAAAGCCCAGGAAGCCTTTGTAGGCAGCTTACTTACTTACTTAGGCGACGCTACAGTTCGAAGGGAATCTGGACCTCAACTAACAAGCCTCACCAGTTAGTCCGGTCTTTTGCCAACTGCCTCTAGTTGCACACTCTAAGTCGGTTGAGATCCCCTTGTACTTATGCGCGCCACCTAAAGTGAGGTCTTCCTGTACTGCGTTGTCCCTCAGGGTTGGATTCGAAGACTCTTTCGCCCGGAGCATTGATGTCCATTCGCTCTACATGTCCAAGCCCTCGCAGGTGATTGCTGCACAGCTTTAGTAGAACTGAGATGTTCAATGTCTTACATAGTACTCGTATCTCCTTAGTTTTTTGAGATAGGGCCTTACTGCTCAAATTCCTTCATAGCTCAAAGAAACAATGATGGGCAAGAGTGATATTTTATTTCCATTAAGGTGTTGTTGGCAGAATTCATAGCAGAGCCAAGGTAGAAAAAGTCCTTTACTGCCTCGAAATTATTGCTGTCGATTGTGACGTTCTGTCCAATTCGTCGATATTTGTGTCGCTTCTTGTTGACAGCATATATTTGGTTTTGCATTCATTCATTTATCGCTAAGCCCATTTTGGCGGCTTCTGTTTCAATACTAGGAAACGCACCGGTGACGGCCGCTGAGTTCTCTCTTGCGGTCGTTACCGACCTTGACGGAGCTTCGAAAGGATGCCAAAACGAGATATGGCTCTATGTAGCTCGTCTGTACAAATCCTATTATATGCGGCCCAAGAATGGATTAAAAAATGGTGGGTATCGACTTGAACTTCTGCCAGAGTGTGAAGATTTGGTCGATTATAGACTTCCCTGGCCTGAAACCGCACTGATAGGGGGACCAATCATGTTGTTGACGAAGGGTTTCAGACGTTCACACAATGTGGCAGATAAGAACTTATATCCGGTGTACAGGAGATTTATACTTTTTAGTTGGCGCACTTGATGGTGTCTCATTTTTTGTGGATCGGGCATATGGTGCTGAAATTCCATTCAATAGGCACACAATCTTCTGACTAGCTCTAAGAAATGATTTGGTGTATGTTCTCCACAAAGTCATTTCCAGCAGCTTTGTTGAATTTCAGCTTTGATATTGCTATCCGTACTTCGTTCTGATCAGATGGGTGGAAGTTTTGCCTACTATCGTCTAAATTGAATGGGCTACGAGTATTTTGCCTGAGGGCGAGATGTTCGGTTTTGCCGCCCTTACAGTCCGGAGAAAAACTTTTTCCACATCTCAGCAGGCATGTGACTCTACCACGAGGTATCCCTCTTCATCTCCCCAGGTATCTGTTCGAAACTTCTTGTCTTGACATGTTCCTTTTACCTGTTGGTAAAACTTCCACATGTCATTCCAGGAGTGCAACCTGGCAATATCTTTGGTCGCGCGCTTCTCATGCTCTGTTTTCTTCTTCTGGAGAAGCTGATGTTCCTCCCGTCACGAGTGACTGTCGTCCTTCATTGCGATGATGCTGTGTAGGCTTCTTGTTTAGCTGCATGTGCTTGTCGGCATTTTTCATCAAACCAGGGATTTCGGGTCTGGGTATCATCAGTTGCGGCGTCTTTGATGGCACGGTGGTAGGGTTCCTACTGTCTGATACAACACCGTTTTTGGTGAAAATTCTAGCCGCCCCTTGCGATTGCAGCTTTTCTACGTTATATCTTCTCCTTCATTCGTAACTTGGCTGCAACAAAGTGGAGATCCGAATCAATGCTGGCTGCCCGGAACGTCCAAACGTCCAGAATACTAGAGTCATGTCTCGCGTCTACCGCAATATGATCTATTTGATTTAGTGTTCCATGATACGGGGACCGCCATGTCTACTTGTGTATATTGAGATGAGGAATCTGTGTGCTCGTGATATTTTGTCCCGCTGCAAATTCAGTAAGCACAAGTCCATTGCTAGACGTGGTGTAGTGTAGCCCATGCTTATCAACTGTCCTACCAAAGATGTCCTCCTTTTCTATCCTGGCGTTAAAGTCGCCTATTGCGATTTCAACACCACCTTATCGTGCTTATTTCTAGCAAGTGATGCTAGTTGTCTTTTCCAGTACAAGCCACGAGGCGTATGTCATAAGTGATAATTAGTTAGACGAGCATTTTGTATTACCAATGCATGAGTTTGGGTTGTGGACCCGGTTTTAAGGATACAGCCTTCCTGACACCGATATTTTAAGCTTTTTTGTTTCGTTCTGCAACATTTTGTTTCCACCTCAATTAGCTATTCCGAGTAAGATCTAGGTACTTAGCTGGTGCTCTTAAAGAAACTCAAAGAGAAGCCATTTATTTTATATAGGACGCTGCAATGCATCGTGATTTTTTTTGTAGAAAGGACTGTGAGCCAGATTGACGCTAAGGACATATGGTATTAGAGAGTGTCTGTGCTTGCCCGATACATAGAAAATGTTGTCATCTACGCAAACTATGGCACGATCCCATGTCCTGAAATTTTGAAGGCAGACCGCTGTGCACTAGGTTTTATAGTGAACTAATTATACTTCCTTGGGGTATTCTTCTTCTTATGCTGTTGTATCCAAAGTACATATGCAGTTTACTGTGGATCAGGATGGATACAGAGTTATTACGACGATCGGAGAAGGGTTAACGTTTTAAAAGAAATATTACAGTCTCAGAGGTCTTAGGTTCTTCGATGGAATGTGATGGGTATAAGCTACTTTAGCAAAGGAAAATTGGTTAAACTCAGGACAGCTGCTGGGTGCTACACTGAGTGTTAAACAGGCTTAAGAAATCCGTCTTCGACTTCCTAAAAATCTTTCTGGAGTTGTGCAGGGAACATACCATTGAGTATGGTTCGAAGCTATAAACTGTCTATTGTTGCATCTGCGTTGATCTGGGTTTCAGAAGATTTGCTCAAAGTATTTTTGAGTAGAGCTGCTCAAGTGAACTGTGATTTGCTCAGAAGCAGATCAAAGGATTCTTGCTTGGAATCAACTCAGTTACAATTTCGATGCGTAAGTGCGCTTAAAAATATTGGGGACGGGAACAGGACTTACCTTAGTCTGATGGATTCATTTGTGCCTTTGTATTCAAAGTGATCTTCGTGTTCCCTCCCTTAAATGATTTAAGAGTGTTCTTCCATTTTGGAGGTCTTTGTGCTGGTACTGCGAGCGCTTGCACTCTGACCTGTAGGAATGGATGAGGCAAAGCCATGACTTAGAGAAGAAATTAATTTGGGGTTATGTTTGTCAAGTTCTAGATAGAATGTGGAATGAGCGATTCTGTTGTATCCAGTTCATTCGAATTGGTGAATATTAACACTTGCAGTTAAACAGCTTCTCGGCGTTTTTTTAAGAAATGAAATCAGAACTATTACCTGTGTAACAGACTACGAGACTAATTCCTTTTAAATACTCAAAGATTGACTCACCTCTGAGTTTAGAATCCGCACAACCCCAAACGTCGTAGTGTTGACTTGCATCACAACCCAAAACGATGATGATTTTGGCGAACTAGCTTTCTGAGATGCTTATGTGGCGCAAGTTCGAGGCCATCATATGTCATATGCTCAGATGCAAACCAAATTCAGATTTGGCAAGGATACAGACTCTATGTATACTTTCTTTTCTTGTTAGATAAAACAGTTCTATAGTACGATGTTTTAACCCTAATGATGAGGTTCCCGTAGTCCCTGGATAAATTTTTCAATTTGCCCCATTTATTGGCTTACAAGCTTCATCTAACTTAAAAACTAACAGAAAGACTTAAGAGCTAGGGACCGGGAAAGTGATGGAGGAGTGCTTAGGTGGAAATCAAAAAGGGAGAGGTTTGAGTTGACCTTTCGGAGCATTGTGGAGATTGGTTCGTTGGAGCCTTAAGAGGTGCGGTGGACCGGTAGATAGAAGAGACGAGGACAACGTAGATTGCGGGGTTTGGTATCAAAGGAAATGGAGTTCAAAATGGATGCACAGTCGATGGAACCTGATAGAAGTCGATGAATGAAAAGAATGTCAGCAGTATTCCTACGTTCTTCCAACGAATTCGTATTTAGGAGTTTGAGGCAATCCTGATTGGGAAGTAAAATTAGAGGGTCGTTCCACGGCAGACCATGGAGATCAAATCGGAGGAATTAACGTTGAATACCCTCGATTCGGGAAACATGAACCCGATGAAAGGTGGCCCAAGCTTGACTGGCATACTCAAGCAGGGTATATAGAGAGATCTGGTTACATACGTGTTGGAAAATTCCTTGGACCACCGTTTAATAAAGCCAAGTGATGAGTTGGCATTGAGGATCATCTTGTCGATATGCGAACGGAAATTAAGCTCACAGCCGAATAATGCCAACGTCTTGAAAAGACTGAACCAGAGGAATTGGTTGGCCATAGAGAGAATAATGTCGGAGAGTGGACGGGTTGCATTTACGTGAGAAGATTATAGATTGACATTTGGCTATAATAAGTTCCAGGCAGTTTCGAGGCACCAGATTGAAGGGCAGAGTCATGGGGAGAGGAAATAGTTTTAAAAAATTTTGTGTCGTCAGCGTAAAGGGAGAAGGAGAAGTGTTTGATGACACTTACGATCGTTAATAGTAAGAATGAAGACAAGAGGACCAAGATGACTGCCTTGTGGAACTCCAGATGAGGCTAGGAATGGAACAGAAAGAGCGGATCTAAACCGAACCGAACTAAGAGAGGCTCAAAGCCGAGAGCAGACAATTTGAAAAGAATCAATTGATGGGATATCTTATCAAACGCTTTAGTGAGATCAGTTGCGATAACATCGATTTATTTGCCATTTTCTAAGGCCGAGAGAGCAAAAGACACGAATTGAACTAGATTTGTGGTAGTTTGTCTACCTTTTAGAAAACCATGTTGTCGGGGTGAAATAAAAGGCTTGCATTTGAAGCTTAAGGCTTCATGCTTTCAAAGAGTTTGGGTATATGAGAGAGTTTAGCAATGGAACGATAATTGGTAACTTCATGTTTAGATCCCTTTTTGTGTATCGGGATTATAAAAGCGGTCTTCCAAATCTGGGGACATTCTCCCTGTGTAAGGGATAGACGAAAAAGGTAGGAAAGGGGTAAAGACAGGTTGGAAGAGCATATTTTTTAAGAAACACGGCGGGAGTCCATCTGGGCCAAGTACAAATTCATCTTTAAGATTTAGTACCTTTTCTTCAATAACTGCTGGATCGAAATTTTGAGTGAGAAAGGGGCCAATGGAGAAATTTGGTAGATGATTGAAGTAAGAGGGATCTGGTACGAAGGAGTTGTTGGCAAATGATTGTTTGAAAAATGTGGCAAAAAAGTTGGCGATGGTAGGAGGATCACTTGAAGATTTGGTTTCAAAAGCGAGGGAGGAAGGATAACCATCAGCCTTACTTTTGCAATTGACAAATTAAAAAAAGGACTTGGGGTCATTTATGAGATTGGTTTGCGCACTATTCAGGTAGCGCTGGTAGAGAGAGTTATAGAGTTCAATGAAATGAAGATATGTACCTAGATAATTTGAATAGTCGGAAGAAGAGTGGGTTCGAAGGAATACAGCCCATAACTTGTTGTGATATGCTTGCCACTGTCGGAGAGGGGGATGTTAGATCTGTACTACCTTTTGCTCCATAACAAGTCCGTCAGGTCCGAATATACAGAGATCCACAACTACAAGACTTCGTAAACCATATCTGAGAAGATTTTGAAGGAGGTTGTCACCACCCCCACCTTCTTCGATGGATCTGCTACATTTTGAGGGAACCCAGCCGCTGCCGTACATCCATGCCCGTGTCTTTATGAATGTAAGTAAGAAATTTGGTCTTCGCCTTGACGTGTGTGCCACCTCGTGGGGTTTTCTAGGAAAGGCCGTTAGTCGTACTACCAGTTTGGCCCGAAGGAACGATTCTCTTTTTGACAAAGTTCAACCTTTTCCGCGTTCATACAAAGACTGTTCAGGATGCGAAAGCCGAATTCAATCGCTCTGGGCTGTTTTACAATTTCGGGCTTTGACAAAGAGATCCACAAAATACAGCGCTTGTGAAAGGGTTCTCCATCCAGTGCTCATTTGACAGAGTCGAGTAGACTAAAGATGCGCAGTGTGTTTTCAGCCTCAACGGTTTTAGCAGTATCCTGGTTTGTTGTTGAAGCCTGTTTTTTTTTTTAGCTTGGTTCTGAAATTATGGCCCCAAGAGTAACAAAAGGAGGGGTAGTCCACCTGTATGGATCTTAGCATCATGCAGACAAAGCTAGTTAATTCAGAAGTGCGCTCGGTAACTGAAACAGCCAAAAAACTGAGACTTTATCCAGAACAGGTGATGAGAAAAAATAAGCAAGAGAAATAGAAAATGAGATGATTACCTCTAAGTTATCATTAAGTGGAGTAGAATGACTGGTCTTACTGACCCCTCTACACCAGGCAATCGTTGAAGAGGAAATTCAAATTATCATTAACTTTTATCTCAGGCTATCATACGGCTGGCCAATTTTGCCGTTCGTATGAAGATTGATGCTGTTCGAAGCATGCCATGTCATCTTGGGGGAGAAAGACTTTAGCTCCAAACAAATTTTCCCATTTCAAACCTTGAAAAGAATGGATTAGTTGAAGCCGCTTCCTTTTCAAGAGGCATATACCGTATACGATGTCAAATCCTACACTAGCGTTTGCCATTCCCATTCCGCTCCAGTCGCTGTCCCTTTTATATTTACAATTACCCAGTCTATCATTAATCCTAAACCAGTCAAAACTCTTTCGAACTATAAAAACCATCTCACAGATACATCACCCCTACAACACCAATAAACTGGACAGCTTTTGAAATATGTCCTGATAAACTTTCCATTATTTAGCCATTAAATTTTATATCCTCTACCACGTCGAGTATAGGAGCAATAAATAAACTTCCCATCGGTCATCCAACGACCATCAGGAACTTGTCCTCTGTCGAAAATACAACGAAAAAAAAAAATGGAAATTCTGTCAAAACTAAAAGTTTACATGAAGCCGAATATGAAATATCATGCACAACACTCGAAAGCTATCATCTACCACTATCCTCCTGACAATGATGACTACAATGATGCTACCACCCAACGGTTTTTATTCCATTCAAGGATTTAATCCTATGGGGTGGAGATGATGATGACAATGATGCTGATGATAGTGATGATGGTAATAGTCACATTAGTAAATTTCGTATCTAATTCCATCACGTAGCAGTGAAATGATAACAGGTCCTTCAATCCAAAACAAAAGATGCATTAAACTTCCACGCTTGTGTCCCTTTCCGATCATGTTTGCAGCGATACTATATATCCTCTAGGACTACTCCAAAGCTCCTGGATTTTGTAGTATGCCAGTTGCCATCATCAATCTTCCTGGTTAACTGCCGGTCCGTCAGCTCAACCCACTTTACCATCACACTGATGTGCCCCTAAATACGGCCATGAGTTGGCTCGTATTGCATGCCTCAATAGCATTCCTATGATCCTTTGGAAATTACATACATATTTAAAAGTAATTTCCTGCACAACTGTTAATTTTCGGGATATCCCCTCTTGTTTTGGTCCTGGACTAACTATACAAACTACAAACTACAAACTACGATACGTACGGCATCGCAGTCTTAGTCATCTGTTTGTCATTTGTCCACCCATTATTTGTCACGCCCACACCGCCAAGGATACCAGAAACCAGGACCAAAGAACCAAAACTTAATTGTTCTCTCTTATGAGTTGTGATTAGGTGAAAGTTATGAGCGACGGATGTGAGGCGACTAGGAAATCTAAAGGAAAAGGTGGAAAAACTTTTTCATTACCAGCAGCCACCAGCCACCAGCCAACAGGAGGACTGAATGACGGCTGGGTAATGGGATACGCCACCATGCCAAGTGTGCTGTGGACATGAGTTGAGTGCAAAATGGCATCACTTAAACATTACAAATGTCGTTAGGGCTGAGTTTCGTAGAAAGCATTTCTGGCCGATAGATGTTGAAGAGTTTAACTTAGCAACATTGTCATACTGACGATAATGATGATGATGATGATGGTGAATATAGTGGTTTTGGGGTGAAAATGAGGGTGTGAAATGGAAAGGGTAGTTAATGTAACGATTACAAAGGTGATTCTAACTATGAGGAGAATTCACACTGACAATTTAGCCCAAAGTAGCAAAAATGACAGCACAATAGGGAGATGATATATGTTAGTCATTAGAGAGAGGTGGAGAAAAAGTTAGAACTTCCGTTGCTAAGTTGTGTGCCATGGAACACTATCTCGTTAAATTTACCACCAAAACCTATTTGGTGACTCATTCAGGGATACAATTGTACATACTTTGTATAAGAATCTTCATTTAAACGGACAGACTCACAGCTATAGGACGCTGAACAGATGAATCCAACGGAAAAGAGATCAATTTGCGACCGCTTTTATGGACCAATTTTTTCATTGAGAAACAAAATCGGTAGTAATTTTGGCGCCATATTTCTCGCTCTTTTTTCCGTGGCACTTCTGTAAATGACGCCTAAAAATGGTTGACGAATTCAACATCAAAAATGGGAAAGAAAGAATGCTTCCCCCTAAAATAGTGGAGTCTATAATACAACACCGGCAGATAGGGACACAGAATTATCAACACCTGAAAGGAAACCCAATCGATGACTGTGTATAGAGATGAGGTATGCAAAACTAAATTGAGTCCCATTAAATACCCAGGAATGTAGGAAAAGTCCTTGAGTAAAATCTTTTCTTTTTTTAGGACTTATGACAATTATTTACAGGTTGAAAGTGACAGTAAGGATAATTTTCCATCTACTAGACACGTATAATAGCACTGATTCCAATTTGCAACTTAGATTTCGTGCTTAAAACGAATCAGATCTTTAGCAACATACTGAACACAGCCTTTGCTTTCCTAATTCTGCTGCTCACATCAGTTTTGATGCCAGACAAAAGTCAATCCTTTAAATCATCTGCACGGGAATGCTAAGCTGAACATTCGAATTTGAGGGGCTCCGAATTTTTGTGATAAAAGTATGTGACCTTATCCAAAATGCTGCTTTCAGCCAAGATATGTTGAAAGGATCCAAGTTGGTAGTTGTGCTGGGAAAGTAAAACCCTCCACAATGTGAAGCGTCAAGCAGCCTCGGATATGGAAGATATTATTGACAAGTCGAGCAATCAAAAAACGGTCCTCAACTTTCCGTTCAGCACGTGAAATATTCGGACCCTGTACAGAACAGTGTAGTAACAGTGCCATCCATAAAAATAATGCCTCTCAGACATCTCCGTGGCCGAACGAGGTAACCCTAGACTCGAAGCCGAGGCAAAAACCACCCTCAGTTGATGGAAGCAAAGAACCTCGCAGCAAAGAGAGTACGTGGAACAGTAAACGACTAGAAAACCGAGCCCGCAATAACCGGCAAACCAACCACCAGAAACGATAGCGACACCTGATTCGAAATCTTAAAAAAAAAAAGAATCAAAGGCCCACTAGAGAAAAAATCCGTGAAACTAAAGGAAAACCTGATGCTATAGTCAAAGACGCAAAGGACGATCTGACCTATGCTGAGATTCTCCGTAGTGTAAAAGCGGACACGAATTTGGAGGCGACTGGAGAGGCTGTATCTACGAGTAGAATCTGAAGAACACAAAAAGGAGGGCTCCTAATCCAGCTCAAATGGACAGAAGACATGACAGCTGAATTTAAACGCGTTATGAGTACAGCCGTGTGAGAGCAGCAAACGTAAGGACTTTCACCGATCGCACCGCCATCAAGCTAAAGGATGTCTATGAGGTTACCACAAATGAGTATATCTGTGAATCTATAAAAAGGCAAAGCCAAATTGAAGGTACATATATCGCAAGTTGTTGCTTAGAGAAGGAACGATTCAAATCGGCTGGGTTATCTACCGAGTCCACGAAAAGACGTTACTGAAAAAATGCTTTAAACGTCTTGAGTTCAGTCATATAGCTAGCCAATGCAGAAGCACAGAAGATCGCTCCAAGCTATGTAGGAGACCTGGAATAAAAGGCCACATAGCGAAGAACTGCGATAAGGAACCAGCTTGCATATTCTGCAGGAAACCATCCAGGCGTTATATAGCACGTAGCTGGCAGCATCTGATGTCCAGTCTTCTGAAGGTCGGAAAACTACTGAATTCACAAATTTTCAGATCGTTAACCAAACCATCACGTCCAAAGAAACAATTAAGTACCTGGGTGTTATGTTGGACAACCAACCACAGTACAAATAGCATTTGGCCTTTATATCATATGTGAAAAAGGCTCAAAAACACAGACAGCTTTGTCGCTAAATTGCCTAATATGGTGGACCTGGATACTCTAGAAGGATTCTACTCTCCGGAGAAACAACTTCAATCCTTCTGTATGCCGTCCCAATCACTAAGAATGCACTAAGAACGCAGGAGTCTGAAAAGAGACGATCGTCAACATACATCCCAGACGAAGCCATTTTTGTTATATTGGGTCTACAAGTAAGTTTCCAGCATTTTTTCCAAAATTTGAAGTTTTATTACGAAAACATAGTTACAATGCTTTATTCAAAGTATCGTCCATCGGAAGCTGAAACTTTCCCCCATCTTTCTGGCAATTTATGAATTCCAGACCAAAAAAATTTCTCGTCTTTCGAGCCCAAGAACGTATAGAGCCAATTTTTGATTTCCTCTACTGAGCTGAAGCGTATTCCCGTAAGAGCGTTCTGCATCGAACGAAACAAGTGGTAGTCAGATGGTGCCAAGTCTGGACTGTAAGGCGGGTGAGGCAGAATTTCCCATCCACTGTTTTCCAAATAGTTTTTCACCGAAACCGCAACATGTGGCCGAGCGTTGCGGTTCTCATATTCTGGCCGTTTTTCTTTTAATGCCCGCTTCAAACGAATTAGTTGGGTTCGATATAATGGTCCTTTGATGGTTTCACCACTCGGAAGCAGTTCGTAGTATACGACACCCTTTTGATCCCACCATATGCAGAGCATGACCTTATTCACGTGAATATTTCGTTTCGGCGTCGATTGGGCTAGCTCGCCGGGCTTTGTATACGATTTTCTGCGTTTAGGATTATCATAATAAATCCATTTCTCATCACCAGTGACAATACGATGCAAAAATAATTTATTTTTATACCGCTGCGGTAACATTTCGGACATGCAAAATCGCCGTTCGACATCTCTTGGCTTCAATTCGTACGGCACCCAGTTTCCAACCTTTTGAATGAATCCCAGGCTTGTTGCGTGACGCCCAATGATGCAGCAAGTTCTTCTTGAATCTGACACGGATAATCATCCAGTAAAGCGTCCAATTCCTCGTCTTCAAAACTTTCCGGCTTTCCGGGGTGATCTTTGTCTTCAACTCCAAAATCACCACTTTTGAACCATTTGAACCACTCGCGGCACGTCGATTCACCAATACATTCCGCACCATAAGTTTCCAAAAGCAAACGATAGGCCTCAGCCGCACTTTTCTTCATATAAAACAATAAAAGCAGCGCTTCCCGCAAATGACGTTTATTTGGCTGGAAACTTGCCATGATTTTGCTCGATAAAATGTACGACACCGATAGAACTGCATAAATATAACACTGCAAAGTTGTTGACAGATACAAAACCTACAAATAAAACACATGGGGTCTGACATTTCTGCCCAGGATCCATTGGTGGCGCCATCTCTGCCAAACGCTGGAAACTTACTTGTAGACCCAATAGTTTGAATGGTTCCCATTGAAATCCTTGCACACGCGATGCTCAAAATATACAATAGAAAAATGTTGAGCCAACACGACGCCAACGGCATCAAGACGATTAAAAATTAAGAAAAGGCAACGTCAATAACTATTTGACAGGCTCATTGAACTAAAGGCAGCTGAACGTTTCAATTAATATCGACAATCCAAGACTGGATAAATTGAAAACACAGGGACTCTAACTAGCGCAGTTGCTATCTGGTCCCGATAGCTATCGGAAATATCTACACCGCTTTGGGCACGATAGCTCACCTTTTTGCTCAGACTGTCCAAAGAAGGAAGACACAGAGCACGCAATATTCCATTGCACACGATTTCTGGAATGGAGAACTGACATACGAGTACCATACCGACGAGTACCATAACCGAATGTAGCCCTCAGAAGAAAATTGGATGGAGATTTGTGCAGCAGCGAAGGATCGAAGAAATAAGACGTGCATATAGAAGAAGATATAGCATAGATTGCCTACCAGCCCCGCGAAGTAATTCTTAACGGCTGTTTAATTTAGTACGTGGGCGTATTCTTGAAATCGATTGTCGGTAGCGCGGGCTTTTATCTATGAACATTACACACCCTTTCGGGCAACAAAAGAAAATCAAAAGAGGAGAAACTGCGCCTATTTGAATGCGGATTTTTCATCGATAGAAGAATTAGACAAAAAGTTTTGAGCTTCCAGAAGCCTGTGAGTGAACAACTGCATTCAATTCAGTGACATACGAAATGCGATGCTACAATTTCAGAAGCCAGCTGCTCAGTTCTCCAAAACACAGTTGTCGTCAATTTTGCTTTCGAGGCGATCTTCTTGACGGACTGCACCTGTAAGTCAAAGTACGCTGTGATGGTCTTTTACTCCTTGTACTTTCTCATTTTCGTCTGCGTTTTCTGAACGTGTAAAAGTATTCCGCAGCACTGGCGCTGACGTGATTGCCTGTTCGACAGATCCTCACTTCACTACCCAAACAAGTTGCTATTGGATCCTTTGACATTCCCTTACTCGCTCGATGATAAATCGATGAAAATTGCGCTGGTGTGGTGAAATTTACGTTAAATCACTGTAAACTACTCGCTAGAAGGTCGTTATGTCTATGCAAGGCTAGCTACAAGCTTTATAGTTCACAGTTGAGTATGTTGAAATCTGTCCAGCAGGACAATGCCTTGACTAGAAGGAAAACTTATACAACAAATCACCGTTTACAGATTATATATGTAGTTTCCTTAAGTGCCAGTATCCTAAGTACATTGAAAGAGACCATATTTGAGCTCATATTTGAACTTAGTAGCCCGCATAACACCACCTCCGAGAGCTGACTTATCCTGATCGAGATGCCATCGTAGTCTGCGTACGTTTCCCACACCGCAACTTCAACAGAGGGACATCTCTTGATCAAAAGACATCTCCTGACTAAAAAACTGTCACCCAAATTGACCACGCTGTGATCGGCAGTAGACACAGTTCCAATATTTTGGATGTACGAAAGTTCTGAGGAGCTAGCATCCATTCAGAACACTACTTTGCTGTAGTCAAGGAGCGAATGCGGAAGATCGTAAGAATAAGAGACTGTTTGACGCGCATCTGATGTGCTAGGTTTCACGACAACTAACACATCGTAACCGCTGGCTTCATGAAGACTGTCGGCAAGTATATGTCACGAAACAGATAGCATACGGAGCGACGCTACGAAGAAGCTCAATCATTGGAGGGGTACTGCTGCAGTGTTACAGTCTTCTGCAGGCCTTTCAACGTCGAACGCGACAAACATTCCAAAGTCCGGCGGAATGAACCATGGTAATTTAGACGATGATCGACGATAACCCAATCTCTCGAACAAGAAGAGATTTGAGTGGCGATACCTAAACTAAAAACGTATAACCCTGCTGGAGCAGATGGATTCCTTGATGAATTATTTAGGGTTACTGGAACATACACTAGCTTATCTGCAAAATCTAGTCAGATGAAAGCACATAGGCCCTGTAAATGGAACCTTAATCGGGACCCAAGTCCACCTCGAACTGTAGGGCCACCAAAAGAACAGGATTAGAATGATTAGAAACTTGACGAATGTTCTTTGATTAATTCTATGATCTACAGGGAATGATCCGATTGAAGGGATTGTTTCAATAGGTCTTCTGCTAGTCCTTGCACCAAAACTACTAGAGCTTTGAGCTATCGGCGGGTAGGCGGCTCATTGCCTCCCAGATGTGATCCAGCTGATTTTCTTGTAGGTCTTGTGTTCAAATAGTGTATCTACGACGACTACGCGGTTGGCATTATTTCAATCGGAAGTCAACTTGCCATTATCAGTTTGGTATCTAAGGCCATGTACAGGCGTCAAATCTTTAAGCAGAGTTGCTATCTACTTCGGCAGTGATATCTCCCATTCCATTAACTGATGGTTTAGTCATTGGAGTTTAAAACTATATGGGAGCTGGTCTTTAATTTTCGGTTTATACAAAGTTGTCATGGCGGAGACCCGCGCTGCTAGTGCTATTCTTCTCCTAGTAGGGTTTGACAATGTTCCCGGTCGGCGAATAGTACTTACCAGCATCCCTTTATCTTACTTCACTCAGCCTCAAGATGTTTATATTTTAAAGCCTGAGTTTTCGCTCTCAAGTTAGAAGGTTTCGCTGTCCTGAAAACCTTCTGCTCACGATTAGTTGAAGGTATGTAGTTTTCTCAATAACCATCGTTGATTTTTGGTTTGGTTTACTACCAAATATATACAAGTGCAGGGGCTATTTTTTATTACATAGCAAATCAGTCAGAAGGTTAAATGTCTACGAAGTCTTATACTAATCATTTCTTTCCAATGAATCAGATGAAAGGTTAAAATTCGAGTCTGGCTTTTAAAGAATGACGACGCCCGCCTCATATCTTGTTGATTAATTTTCAACCCGACTAATCAAGATACAAAACGGACGTTACCATTCTCACAGAATTTTCTAAATCCTCCTCGGATCTAGGGAAAAGAGATTCTATCTCTGTAGGAAAAGGACATCGCTTGGTTGATTTCAATCCATTGAATTGCAACTGCGAACCTATTGCCTAAAAAGGATACCATTCTTGTTTATAACATAGAGAAAGCAACCACACTGTGGTCATCACGAGCAATTGTAAATGTAATGAAGATTTCGAGGGACTTACTTATTTGTGGAGAGTTTAAGGTTTCGTAACTGATCTGATCTGATATGTAGCTCACCATCAATCTATTCAAACTAAAATCAAACAATCGTTGTATCGAAAGGAAACCCTAGCTTAGCATTCTTGAAATTAGCTTCGTGTCTTTCATTCAAGAGTCCCGTTCATCCACGTAGATAAACACGATATCTCCTAGATGAGCAAAGCACATATTTCACGAATAGATGTGTCTATAACTCAGCGATTCACCGCAAGCTGTAGTAAAAGTATTCAACAATTCCTTTCACCAACCAACCATCAGCAACAGCCTCCCACAGTGGAATTCTCAAAACGTTTTTTATATAAATCTGATGATCCTTCATCCTACCTCTGAATGTCGAATAACAATTACGACAAACCTCGCGTCAACCGCGTATGCCGTTTTACCAATAAGCTACCTAAGGTGCTCAACGCCACTACCACAAACTACAACGAGTAACCGCTAAAAGCCAAATGCTACAAACATACGAATATAATAGCGACCACGCAGAGTCCACGTTCTATACCCTCCATTCCCAAGGGGTAGGGTGAGACCATCTCCAATTGCATTTACCAGTTAATTGGCAACTGTGACTTTGGCGGCGCGCAGCCAAATACCCCTTAATTCAATTAGAAACCACAGACCACACACATGCTATAAACGGATCTGAAGAGTCCTTAGCAACTCGGCGAGTTCGAGGACCACACACAATGCTGAATGATGGAGCATTTAGTGAAATTCTGTGGTGGCCTGGTGGTCATTTGAAATTCCAAAATGCGAACATAAGGACTTAAAAACGAAATGAAGTTAACTCGAGGGAATGTATACCGTCAGTCTACCTTCAGTCTACAACTTAAAGATAAACTGGAAAATACTGGCGCTGCGGAAACACCTGTCTTACTTCGAAACCCATTCAAGCAACCCAGTTGCACGGGGGGGATATAAGATACTCCTCAAATTCAGGCCAATGGTTTTCCACATTTTCGGTTTCTTGAAGTGTGAACAAATTTATCGCTTAATCGAGAAACAAAGTATCTACAAGTTCGTATTCAATCCACCGAAAAAAAAGAAACAAACAGTGGAACGGGAAAGGAAATTTTCCCCCAAATTTGCTTCGATTCAACCACAAAACTCAATGCTAAACGGTGTAGTCGTACCTTTACAGGCTTAGATACTAGTAAAAGTGTACAAGTGCACAATTCGGGTTGTTCCTTGCAAAAACGACGATAGTTCAATGTTAGTCGGCACAAGTACGCACTTCACAGCAGAATGGTATGGTTATGAAATTTTGTGATACAGTGATGCCTATCAGTGGGCCGAGAAAAAATATGTATGTTAGAGAGAAGTGGAGAAAGCAGTAAAGAAGAACTGGCAAATATGTCTGATAAAATGAGGGCTTATGTGCAATAGCCTTCGTTTATGTCGGAATAGAGTACAGGAGTCTATTGCACTCAATGTAAGATGACTGCCACGACTTTCCAATCAGCGCTTAGCACCTTCAAAATGGCTTGAGCGTAAATCGAACATTAATTAAAGAAGTGCACCCCGGGCCGCAGTCACTTTTACAATAAGTGGACTCATTAAATTCAGCTTTCTAAATGCGCTTTATTGCATTCTCGAGGCCTTAAAGCGAAACCATTTTCAGTATCATCAGGATTGAGCATTCCTTCACTTGGAAAGAAGACGCTAGTTTTAGCAACGGGTACTGAAATCTATGGTTTTCGCCACCGCAAAAATCTAGCTCTACATGCTAGGTCAAATAAAAAATGCTGGTCGAAGTCAGTCCTAGAAAAAGGGAGAGTCTAATTCCGATGCCATTGCGTCAGGATTCATTTCTGTAATATCGAAGTCAAATAGTTGTCGACGCACATGGTTAATTAACGAGTTGTTGAGAGTTGATAGTATAGCCCACGGTGTGAATATGAAGGGTAGTGCTTCATCAGTGTATCTAAAAAAGAGCCTGGCATACTTAGCTTCGTCGAGGAAACAATGATTCAAGCCAGTCGGCTTCCTCATTCTTGTGGAGATAGTTTAGAGAGGATTGACTGCAAACTCATATTCTTACAACCATTAAATACATCTACTCGTACTATAAAGTAGTCTGCGGTTCAGAGCAAAGCGTCGCCAGGTATAACCTCATATAGATAACAGCATATGCTCGTATTGGCGGCAGCCATCATCCCCTTTCAACTTTCTGCGTACTATCATTACACAAATTATAGTAAGTAGTCTGGGCGGTGTTACCCAGGAGTACACTGCGCTAAAGGCTATGTTGTCGAAGACAGCCGTAATGTCAATGAAAATGACCAATACGCTTTCGAGTGCACTTTCATTTCTTCCGCGATCTTGAAGCGCAGTCTTACAGGATCTTCCGCGTTGGTATTCACGTCGCGCCTTAGACAGTTACCCGTTCTGTCTCCGCTTCTAAGGAAGGAAGAATACTGATAGGTCCAAGGATTTTAACGAGAGAGAAATCATAGATTTTGGTGATCATTTTTCCAACTTTTTCGAACCTAGACATGGTAGTAGCTGTTGCCACTTGGCGATACTTACTTACTTAGGTGGCGCTACAGTTAGGGGTAAGCCTGGGCCTCGACTAACAAGCTTCCCCAGTTAGTCCGATCCTTTGCTAGTTATCTCCAGTTGCTCACAATAAGCCGATTGTGGCTATCTCTTGTATAACTTGTATAGTTCGTCGTTGAATCTTTTCCTTCAAAGCCGGTCAACGCAAACGGGACCGAATATTTTTCGAAGAAATTTCCTCCCGAAACGACTGAGGATATATTCATCCGGTTTCGATAGAGTCCATGCTTCAGCGCCATAATGTAGAACTAGGATGATCAAGCTCTTGTATAGAATTCCCTTGGATGTTCGGGATATGGCCTTACTAATCAATTGCCTTCTTATTCAAAAGAAACAGCGATTGGCAAGTGTGACTCTTTCGTTTATTTCTGCGGTGGTGTTGTAAGCACAATTCATGGCAGAGCCAAGGTAGACTAAGTCTCTTACAACATCGAAGTTACAGTTGTCGACTGTGAAGTTCTATTGGTATGGTGGTGCTTTCCTGCTGTATGCTGTCCATACACTTGGTTTTGCCGTTATTTATGGTAGGCAGCTTCCGTTTCAATGCCAGGGAACTCACCGGTGACAGCACCTGAATCGCAGGTGCTGTGCAGCATTCTTCATCAAATCAGAGATTTCTTAGTGATGATAGGGTGAAACCTGGCACATCAGTTGCGGCGTCTCTGATGGCACGTTGGCAGCGTTGGAACTGGTCATCGATACTTGATGCTGGCAGCATTGGTGTCTTTGGAATATTTCGGAATACGCGTTCGGTGGAGATGCTGGCGGTCTCTTGCGATTGCAGCTTTTCTGCGTTATATCTGATGGATTGGTCCTGTAGAAATAGGGTAGGCGTTGAGAGGTGTCAACCTAGCTCTAACTGTTTCTACACATCAATTGTAATTATTATACATCCAATTTGTAACCATTAACTAAAATTGAGGGCTACTCCGACAGCGTTTGGGAAAAGAGATGGTGGCGGATGAGCCTTAATGGACCAATCGCAGCGCTTACATTGCCGATCAGATTACTGGCTTCGGTCTAACGAGCCACTCATGCTAGGGGTATGTATAATGGAACTGATTGGGAGTTGGTAACTGCATGGTCAATAAAAACAAAAACTAAGTTACGACACAACAACTAGCCTCACATACGGACGGACCTATTGCTAAAAACCCCTGTAAACGAAAGAGGGACAACCTACTTCGGATCCTCAAGTGGAATGTTAGGTACCTTAATAGGCCCCGGACTAATGCAAAGCAGCCGGACATAAAGAGGATGAAAAACTGCGACATCTATTAGGACGATTGTTACCGACGGCAATTTGGATGCGGATTTGTTATTAGAAGCTGTACTAATCAAGAAGTCTTGAGTTTCCGGCATATTAACGAGTCTTGTCACAACCCGTATTTGGGCTAAACTTGCCAACATTAGGAGAAAGATGATGACATCGAAGTTGGCTTCAACGAGATGTAGGAGCAGACTTACGAGCAGTACCCTTGCCAAGACATTGAAATTGTCTTCGGAAATTTTAATGCAAAGCCAGGAAAAGAGGAAATCTTTAGTAGCACTGTCGGAAAGAATAGCCTGCACTACACCACCTCCGATAACGGATTCAGGCTAATAGGTTTGCGGCGTGGCGAAACATTGTCGTAGTTAGCACGCGGTTCCCAAATTTCGATATTCGTAAGTGGACATGGAGAACTCCTGATCAACCAACCGTCACTTAGATTGACCAAACACCGATTGACGCAGGGCACGCCTTCAGTATTATGAACGTTTTGAGCAGCCAACATCGAGGACTATTATTTTTCTCTACCCAAGGTACGGTTGCGGATACCCTATCATTGCTGAAAAACATCTGCTAGCAGAAGAAGAGAGACGACCGCCGGTTTCTCAAGAGCAAAAAGAAGGAGCATTAGAAGAGCGCGGTCGAGGAAATTAAGAGATGCGACTCCAGGAATGAGATTCGGAAGTTTTACCAAAATCTAAAAAAAAATTGCCGCGGTTATAAACCCCGAACCGAAGACTGTAGAGACGACCAAGGGAATATATTAGTAGAGTCGCAGTCCATGCTGAGAATTGCGAAGAAGCATTTCTGTAGGCTGTATAACGGCGATGTAGAACCAAATACCTCTGTCAGGCAGAATGAACCTTTCAACCGTCCGCCCGACCTGGATGAAGTGAAGATAGTCATATTTAAGCTTAATTCCAACAAAGCTGCTGAACCGCACGCCCTGACTGCAGCGTCCTTAAAAGCTGCAGACGGTGACTTACCAAGTCATAGCATACACTAACTCATCGGTAAAATTTGGTCGGACAAAAGTATACCCGATGAATGGAACCTCAGCATTGTTTGCCCGATCCTCAAAAAAGCAGGCCCCCTGAACTGTGCCAACTCCAGAGGCATCCGAATTCTTAACATCGCTTTCATAATTCAATCTGCCGTATTTAGTTAATGCCTAAAGCCGTTCGTCAACAACCTGGTTGATCCATATCAGCACGGCTTAAGGCTAGGAACGTCCGCTATAAATATTCACACTACTGCAGATCTTGGTGAAAATCCATGAGCTACAAATTTACACTCTACCCATTCATTTATTTTAAGGTCGCGTATGACAGCATACCATACCAGAGAGAAATTTCTAGTTTTGGCATCCCTGCCAAACTCGTCAATTTGTGCAGGATGAAAATGCAGAGTGCACGCTACTCTATCATGGTCGGTAAAGAACTCACCGAGGCATCTGATGTCAAAAAGTATTTAGACGAGGCGGCATCGACTTAGCCAGAAGTGCGAAGGTCCAACGACTGAGGTGCCTAGATCATGTAGAGCGGATGGCCACCAATACTCTGGTCGGAAAAATCTTCGAATCCGCCGTCGAGGGACAGCGCATTAAGCGGCAGGTGGCACACCTAAGTGGAAGCGGTCCTCAATCAACTTAGCTTGCGAAACTGAAGCCATCTAGCTAAAGGTAGAGTTGACTGGAGACGTTTGCTGGTTGAGGCCCAGGTCCACCGCGTACCGTAGCGCCACCTTAAGTAAGTGAGTACTCTTGCTGCTTTACAAGAACCAAATTATGCATATTCGTTCCGTTGATGTATTGATGCTTTCAAGAATAGGTGGGGACATGACACAATCTGGAAGTGTGAAATTATTTACACAATGTGTAGCAAGCAGATTGGCCTTGTTATCATAAAAAGGCTTTGGAATAGAGAATGTAACAGAATTTCTTTTGTTTTTGACTTTGTAGCATTTTTTAGCCTCAGTTTTTGCTCGTATTCATGTTTTGCGTGCTTAAGGCAATGCATTGCAGTCATTTCTGGCTTGTTTGAAATTTCTTGCAGTTTACAGAGAAACTCAGGATTGGGAGAATGCAGTCAAATTCTTTGGGTTTTCCTCTGTCGGATTAGCCTTGTAAGACCGAAAAAAGAGTTATATTACCCTGTATCCTCTTTACTTGATACTGCTCATCCTGCGTGGGATATAAGATCTCAAACCACGGTTTAGCATAGTTTAATTCTAATTTTACCACTTTTCGGTGGCACTGTTAGATAGCCATCGAAGCTATTAGAACCATAAGCTGCTTACAAAATGCTGCATGGTACATTAAATAATGCACAGCGCATCACTAAATCATGTGTGTGGTAACAAGAGTCGCTTTCGTGATCAAACTGACTACCAACTGCTTAGACTATCGCTGTTCAATTTTGGCTGAAACCATAAACCCCCAAATAGCACCTTGAAGTGCTCAATGTGCTACTCACAAGTGGGGTTGATTGCCAAACCCTTGCCATTTGGCATTTACCAATCATCCCCTTTCCACTGCCCCTTTACAATTTCAATTCTGTACTTTCTGCAAACGGAACTACAACACTTTCATCGGCTTTCACTGGTGAAAGATGAGAAACTCAGTATGGGTATGCAGGTGGCCACTAGCACGAGGTTCTGGAATAGCACTGACATGGTAAAAATATTCATACAATTGCTCAACCGACCAAGAAGCAATCGCTGCCGGCAATACCAATTTATATTCTTACCTTTCAAGTACACACGTACGGAATGTATAAGTACGAGTATGTAAGTTTGTAGTTCTTCGATCTTCGGGTGTAGGTTGTTGTCGTGGTCGCTGCAGGTAACTACAGTCAAGTTGGTAAACCAACAAGAACCCTTGCATGGAATGTATGTTATGTGTGTACATTCCACGAATTGTGCAATAAACAATACAAGGACCGGTACTGCGACCGACTAGGGTAGCCGAGGAAGGGCTACCAACTCTGGAACATGGTTTACTTCATGCATACCGAAACAATGGTCGATGGTCCATACTCTGATGGTTGCGGGGTTGTATTCCAAAAGACTGGCCAGATTCTTTCATATTCTCGTTTCAGGTAGTAGCACAGAATACCATCAGAGATGGCCAAAAATATGACTAACAAAAAAGTATATCGCCTAAGTTATGTGTAAATAGGCAGATGCTTCTCTTCTCTTGGAGAAGGCGTTTTTTTTTTTTTTCAGGAATGAGGAGGATGATACGTAGTGCTACTGTAGCTGAAGTTTTGAAAAACAGGGTTTATAGATTGAGCAGAAACAATTTATGGGTTACGGGAAAATTGAAAGAAAAACAGAAAACACTCCAACTCTGAGTTGAGATGCTGTAGGCAGGTGGTTTTTGAAATAATGGTTTTGCAAGGACTCGGAATGGATTGGCCAGATTTTGTATTGTCGGATTTGCACTTATCTGATTCATAGGCATTTCGATTGTTTGCCTAAATGAATGGGAATTTCATGGAATCTTGTTATGTAGATATTATGGACTGAGGCTGTATCAAAAACAATTCAACTTGTTCAACTGGAAGCGGTTTTAGATGCCGGAAATAATTTGAGACCTGAATAAATGTATAGTAAGGCGTCTTCCGTCCGCAAATTGTAAAGAGGACCACTGGTCTAACTGAGTAAACCGAAACAAAACCGGACACTGGATTGATCAGTAATAAACTAAAAAACATGTATCCATTCAAGTTCAACAAGGTAGGCTTATACAAGGTGACGCAAAATTAGTCACCCTATCGGAAGATGGTATAATTTTTGCAAATGGCATCGTACATCAATCATATTTGACGTTTGTGAACTAGACTGCTACAGTATACAAACAGACATGCAATTGAGCACTATACTCTGCAAGAGCGTGGAAGAATTGTGTCGATGTTTTTGACCAATAATCGGTCGGTGGTGTTAGCGCAGCGTGAATTTCGACGGCGATTTCCTAATCGTGTCGCGCCAACCGGGCAAACATTTCGGCGCTTAGCTACTCGACTCGAGTGGAATCACAGGATACCCTGCAGAACCTGGCCGCCACCGGACTAGTCGTTCGGCCGAGAATATCGAGGATGTGGCTTCCAATGTTGCTGAGAACGAAGAAACATAAACCAGACGACGGGCCATGCAATTGTGCATCAGCAGACGGACCCTACAGGAAATTTTAGTGAAATACTTACACATGTTCCCGTACAAAGTGCAAACAGTGCATCAGTTAATGCCTCCTGACCGTCAGTCGCGTGTGAATTACTGTAAAGCCATCCACAATTTCAACAACGAAGAGGACGATCTTGTGTCGAAAATCATCATGAGCGACGAAGCGCATTTCCATTTCCACTTAAGCGGTTACGTCAATAAGCAAAATCTTCGTTTCTGGGGCACTGAAAATCCGCGTGTGATGCATGAAGAGCCATTACATCACGCGGGAGGAGTGATTGGGCCGTATTTTTTAGAGGACGCCATCGGCAATACACTCACTGTTACTGGCGAACGCTACAGGGCTATGATAAACGACTTCTTAGAGCCAGATGAGCATTGGACATGTGGTTTCAACAAGACGTTGCAACCGCACACACAGCACGAGCCATAATGAATATTGTGAAGGAAGCGTTTCCTTATCGCGTAATCTCCCGTTTAGGCTTTGTCATGGTCAGCAAGATCGCCCGACTTAATTATTCCAGACTTCTTTCTGAAGTCGCGGGTTTATGCCAAAAAGTCTCAGATAATAGCAGGTCTTACGGAGAATATTCGACAGGAATGCGAACAGTTATCACCGGAAATCTTACGGAAAGTCATGGAAAATGCGATAAAACGAGCACAAATCAACACTGGCGGCAACCACTTGGCGAATATCATCTTTTCCACTTAACAGAAATTGTAAGAGTCCAAATAAAGATTTCCATCACTCAAAATCATTTTCTTTTATTTAGTAAAAAAGTAATTCAAAAACAAAATTGGATGATTAATTTTACACCACCTTGTAGTATCTCAATTGAAAATCTTACATCTGTGGGGGCTTGCAATCAAAACCGGAAGGCAAACGGGCGGGTTTACTTCGGGTTGAAAAGACTTGATGGGACATACATTATCAGGGAACACCGAGCGGATATCCGTCAATTGAAAAATCAATAACTTGTGTGTGAATTCTCTACAAGGTGCTGTGTACACACAAACACCTACCGTCTTACGCCATGATTGCCGAGAAATATGGGGGAAGTATCATCATTGACAGGATACATGGATCATTGGAAGACGATCTAGAATACTACCAAGAAATCTCCATGTACGAGTAGCATAAGTAGACCTCTATAGGGCCCTGGAAACCGCACAGCTAACTTACAAAACTTACAAAACTAATCCATGCACAGTAATATTTTCGAACCTTATATTGAAATTGTAGAAAGTTACAATTAAAAAAACCATGTGGTTAGTGAGATTTGTACGAATAAAGCCACTTTGTTTGAATCAATTTAACAAAACTCTAAATGAGAGGTTTTTGTTCAAAAAACAAAGGTGATAAGCCTTTCAAAACTGAATATCTTCCTTTGAAAGAGGCTTCTTACCAATTATATCCTATGCGCCAGTTGTCTGGTGAAACTAGCTCTCACAAAAGTACGTCATTGCTACTTTTACCAGAGTTTAAAGAACAGTCTGTCTCGGCAGCATGGACTATGCTCTAGACGCGCTGGTGAATCTCCCTCACCTCGTTGATACAACATGCACTAAAGTTTTAATGACTTTGCGTGCCGATCATCTTTCGACTTTGGCCCTACGGACATGCCGTCTGATGCAATGACATCAGAACTTACGTTGAGGAGAAAACGAAGTACGAAATCGAGTTTCCCAGGGCCTAGGAATGGCTTTAGCCAGAATATAAGCTAGGAAAGGAAGGTAGTCTGGTCTTCACGAATTACTTCCCCAATCGTAGCGCATGTCTTTCTGGAAGTCGACAATGCAAATCTGGCATTGTAAAACTTGGATGAAGTAAAGGGTGATCACATAGCAATGATAGTTATACCAATTGTTATACTTCAGCAGCTGTTCCGGCTCAGTTGTAAATACGCAACTTGAATTTCGTCGTGAGGTCGGTCATCATCATGGCTTCAGTGTGCAGGCAATTCGTCACACCGTGGAAAAGTTTGAGCGAGTTTCTGGATCTTAAGCCACCAACCAGATAAAGATTGGTGTGAAATGCAGAATACGTAGCCGCCATAGCGGCCAGTATCGAAGAAGACCCAGAAATGTCGATTCGGCGCCGATCAACTGAATTGGGCATCATCAGAATATCAAGCCGGCTTATTTTGCGGTTGGATTTATGTCTAAATCCGTACGAGATATTGGTGACGAAAGAATCACCATAGACAAAGCCATGTTATATCAACACGCAAAATTTCAGTTATTGGAGAGAACACAATCCACGAGTGTTCGGCATCAATGCATTTACAAAGATTGACTGTTTGATGCGGTTTATGGCATGGCGGCATCATCGGACCTTATTTCTTCCGAAATGAGGAAGGAGACACAATTACCGTCAATAGTCTCAGGTATAGAGCGATGTTAAACGACTTTCTGTGCCAAGAGTTCGACAACATCGATATATCCGAGCTGTGGTTCCAACAAGACGGCACTACATTCTATACTAGCGATACAACGCTCGAAGTTGTGATGGAGAAATTTGGCGACTGGGTCATCTCACAGCGAGCGTTCATTAATTTGCCGCCGCGATCATGCGATTTCACACCACTCGATTATCTTCTCTGGAGCTTTGTCAAGTCCTTAGTGTATGCTAGCAAGCCAACCACTTTGGACGAGCTCGAGGCCAACATTCGACACGCTATTGCCGGATTGGAGCAAGTCATCAAAAAATTGGACCGACTGCTTGAAGCACTGCCAGCGAAGCTGAGGTGGCCATTTGAATAATGTTCTATTTCACATATAATGGCATGAATGTAGCTTCAAAATAAAGTCAGAATCATTTTTATATCTTACACCGTTGTTATTTTATTTAAATTTTTTTTTCTATCGTTCTTATCTGGTCTCACATTAAAAAATACTATCTTATTTAAATATTTATGATTTCAGGTCATATCGCCAGCCTCATGTTCATACTATACCTTGTCCCAAAATTTTACTTTTCACTTCCTTATATCGTAGTCCTTTGAATGCTTCAATTGCTTCAATTTAGGATGCCTAACGTCACATAAATGCAACACTCGGGTACCTTATTTTTTTAAAACAATTGCTGTTTCTTTTACATCGACTACTGAGTTTAAAGTTTATGCAACGTACATTATGAAGGATACCAAAGAGAATAAGGCAAAAATACTGCATTGTCCTTATGATTTTGTTGACAGTCGACGATTTTTGAGTTGATAACAATATGGGGACGAGCGGAAGATAGACATTTGTTTGTTAATTCTTTAATTGAACTTATTGTAGATTCTAAGAAAAGGTATGAGTGGTGGGTATATAATAGCAAATACCTGAAAAAAAAAATATTTTTTGAAAATTAGTTTGTCTGTAACATTAGTCCGCATATAACATAACATAATTTGTGACGGAAAATACATTTATGTAGCATTAGTCCGTATGCAGCAGGCCTTGTATCTGATTACTTTTTGTATTATTTGGCTTGATAGGTACGGTTGTACTGTTGAAGACATTGTCAGATTTATAGAGGAATTTCATTCGGATGAAGAAGAAGTTGATCGGATATATTTAGAATCTCCAAGATGAAGAACTTATCTGGAGAAGATTCAGGTGAAGAAGGTGGAGGTGGTGGGTTTATAGATTTACCAGTCAAGCAATTGAAAGCACCATGTGAGATTGTGCTCCGTGGAAATGTGGAAGAAGACAATACTCCATCTGTAGATGTTGATGAAGGACTGATAAATTATTTGAACGATGTTATGGATAACTCATTTCTTAATTTGGATGTCGAGCTCCTAGAGCAATCTTTAACTTTAACTCCATCTGCATCCATTCATTTAGTAACGTCAGATGCATGGGAGGGAGGATTTGTCAATTGTGAAATCAATTTTACCATTGTCTACTAATGTGACAAAAGGTACAACAAACGAAACAACGCCAACCAAAATTAATGTTCGTAAACGTAGTTTGAAAACGCAGACTCTTCGAGGGCACAGGCAGTTCGCCGCGTTCGATATTTCAGAGGGCAAGCAAACGAGGAACCTCAGCAAAACTTTGAGAAATCAGAAACGGAGAAAACGGAGAATTTCCTTCTCTTTCCGAAAAGGAAAAAGAACTGAGGGAACAGCAGGGCTTGTTTGGATCAATGTCGATGATGGAGCAATAATACCGCGCTTTCCTGAAGCCAATTACACCGATTGCCAAAAAACCGAGTCATATCAACAATTCGAGGAATTTGTTGACTTTTGTGAGGAAACAAACAAATATGCTGTGTTCCGAGGAGCTGCTAACCCAAACATCACTACGAACGAAATGCACGTCTATATTGGCATATTGATTGTCACTGGTTATAATACTCGTTCTAGCAAAAGAGACTATTGAGCTAAACGTGATGATATGACGGTTGGAATGGTTGTACAAGCAATGAGACGTGACAGATTCGAGACAATCAATCGTTATTTGGATTTTATCGAAAATAATTTGCAAGATCAAGATGACAAAATTTGGAAAATCCGTAAGATAACTGATGGCCTGAAAAAAAATTTCCATTCGGCGCTACACCTTAGTTACGATGAATCTACATATGGTGGAGTATTACGCAGACACGGCTGCAAGCAATTCATCAGGCGAAAACCACTACGTTTCGGCTATAAAATGTGGTCGCTAAATACACCTGATCGATATCTCATGAGCTTCGAGATGTACCAAGGTAACAGCCAAGGGCTAAACATGGATTATCCTGCAAAGTACGGTAAGGACGAAACACCATCGTTTTGTATACTCGACGAATTCAATGACGTTATAAGGTCTTTGCCGTTTTGTATTTATTTCGATAATTTGTTTACTTAGACTTAAACAAAGAGGATACAACGGGACCGGAACCATCCGGGAAAGTCGCATTCCAGTTTATTGCTCTCTAAAAAATAAGAAAGAATTGAAGAATACAAAGCGGCGTACAATTGAGTTCTCGAAATTAGTTGCAGCAGATATTTATATTTATGGCCGGTGGAATCGAGTTCTTTGAGCCTTAGATAATGTTTTTCTTATACGCTGATGACATTCTGTCAGAATCACCAACGATGATGTAAATATTGATTAATAAATTAGACCAATATTGTGCTTTTTGAGACCTAAAAGTCAACACGGTCAAGTTCAACATAATGGTGGTGCAAAATGAAAATAACCATTGCCCAAAATGGACATGGCAAGAATGTGAAGGGAATGCGAAGCAGTATAAATAACTCGGAGTCAAGGCAACACATCGACTAACTCCTAGCAAACGTCTGGAAGGAAAGTTAAGAGAAGCCATAAGGGCAATACATTGCAACTGGAAAGACATTCTTTGTAACAAAAACATTCCATTAAACGCAAAGTAAAAAGTTTAGGAAGCAGTAGTAAGCACTATCATGTGCTATGTGGCTCAAGTATGGGGTATTTTTTAGTACGAATAAACTAAAAAACTGCTAGGAAGATACGCCAAACTATGTGCTTCACTTTGAAACCGGTCTGCCACCACCGTATATTTTTACATTAAGGCTACATTTCATTTAGATTGTAAAAATAATGTCACTCCCGAGTCAACGCCTCCCGCATGTAGTTGCAATGCACTTACTACGACGAAAACTTCAATTCTCCAGTGAATGGATTAGGTTATTGAGCGAAGACGATATCACCCTGATAGGCTACAATGCAGTATCTTAGAAACAGGCCCTTCAGGAGCTGATGATGAAGATCGATCTATCCACCCGTGTCGCTTTTACAAAAAGAGCACAGGAAAGTCTTACAAGGAACACATACCGGTCCATGAATATGACCTCGGGGAGAAAAATTATTTTCACGACCAGCACAGCTTAAGTATTCTACTTAAAGGCTAAAAGTGAGCTTTTCCGATTAAATTACATGCCATATAAGCCGAAGGAAATCCGGAATGCAGTTTGTGCAATCCACGTGCTAAAGAAGACATTTATCACTTCATTGGAACATGCAGCATACTGAACGTGATTAGGAAAATTCACTGATGAAAAGTAGCCTGTCATCAAACGAGGTTATTTCAATTCTGAGAATGTGCTGGCGAACTATCTAAAAACTGCTTTAAAATATCGGAAATAAATACAGGATGAAACATTCAAAATACAGTTACATTAGATTTGTATCTATGGACTTACTAGTCAATATAATCAAATCGCATATTACTAAAGGGTGTTCTTTTAAGAGGTTTGGATTTTAAGCTGGCAACACTGTTTCTATAGATTGTCAATTTGACAGTTGATAGTTGATTTGTGGTTAGTACGTTTCGTCGACGAATAGACTAACGCCAGAACAATGCGTGGAATTTGTACAAACTTATTTTGAAAACCGTGGTTCGGTTCGCCAAACTTATCGTGCGCTACATCCATTTTACGGTCGATATAATCGTCCATTTGCGCAAGTTATTCGGAACGCGATGAATCGTTTTCGCACCACGTACACTCTAGTGGATAAAACGCATCCCCAAAGATGACAAACAGAGCGAACAGAAGGAGTTATTGCCGTTGTGGAGCGCAGTGTTGAGAACAATTCCAATGAGTCGATTCGCCATCGTGCACAGCAATTGGAGCTATACCTATCAACTTTGTAGAAGATTTTACGGAAAGATCTTGGCTTAAAAGCTTATAGATTCCAGCTTGTGCAAGAGTTGAAACCGCGTGACGAGTATACGCGTCGTATGGGCCGAAAACCTGATTCAGCTGGATCCTCATTTTCAACTCAAAATTTTGTTCTCCGATGAGGCCCAGTTTTGGTCAAATGAATATGTAAACAAGCAAAATTGCCGAAATTGGAGTGAAGGAAACACAGAAGCCTTTGTCGAGACCCCCTTACAACTATTAAAACTCACTGCTTGGTGTGCTTTATGGGCTAGTGGAATCATCGGACGATATTTCTTTAAGAACGATGCCGGATAGAATATTACCGTCGTTGGAGAGCGCTATAAAAACATGATTTCTGACTTCTACGATCCTCAAAAGTACGGCATTGGCATGACAGAGCTTTGGTTTCAACAAGTTGACACAACATGTCACACGACGCGCGACATCATCAATTTATTGCGGGAAACATTTGCTGAGCGCATAATTTCGCGTAATGGACCCGTGACCTGGCCTCCACGATCCTGTAATCTCACACCTTTGGATTACTTTCTTTGGGTGTATGTGAAGTCTATGTCGATAAACCAGATACGTTTGACGATTTGGAAGTCAACATTCGCCGTGTTATTGCTGATATACGGTCCCAGTTGTTCGATAAAGTTGTCGAAAATTGGACTACAAGATCGCGCTTTATTCGAGCTAGCATTCGATATCATATTTAAACACTAATGGCATAAAATTATCTATTAAATAAAGCTAATATCATATTAGATAATATCATTAACATTAGCTTGAAGTGTTTTATTTCATATTAAATTCGTATACCTCTAAAAAAAACACCCTTTATTACTGCTTATTCATGCTAAAATACAAAGTCTGCTCGGTTTTTACTCGAAAAAATAACGCAGTAGAGAATTACAACGATTTAGGTGACGCGCGCAACTGGAGATAGTTGGTCTAGATCGCGCTTAGAGGCTCAGGTCCCTCCCTCTATCTCACAAAAGCTCCAAAACTACATGAAACTACTTTTTTGTTTGTACAGTATCTTTGTGAAAAATTCAAGTTTTCAGCATCAAACAGATAACTTTTCGCACACGTTACTCGCTTAGGAAATTCACTACCGCTTTACCATTACAGATCGTAAAAAAAGGACTGAAATCCATCTCCAATTAAAACAATTAATCCATTCTAAATAAACACTAACCCGAAAACCAAATTTACATTTGCATGTCTCACAATCGACTATGACAATGCTATGATTAAGTAAAAAGTTTGCATGAGTAATGAGTCAAAATTGAGCTTAAAACAGGAATGGTATACCGGACTCTTGGTGAACCGAAACCTCCTAGTGGTTTTTGTCAACCTAAAATGGAAACGGAATATGCCAATGATCGCTACGATCGAGTAGACCACAAAAAAACTGAAATTATTTGTTTGCATATATACGAGTACTATGTGTAAGGGGCTAGTGTATCCAAACCTTATCAGAAAAAAATAATCCGGTCTAGGTTTCAACACACAATAGAAGCCACGCTTGAAAATTCCAGGCCTGTATAGAATATTTTGGACTCTCGTCATTAATTGGTTAACACAGAAATGGCTGGGAAAATGTCTTTCGCTGTTTAGTGGATGTACTCAACATTTTCTTTGCTTTCTCTCCTTTTTTAATTTTTTTGCAACGCAATATAAAAATAAGACATTATATTGAGCTGTATCTAACATATTTTGGACAACCAAACTAAACTAACAAGCGTGATACGAATATTCCATCGAACGGACAAAATGCAGCACATACGACAACAACGAAATTTTTACCAGGACGCATGGACAAATAGACGTGCGATCATTTGGAAGCTCGTGTGATATTGGCCTTAGTACTGTTTGACTATCCTTGAGTGTATGGATGAGAGCGCCTTTTATTTCTATTTCAAGAATAGTACTGGTACATTCTTTGATTGCCTGAAGCTCAGACTGAAAGACAGTGGTACATTTTCCATTGGCCTTACAATGTTTGTACTCGTATATGGGCCATGGATATCTGAACATACTCCAGTCTCCCTTTGTATACCACTTGTTGCTTTAAGATTTGATGTCAGGTTTGGGAAGGCCCATGCTTATCGATTTGGCATCACTAGGCTGAGCTTCGCGTCAAATCATAATGCATTGTACTTGGAAAGGGGTTTTTTACCGCGCGGATTATGTCGAGTTCAGGAATCTCTGAAAGAATCGGCGTTCTTCTAAGACTAAAATCGACAACTGCAGACCGTTCAAAGTTAATTGAAAGGTTTCCTACAACGCATCAGTCAGGTACTACTTTAGGGACAGTTATCTTTCTGTTTGAGTATTTACATTTCGCATCGGTGACCAAGTCACCAGCTAGGCCAATCGCTTTATAGCAAAAATTTTCTTTTTTAAGCAGTAAGTCGTCGATGGGAAATGACCACAGAAGGAATGAAAGAACAACTCCCTGTGGACATTGTTTGACTGCTGAGACAGTAATTGATGTCTCACCGGAAGAAGTCGTTATTCTACGGTTTTCTAGCATCACTCTCAACCATTTGCGGACAGGGTGAACAATACCCATGAGTTACAGGCCTTTTGACATAGAATCGTACTCACTATTGTCAAAAACATCTTCAGTATCTAGGAAAGCACATAATGCGATCTCTTTTAATCGATAGGCCTTTTTTATCTTCTTCGATTTAGAAGGGCGCCTTCCTTAGATTGTTCTGGTGCATATTTTTATCTAAGAATTTTCCGATATTAACATTTATTAGTCTTGCCATTTTTATAATAAAAAAATCGATGTCAAGCTTATAAGATGATCGAATTTATATAGTAGCTCACTAGGATTGTTACCTGGTCCGCGTATAAAAACTATGTCCACCTTCTCCCAGGTTTGTGGGACCTCAGATTGAAGCTGAAGCAAAATTAGACAACTGTAGTTGGTAGAATGGAAACCTGCCTTTTTTGAATTAGAGCGGAAGAGTTTCACCGGTTCCCTGTTTCTTGAAAGGGCGAAATGAGTGATGGCCCATTTAACTTTGACTTGACCGAACATCCTTCTAGACAGACCTTTCTGCTGTCGTTATGATAGATACTAAGATCAGCACTAATATTTGGGTATATTGAGTCATAATCGAGCTTGGGAAGTATACCACCAGCGGAGTTCCTAACATTTATTCTCGACTAGATGTGAACGTAACATCTGATTTGAATAAAAGACCCAGACTGTTCGAAGGGTCTTTAGAGAAAACACCTTTTGGTAATGCGGGACTGTCGATGGGTTTATTATATCGATCGCTCATTTACCAATAACGTATTCTGGTTACAAATCATCGCTTTTGTTTGTGCCACTACTGCCCCAGGCGAGTTTTATAAGGTCGTATACTGAAACAATAGAGTATTATCTTCATCACAGGAGAAGTAAGTAAACGCACACTAACTTCCGTAAAGCTCGTTCCTTCGGAAGTCCTTGGTGTTGAATTCTGTAATGAGAAGGTATTTCATTTCAGAGCTGACTAATTCCGCCCTTGGCCTGAAATCTCCTCCGGAGTATTATAAGTTTTTGTCTACAATATTAAGGCCAAAGACAACAGTGCAGGGCTGTTGGGTAAAATGCCGTCTTCAGCACAGGTTTTGCTAAAGATGTCCGAGGCAACTTTAGTGTGGAGTACGTTACCTTGCTGCGCTATTAGAGGGGTTATCTTTCGCAACAATACTCCAGGTTTATTCACACCTTCGCAACGTACGCGCCTTGGAATTTTTTCAGTGGCAACAGTAGCGGGGCTACTAGTTTTGTTTCCAAACTTTTCAATATGTTACTGGTAGCTACAGCGAGCACGGGTGCTGTAATTCATCCAGTCCAGGACTAGAAAATTGAGGATAGGGCTCAAGACATTTACAGAGAGTTGCGTCGTGGAAGTTGATGCACCCGTTTTTATTGCAAGTATCTTTATTGTGTCTACATATATTGATTCCCAAGGGTAGGCTTTACTTTAAAAGAAACTCACTAGTTAGCAGAGCCCGTTTTGCTGGTAGTAGGCCTAGGATTAAATTCGGACGTCACTTGCTATACGAAGTTCGAATGACTAAGAGTATCCTTTTATTCATGCATTCCTCGGTATATGTTATGCCGTCTTGGATTAGTGAGTCTTTCACGTTGTTCAGTTTAGCCGGAAGTAATGGTGGCTGCCTTCACGTTATAAAAGAGTCGATTCGAGAGTGTCCAAAACGTGTCCTTATTGATCGGTCTGCTAGTTATAATCCTGGTTCAAGTTCTAAGAAGCCAACCGCTGTATTTATATTCAAAAATAATGTTGACAATGCAGATAATAACATGCCTACCGATGGCGCATGTGGCTTGGCCTATATGCAGTCCAGACAATTTTTGGGAATTAAAATTAATATCTCACCAAACAACCGACAGATTGAACAGATCTTGTCATAGCGGCGTGTATTCAAGGTCCCATCTCATTAATTGAATCATGTCTTGCCGAACGCTCCCTTACACTGCCAGAAAACCGATAGTACTCTTCGACGTGACATTTTTGTTATCTAGGATAATACCAAGATACTTAGCTTCCTACCCACCAAAAACCTCTTGAGAGGTCTGTGTTTGACCCTGTAGCACCACTTGGTATGCCTATTGCTCCCTGACATTTATAGTCAGTGTTAACTAGGTCCAAGTGTAGCCCTTCAACTTTGGGCCTCCCCCAGCATTTTGTTGATTGGTGGTGCTTATAACAACCAGAGCTGTAAAGTGATATTGAACTGCCCAGAAAAATGCGCATTCATCACCTGAGATGGCTACGGCTAGGGTCGATTAATTTTAGCATTCCTGTCCGAAGAGGCTTCAATTTATCCCCATATGGCAGTAGAGAAGACTTAGTGCCTTTGGTGGGGCCCACTAAAGCGGAAGAGGACCTCAACCAGAGGCAGTTAGCCAAGAACGGCAGTAATCAGCGAGGTGTATCGGTTGAGGCCCACGTCCTTCCTGGACTGTAGTGCCATCTGTAGGTAATTAGTGAGATGAAGAAACTGCACTATACTGGCATGTTTTGCAGGCTTTCATTTTCGTTTGAGCTACCAAAGATGCCCTCCTAATTTTTTCGTATGTTCTACCTAGAAAATCGTACAAGCTATACTTGGTTCTATCTTGTTCCGTCCTCTTCTTCTCAGCTAATTTTACTTTAGCGAATTCAGTGTTGATACGAGATGTCATGAGTTGGCTGAAGTTGTAATGTGAGGTCTGTTATGGGTCCCTAAATTCGGACGCGCGGATTGAGAGCTCTGTCGACAGTTACTCTTTGCTAGTCGGACCTAGTTGAGCACCTTTTCTGCGAGAGGCTTTAGTGTAAGCTTCTCCGAGAAGATAGGCGTGCTGTTTTAGATCTACTTACGCAATCTGTGATATATGTAGATCTACCCTTCAAATTTAGGGGGTGGACTTCGGTGTATGAGCTTGACTTCGCCAGTTATTTCATGAGTTCGTGCACTGATTGTTTTGTGCCGCTTATTACGACAACACTATTGTAGTTATTTTCATCAAATATGTATTTAGGAGTTCTTTTGTCACTTTTGACTGTGAAAATGTTTGCCAAATATTTCGGAGAGATGTCCCCGAATAGAGTACTGCACCCTTACACCTTGACACAATCTGCATCGCTATTATGGCGTGCATGGACAATATAAAGCCAATATTGTGCTCTATCGATCTGATATGAATCACTGCCAGGTGAACGCTTATCAGTTTAAATTTAATGGCTTTTGACAGCTGTGAAATTCCCCCATAGCATGTGCGCTCAATTATGACAGCTGCTTCCCACAACCAAATGTCTGCCACCCCAGCCCACAACTGGCTTTAAAATCAATATCGCCATGAAAAGCAATTCCTTTCAGGCAGTAAGTAAAGCGTTCTTCGACAGCCTGGTCTCCAAGTATAACAGATTCTTCCAACCATCGTCCTCCATTGCCACTGACAACACACATGACAACCTTTCTCCTTATACAGACCGATGTATCCCCATTAACTTAATTGGCATAAATCTAAGGATTCTTGTGTTACCATCCGTCCACCTACTCCACAAAAGCCCAGTTATGACATCGCACAAAAACAAGGTCTTTGGGGCAAACAACTTGAAATTTCTCCGACAAAAAAAAAAAAAAACTCACCTACATACATCGTCCATTGAAATATGTATAACAAGGGAGAGGAAAGAAGTACAAGAAAAAAAACAAAAAAAAAAAGGGAAATCCTTAAAACATTTAAGCATTATCCCTACAATTTAATGTAACAAGCTTGTTGTGTATACAGAACAACAGTTAGAGCGATAGCGGTGACAGAACAACGAGGAGGATGACATAAGTACACAAATAAGTAAAGCGTCCACGTTTTCTTTTTTATTTCCTTTTTCTGTTTTCTTGTCTTCTTCATCCTCTTTGACCCCCACAATTCTGTAGACCAACTGGACTAAGAAATGAATCTAGAGGGACAGGCTAGCTAACAAGTATGCTCTAAACATTCGCTCTATGTGTAAATCAAGATCTAGGACATGTACTGGTACCTATACTCCCATTAGACCACTACCATACATAGAATAGCTGTCTTCCGAAATGCTTTGGAATCCTGCTTCTGGGTCAAGCTGATACGCATATTTACATACCGACACGTACAGGCGCACAAATACACGCACGTATTCGTAAACGTAGCCATAGTCATCGTACTCGGATGGTTCATTATCACAGCGACAATGTGTAACGAGAGAGTGATGCTTCTAAACATCTTCTATGTGACAGATTCCAGCTGGCACCGTTTTGCCGGCCAATTAGCATGTCCCTGACTTCCTATTTTAAGCTCCATCCACATTGTTTCAGGTGGGCGATGGTTGTTGGCAGTGGAGAAGGAAGAGGCATCAAGAGGTAGCTACTATGGTATATCATTGTCTGAACAAAAACAATTATCCTTGAAATCCCATGCGAGTTGTAGTCATGATATAAACAGAATCTAAGACCTGTACACAGAAGACACATAGAGACACCGGAAGACATGAGACCCGAGACATGAAACACACCACGATGACGATGATGAAGCCATTCATCATTTGGTTCATAAAGTTGCTGCTTTTGTTGCTCCTACTGTTGTTGGTACCAGGAATCCAAGTGCTGGACGGACATTGCCAACGAATTGGATTAGACCTCCCTGACCGAAACAACACAATTGCGGCAAAGTTGTTTCCCAAGGAAGCCTACGCACGACTTTCCGCCGCAAAGATCCAAATTGAATTTCATCGGACACAACTATTGTATGTTGGGTTGTGTGGGGTGGCTTGAAGATACAACAGGCCTGTCGCCCTGTCCTTTCTGACAGATTTGTGGAATTCTATGGACTGCCGGTGTTGAAGGGAAGGATGCGTTGGGAGTTCTTTTTTTTTGGTGCCGGTGGTATTTTAGGGGAGAGATTAAGTAGAATCAAATTAGGTACACAAACTGTTATCCTTGCTCGTAAGTTGGTGTTTGTTTGTATTTGTCATTGTTGTTGTTGTTTTTGTTGTTCTTGTCAGTTGAAGCGGCTGATTGAATAGTCTTATACTCGTATAGCCGAAGAGCATGTGATGGGATTGTCCTCGGAAACAGAGTTAACTGCTGGCCAAGGAATCGTGTGTGATCGTTGATGAGATACAATGATGACAAATGCAATTTTCGTTGATTCATTCAAGATTTTCAGGGTGGGGGTGAGGGATATTTTATCAGTTTAAGGGAAAGACAGAAATTGAGGTCGTTAAGTTCGGTTTTTCTCTGAGGAAAGTGATTGAAATCAAGAGTGGTTGCTGTAATTGGTAGTATCGGTTGGCAAGTTGACTTGTTTTTGTAGATGAAATTCCGTACAGAAATTTGAGCAAATTGATACTGCAGGAACTGATTTAGGATCGATTTGAAGGTCTTATTTGTTGTTGATTTGAATATCTGCGGAAAATAAATTTAGAAGGAAGCGAGACCAAATGATATGAGTAAGTGGAACCTACCTTCAAGGTTAAGGTTTGAACACTCTATGTTGCTCGGAGGCTGAAATGGATCGGCTGAAGAGATGCAAGGCATTTACATTTTTCTGAGCAAGAGCTCAGCGCGTAAATAGAACAAAACTGGGATCTTAAAAAGGTTGATTTGAGCAGCGTTAGACTCGCGTAGACCTCCAAATCTACTGTCAGGCGATTGTTACAGCATCGTACTTGAGAGCATTGTGCGAAACTTGCAAGCTTACACTAGAGACACAATCTTTCAAAAATCTGTATCAATACTCGCTTGTCTGGATGACATAGACATTATCGGGAGAGCACTACCCTCTATTTGTAGGGAACCTGGAACTACTCGTATTAAAGCAGAGCCCTTGGCGATGCGTCTGGCGCTCAATGAGGGAAAAACGAAGTACCTTCTATCGTGACAGGACGGCCAACATCGTCGTCTAAGGTACAACGTCACAAAAGACAGGTATTAGTTGAAAGTAGTCAATGACTTTGAATGCTTAGGCTCCGTAGTTAGCGTAAACAACCTTAGTGATGATTCAAAGAGTATCTCCTGCCAACTGCTGGTGTTTTTTTTTTTTGAATATGAAGGTAACGTGATAGCACATCTATCTAGAACATTGATAGCCCGTGTCTTCTTTTATGGCCCAGAGGCATAGAAGAAGACTTTTCCAAAGAAAACTGCGTTTAGTGGTCGACTGAAACAATTACGAAATAAAAAAAAAAAACTACAACTATTCGGCACATTAATAAACTCAACAGTTAAGCTGCATTTTTAACCACAAGAGTAGTACATGTGCACTTTAATCCTTACGTAATGCAACCAGAAAGGAATTTTCTGTGGTAGTGTGGCATAGTGAGCCGACTTCTATGCAAGAGGGTTTGAGTACCAAAATTCGGTCAATGCCAAAAACCAGTAAAAGTGACCTATTTTCCTGATGTCGTCATCATTTTAGGAAGCAATTGAAAGCGCATGGAAGTAAGCCTCTCATCCTCCCGTGGATCGGAGAGGCTAAAAAGCATAGCTTTCCTCTCACACTGTCCATAAAAATGACAAAGCAAATAACAAATGGAGTAGAACAGGATTTGATCCACCGCTGACTATAGGTTAGGTTAGGTAAGAGAAAAACCAACTTACTTAGGCCTATTGGGCCGTTGTGATGGCACATGGACTTATGATCTTCCTACTCTTGGAACCAATTTGAGATTAATTTATTTTAGAAGAAGGCTCCTAAGTGGAGTTCCCTTCTTTGGGACAAAACTGCGCATGTACAAAGTAGATGGAGGATGCTTCTCCTCGTATATGCAGCATCTGCAGAAGTCATTAGTAAAGACGTCAATACTTTTTACCTGCTTGCTTATAAGGCAGTTATGACACCTATAAAAGCGATCCGGATCCAGCTTGGGCCAGATTTGTTTGGTCGCCAGACATGTTGGCCCAGTAGTCCACCGAAGGTTTATTCTTCTATTAGGATCCAAATGCAGTATTAGTCTGAACGTTGTGATTTTTATATATGCTGAACTGCCCTGCCGTGTACATACATGAGAGATGATCGGCAATCCAAAACCGTTTTTAGAATTTAGCAATTTAACAAGAATGGAAACACCTCCATCAACCCCGCTATCAGTCTTTTATCCATCCGTATAGAAATAAATTGGCTTGTTGTCCATGAAGGCATCTTCCTCTCAGAAAAATCTAAAGCGCATGCTAACATGAAGGTCTTCGTCAAACCAATGTTAGAGCGTAGTGTAGTCGGTGTTCTCCGGAAGGATTCCAGCGTGATGAAGTACGTAGTTTTGCCCACTGTATGGTTGTCTTAAGGTGAAAATATCGAGGTATCTGTGAAACAGAGTATCCAGTCCCTCAGAAGGAATAGTACGTAAGGCCCCGCTTATGCACAGATACGCTGTCCTTTGGACTGCATTGTCTAAGGCCGTCCACCGGACAACCATCCCACAGGTGAGTATGAACATCGGTGTTATAACCGAGACCCGAGGACGCATTTGTTCCCAGTGGCTTTCTTGCAAGAGAATAGAGATTTCTTTACACTTTCTTGAATATTAGGTGTTCAGTTAAGTTTCCTGTCGAAAATTAGACCCAGATATTTAGCTGTATCGGGAAAGACAAAGCTTGTACCATTCCCTGAAGGAGGGTCTACAATAGGAATTTTATATTTCCGGGAAAAGGGGACAAAATCAATTGCATGGGGATTTACTCCCAATCTAAATCGATATGTCCGCGCCCAACGGGTTAAGCTGTTAAAATTTTGCTGTAAGAGTTCTTTAGTGGTATTAAGCTGCTTTCCTGAGATGGCTACAGCAACTTTATCCGCGAAGGCAACGACTCTGCTACCACCCGGTTCCAGATATATCGACAGTTTGTTGACCACTAAGTTCCAAAGAAAGGACACGTTTTGCGGTGTACCTACTTTGAGAGTTGACAGCGCCGTCGTGATTCCGGATGTGTTGACAATATAAAAGGCATTTTCTATGTCCAGGAACGCGAACATTGTCTACTTTCTATATTGTAGGGATCGTTCGATGTGGCTCGTCAGTAAGTGTAGAGCTATTTCGACCGACTTTTCTTTACAGTAGACTTGTTGAGCCGTAGACAAAAGTCTTGGATCAATTCTAGATCGTATTTATATATCAGTCAGTCGTTCTAGAGTTTTCAAAAGGAAAGTGTTACATATTGTGAAGCCCTGCTTTACTATGTATAACACTCACTATGTATAGTATTGTACGTGCATATATGTAGTCTTAAACAGAACTATCGGGACACAATAAAGGACGCTATTATACCAACCACGGAAGTGTCTACTTAATATTCCGCTCGTAGATAACCGAAAGATGATAGACTTATAGCTCTGAGGTCATTGGAAACAACATGAGAACCTAACTTCTCTCCATGACAAGGGAATGTAAGACTTTCCTACGCAGCGTCTAGTGATATTCTCTAGCCGGATGAGGAGCTTTGTAGCTCGGCAGGTATTTTACCCGTCCGGCCCAGCAGACGTCTATGTTCTCTTGCAATCAAACCAGTAATCTTAGTCCCGGCTGCAGTAGGAGAACAAGGAGCTACCTGAAAAGTGGATATCCATTAGCGGTTGAGTGATGCCTCACTTAAGGTGGCCGTCGATTTTTCTCAAATAGCTAGGCACCGAAAGATTTGTAGGACTAGTTCCTAGAATGTGCAGGAGGATTGTGCTCCATCAAAGTGAAGAATGTATTAAAAAAGACCTCCAATACCAAGAAAGATATTTGACAAGGATTCACCGGACTACAGCACGATCGTTTTCAAGTCCGCACAAATACTAGGTGGCGCAAAAGTCATCACAATATCGGAAGATGCTATAATTTCTGCGAATGTCGGCAAATGTCAATTTTGGCATTTGTGAAGTAAACAGATACAAAATCCATGTCAACAAACATGAATCGCTATGCTTCTAAAGACCACGGAATAATTGTTGCGATTATCTTGCGGAATAATTCGTTGGTGGTGTTGGTGCAGCGTCAATTTCCTCGCAGATTTCCCAGTCGTCCAACACCAACTGGGCAAACACTACGACGACGTTTAACCGCTCGCCTAGAAGAGTATGGAACAACGCAAGGTCCCGGAACAGCCGTTCTGCTGAGAATATCTCAGCTGTGGTTGAAAATGTCACAAAGGACCACGGAGTAACGACCACACGACTTGCGACGCACGGCATCAATTTACAGAGAATTTTGGTGAAAGACTGTAAGATGTTCCCTTACAAAGTGCAGACAGTGCATCAGGTGTTACCTGTTGACCGCTAAGCGCATGTAACTTACGCTCAAGCCGCCCTGAATCTCAACCATGAGGGAGATAACTTTTCATCGAAAATCATCATGAGTGACGAGGCCCATTTCCATCTCTGTGGATATGTGAATAAGCAAAATTATCGCTTCTGGGACACCAAAAATCCCGCTTACACCCGCTCAAAGTTACTGTATACATAGTGTGCTGTTTACACTGGAGATGTCATCGGGCCAAACGACTGCTGAGCGCTGCAGAGCCATGCTCAACGACATTCTCCCTCCTCAATTGGATGGAATGGGACTAGAGAACATGTGGTTCCAACAGGATGGAGGAACGGCGCATACTGCACAAGGCACAACCGAAATTCTGAGGGCTGCATTACCGGTTCGCCTAATCTCTCGTTTGACGTTTTGCCCTGGCCGGCATGATCGACAGGTTTAACCGTTCCAGATTTATTTTTGTGAGGTTTTTAGAAGTCACGAGTCTATGTTAATAAGCTTTAGACTCTTGAAGCCCTCAAAGAGAATATCCGCCGAAAATGGGAGGACCTATCGCCGGAAGTTCTGATAGTGTGATGGGATATGCCACAAATCAGGTCCGAAAGGTCATCAATTCTGGCGGCGGCCACTTAGCAAATATCATTTTCTGGACCTAATATAAAAAATTTAAGACATCATGAGAACATAATCCAAAAGCAGAACCCAAGGTTTTCATTCATAAAAAAAATTATACCCAAAGAACATCGGGCTACAACTTTTGCGCCACCTTGTATTTGTGTATGTGGATGACATACATTGATGTGATTGGAGGAATACAGCGACTTGTCAATGAAGGTGTCGTGAGTTTTTACGCGGAAGCGGGTCTGACTATGAACGCGAAACATACTGCCATCTGAAAATAAACCATTCCGCGAGATAAGGACGAAGTAGTTAAGGACTTCGTCTACCTTGGCTCCTCAGTTACAAGAAATGACGACATTAGCACATAAATCAGACGTAGAATTATCCTTGCCAATCCCTGTTTCTTTGGACTCACAATTGAATAACAGAGCTTTTTCTCGTACGATCAATTTGGCTTTGTTCAAGACCTTAATCGTACCGGCCCTTCCTTATGGAACAGAGCCACAGAAAGCTATTGCGCATTGTTTTCGGTTTCATTCATGAAGGTGGAGGGGGAGGTTCAACCATAAACTGTGCAGTCCGTATAGCGATTTCGGTCTAGTCAGATGGTGTATTCTTCAAGCCTGAAATCGTACTGACAAGGACTAGTCAGTTGGTTGACAAAAAGTTGTAGGCCATTACATAGGTCAGCAGAGAAAATCTTACAGATGATGTTGAATAGACGGATGCATATACAGATAGTTGCCAGATCTGACTAGAAAGTCTCCTTTCTTCTGGTTCAGAAATGCAGTGTTTAGCTTTCCTTCGTCTGGCATTATATCGCCCGATTGTATTTAGGAGATTGTCTGGTGCATGTTCTTCACCAAATCATCTTTACCATGTAGAGCCGTCAGCCAGACTTAAGTTTCCATATGGCAATTTTTACTCCATTGAGGTGTGGTGGACGAAACTCTTATCCATAATTGTCAAGGTCAAATGGTTTGTTCTGCCTCACAAGGAAATGTTGATCGTCATTTTCGTTTAACAGTCTCCTGAAATAGTTCTTCCATATCCGCAGCACTGACTGCAAATCAATAATTAGGCTCCCTCTTTCTGCAGGCTTCTGTTCTGATGTGGTGTCGCGCAGGCAATATTTACGGACGTTACTACTAAAGATATCCTCCTTTCCTAACTTTTAGCGATGCTGTTAACAGACTGACGTATCCGCATCCAAACGATTTCTGCTTGTGAATTTGGTACCAATCACTGTGGTACAAGTCGTAGTTTTTCAGCCTTCTTACACGCAGTGCATTCCAATACGCTTCTCGGATGATAATTAATGTTTTGTTGCAGTTTGGGGCAAGCAAGTTGTTCGGCTGCAGGTTGTCTGTTATGAGGCCTGGCATTCCATGCAGTAAGGTACCTTAACAGATCACAGAGAGTACTTAGAATTTTTTGCCTTTTTGGGTAGCATGGGTCGCAATTGCGGTATCATTCGTATCTGAGGCTTCTGGTTAGTTCGTAACCATATATACTAGTATACTACCGACGAGTAATTTGGAGAGCCAGACCTTGGACATAAGTTGCAGACAACAGCAGTATTAGTAGCCACGAACATGCAAATCAATACTTGTTTCAAAAGTCCGGCGCTTGACGCTGTTTTTTATCCAGTGTCGTTGTCGTTACCTTACCGGATGGGAGCAATCTTTTCCCCATACTATTCTAGAGGCTCCGCCTAAAATTCTACTCGCCTAAGGGCTGTTATTTATCTTTATGCTTTACGTGCTGATCTTAAAATTGGTGCCCTTTTTTCGGCACGTAAGGACGTCCTTCTCGGTGGCTTATTGCTTCTTTTGAACTTCGGCAATACTTTGCTTAGAAGTCTAGACAGTTTATTCCACTTTGACAAAAGATCTCGATTAACTGGTGGGTTAAAATGAAAACCCCATGCAAATTATTAGCCGAGAAATTGGCTGATTCATCTGGTGGTTCATATACATAGCATTAAGAGTGGAAGAGTACTTAAGTAAGTGAAAGCATTCCGTTGTTGCAGGATTATTAATCGCGGCCCCTGTTCTTCGATAAAGTGAACGATGTCGGCGACGAACTTACCGCGACTCGATCCCTCGTATGCGATATTGAAACTTGCCGCAGCCTTACCAGAATGTTCCCTACAATACATCGCTCATGGCTGAATTAATGGAACCTGAAGTGGATTCACGCTCACCCCCACACATAAGTCATCTGCGGACGGTTCAACCCACTGATTCCTGCGAAGTTTCTTCCAACTTAGAGCAGAAAATATTTCTATGTCAGCTCCTCCAATCGCTGCCCCGGAAGCTTATCAGTCATTTTAATTCAACTTGGACACCTTCCGAATGGCAACGTAGACTTGATAAGCTTGCTTCGAAGAATCAATTGGTCACTACGCTTCTTATCAAAGGCGCCCCCCCAAATGCTGATGTTGATTGGATCTCAAATTTCTTCGAAAAGAAATATGGCATTACCATTAGCCACTGCAATTTGCTTCCTACATCTCACCACAGAAGCAAGCGCAGCTTCAAGCTCAATCTTCCAACCAAGTACGAATGGTTATTCCATAATCCTTCCAGCAACAATTTCAATCTTGGAAAGATGCGTGTCTGCAAATGGTTGGAAAATACGCCCAAGAAGCAGGATAAAGCCAAGCAGTCCGTTATACCTAAACCAAGAAATAAATTAGTAAATAAATCCAATTTGCCAAAACCCACCTCCTCTTCCCACAACAAACCCAGCTCTAATTGGAGTTTGAAAACAACAATTTATCACAATTTTAAGCCGCCCACCCAAACTCCAACTCCCCCCTATTCCACCTCAAGTCAAGCCCCAACGTCAACGTGTCTCTTTCGACTTAACCCCTACAACTCAAACTCCTGCCACTCAAACTCCCACCACTCAACCCCTAACAGGGAAAGGCGTGTCCCTAATTTCGACCTCAGAACTGGAACTAAGTATCCTAATTTCATCAGTTCTCACATTTTAAATCCTATTTCAGAAAAACCAGCCGTTGCGACACCGAACTCATTAACCACTCCCTCTTCTATTGACCCCCTTTCGCCACCCACTGTTAATTAACGATACCACCGAATGTCGCTATGCGCTCTCTAGGCTTAGAGATAAAAAGATATATGAGAATATACGTCTATATCTCGCCTATCTGCACGATAAATCCGACTCGGTGTGCTACGAGGGTAAAACAAAAACAAGCGTCATGGTTTCTATCCAGCAGGAAGGCCTCCCTACAGACGTTACCAGTCTCAGGAAACTTTATATAAAGTATCACGAGATTTTCAATACGCCCCCCCAAAAAGTTGCAGACGATCTTGCCGCTCTTCGCCAATATGTACACTCTAAAAGAGTCTCACACCTCCAACGCAGTCGCCTTGACCATGATAAATTTTTTCGACCCTAAAAAGTCATGCAAAAACCTCCCTCTCACCTTCTATTACCAGAACGTAAGAGGACTCCGTTCTAAAACCCACGCTGTTTTCCGCCAATCTCATGCTCTCCCATTTGATATCTATGCTCTGACCGAAACTAATCTTATCCCCAACATAAAAAACCAGGAGTTATTCCCTCCTTCTTTTAATGTTTTTCGGGATGATGATCGCGCACCCCCCTTGATTGAATCCCCTTGTCGAGGTGTCCTACTGGCTATTCACAACAGCTTGGACTCCTCTCTCGTTGAAACATCATCCTCTCCTAAGCTCGACTTTGTGTCGGTTAAAATAACCCTCACTCGCAGATGCTTGTACGTTATGTGTTGTTACATTCTTCCGGCGCAACCTATCGAATCCTACCAACTTGCTATTGCAGCAATTGACAATTTGATCGATTTATCAGAATCGCTTGATGATATCATTATCTTCGGCGATTTTAATCTGCCTCAGCTGAAGTGGACTCCATCTGAAGACCTATCCTTTTTCATCGCTTCCAATCCCATTTCTACTAAGGAATGCCTATTCTTAGATCGGCTAACAGACTCTAGTCTATGCCAAGTCAGTGGCGTTTCCAACTATATGGAAAGGCAATTAGACCTTATCTTCACAACTGATCCCATCAACTCCTCAGTATCGTGTTGTCCCCTATCTCTTTCAACTATTGATAACTTTCATCCTCCACTTCCACAACTCTCCCCTTCAGTCGCCTCCCCCCGCAGTTCTATTTTCTTACAATTTTCACAAAGCTAATTTCCGTAAAATTAATACCTATCTAAGCAGTGCTTCTTTTGAGTTTACCAATCTATCTCTGGTTGATACCCTCTCCATGTTTTACAGAGAAATATTCAAATCCATCTCCCTTTATGTGCCTTACTCCCGCCATAAAACTTCTTCTACATCCCCTCCTTGGTATAATCGTAGACTTCGCTCTCTACGAAACAAAAGAAACAAGTTATGGGCGGTATTCCTTCGCACCCACTCTTCTTCTGACTATTCAAATTATCTAGGTACATATCTTCATTTCATTGAACTCTATAACTCTCTCTATCAGCGCTACCTGAATAGTGCGCAAACCAATCTCATAAATGACCCCAAGTCCTTTTTTCAATTTGTCAATTGCAAAAGTAAGACCGATGGTTATCCTTCCTCCCTCACTTTCGAAACCAAAACTTCATGTGATCCTCCTACCATCGCCAACTTTTTTGCTACATTTTTCAAGCAATCGTTTGCCAACAACTCCTTCGTACCAGATCCCTCTTACTTCAATGATCTACCAAATTTCTCTATTGGTCCCTTTCTCACTCAAAATTTCGATCCTGCAGTTATTGAAGAAAAGTTACAAAATCTTAAGGATGAATTTATACCTGGCCCAGACGGACTCCCCGCCATGTTTCTTAAGAAATGCTCTTCCAACCTGTCTCTATCGCTTACACAGGGTGAATTTCCCCAGATTTGGAAGACCTCTTTTATAATCTCAATACACAAAAAGGGATCTAAGCATGAAGTTACCAATTATCGTCCCATTGCTAAACTCTCTCATATACCCAAACTCTTTGAAAGCATTTTATACGAAGCGTTAAGCTTCAAATGCAAGCCTTTTATTTCACCCCGACAACATGGTTTTCTAAAAGGTAGATCAACTACCACAAATCAAGTTGAATTCGTGTCTTTTGCACTCTCAGCCTTAGAAAATGGCAAAGAAATCGATGTTATCGCAAGAGATTTCACTAAAGCATTTGATAAGATATCTCATAAATTGATCCTTTTCAAATTGTCTGCTCTCGGCTTTGAGCCGCTCTTTTTAAAATGGATTTCTTCTTACCTGGCAAACCGATATTATAGTGTTCGGTTTAGATCCGCCCTTTCTGTTCCATTCCTGTCCTCATCTGGAGTTCCACAAGGCAGTCATCTTGGCCCTCTTCTCTTCATTCTTACTATCAACGATGTTGAGAGTGTCATTAAGCACTCCTCCCTCTCCCTTTACGCTGACGACACAAAATTTTTTAGATCTATTTCCTCTCCCCAGGACTCTGCCCTTCTTCAAGAAGACCTTGATCGGTTTTCAATCTGGTGCCTCAAAAACTGCCTAGAACTTAATATAGCCAAATGTCAATCTATAACCTTCTCACGTAAATGCAACCCATCTCCTCCCCGACTTTATTTTCTCCATGGTCAACCAATTCCTCTGGTTCAGTCTTTCCAAGACCTTGGCATATTATTCGACAGTGAGCTTAATTTCCGTTCGCATATCGATAAGATGATCCTCAAAGCCAACTCATCACTTGGCTTTATTAAACGGTGGTCCAAGGAATTTTCCAACCCGTATGTAACCAGATCTCTCTATATTACCTTTGTTCGCCCCCTGCTTCAGTATGCCAGTCAAGCTTGGTCCCCCTTTCACCGAGTTCATGTTTCCCGAATCGAGGGTATTCAACGTCGATTCCTCCGATTTGCCCTCCGTGGCCTGCCATGGAACGACCCTTTAATCTTACCTCCCTATCAAGACCGCCTCAAACTTCTAAATATGAATTCGTTAGAAGAACGTAGGAATATTGCTGACGTTCTTTTCATTCATCGTCTTCTCTCAGGTTCCATCGACTGTGCATCCATTTTGAACTCCATTTCCTTCAATACCAACCCCCGCAATCTACGTTGTCCTCGTCTCTTCTATCTACCGGTCCACCGCACCTCTTATGGCTCCAACGAACCAATCTCCCGAATGCTCCGAAAGGTCAACTCGAACCTCTCCCTTTTTCATTTCCACCTGAGCACTCCTCGTCTCAAATAAGATCTCCTCCATCACTTCCTTGGTCACTAGCTCTTAAGTCTTTCTGTTAGTTTTTAAGTTAGATTGAGCTTGTATTAAGCCAATAAATGGGGGCCTCAGCCCCCACCAAAATTCACTGTTACAGCCAACCGATAGCAAAGTCCTTGATTAAGAATTCATTGCAGCAATCCAGTAAACCTCCTCACTGTGATAGGTTTAACTCGATGGGCTAAAGAAACTCATTTTCGAACTCATTTATTCAATTTAGGTTCTGAAGTATTGCGTCTAAGGCTGAGTTCCTGGATAAGGCTTTCGGCGTGTATTTCCAAAATCAGTAACCACTCAGATCCTAGAATCCTCTCGTAAATATCGCCATTAAAATGTCTTATCTGATGAAATGTTAGGGCAGCCTCTTCTAAAAACGCACATCGAAGGAGCTCGATAAGATCCTATTTTCCATAAAATTTTTTGTATACGTTCATATTTACATATTCGAATACACACATCTATGAATATAATAAGTAGTGTGGCACAAAACACTAGCCAGCATGAAACTTTGAGTCCAGTTGAGATTCAGTTGTTTGGCCTATTTTCCATTTCCGACTGATCAACCGCACATTTGCTCCGTAATTTCTACGAAACATCGAAAACGTTTTAATAAACCCCTCTCTGTCAATCCTCAACCCTGCACCAACTCAGAATAGCCACCATCCCCCAACATTTCCAACGTCCCCGACACCACTACTGACGTACAAAGCATAGGCATTTATAAATTTCATAGCCGACGTAATTAAATTTTAATTGCTAATTTACACAAATACCCAAATCCCTATCACAAACACAAGCCGGCACACACATGTCCGCTCATCGTAAGCCCATTATCTCCTGTGGTCGACTACCGCATGGAGTGTGCTTACCAGTTTTGTATAGAGTTAAAGCCTCTAGCATGTCCTTCCTATCCTCCCGGTTTCTGAAACATCCCTCATTACATATGCTTTCAGCTCATGCGAGGAATTTACTTTTGTACCTGCACTGCACGAGACTATTTGTAACTCCTGTTCTTGAGCTTACAAATACTACATATACTCGTACTCGTATGCAAAGGACAACACTAACTTATTTATCCCCCCCTATTTTGGAGATGCCACTGGGGCAGAGGCAGGATACTAGCAAGGTAAGGAAGTCAAACTGGCAACCAACAAAAACACAAAACACAAAACAAGGACTCATTTCAGGTTCTATTCCGGACTCTTAAATCTCCATATATTCGTAGGTACCGCACATGCAATTAGTTGTTGTCTTGACTGAGCAAAAGTGTCCTTAAAAAGATGGGCAGGCTGAAAATTGCGGGTGGTTATCTCGTGTTGTATGTTCCTTATCTGTCACAACATACGAGTAGTACTCTGTTTAGTGCTCATGTGTGTTTGTATGTAGTGATGACGCCAACTTTCTAGGATACCTCCTCAGCCACTGTGCTTGTGTTCTTTTGAATTTTAATCTCTACCGTTGTTTTATGCAGACAGACACAAGCTACTCCTAATGCAGAAGCCATAGACAAGTAGCAGGAAAGTAACTGAGATACTCAGATGGGCAGCAATGCCAGATTGAATTTTTTTTTTTTTTAAAGAGAATTTCAAAAAACTCAATGAATAAATGAACATCCACTTAAGACGAAAAGATGCCCACACTGTTATATGGAAAATTGGAAATTTTGAAAGTACGTAGAGACATATATACTCGTAGACATCACTTCCGCAACATACAAAATAAGGCTGAAGGACCTTGCAGGAGCGAAACAATGTTGTGGATAGCACGCACCTCCCGCATCACAATATTTACAAGAGTACTTGGAATATAGAATTCCGGATCACTCAACCACACTACATTCGACGAAAGAAACATCTGCAATTTGATGTGAATCCGTATAACCGGATGGTGAACTTCAACGTTCTTCTAACCAGGTGCGGTCCTGGATACCTCGATCCCCAAATTCTCTGCCGGGTGTCCCTAATCTCTTATTGCGTGCCAGATCGCCAGCATTACGTACCAAGAACTAGAAATACCTCAGAACTCCCGTCTCTGATCCACATTTCCTTCCACCGCCTCATCGAAACTACCGGTTCGGTACAAGCACCATACAGAGCTTTGCCATGATTAGATATGGAAATAACGTCCGCTTCTTAAAACAAAAAAAAAATAAAAAGTGAGACCATATCTGGATCTTTAGATCGCCAATATGCGACTTGATGACGATGTTGGCATTCTCAGAAGAACGCACCATTATTCGGGCTTCGTAACAAATGCTTCGAAGGGAGGGAAGATGGGTCTAGATGTTAACGAGGTTACAACGAAGTATGTTCAAGGAAAAAGGACACTTAACACAGATGTCTCCAAAAAAACGACTCCTTAGAGACTCTCTGAATAAGCCCCACTATTAATCCATACAACGACATAAGCCTGAGATCAAACTGTTCCTTTGGGCATCAAGGCAATCGAACAACAAAGCGTGACTTTAGTATTCTGACTCCTATATCGGCGATAGAGAAGGTCGGTGGAACTGACATTCATTGTCATTCATTGCCAGAAAGTTTCTGGCACTCCCTCTATTGATAGATTTTTCTACGCAGGATGACCGGATGAAACCTGTGCTACCCAGTTGTGCTATGCAGTCGCTGCTAACTCTGAAGAAGTTGTTCACTGCTAGTCTCTCACATGCCAAAACTCTAAAGAACAATGAGCGTAGTAGTCTTTATATCGAAAATCTGAAAATATGATTACCACTTGGTCTGACTTCTTCTTTAATACTATTTACGGCGCTTCATAATCTGGTGGGAATAACTAAAGGCACACACGACAAGAAGGAATACGCTCTGGGCATTTTCATCGGCATGGCACGTGTAGCTCGGCCAGGTAACACCGGGTTGACGAATCACTCATTTTGCTGATGAAAGCTCTGCTGGTGAATAGCACACGGATTGCTGATACTGGCCATGGCCAATATGTGTGGCAAGGATAAACAGGAGTTAATTGCGAGGCTGCGTGTTCAGCGAGTCTCTATTCAACGCGGATGATGTAGCTGTACTGTCTGTTGTATTATTTCTAGCGATTGCCTGCTCTAAAGTGCAGTCAGCCCTAGACGTGATCGATGATTTGTGCCCTAAATCTAGCCTAACAGTCAATCCTGGCAAAACTGAAGTTGTTCTCTAGTGCTTAATGTCACTACATCCAATTCTCCAAAGAAACGAATTATTTGGTGTCATCTTGGACAACAACTTTCTCTGAACTAAATATGTTACGTTGAAAGGCTCAAAGGCGCTGTTGGCCTTCTGGCTATACAAAGGAGCTGCCGGCAGTCACGGGCCCTGCCACCGAAAACGATCTTTTAAATCTACATGGCTATGACAAAGCCAATTATATCCTATGCGTCGGTTGTCTGGCGGAATAAGCTCTCACAAAAATACGTCATTGCTGCTTTTACCAGACTCTAAAGAACGATCTGTCTCAGCAGCATGGGGGCTTCCCTATTTCCCTTGATATTCATATCATCGGCTGCACTCTCAAAGCGATCTCCCATTTAAAAAGAAGTGGTCTTTGATACAAAAGGCACTGGAGGTTGGAAGATCTCGGCCACCGGCTGTCTTTTGACTCTACCCGTATACTCGTAGACATGCCGTCAGATGCAATGACACCAGAAATCCTGATGCGGTAAAAATACAAAATCGACTTTCCCTACGCCCAGAACTGGTTTCGAACAGAATCTGAACCAGAAAAGGAATGTAGTCGAGTCTTAACGGATGGCTCCAAAACCGATTTGGAATGCGCCGCTGGTACCTTTCTGGTGGACTACAACGTTCGATTTTTTTCCTCGTTAGAAAAAATTATATCAACGAACTATAGAACGAACAATGCAGATTGTGAAGCATTTGGGTCTATATCAATCATCAAGCTGCGCTTAGAGCCTTGCTTAACCTTCATATTAGCTAGGCTAAATTCACTATTTCTTGTCTGGGTACTAGATCACAACGGAATCACTGGAAATGAAATCGTCGATGAATTTGCTAGGTAAGGTTCAGAGTAGAGTTATTGCAAGACCCGAACCTACATTAACTCTGTTAGGTTAGGGTTGGACTTCCATTGATAGTTGCGTTTCAGTACTTCCTACGTCTTTAAGAGGTCAGCGGCTTTCCTGTTGTCCCTCAGTAGGATGAGAATGTTCCTAAAAATATTTGGTTTCATCCGTTTAAACATCAACGTATGTAAATAGATAGACGGTGAATGAAAAAGAGGATATAAAGATGTGCCGTAGGCCGTACCAAAACTGGCTGAGAGAGAGACAACGTTTGATTTGGTGATACAATTCTGCCTATGTAATATCTAGCTCTTACATATATTACAAAACCAAAGGATACAATTGTGCATCTTAAGAAATATCAAAGGAAACTGCAGATTCGAATGCCTTTTTTCGTTAGATTTACCCTGGGACGGTGCCGTTTTCTCATCGTTCTTATGGCTGTCGTTATAATTTAACTAAAAATAATGTATCGTTAAAAATAGTTTTCTACTTAGTAACTATGTAAATGTGAAGCCCTTAGATGGTGGCAATACTTTTTTTGAGTTGACAATTACAATTTCTTACAAAGTCCCCGCAGTCCTGTGGCGTGGAATCCTACATCTTAAGGTCCTCTATCTTCAACTTTTTAATATCATTTTGATCTTTTCCAAAGATTAGTTCTCCTCTGCTGTGTGGTCCATTCGAATAATCGCGGGAGTGAGATACGGGAGTTCATATGCTCTACGTGTGCTCTTCCTAACCATAGGAGGTACAAAAATCAGAGGTAACTGTGGAGGTTAAATAAATGACCCCGGTGTTAAGATGAGTGCATGGTAGCACATCACCCTACATATCCGATATTGAAGGGCGGTATTTCTTTAGTAGTCGTACACATCCGTACGAATTTGGCAAGTAATCCAATAGCTCGTCACTATACAAATTTATTTATTCAACACTAAGATCAATACATTAATCGCTGTGGTGTATCTCACTCAGTTTTCTCCAAAGTCCGCAGTATCTATGATTTTATGGTGCAGAGTAGATTTGAACGTTCTATCGCTGCACTGAGAATGACTAATCAGCCAATTTACTAATTGATTTGAACGTTTGTGCCTGTTAAACCCGAGTGCTGATGGTTTTAAAATCTCATGTGGAAAACGCCCAATGACCAAGGTTTCGTCCATCAATGTGAAAAAAAAAGCGGGGTCAGAGCATATTACTGGTCTTATTGTAAACATCTTCAGATGATTCCACTGAAGGTTGCTACGATTTGATCAGTTACAAGTTGCCGGTCATAAGCCTTCTTGGCGGCTGGACCACCGGTAGTCATTACCAGGATTTAAATAGTGGTACCATTGGAGTCAGGAGCCCCCCCTATTTCGGTCCGGGCCTGACTTGTTGAGATAGGCCCCCTTATGAGAGCGTCGTGGTGGCTGTGGTTTAAACCCAAATCGCGGGAAGGGTCTTCCTGTTGGTTTGAGCCAATGTAGAGTTGCAATAAGTACTGGGTGCTGTGATCCTAAGAACAGTAAGAGGTTTAGGTCGGCCTCGACTCATACCAAGGGTGGAACTTGTGCCTCCAACACAGTTCCGAATTGGTATCAAAGGATTGACGTAGAGCGATGGCCAAGGCGTATTCTTACTTCCATGGATGTACCGGCATCCCATAATATTAAGTCTGCACGACAGGTGTTTACGTTAAAAACCTGAGACTATCTGTCGATGTTGATGATTCGTCTCAATGGCAGGTCTAGCAATTTAAGTCCATTTCCGGATGTATTGCTGTGAAGGGCATCATTGAGCCAAAAATGATCTCTCCTACATCTTCGGCATCTTTTAAAGTTGATCAGTTTTTCATTGCCTACTAAAGGTCATAGAACTCCACCTGCGAATATGAAAGTTATAAATTGTGAGGGTCATCAATGATTGCCTCTGTAATCGATAAGGCCTTCTGTTTTTTATTGGGTAACTATCGGTTCCGCAAGGGACAGCATTATTGTTTGATTACACTGGATTTACTCGCACAATACGATCGTTTGTTTTTTGACAGGATACAACTTTATTCCATAAAAGATGATCGGACCAATAAAAGTGTCTAACTTTTCCTTTCCCTTTTTTGTTAGACATTACTTATGAACACATTCATTCATGTGCTTAGGCGTCATGGTCAGGCATGTATGGTCATAGGGTCAGCTGGGACTTTCCTTGAAAAATATTGGCAAGAAAAGCCTAATCCTGTAGACCGAGGAGGAAGGTCACAGAAATCTTCAAATATAACGATTCAGATAGCAGACTTTATGAGAGTGTCCACAGCGGATTATTACCTAGTCTTTCCATTAACCGAGTGAACGCTTTAATAGGGAAAAAGTTGGACTTTCGGAGTCTTGTGATCACAGATCTTCAAAAAGACGATCCCGAAAATAAGTTAATATCCTAGGCATGAAGTTAAAATCGTTATATTGGACCTAAACACAAAGCTACCAAAGGAGGACGTCTTTGGTGCCACATCGGTCGTCCTGCGCGACATCACCTCCTAAACAGAATCAGGCACAACGTTTTGGGACTTGAAGGTCTCCCGATCAAATTTTCCAACCACACGATTGGTTGAATTGTGATTTACGCAAGGAACGCTGTTAGGATTCTGGATGTTCGAATGTGTCGATAGGATAACATTGATTGACCAGTACCTCGTTATGGTCAATGTATGAAAGTGGATATCCTGAGGAAAAGAGAAAACACTGTGAGGAAATTTGAAACCGGAAGGTTGCAATTGAAGAAAACCGCCGGCGCATTTGCCGATCTAGTTTCCCTCCACCTTGCTCGACGCCCTGTACCACCATTGTCTCAAGACCCAGTGGCAAAGTACCAGCAAGCCATCAGATGTGACGCCTCTGATAGGACAGGTTCCGCTCGATCACGGATGTAAAAATGATGGTTTGACTATGAATGGGGGTAGACGTCTATAAACAGCTGGGTGGGTGACAAAAAGTCGAGAAAATTCGGGAATTTAACTTGAATTTGGAAAGAATTTGTCTTGTCTAGACCACCTACAGTCAGGCGGAATGAACCATTTAACCTGGACAATAACTGACAATAATTCCTTCCAACCACGACGAAGTGAAAAGAGTAATATTTAACCTTAATTTCAACAAGTTTGCTGAAACTGACGGCCGAGTTTCCGAGCTGTGAGAAGTATGCCTATCAGAGAGCATACCAGACGAAAGGAAACTTTGCATTGTATGCCTGGTGCTGAAGAAAGAAGCTCCCCTCCTCTGTGCCAACCACAAAGGCAACAGTCTCTTTAATATTACCTTTAACTGCCTGGCGTACTATGTAATCGCCTAAAACGTTTTACCACCAAAATGATTGGTCCTTATCATCATTGTGGTTTCATGCCAGGAAAGACCACCATCGAGCAGATTTTTTTATCATAGGAGGTCTTTGAAAAACTCCCGACAGAACGATCCACTCTCATGGGATTTCTTTTACATTGTGCTCAAGAATATTGTCAACACTAGAGACACAACCTTTCAAAAGTCTACACAACGGCTTATCTATGCGACTGGAATACATAGATATTTTCTGTAGAATGCTTGTGAGGCATTTGCATTTACAAATATTGCAGGGGGAACGATGGATCTGGTGGAATCAGCTGCTATCGAGAAAAGACGCACAATGTCGATGACTGGGACAAAACGTCACAATGAACTGGTATAGCCTTGAGGCAGCCAAGGGAACGTAGGCCCCGCAGTTAACATAAAAAACAGCACGATATTCGATAAGAAACCGTTGCGAATCGGTGGTTTTAGGGGTCAGAGGACAATTGAACAGCAGAGTCCTCTCTTGAACAACCAAACCACTGATCATCCAAGCCCTTCTCTTTGACATAGAGGCATGGATTTTATAAAAGAAAAATAATGAAGAGACGTTGGTCGGTGATTGTTTCGATGCAAGGATGTCCTGCCTACATCGACAGAGAATGAAGAAGAAGAGGTAACAAGGAACAGTCCAGAGCACAGATCTTAAGCGACACAGAATTAGCTGGAAGAGTCAAAACTCCTCATTGTAGGTAGGTGGATGGACAACAAAGCTTAACCTCAATTCGTCGAATCCATCGTCGAGGAAGACCTCACCTCAGTTGGCACGCTTAAGTAGAAAGAGACCTTAACCAACTTAAGGCCGGCTACAGAGCAATTTGGTCTAAACCCGGGGCCCCCTGACTATGCAGTATCAGTAAATAACTACTGAACGATCCTCAGGAATACAGAGAAAACACCGAGCAGCTTCACGAAAAAAGGCTATATGGGATATTTGATAATCTTGCTAAGTATCTCTATATGCATCACGAATATGTAGCGGAAAGAACGAGTACATAATAGATCGTATCAGCGTAAAAGAGTGGCGCACTCTGAAACCTTCAAATATTAAATTCCAAACATGGAAGCTGTCCACATTTAGAAATCTACAAGCCGGTTAGAAAACTACCATACTTGCTTTTAAACTCCACAGATGCAAAGGAAGTGCCACGATTTTGCTTCCCCAGGTAAAAAAGATGCCTTCAGCCTAGCCCCAGACAAATTTCTCGTCAAGTATATCCTGAGGGAATGAGAATGAGAATGACGGAAGCAAATCATAACCATTTTAATTGTCCTAAATCTAAAACGCTTCTGCTTACAATTTAAACGTTTTCCATTATTCTGTTTTGAGATACTTTTATCTGGTAACACTGTGTATGCGCGGCAAGCCGCTGCAAACAAACCTCAAACCCAGACGCAAATATTTCGCTTTGTGATTTGAAATTGCACGTATTCCTACAATAGGAGTAGTAGTCGTACTCATGCAATGACTCATGTTAACTTGGAATTCATAAATATCCTTGTTAAGAGTTATCCAAGCGGACTTTGCTTGTGGTGAATCAAATAAGGGAATGGAGTGCCACTTCGCCAACACACCAGGCCTGAGGCTAAACAAAAGGAACAACACTGATAAGCAGAAGTAAGCTCCTGAAGCAATGTCGACACAAGGGACATCTAAGAGGATGACAACGAACATTCTCATTATAAACAGCCCGAAGAAGGAATATATCTCGCGGCAGATTGTGACAACATTTAAGGACTCCTACCAGCCAAGTTCTCTACATCCTCCTCGCTCAACATCATACTGAAATTTAAATTTGTTGTGCAGTTTCAATTATACTATCGCTGATGTAATACTCCAAAGGATTAATGGCGTTACCCAGCACTACTCTCTGCATGCCATAGACAGTTCCATGCATACATTTACATTGTATCCAGGATGTTGCTCTTTGTAACTATGGTACGAGTATACTACCCGTAACTATACGAATGCTACACATACCCCTACCTCTGTCTCTCGTTGATGTTTCACATTCATAGCGTAGGGAACGGCATTACTCTAGGATTGCAACTGGAATCCTGTTGATTATCAGGAACTAAATAGTTAATGGTGTTGTTTGGCTATGGGCGGGATTTCCAATGATAGAATGAGCTCTCTCCAGCAACAGGCTGACAAAGTGTACAAAGGGAAATTGGAAAATTTTATATTTTGTAATTAGTTTCGGGACACCATGTTACATACGAATAGATGAACATAAAACGGGACGGAATCCTTCTGTATTGCCAGTGTGACTGGTGATAGTGGTGGCAATGTTTGCTGGTATTTCTCTAGATTAGAATTTAATTTGAGGGAAATTATTTGGCCTATTGTGGTCGATGGCATTGGGAAATGAGATTCGGGCGTTGAGCAGTTGGGCAATTGGGCAGTTGATCCGGCCGACCGAAACTAAAATTAACCAAACCAGATTTGCATACATAACTCAGAGGAAACAATGTTTACTCACTTTGGTTTGGTTAAGCCGAAAGCAGATCTCTGAAGTTATCTTGCATTTGCAGTTATGAACTCAAGTGTGCAGAATTATCGTCTCGAGATGTTAACATTGCAGCAAATGCAAGTGCAAAGTGAACTAGTAGCCAAAGTCTTTTATCCATTGCCTAGGATAATTTCAACTTTAATCAAGGGAATTGTCGATAGACGATCATATCCCGAAAGCTTAGAAGGAATTTGATTACTTCACAGAAAGCCTTGGTTTGATTAGGAACTAACCAACTCCATGATGCCTCAGGTATTGCACGAATCAACGAAACGATATGACTACCCAGACTGGGTAAGCGATAAAAGTTAATTAAAACCGATACGACCCCAATGCTGTGGCACCAACTTAATGAATGCGTCCTTCTCAAAAGTACCGAGTTTTTTTTTTAATTGAGAAAAAGACAGTGTGGTTAGAACAAGTGTTGTTCTACTACAATGGCCATAGTACATTAATGGCTGCTACGTTCCATGTAGTTTTCGTCAGATCTGAGTCTAGTGGGACTGGTGTATCTTTGAACAATAACCAACTGTCGAGATCAACCATACAAGATTCTTCGGTCGCAATATAGAGAAAATGTTCTGACAAATGATGGTCTCCGAGGATACTGATATGACGATAATGCATGGCTCAACCTCACGCATATACAACGCATTCCATGCTTCAAGATCAATGTGGTTCCGACAATCAAGAATATGTAGCGGGTAAGAATCGGGCTACCTAGGGTGGGGTGGTGGATTCAACTCCTCTAATGGCATGGAAATGCACATACAGGGTAAAGTTCTGCACGCGCCTAACTAGGAGAGATTACAGACACGATCCGTGTCACTGTACATACAGCCTCCATGTGGCGCCCCTGTATTCTATCTCAGCAACTTCTGAATAGTGAACTAATATTTGCAGCCGTGTTCTAGGCAAGAGGACACGTACTTCTACCCCGATCGGAATTTGGTGGTTGTGAGTGGGGTTAACGGCCCAACCACGTAAAAAACCTATTTTTACTAGAGCACTACTAGATGGAGTGAAAAGTAACCTCCTTGGGAATGAAAAAAAATTTTTTTTTTAATTTAATTCAATATAGTCCCCTTTTAGTTTGATACACTTATTCCAGCGATTTTCCAACTTCTTGATCCCGTCCGAAAAGTCATTTTCCGGAAAGTCTGCAAAATACTCCTCCGTGGCGTCGATGATTTCCGCGCATGAGCTGAATTTTTTATTGATGAGCCATCTTTTGAGGTTTGGGAAGAGATAATAGTCCGAGGGATCCAAATCTAGTTACCAATCGACGCCAAAAGTCCACCCGATTCCGCATCAGCAAGTCCAAACACACTTTCGAAGTGCTGTCGCGTTCGTGTTTTTGGTCATTCGCGGCACCCAGCGGCAGGATAACTTTTTCATGTGCAGAATATTACCCAAAATATGACGTGCTCGCTCAGTACTAATCTTTGTGGTATCTGCTAGCTCGCGCACCTTCACTTTCGGGTCAGCTAACACCATTTCATGGATTTTTTTTGACATTGTCCTCTGTAACCACATCGGACTTGATCGGTAGTGGAGTTGCGGCCACCACGAAACTCTCGAAACCAATATTTGACGGTGTAATCTGACGGAGCATTAGCCCCATAATATTTCTTCAACTTTTCTTTTGTTTCCTTCGCCATTTTGCCTCTCAAAAAATAATGAGAGAACGAAAATCGTTCTTGTCCATACTCAACATGATGCCAAAAACGTCAACAACAATCAGCTGTTAAAACAAAACTAAAGACAGTATCGCACTGAAATTTGGCATATCTGCCTAAATATGAACGGACTTCAAGGCACCATAACCTTTTTTGCAGTAGCAGCGCATTCTGGCGGTCAAGGAGGTTACTTTTCACTCAACTGTCTCGTAAGAAAACCGATCCAATTTAAAACGACGACACGGCGCGAAAAAGGACATTTTACGCTCGAGGAGCTATCCCAAATCTGAAAAATATCCTCACGCAGTATAAGGCGAATATTACTGCGATCCAGGAAGTGCGGTGGATAGGATCAAGAATGATGGAAATAAAGGAGAGCGATATATGTATATTCCAACTGCCACAAAAGGTTTGACGTATAGGATGCGGATTCATCGTGGAAAGCGGCTGTGATCGAAGGTCATCGATTTCAAACCAATTAGCGATCGCCTGGTTGCGATCCGCATCCATGGGAAATTCTGCAACATCAGCCTCATACATATGTGCACACCATCCTACCAATGAAGCTGAGGACCCTATCAAAGAGGATTTCTACGACCTCTTGGACGGAGCCTACGGAGCCTGTCCGGAGTACGATGTTGAAATCGTACTTGGAGATTTCAATGCCAAAATTGATAAGTAAGGCATCTTTGGCGGAGTGGTCCGAAAACACGGACTCCACGAAACGACAACAGACAATGGCTTCCGACGCACTGGCTTTCCGGCAGCTAGTAATACAGTGATAAGTAGCACAAGATCACCAACCAAATTGATCACGTAATGATTGACGCAAGACACTCGTCAATCTGCAAACATTTTTAGAGGCAATTGTCGACTCTGTCCACTATTTAGTTACATCCCGATTCAGAGCTCGACTATCCAATGAAAGAACGCTACACCAAACAACGAAAAGGAGGTACAACGTTGGATCCCTGAGCACACCGCAGATAGCCAGAGACTACACAAAGCAACTGGTTGAAAGACTCTGCAACTACAGTTCACCTACTAAATTACGCGTCGTTTTTGATTGTTCTGTAAAAGATTCGAATGGGCAATCGTTAAATAGCCAACTCCTAATCGGCCCCGCAATTCAACACGATTTAATCGGTGTGTTCACCGCCGATATAGTTAAAATGTTTCGCCAAATATGGGTTTGCGATCACGACATTGACTATCAACGCATTGTATGGCGTCAAAATCCTAACGATGAAATTCAACCGTGACATATGGTACTGCTTCTCTCCTTTTTTGTCAGCACGTGTCCTGAAGCAAATTGCAGAAGACTACAAAGCAACATATCCAAACGAATCCTTCTAAATGATGTCTATGTCGACGATGTTATGACGGGAGCAAACTCGGTTGAAACTTTGCTGGATTTTCAGGCAGAATTAGTTGCGATGTTGTCGACAGCGAAGCTCCATCTGCGTAAATGGAGTTCTAATTATTGGGCTCTTCTCGCTAAGCAATCACCAGATGATTGTGAGTACTAAATTGTCGACCCGAGTGTTCAGAATCTTTTATAAAGGTGTTAGGTATGTTCTGGAATCCAGCTACGGACGTATTTTCGTACCGCAAGGTTTCATTGAATCCGCGTTTCTCTCCAACAAGGCGACAACTTTTCTCCGAGATATCTCGTATTTGTGACCCACTCGGATTCTAATGTTTCAGGAACTCTGGTCATCCGATTTAAAATTTGGTTGGGATGATCCCTTACCATCGGACCTCTCAGACAGATGGATGACTGATGCTTCCGCGAAATGTGTTTCCTTCCGATAAACTTTTAGAACTTCACAGCTTCTGCGATGCTTCTTCGTTATCCTACGCCGCCGTCGTTTACGCTCGCTGCAAAACCAGTTCGGGTAACTTTAAGATTACTATCGTTGTAACAAAGAGTAAGGTAGCTCCGATCAAACCTGTTTCTATCCCGCGTTTGGAGCTTTGTGGTGCGGTTTTGCTCACCCGGTTGTTAAATTCAGTCAAATCGTCGATAAAGGCCAATATGACAAAAACATTTGCTTGGTGCGATTCCATTGGCTTTCGTCACCGTCACGTCGCTGGACAACATTCGCTGCCAACCGTACCGCCGCCATTCTGGAGACTATACCGCGATACTCGTGGCACTATGTCAAGTCGGAGTCAAATCCGGCTGATTGTACTTCGCGCAGAGTTGCTCCCTCCAATCTTTCTGAGCATATTTTATGGTGGAGTGGTCCATCTTGGTTGTGACTCTCAGAAGACCATTGGCCTAAATCTAGCTTCTCTTTGAGTGTGGAAACAGCAGCCGTAAAAGCATGTTCTAGGGCATGCACTCGTCATGTCCTTTGATGGACATGTCATTCAGAACTTGATCGACAAAATCTCTTGGTGGTATCATTTGCAAAAGATAGTCGCTTACATTATTCGGTTTATTTCAAATTGTCGGCAAAACATCTCTAAGTGAGTAACCCAGCGATTTAGATATCCGGAAATCAAAGCTGCTACACTTGTCATCCTTAAAGTCGTGCAGCTCAAATCCTTTAAAGATGATATACATCAACTGAGAACCAACCATCAGCTCGCTTCAAATTTCCGCTGCATTTTTGGACAGCGATGGACTTATTCGATTAGGGGGACGCATTAAACATACAGCTGTGGCCTATAACATTAAATATGCTATCATAGTCCCAAACAATAATAATGTTGCTTCACTCATAGTTACAGCTACTTACATGCTGGAGTATCGGAAACATTTATATTCGTTCGACAGCAGTTTTGGATGGGTAGCCGAAACTTGATCCGGAAAATTATTCATCGATGTAAGACGTGTTTTATGCAGCGCAAATTTACGAGTCAATAGATCATGGGCGATCTTACCACGGATTCATTTTTCGCTGCTTTAAGAAGATTCGTTTCTCGTCGGGGCAAATGTACCAACATCTACAGCGACAATGGTACTAATTTTCAGGGAGCGCGTCGGTGTTTAACTGAGATACATAAACTAGTCATAATTCAATCTCATAACGATACCATCGCTTCCACTCTTGCTAAAGATGAATCACCTGGTATTTCATTACACCTTCTACCCCACACTTTGGACGCCTGTGGGAGGCTAGCATAAAGTCGGTAAAGCTACATTTGCGTCGTGTAATAAGGTCTTCTAGTTTAACCTTTGAAGAATTATACACTGTTCTTACCCAGGTTGAAGCTATCCTAAATTCTCGTCCTTTATATGAAATATCTGATACTGATTTGAACTCATTAACTCCAGCTCATTTTCTTGTAGGTGAACCACTAACAGCCGTTCCTGAACCTAATAACTTGACTACCACTATTTAGTTGCTTCCCGATTCAGACCTCGACTATCCAATGAAAGAAAGCTGCACCAAAAAATAAAAAAGAGGTACAACATTGGATCCCTGAGCACACCGGAGATAGCCAGAGACTACAGGGAGCAACTGGTTGAAAGATTCTGCAATATGCCATTGCATACCACAAACACCAAAAACATGTGGTTACAACGCTGCACTACTATTCAGGAAGTAGCCGAAGCAACTCTAGGCTACCAGCCACCCCCGGCAAGAAATCCATGGTATGATGACGAGCGCATGCAGAAGAAGAAGACAACAGATGAATCATAAAACAAGACGTTGTCAAGAATAACCCAGAAGGAGGGAGGAGAAAAAGTTACTGCGAAAAAAGAGCCTTCGTAGTCTCCCACCTCAAGGATATCGAAGAGTACAGGAGTAATAACAAGATACGAAACTTTTATAAAAAAGCTACAGGCTGCAGGCTACAGACCACGAACTCAGGCCCTTCGAAACACTGAGGGTAATCTTGTCATCGACCCGCAGGAATTGTGCATATATTTACGCAGCATTTCCAACAGCTGCTTGATGGGCATGATAATGGGAGAGTGATAGAATATGAAGAAAACTCAACTCAAGTCGATGAAGTAGTTCTTCCACCTAGCATAGACGAAGTCGACACAGCCATTATAAAGCTAAGGAGCAATAAGGCCGAGGGCTCGGACGGATTGCCGTCAGAGCTCTTCAAAGCTGGTGGCTATGTTTTTGGTAAGGAGCATACACCAGCTAATCTGCAAAGTATGGAAGGACGACTGGACTATCAGCTCTATATAACCCGTCTTCAAGAAGTGCGATCCTATGTCTTGTAAGAACTACCGAGGCATATCTCTTCTTAACGTAGCCTATAAGATCCTATCCAGCGTATTGTGTCAACGACTAAAGCCGTTTTGCACCACACTCATCGGCACCTACCAGTGTGGCTACAGGCCCGGCAAATCAACGATAGAACAAATCTTCACACTACAGCAAATCCTGGAAAAGACCAACGAATTCCAAGTCGATACTCACCATCTCTTCATCGACTTCAAGCATTCATCGCACGGAATTATATAACGCGATGGCCGAATTCGGGATCCCGAGATAACTGATCCAGTTGCTTCGCACCACGCTAGATCAATGCACCGTGCAGCTTGGATACAAAACCTCCGAATTATTCCAAACATGTACCGGATTTCGGCACAAGGAGAAGCGCTGTCGTGTGATTTCTTTAATCTTGTGCTGGAGCTTATAATGCGAAAGGCCGGCGTAAGACTATATTTAACAAATCCATCCAACTGCTGGGCTATGCAGATGATATCGACATTATCGCTCGTTCCCAGCGTGCCATTATTGAGGCTTTTACTTCTAAACAAGTTGGTCTCATGGTGAATGAGGGTAAAACAAAGTACATGCTGTCGACCAAAAACCGATCCGTCGAACACCGTCTAGGACAAAACTTAACAATCGACAGCTATAATTTTGAGGTAGTGAAGCAACCGCTGCTACTTCGGTTTGTACATACAACTAGGGTCCATACTCCTAACTTGAAGGTCCAAAATCATGTTCTACAAAACCCTGATCTTGCCAGTCTTGCTTTATGTAGCTGAGTGCTGGACGGTAAGCAAGACAGCGGAACAGATTTTGGGATCCTTCGAAAGAAAAATTCTACGTCCAATATTTGGTCTTGTCTGCGAGGAGGACGAATGGAGAAGAAGATATAACCGCGAACTCTACGAGCTGTATAAAGATGTAGAAGTAATCTGGAAGGCAAAAATCCGTCGACTGCACTGGCTCGGCCACATCGAATGAATGGGCGAGAATTCTCCTGCTACTTAAGAGAGTCTTCGAATCCCAGCCACCTGGTTCACGAAAAAAAGGAAGACCGAGGCTCCTCCGGTTTAAAGATCAAGTAATCGCGGACGCCAGAACCGTGAAGGATGGAAAGCGGCATTAGCTCAGGCTCACACCCTCCAAGGGTCGCTGGCCATCCGACCAGTAAGTAAGTAAGCGTATAAGAATCAACCCTATGAGGCGCGATGCATAGTCACGGCGCTCTCAAGCGGGCGATTTGGGCTGCAAAAGCCTTTTTCTGCAGGGCTGTTTTTTTTTTTTTTTTAATCATAATCGATTTCTCGGTCGCCACGGTGCGTGCTTAGGTTACCTTGGCATCCACATCTGATGACCTCTTTTTCAACGTCAACGTCAAAACTCCATTAAAAAGAAAAGTGCCCCGTTAGGTGGGGCAACTCTTTGACCTTTGAATCTTTGTGTTTTGGGTCCGCTACTTATCATCAACAAGATACTCATCTGAGCCCTTTGGTCAGCTTAGCTTAAGTTTCGGGATGGTGGCAGGGCGCTAAACAATATATAGGTACTCCGATGGTTATGGAAGTAGGTTTCTCCAGCATTGTTTCCGGTGTCGTGCCTTTGCTGCCGGCCTTGCTGGACAGGTCAAAATCTCTTTTCTTACGGTCCGCACTAGGGCGGCCCCTTTGAAAGAGCAATGAGTACTATTTCTTGTCCAATGCATTGGTTAACCATAATGCTGGACAGTTTTCGCTAGGTATTGGGTCTCTTTGATACTCCTTTCTGAGCTGGTTATGCAAACAACTCACAGCCCTGAAGCATTATGTTTCGAATCGAGTATGCCAAATCCAGACTCTCATAGTGCTACAAAGTACTACGTCCGTTCGAAATGAAATGAGGCCGATTGTGCGAGCCGTAGCATATCACAGAGGAGCTTTTCAAAGATCTTCTATCGCGGGTGAGCCTGCAATGGAAAAGAGCATCAACTTGGCAATGTAAAATATGAAGAAATGACGTCATTTGTGGTAACAGTTGCTTCTGTGTGGAAAAGGTTAACGATACGATACGATATGGTCAGCGCATACTATTCACCGAACAGTTGAGTTCAGCACATACTACGAGGGGCGTTCAATATATTCTCGGTATCGATATGAAGGAAAATGCGAATTCAATTTAAATTGTTTTTATTTTTCAATATAATCTCCCCTAACATCAATGCATTTGTTACATCTTGAGATAAGCTTTTTTAAACCCTCAAAAAAATAAATTTCCTCTTTCTCTGCAAAATACCGACTTGAGTTCTTCATCATCCGAAAATCTTTTTTCACGAAGACATTTTTTCAAATCCGGAAACAGGAAATAATCACTAGGGGCAAGGTCTGGACTATAGGGTGGGTGTTGGATTTCTTCGAAACCACAATCTCACGCAGCAGCCTTGGAAACTCGCGCCGTGTGAACAGGAGCGTTGTCATGAAGAAGCAACACACCCGCTGCGAGTTTACCCCGTCTTTTCTTTTTAATTTCCTCCCGCAAATTATGCAAAGTGGAAGCGTAGGATGTGGCGTTGATGGTTTCACCTTTTTTTTGTACTCAATGAGCAAGATTCCCTTTGAGTCCCAAAAAACTGTGGCCATGAGCTTCCCGGCAGACGGAGTGACTTTGAGCTTCTTCGGGGGGTCTGTTCCTTTTTTATGCCACTGCATGGACTCTTGTTTGCTTTCAGGGTCATAGTGGTGGTCCCATGTTTCGTCCCCAGTAACAATTCGATCCATAACACCGTCCGCGTTCTCACTACACATCTCCAAAAGCTCTCTACAGCATGCGATTCTCACTTTTTATCTGAGGCGCTGTGAGCATTCGTGGCACCCACCTTGCACTGACCTTTGAAAGGTTAAGATGGTCATGAAGAATGGTGTGAATGGTACCAATTGAAAGCTTGGTGATCTCTGCCATCATTTTCACCTTTATTCGGGCATCCTCAAGAACAAGTTTTTCGACTTCTTTGATGCTTTCTCCCGTACAAGCAGTAGCCGGGGCGCCGGAGCGGGGGTCGTCCTCAATGCTCTCTCTGCCTCTCTTGAACTCACTTGACCACTTTTGCACAGTTGATAATGAAGGAACCCTGGTAAACAGCCACCATCTCTTCATGAATAGTTTTTTGACTTTTTCCTTGCTTAGTGAGAAATTTAATTACAGCGCGATGCTCAATTTTCACCATCATCGCCTCAGTTGCCATTATGATTCTGTTTAACTAGAGATAAAACGCGAATTAATAATCACATTTATATGAAATTTTACATGAATGCACTAAAACAATAGTACTACTTGATAAATAAGTCAATTTATATATGCAACCACAGCTTCACCCCGATACCGAGAATATCTTGAACGCCACTCGTACATAGTATATCGCGCCGGTGACCTGGACTCAATTATCCTCCAAAACTGGTTTCGAAGGCTGAGACCTAGATACGGTACTCTCAACATTCAGGGCATAAACTTCGGATCCGATCTCTGTGCGATCCGAGAAGAATTTTATGCATCCAGTTGTAGTCAGCGACTTCCCTTGGATCCCTTCCTGAATATGAACGACATTCTACGACTCGGTGAACGCATTACTAAATTATTATCTTGCCAAGTTATGAGCCATTGTATGGTTACTTGCAGCTAGAGCGCATAATAGCATGCTTCATGGTGGTATCCAACTTATTCTTTAAGCTCTCCGGCGCTTGTTCGGCTGCCTCGTCCGCATTGGGAACAAATAAATGCATCAGGACCTGTGTTGGCATCAGGTGTGGAATATTGTGGACCCATTAGCCTTTGCATTGGAATGAGGCACTCTCGCACCACGATGACGATTTACTTTGTCTATTTTTTATAATTGGCGAAAGAGAAATACCGATTCACGTTGGTTTTAAATGTTTGCAAGTTACAATGACTATAATGAATGGAGAGCTCGACAGGGAATTTCAAAAGCGACTTAAGAACAAACCACGATATTTTAGAGTGCGTCCGAAAGCAGGCTTGAGGGTATACAGATGAGGATTTATAGAGTGACGGGTGTTACGGTTGAAGGTTTGAAAGGGCGGAATTCTACTGGAGTATTGGCTGTGTAAATAGCAATAGAATACAGTGAGGCAGTAAACATTATGCCAGTGATCGAGGGTGTCAATTGACTGAGTGATATTAGTATCACCTATGAGCTATATCAAACAGTTTTGAGTTCTATCTAGCAGGTGCAGAGATGTGCATAGCATAGCACGGCAATAGCTGTCTGGCTTTTACTGTGGACGTTATCATTTTTATCTTTTTTTTAAGTCTTTACCAGAAATATTCGCTTACTTTTATTTTTCACTGTTATCATGACGCTCACCACTAAGTTCGAATGTTCTTGTTGACGAGGAACAATAAAGTCAAGTAATTTAGATGAAATTTGTTTTATTAAATATTTTACTCATGCGAGGGTCTCATGGGGAGCTGTGCCAGAGCCGGATCAGCTCTAACCAGTGATATTTCATCTAGACCTACACCACCAACATAATGGCGACGACGTGGGACGGGTGCGTTTGCAGCATTAGCCTGAAAGACGTACAAGAGAAGTATGAGCTATGTGTATAGAATATCATCACTCAGAGTATGCTGTGAATACCGAATGGCCGCGGAGGGTGGGATCAGCATAGTAGCCGGTCGAATGCCTATTGGCCTGTAGACCAAAATATAGGCATCAATATTTAACAACAAAAACGCAGAAATGATGGCCACCAAATAAAACGCACAGGTAGAATTGCAAAGGCGATGGGATATACTTCGGCTAAGGGACGATGGCCAAACATCGGGGTATGGACAACAGAACATGGAAAGTTTAACGTTTCTCTCATGGGCATGGGTACTTCAGGGACCAGCAATATGAATATGTGTAAAGGTAAGCAACAGCACGCAGTGAATCAGTGAATGTATCACAGAATGCGAGGTCTACGCGGAAGATAAAACCACTCAAGTAAGGCAAACTTGTGGCGCACTAATTTCAACAAGCCTGAACAATATTACGATTATGACAAGCAAAACTTGCAAGTGATGTCAGACTAATGTTGATGCACTAATTTTGCATGGAAGATGAAGCGGCCAGAATTGCTAGAAACAAGAATTCCGCTAGACCTGGCAACTTAACTACGACATAGTCGAACGCGTACCTCACCTACATCAGTATAGTAGTCCGAATCGATGTTTTTGTCACCAACATACAGTGGGTCGAAAACTGTTAGCATCGCTGATACGTTTGCTCAAGAAAGCATCCTTAATTAGATCATTCTTCCAACCATCCAAGAACATGTATAAATAAGGCCGGGGGTCCTTTTCCTAAGGTAAACTGGCAGACATACGTGCTTTAGTGTATTGGCGATTGTGAATTCAACACCAAATTGATAGTAAGTTGACGTCTGCTTTATATTTCACGATGATGTTATCCAGATTCATAGAAACCTCCTCACTGTTGAGGAGCCCTTCCAAAAGTAGATTCCATCCGAAAAACCCTACAGAGTCACCATGAGCACCCTGGCTTAGGTAGGGATATGAAACTCTTTGACCATTCCTGATTTTGGCCTTCAGACAAATTATCGCACTCTTATCTGCTTACCCTATTATGCAGCAGTAAGAAACCCGAAACTGCATCAGAAGTTTCTCTGGGAGATTCCCATCAGACTTACCCCTGTGTAACAACGTCCAGAAGCCATAATATATGCGCGTACACATGTACAGGTGCTATTGGCTCCCCTTATCCACTAGCCAAGTGAAAGCGAAATTCCTAACTTTGTTCATGAACCACAGTGAGCTCATCCAGTTCAAGTCATATCATCACGTATTCTGTATTTAAAATTCGCTTCAAGTGTCCTTGATTCGATCAGAAAACTTCTCCAAAGCTTCTGTCTATTCAGCTCTTCAAGAAAAATATTTCTCACCACTCCAATGCAGAAGATATTCTATCCGCTGTAATTTCCTCCACTCTAATCACAACGTCTTGTAAATTTCAATAGCCAAACATACTCGTACCCCTGTCCCTGATCTCCCGTCCAACGTAATAAGTTTCTTTTATGCGGATGACAGGGAGATGATGATAGCCGGGGTTGGCTATCAAATTTCCGCAGTCCATACGTGAGAATGACAAGAAAATCAAACAAATTCCACTCCACACCCAGCAACTGCCGCTTCTAGGAATGTCACATAGCACAGCATGTCACGGGCTCACTAAAAACCTCAAGGAGCTTTGGTATGTAGTAGCAAAAAAAAAAAAAATAAATAAAAGGACATCGTCACACGAACGCACAACCAAATAAACCGAATCATCAAATTATTGAATTAAATCTGATTTCCGGTCCACTGGGAGAAACTTCTCTCCATGCCATCAAACCATGCCACTACTATCCGTGCCTTAATGGGTGTAAGCAGCAGCAAAAAAAAAAAGGCATTCACAGAGGACACCCAAATATGATGATATTGTGCCATCCGATGAAGCAATCCCGATTGCTTCTACCCGATACACTGTCAATAACACAAACACACGGCTCCCTAGCCAGGACCACATAATGAAGTCAAAAGGAAATGATAATTCAGCATCAAACGACACAAAATGGCAGAAATAGCACAAGTGGCAGCAGGGGCTTCCAGCAAAAGTAAAACGAAAGCAAAATAACAAAATTCACCGAAAAATATAAAAAAAAAATAGAGAGAACAAAAAAAATACTAAAACGGAAACGCAGGATAAATACGCAAACATAAGAAATAAAATCCCCGTAAAGGACACATGCAGATAAAAAATTTAAATTCGATTCGATTCGGCTACACGTGAATTGACTGACTAACGAATGAGGAATAAAGAATACGAATAGCGATGCCGTTGCCAAATACCGACGGCCGAAGGCCCTATCCGGGCTAAAAAAGGATAGACCTTCGTACGAATACGAATACGAATGCGAATACAATGCTAGGCAAAGGGATAAACCATGTCGACAAAAAAGGAACGGGCCACCCTTTTTGGTATTAAAACTCCAAGGGTACATAACATATGTATGTATACCTATACCACCTTATCCAAGTACTGGTGGTTCATATACGCTACGCGGTCCTGCCAGTCCTATCAGAGGGTTTCGTTTTTTTTATCCTACTTTCGGATTCCATGTGAGAATGACCAGCACGTTAAAAGAGTCAAAAAAAAAAACGTGGGATGGAAGGGTGAGGTTAACAGCAGGACTTGGACTGTCAATCGATGGGACCTCACTTGCTGGACCCTCACTAGCTGAACCTGTGGAACTTATAATGTTCGCAATGACCGGAAGGGAACTTAAACCGACAGACCGTCATCATCGTCATCATCATCATCATCATTGACCGTTGGGGTTTTGTACTTTCGCATGCTACGAGTATGATACAAGGATACGTCGTTTCGTATCCATAGGAATACACAAGTAGACGGCTGACTGGAGTGCAGCGGTTTTGTAGGTGACCTGGAGAAGGACTACCAGGACCACCATCAAGTCTACCTTCATTTCATAGGCAAATACATTCATACCTACATCGAAGTACTCATGTTAATAGGGAGGAACCGAACGGTTGATGTTTTTGTTCCCTTTTTTTTTTGTGTTGCTTTCCTGCCGTTTCAGGGCAGTTTATTGCGGTTTCCTCGTCAATGGGTGAATTTGGAAATAACTTTTGGTATGATCGCCTCCCGGCCACCGATATGCACATCCTCTTTGGTGAAAATTTCATTGAAATTAATGTCCGCTTTGGGACAGGTGTACAAAAAAAAATTGCCCGAATCGGAATGCGGGAGCGCAATCTTTCATCAGACAAAGGCGCTTATCCTTTCCTAAATATTCGGTCAAATTGGATGCATATTCTGGGTGATTTGATGAAGGGAGTGAAGTAGAAAACTGGGTATTGGATACAAAGGTTTTAGAATGGTAGAAAATAGGATTTGGACTTTGCATCAGACAAAGTTTTCAAGCAGACCAAGTATTATAAGAAAGGATGTGGCAATTAGTTGTCAAAGTTCTAAGATGGCTCTTAATCTAGGCAATAATACATACATCTTCCAAGAGCTGGAAGCTTGCATCGTTTACATCCCTCGCGGTAGTGATCGTTTGCGCATCTGGAGCTACTCAATTCGCATTATTTATTTCAGACCTCGAAACACTTTATCGATTCCCTTGGCTGGTATCGCAAAAGAAATATTTTTTTCGGAGATTTTAACGCGTGGCATAGAGATTTGGGAAACAACACATTAAACACAAGATTGAACCTACTACTGAATTGGTGGAATCAGCATAGTGTTTTGTACCGACCTAAAACGGTCTTAAAGCGACGTTTCCCAGACAGGGTTCCTATCTATGTAAATCTCCTTCTGTTCGAAACCCTGATAGAAGTAACGGGCACGAGCCAACATATTATAAACCGTTTACCCACGTTAGTGTGTGACAGTGACCATGGTAGTCTCAGTACCGATAAAACCATTCTCAACGAAATCATTCAACTGGAATAGTTTGTTTGTTGAAATCTACAATTACAATACACACTTCTACAAAACATTGACGAAAGCACTCTCCTTGAACTTATTTCATCTACCGACCAACAAGGATCTTTCAAACGATGAGATTGATGGGTTTTTTTTAGTTTTAAATGCATTTTATTATATTAATCATTAATTCTTACATACTAACAAAAAATGCTTAAATGCTAGCTTAAAATTACTTAACAAACTTATATTAACTTACTGGCCCCGCACAGGCACTCTAAGCTACTCTAAATTCTTATATCTATGTCTTTCGACTTTATTTACATTTTATTGAAATTCGTATATATTTTGTATACTTAAGGCTAAGAAAAATTTGTTAACAAAAACTTAGCATATGGAGTTATTTTTTTATAAAAACTTAATATCTAACTTAAAATAAACTTAAACCTAACCTACATACACAATACATACACATAGATATTATACACAATTATATACATATATTAGTATATACAAAGGTATATACTAATATATGTATATATTTCTTAAATGCTAACCTAAACCCATGCAAGCTGGCCATCGGTATTCACAGTGTAAATAAGTAGGTCAGCTCTGCCTCATTAGTGAGGCTGGTCCGTAATTGACGGAAACGACGACGAAACATCTTCTCCATCATTCAACCACCAGAAATGCTGGTGCTGCCGAACGACATCCCTCTTATCGCGATTCCCCACCGCCCTACTGAACCTGAGACGATCCACACTGCCGTGTGCGACGTCTCTGCCGTAGTTGAGTCGCCTGTCCCCAGCTTTCCGAGCGACATGGAAGATTAACGGGACCGCTGATCTATCCTGGATCAACCCTATCTGATCTAGGTAGAGGAATGCTTCCGGTGGAACGAAGCCGTCAGAGCGCACACTCTCGTGGTAAAGGTAGTTGGGGTAGTAAGCCCCAGATATCAGGTTATTCGTCGCGGTCATTGCTCTTGCAATGTGCCTTCGAGTCAGCTTAATTACGAAGTTGTCCACTCGTATTAGGTTCGCCCTGTTGTAAAGGACCTCATTACGATAAAATTTTTTGTACTCCGACTCTGGTGTTCTGTACAAGCGAAGGCAAGCCCTAAGGCAAGCCCTCTCAAACACCCGAATCTTTTCCATTAAGCTTGCTCGTACATTGAACCACACGGGGCACCCGAATACCAGCATGAGCCTGATAAGGGCCATGTAGCAGATTACCTTTACCCTCGCATCGAGTTGGCTGCTATAAAACAGTCTCTTTGTAAGAGCAAAAGCACCTTTAGCTCTGGCCAGAGCAGCATCTACATTTTTGTCAAAATACAGAAACTGATCTAGCCAGATCCCAAGATATCTGACTACATTTCGACAGGCAAGAGGCTGTCCGTGTTGTCCAATGATCGAGAACTTTCGCCAATTTTTTCTGGTATCCCTAGAGGCTCCAGACAACGGCGTCCTAAAGAGAATGGTTTCCGACTTCTGAAAGTTGATTTTCAACTTCCAGTCATCGCAAAACCGTCTTATCTTATCGAAGTCACGCTGCAAGAGAGTATTAATGACCTCGATTTTTGGACCTGTTCTGTACGCTATCAAATCGTCTGCGTACGCAATAGTATTGGGAAGTGAACCTACTCGTATCAAGTCGCTTGTATAAATGTTGAATAGGATCGGCGAATTGACCGCGCCTTGCTGAAGACCATTTTTAATTTGAAATATTCCATCAGAAGTCATATCGCCATTTTTCACGATGAACTGTCTGTTGGTTAGCATATTAAAAAGAATGTACAAGAGTGGTTTACTGATCCCCAGCCTAGTCAGCTTATAGAAAAGACCCTCTAACCATACGGTGTCGAAGGCCTTCTCCAAGTCAACAAGGCAGGCACCAGTACATTGGTTTTTGCCTTTATTCCATTGGATATCGGACACCAGTTTAGACGCGGCATGTGAGATATCATGTCCCACCTTAAAACCGAATTGATTATCCGGAACTATATGTTTGTCCTCAACCCACCTAGACAGAGCTCTATTGATTACTTTTTCAAACACCTTACTGATATTCGGAAGGAGACTTATCGACCGGAGATTCGCCGGATTGGATATATCCTTTCCCTTTTTGGGAATAGGTTGCACCACCGCCGTTTTCCAATGCGCTGGATAATGTGCATTATTCATTGCATTATTAAACAGGGTGGTGTAAATGTCCACCGCTTCTAGAGGAAGATGTCGAAGCACGATATTCGGAATACCATCGGTCCCCACTGATTTCTTAGCTCTGATTGTGTCGAAGATCTCATGGAGCTCTTCCTTCGAAATGAACGGGGGTAGGCCACCCTCTCTAGTAATGACATTATTTGCCATATTTTCGTCGCTGAACCGGGTGAAACCAGAGCCTTCGGATCGCCAGTTCCCTATTTCATTTCGAATGTAGAAGTCGTGCACCAAGACGCGATTGTCCAGGTCATAATTAGGGCCAATGCTATCAGTGGCCTTGTATATTTCCTGGAAAGTCGCCCCTATAGCCTCAACCTTCTCCTGTGGGTCCTCGATCACAAAGAAGTCGTCATCATCAGCGGCCTCATTTGGATCAATACCTGCTATTGTCAGTAACCGTTCGTTGTCTGTTGTCCGGGCTATTTTAAGACACTGAAGGGCGTTTTGATTTTTTCTCCGAAATAGTTTGTTTATTTGAGGGAACATATTCGGGTTGCTGGTGTTTACAGCCCGAACCCTGTTGTTCCAATATGAACTTACAGAAATTCTGTAATTCTCTTTTATTAACATTTGAATATTTTTAATCGACGACTTCAGTGTCCTAATCTCCGGGTCTTGTCTGTCAGTGAACTGTCTGTACAAGTTTTTGAGTCTTGACAGAAGTCTACTTTTCTGTCGGTGCAGTGCGTCAATAGTAGGATTGCGGAACAGGTCTTCGTTAGTCGTATGTCGATAGCGCGGTATTGTAGCGTCCATAGTTTGTTTAATTGTCTCGTCCATTTGTTTTAGATACTTGTCGATCTCCTCGTTTGACAAATTCCTATTGGACGGTGGACGGTGGAGCGTGTTTGAGGCAAGTGCTCTTGTCAATGTTGCGGAGAAGCGTGTCCATCGAGTCTTACTGTAGTTGTAAGAATATCTTTGGACAAACTCCTCCAATTCCGCAATTTCGTTGGGAACTGTAATTTCGGTGCTAAAACCGCAATGGTCACTGTCATACACGAATGTGCGCAGACAGTTTAACGTTTGTAAATTCGTACCTGTCAGTCGTATTCGTTTGTCATACAGCAGTAGGTCCAAATAAGACCCGCCTCTGGGAAACGACGAGTTATCCGTCGCCTTAAGACCGAGTCTGTACATGACATCGTGCTGACCCCACCAATCAAGTAGTAGGTTCCCTCTAGTATTTGGCAAATTATTTCCCCAAATGAGATTGATGGGACCCTCAAACAAGTGGGCGCGATCGTAAAGCGAACAATGGACACTGTAGTACCTCGGGTATAACGCACTTAGAAGGAAAACACATTTCGGAACGATAATTGACGCAGTGTACCATCACAAAAGTTGACTGCTTTTGAGACTAATTGCATTTGACATAGGTTCTGCATCCAATTCCCAAAAAGGATAACTACCCGTCTATTCCGGCTAATCTTTCATAGATAATTCGTTCCTGTATCCCCTTGTGGGTCCTTGGGCCTCTACTCAGCTCTCCCCAACTTTTTCCCAGTTGTCGTGCTTCCTTCTCAACTGTCCTGCGCCACGTACTCCTAGAACCGCCGCGCATCCTGCCATCCTGAGTAAGCGGGTTCCGTTGCATCGCTTGGTTAGCTATGGACCTGTCACCTTCTCGGAGAGTGTGACCAATCCACTGCCACTTTCGTCGTCGTAGGTTGTACCTATAGGTTGATGGTCCGTTCTCTGATAAAGCTGATCGTTAGAGATACGGCTTGGCCAGAATATCCTTAAAATGTAGCGTAGGCACCTATTGACAAACGTTTGCAGCTTCCTCGTGATAGTGGTGGTCATCCTCTTGGTACCACGTCCATATAGTAGCACGGATTCAACGTTGGAACGGAACAGTCATAGCTTGGTGTTTAAGCTAATTGCATTACTTCGCCAAACTGTGGATAGCATTCCAAACGCAGATTTTGCTTCGCTTATGCAGTTGGCTATATCCAGTTCGGTTCCGCCATCCGTTGAGACAATACTCCCGAGGTGTTGGACACTCCCTACTTTCTCAAACGTCTGTCCAGCAATACATATATGGGTTGATTAGTTTGGTCTTAGGCTGATCATTTTTGTTTTTGCCGAGTTAATTTTCAGCACAACGACGTCTGCTTCCCTCTCCACATTTGTTGCCATTTGGTGAAGGTCCATTATTCTGTGAGACAGAAGGCATACATCGTCGGCGTAGTGAAGGTGTTTGAGATCAGATATAAGAGAACATCGAATTCCTCCATTTCCTGTTAATAAGGTCACATTCAGCACATCGCTAATCACCAATAGAAACAGTATTGGTGAAAGTATGCGGCCTTGCCTAACCCCGCTTTGGACTTCGAATTCCTCAGACAGTCTTCCTCTGTGTAAGACGTGACATGTGGAACCATCATTTGTAGCCTTGATAATTTATCAGGAATGCCTCTCCTGCGCAAGGTACGCCAGATTGATTGACACTATCAAACGCCTTTTCAAAATCGATGAACAGCAGGTGAAGTGGTGATCGGTACTCAACACACTGCTCGATGATGATCCGCAAGGTGTTGATGTGGTCGACACAGGAGGATCCAGAGTGGAAACCTGCTAGTTCGGCGTCGAGTGTGTCTTCGAGGTGTTCTTTGATTCGCTCCAGGATGATTTTAGCTATTATCTTGGCCACAGCGGGCAGCACGCCTTTTTTAGGTAGCTTGACGATCATTCCCTTCTTCCACTCTCGGTTTCCCATGTTCTCCCGACAAGTGGGAACAGTAGCTCAGCTGATGCCGTTGACGCAGTTAGAAACAGCTCCGCAGGTATGTCCGACCGCCTTATTGGTTTTCAGTGCTATGATCGCGGTAATAATCTCTTCCTTACTGGGGGTTGTGGTGCGAATTCGGGAATTTCTTTCTACGGACACTTCACAGTCTGACTTGGGTGCATATTGCTGGCGAATACTCGGTTTAGAACCGAAGCAAAATGCTGGTTCCATCTCTTCAGTTGATCCTCATCCGATATTAGAAACGAACCGTGTAAGCCTTTCACTGGGTGTTGAGTAGATCTTCGGCCACCTATAAGCTCTTTGGTAATTCTGTAAACGGTTCTGCTGTCGCACCTCGCTGCTGCTTCTTCTGCTTGCGTGGCCAGCTCATTGATGTAATTGCGCTTGTCACTTCTCACGCTACGCTGCACTTCTCTCATCTTCATGCGATATATGGGCTCTAGCTCGATCCTCCCTGCTGCTGGAGCTGCTGCAATTCGAGCTCTTAGTTGTTATCGTTCGTTAATCCTTCTCCGGATATCCTCGGAAAGCCACGCCCTATGACTTCCCTGCGATCGACCGACAATCATTTTAGCACCCGATGTGGAAACAGTTTTCACAGCACACCAATGGTCTTGGATGGTGGCGGGCTGTGAGCTGCTGATTGTTTCTACTCCTCGTGAGAGATGGTCCCTTAGTTCTTGGCCCACCGTTGGACCTCTCAGTCGGTCTACGTTGAACCTAGGTATTCTTGTGTCGTTAGATCTTCGAACGGCAGCAGTGCGTAATTGGACAGTAGCTATAATAAAATGGTGATCTCGTACCAACCCCATGTCCGCTCCTCGTCTGTTTCCGACTTCTAGACGACTACTTCTAAAAACGCGACTGATGGCAAAATGGTCGATTTGGTTGGAGGGTGCTTGCATCTCAGTTGACACCCAACTGATTTTATAGCAGTCCTTGTGCTCAAACATGGTGCCACCTATCACAAGACGATTTGCGTTGCAAAAGTCAACAAATCTTTCGCCGTTTTCATTGCGGTTGCCTAATCCGTGCCGTCCCATAACATGTTTGAGCCCTTCGTTGTCGCTGCCTACCTTGGCATTACTCTCGTTCGGAATCTGGCCATTAAAATCCTATCACTGTGCGGCTGCCAGGAGATCAGACCTCTGCGTCCTGTACGTGTTAACAGCAGTCCAACTGGGGGCTACCGGTTGGTCTTCCGGAGTAGAGTAATACAGTATTACGCGTTGGGGATTGGAACTCACTTGCATCTAACTATCTTATCTCTCTTACTCCCAATATGTCCAGCTTATATCGCATAAACTCATGCTCTAATTGAAGGAATCTGGCGTTCTGAGGTCCTTCACTCTGAGAATCAAGGAGCGTCTTCACATTCCAGAAACCAATCTTAGTCCCGGTACGACAGCCAAAGGTCGTTAACGTGTTATCAGTCCTTATCCGAGGCATTAAGTCGGTTTTCGGTTAGCTAGTTTAGGCATAGGACCCTAGACAATCTCGCACTTGCAATTTTGGCCTACCTATATATGGTTGCTACGTGTATATAGTTGCCCGGGACCACCTAGAGGAGGTAAAGCAAGCTCTACATTACGAACTCGATTGTTGCGCTGCTGGTCCAATCCATGTTTTGAACAGTCAGTATTTGCATGCAGGCTCCCCATAGATAAGCCTTCTTTCGAACATTAGGAAGGTATTCGAAAAAGTGAATCTCCGACTAAGTAGGTTGAGGACAAGATTATAGTTCCCGATAATTAATTTGAACTCAAGGCGGGGCATGGTTCCCCACATCCTTCCTTCCTTCCCTACGTGGCGCTACAGTACGGGATGAACCTGGGTCCTTTTTTGGCTGGCTCATCCAATCGAATTTCTTGGATGTGCTTGATTGCAGTCTACGACATCCACTAGGTGTTCGACAGCACTTGGTCTGTAACGGGCCTTTTATCCTATGTGCAAAGCAGAAATTTCTTGCCCTTATACCGTTTGCTGGGGTCATCAACATTATATTCACTCTTATCAGGGACTGATAATCATCCACGTCGGGCATGGCAATGCAGGTAGCCTCCGGTTCAGTACTGTGGTAGGCCGTCGTGATATTAGGGATGTTAATCGGGAGTTTTGATGGCCTAGGAGGCCATATTTAACGTGACCCTCTTTGAAATTTATCGTTTTGTTTTTATTTTCTTTTGTAGGAAACTTGGCTGCAAACAACGACAAACGTAGGCCAAAGATGATATGATGAAAGCAATCACTGCTGTAAAACTCAAAGGCTTTTTAAAGGCAGCAAAAGTGTTCAATGTCCCGAGAACCACACTGAAGCGATTAGTGGCAAAAAAGGATAAGCCTTTGGAGGAATTGGTAAGTGTCAAACTAGGCAGAACTCGAGCAGTCTCTAGTAGACTATTGCCTGCAAATGGAAGGAAAACTATTTGGTCTAACCAGGAATGACAAAAGATTGTTAGCATTTCAGCTAGCTATAAAGAACCATATTCCCAATCCATTTTTTGTTATAGAGGAAGTCATTCTTCCAGCCGATTGGAACGTCTTCCGCCCGGGCTTCTGGATTTTCAAAATAAAACGTGGCAAATTTTTTTTGACAGTTTAGCAATGCTCATGACCAAGTACCATTTCACCACCAACACTATTTTTAATGTGGATGAGACGGGGATTTCAGTAGTTCCAGCCAAAATGCCAAAGGTATTGGCTTTGAAAGGTCTAAAAGAGGTGGGAGCATTAACATCTCCTGAAAGGGGATCACTTATTACGTCGATTTTGTACATGAGTGCTGGAGGGTCATTTGTGCCTCCTATGTTCATTTTTTCATGAAAGCTGCACCGCCGGGTTCAATAGACCATCAAAAAGTTCCCTGAATTTACTCAGAAAATTAGAAATACAAGTTTATTCATCTGAATCTATATTGTCCCCTTCAAAGTAATCCCCATCGACTGCAACACACTTATGCCAGCGCTTGATCCAATCCTCGAAACATTTTTTATATTCGGTTTTCGGTATGTTCTTCCATTACTTCCTCTCGGAAGCTTCATGCAAACGTCTCACGCCCAAATAATACTCTTTGTTTACTGTGTGGCCTTCCTGCAAAAATTCATGAAGCATTTCACCGTTGTAGTCCATGAAAACCGTGAGCATTGCCTTCTTTTTTGACTGAAAACGACATGGTTTTTTTAGTCTCGGCTCATTTAGCGAACGCCATTCACTTGCCTGATGTCTGGATTGCGTGTCGTACTCATAAACCCACGTCTCGTCTCCAGTAATGATCCTTTTGATGAATGTGGGATCGAATTCAGCCCCGCAAATCTTCTCTTTTGCGTCAATACGGTCTCTTTTTGCAAGAAATTGAGGTCTTTTGGCACCAACTTTGCTGCTAAACGACGGAAACCCAAATCATTAACAAAAATGTCTTGGACGGATCCATAGGCAATGTTCAAGTCCTCCGCTATCTCTCTGATGGTTAATTTGCGGCTTGCGGTTATTGACCAACATTGCTTTTACTTCATCAATGTTTTCGTCGGTTTTTGATGTCGATGGTCTGCCACTGCGTTCATCATCTTCGATTGACTCACGACCACTTTTGAACCGCCCATGCTACTGGCAAACGACTGTTTTCCTTAGAGAATCGTTGCCGAAAGACTTTCCCAACATTTCCCACGTTCGCGCAGCACTAAACCCGTTTTCTACGCAAAATTTAATACGAGTACAAGTTCGTTGATGCAAATTTAAATCCATTTCTAAAATTGTAAAAAATCGCAGACACACACAGTTATAGGTGTACTCTTAGCTACGTAACTTTTGCAAATGTCAAGCTATGATGCTAAGATTTACAGAGAATATTAACAACAGATTTACCAACTTAACAAAAAAACAACAGAACTCAAATCGGAACAATGGAAGCGACACACGTTATACCGCCTTGATCATACCAGTTCTACTTTATGTGTCTGAAGAATGTACTTTATTGAAAGCGGATGTGATATCTACATCAGTCGTTTCGGGAGAGAAATATTTCAAAAAGTATTCGATCCCGTTTGCATTGACGGGCTTTAAAGGAGAAGATTCAACGACGTATTATATGAGCTACAGCGATATCGAACAAGTCAAAAAACTGAGCATCATTGGCCTGAAATGTAGATATGTAGATTGTATGGTCACCAAAGCTCTGGTTCGCAGAGTTTTGAAATCTAACCCAGAGGGACAACGCAGTGGAGGAAGACCTCACATTATTTGGAGTTTAAAGACAGAAACGATAAAATCTGTAAATTTTAATACGGGCTATACTTCCAATGCGTAAAAATTGCGATCCCATTTTGTACCCAAATTAGCCTGTATATTCTCTAGTTTCAGTTTGTTATTGATTTTAGTTCGCTGCAGTTTAAAATATTTATAAAATATAAGTCAAGAGGAACGCCGTCAAAAGATCATCGACAAATGGCTCGAAAATACTTCACGTCCAAACCATTTCATCGCAAAAAATTTAAACATACCACGCAGTATAGTAGATTCTGTTATTAAACCATATTTGGAGACATTGACAATTAAGAGAACACAGAAAAGTGGAGCTAAAAGTGAAGCACATGATACAAATTTGGACAGGAAAATAGTGGGTACCATGGTAAAAAACCGGACTATACCAACCAAACAATGGTACAAAGATCTAAAAACCGTAACGGTCTAAAAACATGAAAAAAACGAAAAATACCAAAAGTAACTGAAAAGCATAAAAAAGTCATAAAAACACGAGCCCGAAAGCTATACGAGTTGATCGGCAACAAGAAAGCGTGCTTGGTTTTGAATGGCGAAACTTATGTCAAAGCTGACTTTACTACTCTTCCAGGTGCGCAGTTTTACAACTCGTTTGAAGCTGAGATTCTTCCGCAATCAACAACATCGATTGGGATGGAAAAATTCGGGTCAAATTATCTCTTTTTGCAGACCAATTGCCAATGTGAACACAGAAGCTCATCGTTTATTACAACGGGAACAATTCATGGAGAAGTGTACATTAACGAGTGTCTAAAAACACGGTTGATTCCTTTCTTAAACAAACACGAGGGTTCAACATTATTTTGGCCAGATTTAGCTTCAGCTTACTATGCTCATGCGACGTTGAGTTTTCTTGTTGCTAAAAATGTCGACTTTGTCCCAAAAGACATGAATCCACCCAATGTTCCACAGTGCCGTCCCATTGAAAGGTATTGGGCTTTGGTCAAGGACGTAAAACATTTTAGTGCTAAATGGAAAAGAGCGTCCAAAAAGATGGCGGATGAAACTGTCACCAATCTTATGAAGGACATTCGAAAGAAGTTGAGGAAAGATGGGAACCTAAATAATTTTTTTATTTTTTGTAATTGTGAATGAATTTAATAAAAACAGAGTTTTAAAGCAAAATAAAAAACTACATGAATTATGAAAATATTTTTTTTTTTTACTTTGAAGTTTCAATTACACACATGAAAACTTTCCGTGGCTAGGATTCGAATCTTGAACCTCCGAGTGAGAAGCGATTGCTAGTACCACTAGACCATGGCCACCCCTAAAATAAGGGGTGAGGCGGATAGCATAACATACACGGCAAAATGTCTGGAGGCAGACTTTTTTAATTGACTTCTTAACAGGGCGGAATACCTTAAACTAGCACTCCCCTCCTAAATCGTCAACCTAATTAATAATGCGTCTATTGACCCAAAGCACTCCTCCAGTATTAGAGATGTGCGAATATTCCGAGCAGGTGCTATAGACTTGGAGTACTGCCTAGTTACAGCCATCCTATGCCTGTGTATACCTCAGACAGCAACGGAGAAATACCGTGAGATTTAACGTTGAATGGCTGCAATTGCAACTAACTATGACCTTTGTCTACTGAGTATTTCTCAACCTCTCCTCAACGCCTTTACTTCCTCAAATCTTAAATGTCACAACTATTTGGTGGGTTTCAATTAATCACCCTGATGAAATACGCAGGCGTCCGCATGTTGCAAAATAGTTCGCATATAAAGCAGTGCTGCAGAGGTGCTTCTTCTGGAACAACGTTTGAAGGTCTTGCACAAAAGTTAAAAAGAATTTGTCAACCCTGAGCAGAATCCGAGCAAAATAAAATAAGATAGCAATATCTTAACTTTCCTGACGGACCGGAAATAAAACCACAGCATTGTCTATCCTATCCACAAGAAAGGAGATCCTCTAAATACGCCAATAAAAAAGCCATCAGTCTCCTTAACATCGCGTGCAGGATCTTGTCTGCTGCATTGTGTGAACGCATGAGACCACTTACCAACTATTTGCTCGACCACTATGAGTTCTTTATCAGACTGGGTATATCCACATTTGACCAAATATCCGTACGAGGGCAATATTATGAAGTAAACCGGACAATGATGTTGCCCCTGAGTGAGTATTAAAGAGGAGTCTTTCTATTCATATCCGAAGGAATGCTGTCAAAACCAACTTCGACTTTGTTTGTGCGCACATGTGAAAGGAGTCCTTATCTATCTTCGAGTCCGTAACGGGAGGCAGTTGGCCAAAGACCACTTGCACTTGAGGCGCTTATTAATTGAGCCGAACTCAAGCTCCATCCGAATACCTATGCCATGGATTGAAATCTGAGTTCTTCCCCACATTGAACGTTTTTGGTTAAATTCGTCGTTCGAAGTATTTCCGAAATCCCCACGTGCATATTTCGTCGTTTTCCACTCTGACATTTTTATACTTAAAAATATTCTTAAGCTGCTCTTTCCAACAAACAGCGTTGCCAGTGCTAAATTTCGCAAATACCATGTTGTTTTCTTTTTAAAAGACCTTTCCATGAAAATCATCGAATTGTGAGAAATAGCCGTATCTGGCCGTCGGCTCCCAAACCTCACACTGTTAGCCCGTCATTCACACAGATGAAAATGCCAAAAATATGACACGACAAAGATATTCCTCTTGACGGAAAGGCAATCGATTCCATTTACAACCCACTCTCCATAACAATCAAATTTTATGTCTTTCTCTCCAACTCGGCGACCTATTCAAATATCCTTGATCACTTGGGAGAGACCGGCGCCAGTAAAAAAGTAACAAAAAATCCGAACAAACAAAAAAAAAAAATAAAAATTAAAATTCCATCAGCGTTGTACTAGTCCAGTGACAATTCCCAATGTGGCACCTGTCGGACCGCATTCATTACTCTTTTTTTTTTTTTTTTCCTTCTTTTGAATCCCAAACAAAAGTATCCGTACTCACTGCATCTACGTCACCAAACCAATCCTGGACCGGGATACCTTTTATCTATTTTCAAATAATTGGATCCAGTTGAAGATTGGAGCTTGAGTCCACAGTCAGCATCAGGAACCACAACGACACAACAGAGCACACATTGTGCTGCCATTGTTTGTTCGCCTTGGCCATTGGTCGTCCTTTGTCCATTCTCATAATTTCCGTTCCATAATTAGTTTCAGAAAGAACTTGTGCTTTCTTTTCTCTCTGGCAAAGATTCTTTTCGATTAATTTCGGATTTCGATATTCAGACAGGCGACATGGGAATCCATTGCATGCGCCAGTTGCTCGAAGCACAGATTCCACCCAGCATCTGTCCGGCTCTGCCGGCATAGTCTTGATAATCGTGTATCGGGAATTACCTTCGAACCAATCTAATGGGAGATGATTATGTTACTTCAATGTATTGTAACAGCAAAGAAACCATTTTTGAAATTGGATTTGGATTCTAATTTAATTATTCTCGTGGATTATGATGAGTTTTCGATAGGGGTAGCCATATGTGAGGATACGAAACGAATGGGATGCTGCAGGCGGTAGACCCTAATGACTGCATAGGTAGTCCGGAGAGTTTCACTGGAAATGGTCAGAAAGAATGCCAGCGGCAATAATAAATTATGGAGGCCAGCAGCATACAAAGAAGAATAAAACACAGAAATGTTGTTAACGAGTGGGTTAGGGGGCACAGTTGGAGTCAGGTTGGACTGTTGGCTATGGCCACATGTTCATTGGCAATGTTGGGAAGTCGCAGTAGTAAATTACCACCGCAAAATCCTTTGCACACCTTACGTTCGTGAGGCTTTTGTTTATGTTTTCTTTGGTCAGAGACTTTGGTGGTAAATACCTATGCATGGTAGTTTGCTTGAGTTGGCCATTGTGAATGTCCAGAAGAATTCGGTACTGGGCTTTGGAATGCATCGATAAAAAGCACGATTTTGTGGCCTTTAAATTTATAATGACGCAGACCGACAAATTATTGGGAAATATTCGAGATAGTGGTCAACTTGTCCAACTTATTTATGTAAGATGGGTTCATCTATGGCTAAATACCCTGTGGTTGATGTTTTTCAGGTCGATACGTTTGAGTCGATATCAATATTAGGATGCATAGGTAAGGTGTGGCAAATAGGAAGCAAGGCTTTCTTTCTTATAAAGTTCAGATAGTGCACTTTGGGGTGATGAAAATGATGGGGTGGACGTGGCTGCAGCCAGATCTCTTCACAGAACTAAGATCGCTTAATACCAATTCCTCCGAATGAAGCTGAATACCTAGCAAGCTGCATGCTTGCATGCATGAGGCACTATTTCTCGATAGCTCTCTCAGACAAATGGTGCCGATATTGAGACTAGCCCTGTATTTCTTTCCTTACTTATTTTCTTAGGTGGCGCTGCAGTCTGGGACGGAGTTAGAAATGAGATCCTTCTCCACCTGCGTATGCCAACTGAGGTCTTCCTCTGCAGCGTTTCCCTTTGATGCAAGCTCTTCTCTAAGTTTTCTTTTCCCCCCTTCAACAGCTCGGCAGCTACGCCGTTTGTACTAGTAGCCTTTCTGGACTTAAGTTTGGATGTGGCTATCTTCACTTTGTCGAATCTACCACCAGGTCACCTTATTCGTTCTTTGCAGGCTTCCGATTGTACTTTGTTGACCTGGCATGTTCTGCCATAACATCTCTCAATTTTCTCTTTCTCAGAAGCTGGTACTCGTCCCTCAGTTTTTACTAGAAGAGCTCTCGAGCTGCTCTAGTGTTCCTTTGTAGCGTTGCTTTCTGTTTCTCTCCATCCGTGATCCCGAAATTATCGTCAAACTATCAGTTTCACAGTGTTGATCGGGTGCCATCTAACACATCAAAGGCGGCATCTCTTAAGGCTTGTTAGCAGCTTTGCTTCTGGGGTTCAGGAGAAGAATGTCAAGTGAAGTTAAGGGACCTTGATGTGGCACAAAAGATCTTTTAGGTGGCTGTACTACCGCAATTGGCGGATCAGACCTTTTTTTTTAACCTGGATCGGATAAGATGCGTAGTTGGTATATTGAGCAGGTAGCTTTGTGAAAGCCGAGATTGGAAACAGGCGTGCTTCGCTCCGAGGTTGATAACATTGAATCCATCATTGAAGCTGACTGCAGACTATACCCACAATTGTTCAACATTTCCTGGCTTTGCGTAAAAACCGACAAGGAGATCATGCACCGAAAATTGAGCAAGACGAGGACCCCATTGAAACCGTTCTTTGCACCATCGTCTTCCTTCTCCTTTGGACCGCGGGTGCATTTTAAGCTGATGTTGGCGAATTTAGCCTTGATGATGCCGATAACTAAAAGGCGCTCGTTCGTATGCCTTTTACTAATTTTGTTCATACATTATAAGGATTGCATCTGCTTTGTAGCAGCCAAGGGTCTACATGTGGTCGGTTAAGAGACTTAACTTTTCGAGTGCCGAAAATCGTTTGCCTTTTTTACGTTACATGGGTCATCAAGAATGGTATCACTTATATCTGAGGCTTACGGTTGTAAAGTAACCAACAATTTTTTTTTAATCTCAAACCGGAGGCCTAGGATCTTTGTGGCAGCTTTGTATTTTTCCTTCAGTCGTCTTAGACGCATATGACGAAGAGTCAATATCTGCTTTGCTTTTCTGCTAATGTCAAGCACTCGATATAGTCAACTGTAATTGACAGGGTCAGTGCTTTAGAGATCACTCCTTTCAGTTACGTATGGCTAATGGTAAGACTGGAATGAAGGGAACATATAGAGGTTAGCCTAGCAACACTCTGTTCTAATGTACACGTAGTTCTATACCTGATCCATATTTGGTGCACTAGAAATTGGCTGTCTGAAAACTGAGGTTGCTATTTGCGAGAAGGAAGAAGCTGGCTGACTTGACTCATCTTGTCATTAAAGGTATCAAAATCCGTTTTCTCAAAAAAGCTAAATGGATGGCAAATGACTTGTATTAGCCTTGTAGAAGTAACATTTTCCAGCGGGTAGCCTCTGCAGCCGAACACCTTAAAGCTCTGCTTGTAAACCCTACTTCACACCTCTTCATGGCATCATCTGAGAGTCTCTTTGGAGATTGTGAAGTGGAGAGGACAAATACAGGGTCTCCTGCGACACAAAACAGTACAAGTGCCTATTGATCTGTACCCCAGCGAGCCTGAATCATAAAACATTTTCTTGCCCCGAAATGGAAACAAACGCTTCAGATACGGACGGGTACTTTGTTGACGACCCTTGCTTATCGATTTCGGACAACGTCGGATTCTGAAACGTGGGTCGTCGTCGACTCTCGTAAGGAAGGTCCTCAGAACGACAGTTTCCTTCAACTGGAGAGGGAGCTCACTCGGTACAAGTTGGACATCTTAGGACTGAGTGAAATAAGACGGTGGGACGCAGGAGAATACCTTTCACCAACTGGGAACACTATACTACTTTACTCTGTAAAACCAAAGGCAAGCATACAGGAGGCCGGTACAGGGCTTATGTTAACCTCAGCAGCATGGAAGAGCTTCTTATTGTGGGAGCCTTGTTCTATAAGAAGGGTAACCATCATGCAGTGCTACGCACCGATGATTGACTGAGAATGAAAAGTTAGGAGTCGCCTGCAATTTGACGCCTAACGGTAAGCGGTAAGTCGATTTTTGCAACGCTAACCACCAAGTCATTGGAAGCACTCTGTTCGAGCACCGAACCTGCCAAAAGATCAGTTGGGTCTCATCTGATAGGCAGATAACATCGAGCCAGAAACACCATACCTCTTTTAGCCGGCGATTTAGAAACTGTCTTTTTGACGTCCTTAACAGACGTGGTGCAGACATCGTAATGGGGCGCGACCACCATTTTATGGTAGCTAAAATATCCCTTCGTCCTCCATCCATGACTAGCAACCTTGCCAACATGCTCACTATACCCAGGTACAATAACGACAGACTGCAGGATCCCGCAGTGAGCCAAAAATTCAGGGGCCATCTGAGCTTAGGAGCAGTTACAATCAACAGATCTGAGCAAATAAGTGTGGATGAACGTTGGAGATCGGTGAAAAATGTTTCCACATCCCGTGCGCATAGTTTTATCAGTAAAAGGCAGATAACCCATAATACATGGTTATCAACTTACTCCTGGAGACGAATCGAGGAGCATATTTCACTCAAGGTTCAGATTGAATCAGACCGAGCAGCAGAGAAATCTAAACTTGAAGCACAGTAGAGGCAGCAAGCCGTAGGACCGTTTATATTGTCACCAAGTAGCTTCCAGAGGGGCACCAAACAATATCCTGTAAAATATGTGGACTATTCTTTATTTATGGATAAAGAGCAGCTTAGAAGATCGATTGAGTGCTTCGCGATGATACTTAACCATATAGACGACAGCGTGAGTATGCCGAACCAAAATGAACTCTCTGAAGTAACAAATTCCCGAATTCGCACTGGCCGCCCTAGCAATGCCCTCAAGAAGATTAATGCAATAGGCATTGATGGAATTCCCGCGAAAATTTTCCACGCTGTGCTAAATATATTATATCGGCAGAGCTACTGAGACCTATCATAGTAAATGCATTGGAAAATGAGCGTTTTCCGAAGGAATGGAATCAGGGATGATTGTCAAGTTGGCGGCAAACGGCCATCTGATGGATTGCGGAAATTGGCGGGGGAACATGCATTCTGCCGCCAGTGACCAACAAAATAGCGAAGATAATTCTGGACAGGACCAAAGTACATTCAGACTCAATTCTGGATGCCGAACAACCAGGCTGTTACTCTGGATCCTCCTGCGCCGATCATATAAACACCTTTCCGTTCATTGTAGAGTAATGTGTCGTATATAGGTCTCCGCTCTACCTGCTGTTTGTCCATTTTGAGAAGGCTTTCAATAGCATGAACCAGGTGTTTACCAATGATAAGCCTTGCGCAGCAGTGGTGTTCCTGCTAAAATGTTTGCTGTTATAAAGGGCACGTAGGAAGGTACAAAATGTCGTGTTCTACAAAACGGTAAGTTATCAGACGACTATGAAGTTCAAAGCGGATTTCGTTTCTTCTCCTGGTGAAAATAATCGATCTCATCCGCGCAGCGCTGTCGGAGAAAAGTAGAGTTGCTCAACGGACAGTGACATCTTACCTGAAATGTGGCACAGGCCTTCAGTGGGGCATAAAATAAGTGCAGCAAAAACCAAAGTCTTTAGTTTTTGAAGGTCCTTATCCAAACTTAACATTGCTGGACAGGAGGTCGAGACAGTGCAGAACTTTCCTATTTTTGGGAAGCACTGATACACTGATGATACTAGCAGAATCGGGAAGGCAAAAGCTGTTCTTGGAATGTTGTTTAAGATTTGAAAAAAGCAATTTTTACAACACTAAAACCCAGCTGCGATTGTTTCTCTCCAATTACGAGTCAGTCCTTTTGTATGGGTGCAGTACTTGGAGCGTGCCCACAGTAATCACTCGTAAGATGCAATCTTTCATTAGCAGATGTCTACATAGGTCTCACCTTAAGGGGCGAAGACAATTCCATGCACTGGAATCCACTTACCCAGTCAAGAAGAAGATCTGGTCGCCCAAGGCAAACATGGCGCAGGATACTTGAAGAGGAGTCAAGGATACTTGGAAAGAGTTGGAGAGAACTAAATCACGTAAAATAAACTTCTTTGACTTAAAAATGTTAGGTCGATGTCGGCTTTTTGGCAGATTTGAGGAACTTTAAGCAAAAGATTGCATTAAACACCGAAGAGGATCCCCTGAATATACACGGCTAAGATAAGGTCAATTAGATCATGTGCGTGTACTTTCAAGTAGGACACGTCACTGCTACCAGAATCCAAACACGATCTAGCTCTGCTCTAGATGCACTGACAAATAAATCTCCATCGCCTTAGTATTGATATCATGGGCTATCTTCTGTTTAAAAAGAAGTGATCCTTGGTAAAACACGCGAGTTTTGATGACCTTGCGCGTCAACGTTATTTTGACTATAATCTTATGGACATGCCATCTAATGCAATGACATGAGAACTTCTTTTGCTACTAAAGGACGAAATCGACTTCCACTGCGACCAGGAATGGTTTGGGACAGAATCTGAGCCAGGAAACGAGTATTGTCTTCTTTTTAAGAATCCGGATGCACTGCTGATGTTTTTTCAGAGAAGGAAAACGTTAGATTCCACTACCCTTTAAGAAGACTTGTGCCCGCCTTCCATGGGAGATATACCCAAATCTGACGGCGATCTGCATCTGCCTCTGTGCTTAAAATTTTGCTGAGTACTCTCACCACTTCTAATAAAGTTCAAGAACGCAAGTCTTCTGTGAGCGCTCTCGGAATACTAAGTTCACTGAGTCTTGATTAAGTTTCAGATCAAAATATGATCACGAGAAATGAGATCGCTGATGAATGTTTCTCAACATCCGAATCTGCGTTAAGACAATTGACATCCTCGGTTAGCGCTTCCACTGACAGTTGAGTTTCATATGCGCATGAAACGATGCCGACACATCAAACGGATGCTTTCCGATGCCTCCAAGAGTTTTGCTACAGTAGAAAAGGCTGCAGACTGTCCACCTGCGCTACCTGTCCACATCTAAGTGTACGAATACTATGGATTAATATCAACAGCACCAATTTATCTGTCAGTGTCTGGCCTATGTTTACATCAGATTGCAGGTACTCGGCGCGACTTACACCTTTTACTGAAACGATCACACATCTTTCTAGTAGAGACTAAGAAATTTTTTTCTCTGAGTGCTCTATTCCAACAGAAATAGTAAGAGTTTCTCAGAAGAAGGATTATTGGCGAAAGCTACTCCAGCATTCTTTAAGTGATGACGCAGGACCGCTCAATAGAAGAGGACCTTTACGAACTAACAGGGCCCATGTGTAAATGACTGGCTTGAACTTGTTTAGAAGCATTGGTGCTTTATTTTCAGATCTAGAACTGGTAACAAGGGCTGTAGATGTATGTGCTAATTAGTGAAATTTTCTCTCAAATTGTCGAAACGAACGGATCCTAGTTAAAATTCTCTTAGCAGGACAAAATGCATCGCTGCATCCATTCATAAAGTATGCTGGAAGGGAATGACATCAACCTCGCTCAGATGGGCAAATTTGTCAGAATTCATTGTAAGGATATGCGTCTGTGTCACATCAAGAAATTACGTTTTCCGAGCGGTATACTCGTACAAAGAACTTCAAAATCATCATCTCAATTTGGCAAAGCTGCTTTGTACGTACATACATATGTACGCACACAGTTGTAAGTTTGTACTAAAGTTGCTTACTTGTTACGCATTATGATGTGAAAAAAATCTAAAGAAACGCAATGGAAACTGTTGCCAAATCTGTCGGAAGAATGTGTTTCCCATATTTGGATATGCCAAACTTATCGCCATTTCTTCTTTATGTGACTTTGACTGTCGATACAATCAATTAATTTTCATTTTAATTCCAAAGAACTCGCGCCACGTCATATTTGTCATAATGAAGCGCTCACCACCCCGACCACCAAGTTGCCGGTCAAGTCTCCTGCTGTTTTTTGCTACTGCCAATACAAGGTGCTGAGGTCCATTCTTAATGCGAGTACGTTATCCTGTCACCAACTGTGCAGACCACCCGTATCATTGGTCTTATTAGAACTTTAATCTGCGCCATGTCCCAATGCGGCGCAAAAAACCCAAAGCAATTCCCTAACGCACGGCTCAATCATAGTCGTATCCTGCAGAGCTATTTTCCGCACCATATGCTCCTCAATGAAGTTCGCAGTTGTTTAACGTCCCTCCGATCTTCTGCTATGCCGATCGCAGCATGCTGCATTTGATTCCAACTACTCGTACATAAAAGAAATCCCAAAAACTAAAGACATCATCGGAGGATGCCGATTCAAGCAAGAACCGACCAATGCATCATCTCGTTCAAACGACATGCCTCGACACGACATGGAGGAATGCCAATGTGTTGTCGGATCCTCTCTCGATCTTCATCCCGACAATATGAATAAATTTTCATTCATAATCCCGAGGAGTCTCTGCCATTGTCCGTGTCCACATCGGTGAATCGATTGTCAGATGAAAGGCCAACAAAAAGAGGCCAGGTGAGGATCGCCCTTGTTCGTATCCTTTGTATGATATTTCTTTTCTTTTCTTTTTTTTGCAAATCTTTAGCCCCGGGCTTACAGTATGTTTGCGCTGTCTGTAATTGGAGTTGTGTGTTCGAACTGTGGTCGTGGGCATTGCCAAGTTGGCATGTCAGAGGATAAATAAAAATAAATACAATGCATCTGGAAAAACGAGAAAAGAGGAACGAAAAACGGGATCAATCGATAGAGGTTTTAAATTGCAAATGGGTGATTGTGTTGTTTATTTCTCTTTCCTCCTGGCACAGCCGACAAAAAAATTAAAAATAAACAAAAACCAGAAAAGGTACAACCCGTGAGACGGGCAACAGCAGACGGCAGTTAATTTTTATTCAATTGATGGCAAACAATTTCAGTTATTACTCGAACCTTTGATTCTTATCAATTTGTGTTTTGCCAATGCGCAGATGTCCTGTCCTTCAGTGCTTCTGTCGTTCAGGGTAATTGTAGGATTGTAAAAAATAAATTCAAGAAATACCTTGAACAGGTAATTGCGATTCATAACAGACAACCGACACTCGTAGATAGGGATTTGCTGCTGGATATGACTGAATGCAAGCAAGTACGCCATATAAAGTTTTTGCATACATGACATGGAATGCCATTCGAAGTGGTTGTTAGAAATTCCTGAGTTTTTAATAGAAAAATGAAAAGCCGTTTCATTTGGTACAGAACAATCAGATCCTATTACCTTCAGCATAAAAGCTGACGCAGGCAGTTCAAAGGTAGTTATAGGCCGCTCTATTCCACATTCTTAAAGCTTAAAGACAATCAAATTCTTGTAAAAAAGGACGAGGGTGCAACAGCCATGTCTTGTACATAAATCTTTTAATGATCTCGCACTTTTATAGTACTTTGTAATTGTATATTTGTGACGACTGATAGGAAAAGGGATCTGAACTTACATGAACAAAATGTTCAGTAGGGACCGCTCTTTAGATAAAAAGTTAAAAAAATCGATTTCTGGGTTATTATCGATTCTAATTCTCTTTTTTTTTGCATGGCTGATAGCCGTCTACCAGATTGACAATTATTTGCATATCAATAGAGTAGGCATATAAATAAAATTAGTACAAAACTAAAAACAAAAACAAAAAAAAATAAACTCGTATATATACTTTAAAAGTCCTCCTCGGTAATACGTCTTCTATAGCGAAGGACATTCAGTGTAAAATTGTACAATAATTGTACATCCTTGCTGTCCATTCAAAATGCGGATTGCTTCTTCTTCATCTGTGATGCTTGCACCAAAGAATTGTAATCGGAATTCCCTTAAAATGGGACAGATGGCAAGAAAATGAAAAATATTTTCTGTTACGTTTAGGTTGCACATATTGCACAGGATTGGTAGTTCTGGACAGTGTGGTATAAAATTCAGACTTATCAGCTCTTCTCTCAATTTAAATATTGTGCTTTTTATCCGTCGAGTAGAAATTTAAAAAAATATGTACTTTCTTACAGATGATATTTTAATTTACTATAATACATCCTGTGCTGAGATGATTGGGCTTCATTCGCAAACTTGTCATACAAGTTTTTAGCAGTTTCTTTAATTAAAGATGCAAGTTGAGTTCTTATTAAATCAGGCTCCAAATTTGCTGTAATTTCAACCTTTTCCATCCATTGACATTACTTTGACTACATTCTAAGTGTAATTTAAGAGTCTCTAAGAATAAACTAGGCATTCCAGTTTTCAAATATAGCATATGTTTTTGGTGTATTGCGCGGTAAACGAAATATTCGCTTCAAAAAGTATCGAAAGAAGATCTCTACTGCTGGGAAATAACGGTATCCAAAAATTTGAGTTAGATTAGCCATATTGACGTAGCGGTTGCACGAAACAGTTTATATTTTGAGCTATGAGACACATAGTTATTCGAAATGCACCGCCCCCAGACGGAAGAAATTACTCGTTTAGCATCTGATAACTTTACCTCTAAGTGTTTGTTCAGATTTAAATTGCTTGTTACCAGAACCCCGAGGTGTTTATACCAGCGCACATTTTCAATCATCTCGCCGCAGTATGTCCATCTTTCACATTTGGAATATCTGCCGCCTCCATTTCTGAATACCATTGTCTTGGACTTCTGTAACAAGCAAGTTCCAGCATCCGGTACCGTGCCGACCACCGACGAGTGCACACGTCATCTTGCACTCGTATTTCTCCGCGCTGTAAAAAAAAAAAAAAAAACCCAAAACCACCGCGCACGCGTGAAAAAAAAAAACAGTGCAGTGCCATAGAAAAAAAAAAACATTATCACACATTGTGGGAATCCTACACCTCTCCCGCTCCTGGTCGTAGTACTGTTGCTTGCTCTCGGTAGCTGCCGTTACGGTATTTATCATACGGCACGGGCAGTGACTGAGTGTATGTAACAACTGATGGATAGCGGGTTGTGTGTGAAAATTTTGTTGGGGCACTGTTTCATATTGTTGTAAGGGCATAACACCTACAGCAATTTGATTCAGTAAACCATCGTCAGAATTTTCACTTCGCAGCCCTGCTTAGTATCGTCGGTGTTTGTGTTTACAGTGTTTGTTTGTGATTATGTCTAGGGAATTCAGGGTGGACGTAGCCAATATACGCGGGCTAAAAAGTAATCACTTTTCTGCGTACGTCCACGTCTGTAAGTACCGACCAGCTGTTTTGGCACTTAGCGAAACACAGGTAGATCCCCGCCCACACCTCTCAGACCACAATGATCTGAAGCTACCTGGCTACGAACTAGTGCCACTATTCTTTCCCCATCGCGGTCTCGCCATTTATGTGCGTGGTGATGTAGCTTACCAAATTCCACCACAATGTAGTCCCTGTTCCAATCTGGAATTCAATTTCATGTGGTTAAAATTCCATCTCCGTAAGCAAATTATCCACTACTGCTTTATTTACAGAAGCCCCAATTCGACATTCTGGACAGACAACACTCGAAGGACGGTGTGTTGAGATCTTCGCTGCGGAAAATAACTTAACCCAGCTTGTAAATGAGCCCACACGCATACCAGACGTTGATAGTCATACCGCCAACACCCTGGACTTGTTTTTAACTTCTCACCCTGACAAGTACTGCGTTGATGTACTCTCCCCTCCAGGCTCGTCGGACCATTGTGTCATATCAGCTAAATTCTCGTACACCCACCACACAGTTAGAGAAAAGATTCCTAAAAGAACCGTATGGCAATACGAGAAAGCCAATTGGAGCGGACTTAACAACTTCTTTAGGAATTTTAACTGGTTGTTATGTTTCCTCGATAACGACGTGGATGCCGCTGCTGACATGATCACAGAAACTATTCTCTTTGGAATGAGATGCTTTATCTCTCATCGGATGAAGAGTATCAAACCAAAAGAAAAGGAATGGTATGATTCGAGCTGTAAAGAGGCTGTCAGGGTTAGAGAACTGTTTTTTCGGTCCTACAAGACCAACCCGACAGAGGAAAACCGACAAAAGTTTAAACGAGCCAGAAATGACTGCAACGCCTTTCTTAAACGTGTAAAATTCCAATACGACCAAAAACTGAGGCAAAAAATACTATAATGTCCCAAAGGTAGTCAAAATTGTTGGTCGTTTATCAAAAATATTAGAAATTCTGCCTCATCCTCCATCCCAACGCTCATTTACAATGACATTCCAGCTGTCAGCTCTTTGGACAAGGCCAATCTGCTTGCTGCACACTTTGCGGCTAGCTCAACACTCCCAGACTGTGCTTTGTCCCCGCCTACACTTGAGTGCGTCGAATCTATAATGGGACGAATCCACTTTCGCACTCGTGTAGTAGCAAGAGTACTCAAAGATCTCAACATGCATAAATCCGCTGGTCCAGATGGTATATCTCCCCTTCTTCTGAACAGGTGTTCTTCTACGCTGGCAAAACCACTGCGTAAGCTTTTTCATCAGTCCTACTCTTTAGGACTCTTTCCGAGCAGATGGAAAACAGCATTTGTCCAGCCAGTCCCTAAAAAAGGCGAATCTTCTTCTCTATCCTCCTACAGACCCATTGCACTTACGTCCCTTCTTTCCAAGGTCATGGAAACGCTGATAAATCGTCAGCTCATGAAATATCTCGAAACACGAAAACTTCTCAATGACCGGCAATATGGTTTTCGTAGCAACAGGTCCACTGGTGATTTGATGGCATGTCTCACCGAAAAGTGGAACCAAAGCGTACATCAATCTGGCGAAAGCAAGTTAGTTGCACTTGATATTTCTAAGGCATTTGACAGAGTTTGGCATCAGGCTCTTTTGTCGAAAATGCGTGCTCTTGGGATCGATGACTCTCTTCTTCAATGGATTAGAAATTACCTTTCGGAACGTTCAATTCAAGTTGTCTTCGACGGTTTCAAGTCTGATATTCACAAAATAAATGCTGGTGTGCCCCAGGGCTCCGTTCTGTCTCCGACACTCTTTTTAATCTTCATTAACGATCTCTTGTCTGCTACTTCTAATCCAATTTATTCCTTTGCTGATGACAGCACTCTCTGCTTCTCATATTCGTTCCCGGACTCACGCCCCTGCTCTTCGGCTGTAGAACGGGAACGGCAGCGTATGCTAAGCTCATTAAATTCCGATATTAACAGCATAACCAACTGGGGAACTATCAACCGAGTAGAATTTAATGCTTCCAAAATTCAAATGCCCAGCCATTATCCATGAATGGCACTTGCATCGTCGAAACCGATAAACTTTCCATTCTCGGTATGTGTATCAGTAACAACTTACGTTGGAATGACTACATATTCGATGTCGTTAAAAATGCTGCGAAATGTCTAGGTTTTCTCAAGCGATGTAAGAAATATTTTACCCCCTCTGATCTGGCCACAATATATAAGGCATTTATCCGCCCAAAACTGGAGTACAATGCCCACATCTGGTCAGGTGCTCCTAAAACATCTCTGCACCTGCTAGATAGCAACCGTAAAAAACTTTCAACCGTAACACCCGTCTCGCTATGAATGCTCATCAGTATACCCTCAAGCCCATTTTCGGACGTACTCTTAAATATCGTGATTCTTTCCTAAGCCGTACAACTCGCTTATGGAATGCCCTGCCGACCTCTGTATTTCCTGGTCGTTATAACTTGCAAACATTTAAAAACAATGTACATCGGTACCTGTCTTTTCTTCCTCCCTAAATTTCCTTCGCCCGCGCTGTGTACGAACATTTTAAGGGTACAAAATACCTTGAGCGCGCGCCGATTATAAAAAAAAAAAAAAAAAAAATTTACAGTATTCGCTGAGCCTATTCATCATGAGTTTCATACAATTTGCCGTGTCAGCAAGGATGACAATGTCGTCGTTCGGCAAAAATTAATTCCTCCGCCTATAGCATCTGTTATGTCGTTGATAAACAATATAAATAGTGATGCACTCAAAAATGGCTTCACACCCATTGTTGATGTAAATTCTTCTCCAATGGATTCTCCATTCCACACAAACTCAACATTGTTTTCATACATTGCTCTTAGAGTATGAATGTCTTTACTCGAGATCCCAATTTTGCACAGTTTGTAAAATAGTGCTTCACCTGATATGGAGTCACGTAACTTCCACTCGGCAGTCAACAAAAAACGCGCCCAACTTTTATGGTTCTTTTATAAATTTCTGCAAATATGTATTTGGTCGACACTGGAATAGTTTTCTCTGAAGCCTACCTGAAATTCGGATGGAACCTCGTTACTTTTAACCCACTGAGCTAGTCTGTTATATATTAGGGCTGCAAAAAGCTTAGCTGACGTGTTCAAAAAATATATGTCCCTATAATTATTTTTATGTAGTGGATATATTATTGCCGACTCATATATTCGATTGTATTCCGCTGTGAGCGCATACAATAGTACAGTTTTGATAAAATTCATAGGGAATACAGTCTTCTCCTGGCGCTTTTCTACTTCGATTACTTTCTGTACTTTTTGAATTGAAAATGGTGCATCCAGAAAATCGTTTGTAAAAAGAGGTGCCGCATACTGGAATAAGGCGGAACTAAGTGTGGTGTTGAGTAGGCTGCGAAAGGGTTCTCTCAAAAGTGGGGCTTTTAACGTGGTAGCGATTGTATTTGTTTGTCCATTTACGTGCTTTACCGCTCCACAAATCTCAGCGGATGATCTTGAGTTATTGACAACAGCAATCTATTTTGAGTAACACGGGTGTTGTTTTCTCTGTACAATTTTAAAAAGGTAAAAGACCTGTATCTAGCATTATTATACTCTACGTCGAACCATCTTTGCTTGCAGGGGCTTTTAATATCTTGTGGTTTGAACCGTGGTTCAATATTTAGCGGAGTGTTTAAATCATATAAACGCTCTAGGTGGAGATTTATGTTATTCTGGAAGCTATTACGCATTTTTTCGTTCCAAATCAGTTTTGGTTATAATCTCAGTTGGGTGGTGTTGGTTTCATTTGATGAACTGGTTGCGATGCATTTAATTTCGATGGGGATGTGATACAAAAAGTGTTCCACTCCTACTCGAAAATCGGATACAAGTTGTTTCCATGTTCGGAGATAGAACAGTAGTCAATTACAGATGAGGTTGTTCCTCGAATAAAAGTAAACTCGCCATCACAGTCACCTTCACGCACCCATTCAAAACGTTACAATCAAAGGCATCAGCCAGCTCAAGTGATTTTGTACCCTTATTGTCAGAAACTTCGCCTTTTGATCTACGACTCACATTGATGATTGGAGCATTATATCTGCTTATAAAGTTGTTCTGTGACACACCTATCCGTCCATTGAAATCCCCTTACTAGGCCTTTATTGTGTAACTTTTCATAAAGCTTGTCGTAATCGCGTTGCCAATGACTGTTATTAGTGTAAACAGGTATTATGGTGACTTCGCTGTTGTTAATTTTAACGTCTATTACATATTCTTCCGAGCTTCTAAAGTTTATTTTCACGCCAATAAGATCCTTACGATAGCCGAATAGTTCTCCTCCACTTTCCCTACCAAAATTTGATTGCAGCTATCCATTTTAGTTCTAAATTCAGAAGCATTTTTTTAAAGGTTTCCTCTTCATTTTCAAGTACATGCGTTTCAAAAAGCAGAAATATATAAAAATTCTTAATATAATTAAAGAAATTCACAACCATTAACTTATTTTTTAAGCCAGCGATATTGTAACTTAAAATTCTTAAGTTACTAGTGTTTTCAGCCTGGTATACGCTGTTTGCAGCAGCTGTCATACTATTGGCAGCAATGACAGGTTTGACGCTTGTTGAAAGTTTGTTTATATTTGAGTATTCGTTTAACAGATGTTGCAATTGTGAAATGTCTCCAAAGATAACTTTTAATGCATTTAATCCATTCTCTTCGCCATGTCTTAAGCCTTCTGAGATATTCCAAGTAAAAACTTTATCAGCAATATGAAGGTTATCGTCTTTTAGCGTAATTCTAATCCTTGGGTCTTTTGCGCGGAGTGCCTTCATTATCGGGATCAGTTTGGCTCTTCTTTGATGCATATTAAAAGACATGTCCTGATGAATGCTGACCTTCGAACCTTGTGCTGTATAAACTACAATAATCGGATTAACTATTTTATTTGAATAAAGTGTATCAATATATCGTTAAAACCGAACAAGGTCTGAATCCTAGGAATGCCCCTCTGCCCTACCCTTTCTTTCAATTTTGTTATTTTTTTTCTAAGCTTAAAGAAAAGAGGTTACTGCCGGCTTGTTTCTAGATATAACAAAAGCATTGGACATGGCCAGCCATATCACATTTTGGAAAAAAAACTTGAGAAAGCTGGTTTTCGAACTTTATATCGTACGCTATTACTTCAGATTATACATACCTCTCAAACCGATCTCAAAGAGCCAAGATTGATGAAACGAGAAGCGAAATCCAATTTGATTTCTTAATTTAGAAGTGCCTCAGTGCTTACATCAATTCTCTGCTTAAGCTCTCTTACAGCCATCGATCGTAGATCTGTTTGAAGTCTTCTATAAAGACTAAATTTTTCCCTTTCTGGAGCAGATTCCGGCCGAAATCATGGAGGAAATCGCTTTCGTACCTTCAGGGCAAAATAAGTTTTTAGAGTCATTGCATCAGATGGCAGGATCGCGAGACCAGAGCCAGAATTAGAGTTTTCATCTTCCCCCTTCTCGTAAAGAAAAGAACCATAGTTTTGAGATGAGTGACTATCGCCAGGATAGGAAAGGAGGTCGTCTTTGGTAGGACAGCTGGTAAGTAAAGCCTACACGACCCAAAGTCTGGCAACGGACTTATTCTTACTGACTTTGCAGCGGGACGAAATATCAACATAGCAAGCACACGATTTCCTCATCTCTATATACACAAGGGGACACGACAGTTTTCGGATCATGAAACGCTGAATCAAATTGATCACATTTCGATCGACGTAATACATGCCTCGAGCATTCTGAACGTCGGAACTTTTCGGGCAGCTCACCTTTATTTGTATCACTACCTTGTTGGAGCCAAGGTGTGAATGGGGATTTCTGAAACGCCGCCACAAACAAGCTGCAATCACAATATACCACCTAGTTGCCAATGGGAGCTTAAGGTATAAGTTTGAAAATTATTGCATTTTTTGTAGAGAAATGTGGTCCGTTTTGAGCATTTCTTACAGCGCCTGTATTTGGATTCGCCTTTTGTCACAACATGATCATTTTTATCTGTTCGGATGAAGTCCAACACTGAGTTCAGTGCTGTAGAAGTGATGGGTCCGACTCGACTTTTTGGTACAGCATAGATTTGCAAATTATATATAGCACAATGTCTTCTAAATTCAAGCAAGGAAATGTTGTGCCCAAATCTTCGAAATAAAAGCCAGCCTTGAACACAGGATACATCAATAGCCCATCCAAAGAAAGGCCACCACAATTTTTTAGTTCTGATATGCGTTCTGTAAATTGACAGGAATTGGTCACATATGTATGTGATGGGCCAGGAATGTTTAGCTGTACGATCTTCCTATCAGCACTGGAATACCTGTTACTTGTTTTACCAGGCTCAAGTGGAACGCACTTTGTTAAAACTGTAACAACAGCATTGTCAAGCCATCTGACTGCTAACAAATCTTCAGAGGAAGTAAACATTTGAGATTATTTATTTTTCCCTTTGAAAACATTTTTTTATCAGCTAAATTTATGTTACTGCTTACTCTATTTTCCCGCAATATTCCGATCCCTCCTATGTTTCGTTTGCTTAGTTCATCTAGTAAAGCCACAAAATGTGAACAAATATGCATGAAAGCATATTCCAGGAGTCCCAGGACTACGTCCGCGCCTTGACCATACCCTTTTTCCTCAATTCTAGTGGATGATCCACAATATGATTCTGCATGAACCAAGTAGCCATTGGAATCTGTTATGCACTAAAGTTTGAAACCAAACCGTATCGGCTTCCCTTTTATAAACTGTTTAGCGCCATGGTGTCTATAGTATGGAATCATACTTTCGTCAATTGACAAATGTCCGCTGGCTTCTACTCGTACTAGTTTGAAAGAAGCATTCAGCTAATCGAATAGTAATCGGACTTTGTGTAGACGGTCGATTGTATCCATCGATGAATTATCAGAGGTAAATATCGAAGGATGCTATCAAATCTATTTCTGCGTATAGCATTTGAAACAAGTGGGCAAAAGCAATCACTGTGGGAACTCCAATACATTTTCTTTGAAGGAAGTGTGTGATAACCGCTGAATAAGGCTATACCAAGCAATATTTTGATTTCTTCGGGTGTCACGCAGAAGTTGTGAACTCCCTTTTGGCCGGCATATATGTATATTAGTTTGAACAGTAGTCTCACTTATAAGTTCTTTCGAAAAGAATACGAATAATGCATCAGCTGGACTTTTTACAAAGCGATTTCGCTGTTGACTTATAAGTAACCTCTTTTGCAATCACTATTTTTTTAAGCAAAACTCTGGAAGAGATTTATCATGAACCTATGTGCAAACATGCTTAGAAAAAGATAAACAGAGAATGGTGTTTTGTCATAGAACCAAACACACTTTTGCGTTGCCAACGGGACATAATGGGTTAGTGTGGTTTTCGAACAGGGTCCTGGAAAAAAACTCTAAAAGTCCAAACCGATACCCACCAAATTTTCATCGATTTTAAAGCCGCGTATGACAGTATTTACAGAAATGAGCTATATAGAGCCGAGTTTAGTTTTGGCATCTCCGCTAAACTCCTCTGTCTCTGCAGAATGACGTTTGAGAACGCTCGTTACTCAATCAAATCCTTTGATGTCAAAATAGGTTTTATGTAAGGTGACGCGCTTTCATGTGACTTCTTTAACATTTTACCCGAAAGAATTGTGCGGAACTCATAAGCGAACTCTTGAGGCACAATTTTTCAAAAGTCTTTCCAACTACTAGTGTTGAGTTCTGAAAAGAACTTGTACGGCTGCTTGTCTTAACAAATGTTTTTTGTTTTTTTTAAACAAAGAATTTATTTTTAACTAGTTGTAAGTAATTTATTAAAATTTTGTACAAGAACTTTATAAGAAAAGGGAAGTAAAACTTAAGTTTTTATTTTAAATTCGTCTTTAAAAATCCACGAGTCTGTCGTCCTTCTAATCCATTTGTCTCCCTCACTCCCGGGCTGTGGTGCCAAGCTATAATATACTTTCGGTGCTGCCAGGTGTGCTAACAATTCCCCGTGGTAAGCTGGATCGGTCCTGGTTACCCTCTGGTTTCTCCGCCTGGCGTAGAACATCTAACTTGGTGAGTTTTGTAGCTGATCGAGTGTAGGTCCCTGTTGAAGTACGCATGGTTGCTGTTCGGACCTGTCCACCTCTTCCTGGGAAGACTTCAAACACTATCCCCTTCGGCCACAGGTTCATAGGATTGTTTGGATCGACCATAACGACTACATCATCTTTCGCAAGAGGACTGGCTGGAGTATGACACTTGGTTCTTCTCGTCAGCGTCGGCAGAACTCCTGGATCCAACGTCTCCAAAAGGAGTTTGCAAATTGCTCGCACGTCATCCAGTTCTTTCATATTATCCGTCGTCAGTTACCTCGCCAAATTGCTTCACTCCGCTTGAGGAAATGGCTCTCGACAGGAACGTAGGTCAATGGTCGTGAATTAATTATGATCTCAACTTCCGCCATCATACTCAGCAGAAGTTCGTCTGATGGATTTTGAGTCAGGCCCATACCCAACAACACCTGTTTTACAGAGCGTACCATTCGCTCCCAACTCCCCCCCCCCCCCATATGTTGTGCCTCCGGTGGTATGAAGTTCCGCCATAAGTTCATGCCAACGAATTCATTGGACAACTTGCCGTAATCCAACTATGTTATAGTATCCTTCAGTTCCGGGTTAGCTCCTCTAAAGTTGGTCCCGTTGTCACTGAATATCTCCAGTTTCAAGCCTCTCCTCGCGGTGAACCCTTTTAGGATGCATGAATCCGCAGAAAGACTATACGCGATTTTGATGTAGATGGCTCGAACAGTGTGGCATGTTATCAGGAAACCCCACCTTTTCTCTGAGCATCTGCCGACTCGTACTGCAATTGGCCCGAAGTAATCGATTCCGATGTAGGAAATGTTTTTAGCCTACTCGGCGGCAACTCTCCCATTAGGGGTGGTATTGGTCTAGCTCTCACATTTTTGCAATGTTGACATGTTCCTCTTAGTTTTTTTACGACAGTTCTAAGGCTCGGAATGTAGTACAGCTGTCGAAGTTCGTTGATGACTGTCTCACTATGCTGATGCTGAAATTTTCGGTGAAAATGATCTATTATGAGTTCAGTTATGTGATATCGTTTCGGCAAGATTATAGGAACTTTCACTTTGCACATATTGTGCATTGTCAATACGACCGTTTATCCTTATAACATTGTTCTTGTCCATATAGGGCGATAGTTTGTACAGTGGTTTCTGTTAAATTTTGCAGAATTATTCAAATTAGCTCTTAAAGCAGCAACTTCTTCTGGAAACGCTTCCTGTTGACATTGGCGGTACAGGTAGTTTTGAGACCGTTTAATATCGTAGGCCGTAAGACACATCGATTGTCGGACTCGAACAGATTATTACGTTTCCATTTGGTAGTTTCGTCTGCCATATTTTGCTTACTTGGAACCCATCTCCAATTTCCTATATCTGTTTCTATTCTATTTCTCCGATCCTGAATGCTACATTGTTCTGATCTTATGCAAAAACGTACAGTCTTCGAGTCGCTCCAAAATGTGCAATCTTTTACGTGTAGATTAAGACATATAGACTTGCATAATCGTATTCCCAGCACTGCTGATTCTAGCTCCAACGTAGGTATCGACAAGACCCTTAAAAACGCTACTTTTATCCTTGCACCTACAAGTGAACATGCGACGTGCAATCCCGAAGACGTGCAGATAGGCTGTCGCAGTGTAAGCATTCTCGCTGGCATCTACAAATATTTGCATTCGTACAGAATCTGTGAAGTGAAGTGATTCAGCATATGGACATCTAATTGCAATTCGTTCTATCTCTGGTAGATGGCTTACCCATTACTTCCAAGGGGGTCGAAAATCCTCATTAATGCCTTTAACACTTCTGTCTTCGTTGGACGTACCTGACCTGATAATGTTCTCGCCCTTAGTTTATGTGCTTTGAGGGGAAAGGAGAACGTATCCTTAGTGGGTGATCACCACAGACCAGGTATCTTTTCAGCATCGTTAAACTCATGCCATACTGCCATCTTTTTTGGCACCCCGTCGTTTACTTCAGAGTTAACCTCTCTTGAAACACTTTTGGAATTTGACAAGAAGTTGTGGATTTCGAATGAATATATTTTACATTTTTTGCCAACTCTATCGCCTCTATTTCGGAGTCAACGCTATCTCAACAATAGCTTCTATTGCTCTAGGGTATTGAGCTAGGAACTCGATGGCATTTTCATTTTTAACAAATTGCTCGCAATATGGTGAACAGGTTGAACCGAATGTCATCACCGTCATGACGTATTCTTCTATTTCCTTGGTCGTAGGATTCCTCATTAGGAATCTTTGGGCGTCCCGGTCGTCTTTGGCAATTTTCACTTGATGAAACATTTCGTGTATATCTGCGCATATTGCTATCTTTTCTTGACGGACTTTATACAAAATTGTAGTAAGCAAGTTCACCGTATCTGGTCCAGTTAACAGCAGGGAATTAAGTGATACACCATGACTCTTTGCCGCAGCATCCCATACGATGCGGATCTTATTTGGCTTATTTGCGTTTATTGCAGGAAATATTGGCAGCTACCACGTTTTCGAACTTCTGACAAGCTGCTATCGCGGTTCTAATTTGCGAGCATATCCTTTCTGCAGGTAAGTACAGATCTGATCCTGTAGCTTTAACGCGAGTGTCGCGTCTTAGGATGGCGCTCAGCCATCGGACGGCTGTCAAGTAATGAGGCGATGTGATGCTTCCAAAGCAATAGGAATTCCGTGGATATATTGATATCTTCACACGCATCGGCAAACTGTGTCGGTAAGTTCAAGTTCTGGATTGTTCTTACATTAGAGATTTCGAATCTTGACGGAAACCTTTTTCGATTGTTCTTCTGTGTAGCGTTTTTCGGTTGTCCATTTTAAGCAGAGTGGGGCGACATCATCATCGAGAAATGCATAAGTACGCATCGCATTTGGTCGTTCTGCTAAATAATGTCACTGGGAGAATTCTAAAAAGTGTGGAACTATTCTTCGAAATATGCATATTGCCATTTGCATATTTATCGTTATTTTTATTAATTTTTGTTGTCTCGGATATATTGGAGTCGAGAGTGGCGTTCTTATGCAAGAGTCTGTGGTGTCGAAACACACATCCGTGTTGTCAATATCTTTTGTTTGAAGTGGATTGTACCCTGCCATGAGCTTAGGCTCTGCATAACCGCTGTTGTTTTGCAATGCTCCAATTATCATTTAAGTTCATATTGTTGAACTTTGAAGAACACTCCACATTATTGCAGTCAGTGCTGCCGATCTTGCACTTCTTGGTGAGTTTGCTGCCTTCTGGAGTCTCAACCTTTTCGTGTGTGTTAACAAATCTGTTCATTGTAAATGGACGCTTGTCGTTTTTCTTCTCACTAAACGAAGTACAATATATGATGTTGGTGAAACGTCGACTACTGCTTGAGCTATCTGATGTAGCCATCCACTGAATGTTGACAGATTTACATCCGCACACTCTTGTCTGTGTATACCCCAATTAAGCCTGATTACTAATTCTTGAATAAGACAGGGATTCTCGATATGCGCCTTTAAATTGTTTGGATTCCATTATGGCACATACATTCTGCACTGCAAATGAGAATGCAATAAGACTTTCCAGTTTGTCGGCTCTTGGGGGTGGCTCCTTCCTGATTTTTGTTAGAAGTGTTTTTATTACGATATCAGGTCTTCCATGGAGCATCTGTAATGTCGAAATAATTGCTGGAACGCGCTCTGGGTGTAATAGTTTATAACGAACGGCTTCTAATGCGTTGCCCTTTAAGCTTCGTTGCAAACGAATTAGATTTTCGTCATTTGAGTAGCCGCATGTGCGTGTTGAGTTCTGAAAAGAACTGATAAAGAGTGGCCAATCTTCTGGATTCCCACTGAATACGGGTAATTCCCTGTTCATTCCATGCCGTGAAGCAATATAAAAAGGAGCTTAACTCAAACTGGTCTCTTTGCGTAATTTGTGGGTTATTACACTTAGCCGAGGTAAATACCGCGGAGGGGACTTTTTTGTTTTCAACTACACCATTAGCGTTATTCGCCTCACTTTCGTTTTCAATTCCCGTCTTAAGCACAGGATTTTCACATATGGTGTTGACATCTGATATCGACTTAACACATCTTTCTTGCCTTGTAATAAGAGCTTCCGAAATTGTATCTTCCTCCGTGTCAGAGTCCATTTCACCGAGTATCTCATACTTTTTATCAAGGTATTCACGGTCTCTTTTTTCTTTAAGAAAACACTCTTGCTCAAGTTTTTTTAATTTGAGGTTGGTAGTTCTGGAAGTTGACATGCTATTTTTTAAATACACGGACGGTTGTTTTGATTCCGGTTCAGCCTGAAAGGCGGCTCGGAAATGTAGCTGCGAAGTAACTACAGTTGGTTGAAGTTGCAGCTGTGAAGATGGTGTTGGTTGTGAGGACACTGCCGTCGATGTTGATGCTGTGCAGACTTTACCTGACTCCTGAGGGTTCTGGAGTACGTTCGTGGTGTTTGAGGCGTGTGATTGTATTCAACTGTCGCACATCCAATCTGTTTTTGCGACACTCATCGACACCCACACATGAGAAATGGTACCAAATGTCACACACTTCGCACTGAACCATTTCCTCGGCGCTAACCTCGCGTTTGCATTTAGGGCAACTGTGTGGGTCTTTTACATTTTCGGGGCGTAGGGAGCAGCGTGCTGGTTTCTTTAGGTATTGCTAGAAATAGGTGACATAATGACTTACCCCAGAGTCCGTGCGAAAGCGGCAGCAAATGAAGCTCTGATGCGATCTGATTTTTGGCTGAGGATGAGGTTCTGATGAATTCCTGTCTGATGACTTCTTCTGGGGTTAGGCCATCCGCGTGGCAGACTTGAAATCTGATTTAGAATTTTCAAGAATGCTGTGTTCTGAAAAGAACTTGTACGGCTGCTTGTCTTAACAAATGTTCGAGAGTTTAAATCGCAGTTATTTTTGAGAAATGCCCAGTCGTTCTTCTAATCCATTTGTTTTTCTCACTCCCGGGCTGTGGTGCCAAGCTATAATACACTTTCGGTGCTGCCAAGTGTGCTAACAACTAGAGTACGCCGATGATATCGAGATGATTGGGAGAACTAAGCCGACTGTCACAGGAGCTGCCTAAATGGGTTTAGCGGTAAATGATGGCATAACCAAGTAGGGACATAGAACATTGACGAATTGGACAGAATGTCACGATCGGCACCTATAATTTCGAAGAAATAAAGGACTTTGTCTACTTGACGTCTTCTATGAATTCTCCCAACAATACCTCAGCAGAAATAAATACAACGAAGAATCACTCTTGCCCATCACTATTTCTTTAGGCTAAGACGAAACTATCTATCGAAACCCTATGAAGATATGTTCAGTCACTTCGAGGGAAAAATCTTTTGAAAAATATTCGGTCCCGTTTGCGTTCACGGCCTTTGAAGGAAAAGATTCAACCACGAATTATACGAACTGTACAGCGATATAGACTTGGTCAGAAAATTGCACATCAGTCGCCTGAGATGGGAAGGACATGTAGAGCGAATGGACACCAGTGCTCCGGCCCGCAAATCTTCGAATCTAACCTAGAAAGACAACGCAATAGAAGAAGGCCTTATCTTAGGTGGCGCCCACAAGTAGAAGGGGACCTCAATCGTCTTCGAATGCGCAACTGTTGGCAGTTAGCTAAAGACCGGACTTACTGGAGAGGCTTGTTAGTTCAGGCCCAGGCTCACCCCGGTCTATAGCGTCACCTAAGTAAGTGAGTAAGACACTTGAAAAAAATTTCTTCCTTAAACTGGTTTTTGTGCCGTAAACTATCACACTTTACGAAGAAAGTACATCTCAAACAAATATAAATAGCAAAAGCTTAATGGCGCTTCAGTTTTTTTTTTTATTCTTTGTTCTTCAACCACTCAGATGACAACTTTTTGATGTGCTCCTAGCTTATACCCAAATGGCACGCGAATTGAAATTGGAATTTCGGTCATCCTTGAGCCTACTGCCATTAGTGAAAATACAACAAGAGCTCTCCATTAACTTGTAGCTTCCTCCTCATCGGTCATTTGGGCCACTGACTATGCCCATATCTGTTCTACGGTTCACTGCCTAGACAAGAGACTTAAATAAGAGTACTTAAGTCATTACGTTTGATCTCGCTAACCAAACATGTTTCCTTTTTTTTCGTCAAGATACTTTAGTTGTCTATTTTCCATTTAAGAAGATTCCCAACCCAAAACAAAAACACTTCAAGAGACAAAATCAAAGTCCTTCTTGTGTTCGCCGTTGATAGACCCCCAAAACAAAAACATCAGTTGTCCATTATGCCACTTAGGAGATTTTAGATTTTAGATTTTAGAATCTCTCCCTTTAGAAGTGAAATGGCATTTCCAACTCTCCGACAGGATATCAAATTCATAAATAAATTTTCCTTAAGGTTTCCTTCCTGCAGGTATTTGTAGCGTACACCACCCACTTTGTCCACTTCCATGTCTGCAAATATGTGTAAATGTCTCCGCAAAGGACAACAAAAACAAAAAAAAAAAATAAACAAGACAACTCTGCGAAGAAGAAGAAGAGCGAAAAAAAAAATGTAATTTCCCAAAGTACCAGGAAATCTCGCAGCCAACTCTGGAACTGTCAATATGCGTCGCATTTCATAACTCACAGCAACTCAGAACAACTCACAGAAAGCCTACGAAAGAAGTCAACTGACGCACCACATTCGGACCTCAGTCCCTTTCCTAAGGTCTGTTGTATGTAGTATACCACCCAGCCATCTCCCACGTGCTGGTTACGTATCTAATTTTATTGGAATCCCAACCATTTCACCAATTGCTACTGAAACCATAAATCACCACCCCATTTTCAAGGAATCCTTCATGTAGTAAGCTTTGGGACGTTATACTTTTTTTTGTTCAGAAATCCAGGAAGAACAAGGATGCGAACATACTCGTATCCTCACGGAGAGAGAACAGGTGATGTTGAAGGATAAATGTGCCTACAATGCTGAGCTGTATCTGGTGGTGGTCTTGTAATGGAGTCGAGCTAAGACTGAACCTGAAGCTGGGTCTTTACGTAGAGCGAAGGAAAATAGGAAAACATTAAATTTGATTTGGTCACGTTTCGATGCTTTGTTCCTCTTATGGTTCATTTCGGAACTTGATGTAATACTATCGCCAGGATATTCGTCAAAATACACGATAATGCGACGAGTGTGTACGACATGTACTCGAGTATGACTCGTATACACAATTCGGAGTCCTTGCCCGGAAATGTTCCCCAAGTTGAAGTAGGCTCTATTGCAAAGCCTATGAGTATCCTCCATCTCCTGGATGGAAGCCATTCTGTTCGTATGACATTAGGACGCAGTTATCGTCATCATGAGGTAGAAAGGATTCAAAACACGAACAAACATGGATACAGTGAAAGCCTTCTGAAATGGAGGAGAGTTTTAATAATGCGAACAATCAAAGTCTCGTTAGCCATTGACACACAGTCCCACAGGATACAAGTACGAATATGTACACAGATACACAAGGGGCAATAAAGGAAGAAAAGGAAAAAAAAAAAACCATGAAATTGAGGAGAAAATCAATTTTTTGTTTTTTTTTTTTTTGCTGCAAAAGATGATACTACAATACAAGGCTTATCCTGCAAGGTATGGTATATGGTATGTCGTTTTTATTGCCCGGCAAAGGAAGGAGAAACTAGGATAACGATAATGGAGAGGCGTCAGAATGAGCATTTTCTGATTTATAGCAGCTATAGTGGATGTGGCATGGTGGTGGATTAGATACAATCCACAACAAATCCACAAATCCACAACAATCCTCATTGTAAGGAGTTTCAACAATAGAACGAGTGGAAGTTGTCCCAGTAATTACTACTCAACTCAACACACAATTCCTGTCAACATGTAGTCGAATGGACAATATTTTCGAAAATTCAACGTTCATTTCGAAGATACATTTTGAATGCGGCGGATTGATGTCGACTTTCTTCGGTCCGATGAGTGAGGTGCATGTTGCGCATGTTCGTTCTCTCAACGCCTCACAAACTTTGCTAATTCAAATTTTCACTCAATTTCGACCGAAATGAGTGCATATCCTTAGGAGTTGAGGAAAATGTTGTAGATACAGTGGAGGTGAATTGAATATCCCAGCTGATGGTGACGACGTATTTTTCATTTTCCATCCTTAAAGGGTGTATAGCGAATTTTCGAAAACTTTGGCTGATAAACCTGCTTGTTGGGCCTGAAACTAGAAAAACCATAGTCGGACTGAGGCCTTCCTTGAACCGTGCTTCTTTATTGTTATGTCGCGCAGTCAAGGTTCGTCTAACGAATTTGTTTATTGCTTCAAGTCCTGTTGGAAATGTCTGCGATGTTGGTCCTAGGATCTATGGTTATGGTTCAAGGTTGGATTTATTTTAGTTGGTATTCACATAAGCGGCTGATGAGTTGTGCGAGATACTCTTATTTATTTCATTCATGTGTCAAGGCCGTACTGTGTGCGTGATGCATGTGAATAATTTGAGAATAATTTTCCATTGAGTATCGTGACGAACGTGTAGGCGGTTATTGTGCTTAAATCATGGATTTTTTTTTGTTATCGTTCTCATTATTATTATTATTATTATTTTTTTTTTTTTGACATAAAATTGAATCTACGAGTACATAGACATATGAGTAGGTATCTCTGACTGCTGTCTCGGATACTTGAAGTTGAAGAGAATAAATTTTGTAACAATGTTGAGACATGTCCTTCAGAAAGTTGGTAGAAACTTTGATTTGCAGAAGTGAGTAGGGATGGTACTTAAGTCTAAATAGAAAAAGTTGAAAGACCGAATTAACGTTGGCGAAGAACTGTTTAGGGTACCTGCAGTGAATTGATTCGGGATTCGAGATTCGAGATTCAAGATTGAAATATAGAAATGATGGTAATTTCAATCGCAACGAAAAGGACGGAGGAAAGGAGCATTATATTACTGATTCTGTAGTCGTTAGCTATGATGATTGATTGAGTGAATTATTTGTATGAGAAATTCGGGTTACCCCTGTTACAGACAGATAAGCCTCTGGGTAAGACACTTTTCTCAGTGCTACCGCACTGGCGAAATTTGCCATTGAATTGATTACTGTCGGACTAACGAACGACGACAATACTGAGTTGGGTCTAGAGTTTCGTTTTCTATTGACCACTGAAATGGTTTCGTTCTCATTCTTCCCAATTCTTGCGTTTTCCGCTATTAGGACGTTGTATCTTATGTAGAGAGTCGAATGTTGCATTACCACAACGAATTGAGATTTATTTTTACATTTTGAAGCATAGCAAAGACAATGTGGGGCAATAGTTTGACCTGGCTACCAACAATGTAAAGCACGAGGGCGGGTCAATAAGTCCGTGACTTTTGGATTAAAAAACAGATTTTTTGATAAAAAAATAATTTTATTTTTCAACGTAGTCTCCCTTGAGCTCTATACACTTTGTCCAACGCTTCTCCAATTTTTTTATCCCTTACAAAAAAAATGATTTGTCGAGGTCCTCAAAATAGGCCTTTGTTTGCGAGATGACTTCATCATTGGAGTCAAATCTTTTTCCACCAAGCCATTTCTTCAGGTTTGGGAACAAGAAGTAGTCGCTCGGAGCCAAATCTGGAGAATAGGGTGGATGAGGGAGCAATTCATAGCCCAATTCATGGATTTTTGCCATGGTAACTGCACATGTGTGCACCCTTGCATTGTCTTGGTGGAAAAGAACTTTTTTCTTGGCCAAATGAGGTGGTTTTTTTTTCAAATCGTCATTGAATCGGTCCAATAAGTTGGCATAATATTCCCCATTGATTGTTCTTCCCTTTTGAAGGTAGTTAATGTGGATTATCCCGCGTGCATCCCAAAAAACAGTCGCCATAACTTTATTGGCTGACAAACCCACCTTGGCCTTCTTTGGCGCCGATTCACCCTTAGAAACCCACTGTTTTGACTGTTGTTTGTTCTCTGGTGTGTTGTGATGGATCCATGTTTCGTCCACGGTTACAAAACGGCGCAAAAACTCCTCCATATTGCGATTAAACAACGCCAAACCTTCCTGTGAAATTGTTACACGATTGCGTTTGTGGTCGACTGTGAGCAAACGCGGCACCCATCTTGCGGAAAGCTTTCTCATGCCCAAGTTATCATTCAAAATTGAAACCACTGAGCCATGCGAGATCCCTACGGCTTCCACAATCTCTCGCACTTTCAATCTTCGGTCGGCCAACACCATATCGTGAATTTTTTCGATTGTTTCGGGTGTAGAGACCTCAACTGGGCGTCCAGGACGTTCGGCATCTTCAATGCTTGTACGGCCACAACGAAATTCAGTAAACCACTTTTTTACCATCGAAATCGATGGTGCAGAGTCCCCATAGTATTTATCAAGCTTAGCCTTGGTCTCGGTAATGGTTTTTTTTCGCAAGAAATAATGCTTAATAAGCACACGAAATTCACTTTTTTCCATTTTCTCCTCAAATTAGTGAGTAGTCTGATAAAAATAGCTGTCAAACGCAGCAAGTTTAAATTTTGACAGGAGTCAACTGACAGATGCATGTTGACAGGAGCAGTGTTGCTGTTTCAGTAAAGAGGTCAGAAATTCAAAAAGTCACGGACTTATTGACCCGCCCTCGTATCAACTAACATTTTTGCATGTAATTAAGACCTCAAGTAACCGACTAAACACAAGTAAAGAGACTACCGACTGGTGAGCACTGTTGGGGGCTTATCGAACTCGGAATATGATGCGAGGTCCCGGCCTTGTTGAAGAGGATGAATTCGGGAAAAACCAACTAGACACGCTTTAAGAAGGAACTCGATTCCATCAGTGCTCTGTCTAAACTAAGAACTTTCAGATTCTGAACGGTGTCCCCACCAAATATTTTGAGCCAGAAAAACCTTGCATATCGGCCGTTCTATGGTGTAACTTCTAAACACTTGGAAACACTTGACAGGAACGATTCTCTGTCTTGCACTTGAGACTCACTTCCAAGGTAAACTGTCTCACAACTAGCTCCAATTGCCAGAGATGAAAATGGGTTGAGTAAGACAAAATGCCGTAGTTAGTACCCGTCTCGGTTGTGATGACAGATGCGGCCATCACATACACTACTACTTCCTTTGGTAGCTTCAAGTCGCCTAGCACCGATAGCATATAACCATATATGCTACAAAAAGGTATAGACCAGCTGTTGGTAACTCTGAAGAGGATCTCAATGCTAGCCTGGCACGGGCATACATACAGAAGCTCTTAGAGACCTACAGACCAAGGGGCTTAGGTGTGTCAGTCTGACTTTCTTGATGTTGAAGAGCATGGTTAGTATGGTCGAGCTTATTTGTGCAAAACTGCTCTACGAATGCATTGCCTGTCCATGATGCCTATCACCGCGGAAGATTCTACGAGACTACCAAGATCTGGTGGGCACTCTACAAAAAGAAGTACGCAATAGGTATTTTCATTGTCGTAGACGAATGACTAGTCTTGTGGATAAAAGCAATGCTGGTGCTTGGGGATGCTGTCTGCTTCCAATATGTAATAGCGGGGCTAAGCAGGGGTTGCCCGCAAGGCTATAGCGCATACTGGCCAACTGTTAACGTCCTCACTGCTTCTAACGTCTTCATTGAGGAATTTACAGATGATGTAGCTGGATAATATCTAGCGTCTACTTGCTCCAACGCGCACGCAACGGTAGAAGTGATCTTTCACTCACTCTTCTTGAAACTGAGGTTCTTTTCTTCACTAGAAGGGAGAAAATGGAAACTCTATTTCTGGCTCTGGTCTCATGATCCTGCCATCTGATGCAGACACCAAAACTGTTGCTGTGAAAGTACGAAATCGATTTCCTCTAAGAATTCGCAAGAATCTGCGCCAGAAATGGAATATAACACATTGGTTGAAAAGTCCGTGCCGTTTTCTAGTAAAACACAAAATTTTTCTAAAATTCTACTTTATTTATCAATATAGTTGCTTTCGAGGGCGATACACTGATTGAAACGATTTTTCAATCTTTCGATACGAGTTTTGTAGTACGATTTCGGTTCAGCCTCAAAATAGGCCTCTGTTTCGGCGATTCGGTCTTAAATCTCTTTCCGGCGAGCATTCTTAGTCGCTGGGGGCCAAATCTGCAGAATACGGTGTGTGGGGAAGCAATTCGTAGCCGATTTCTTTCAATTTTGCCATCGTTTTCATCGACTTGTGACACGGTGCATTATCCTGATGAAACAGCACTTTCTTTTTCTTCAAATGCGGACGTTTTTCTGCGATTTCGTCCTTCAAACGCTCCAACAACGCAATGTAATAGTCGCTGTTGATAGTCTGCCCCTTTTGGAGATAGTCGATGAAAATTATTCCATGTGCATCCCAAAATACGGATGCCATAACCTTGCCAGCCGAGGACGAGGCTCGTCGCCTGCTCGTCACTCAGCTGACTGCCGACTTGACTCTTGTGTGAGGTGATGGAGCCAAGTTTCATCCATTGTCACATACCGACGCAAAAATTCGGCTTTATTGCGGTTGAACAGCTTTAAACACTCCTCTGAATCATCAACACGTTGTTGTTTTTGGTCGACTGTGAGTAAACGCGACACCCACTTTGAACAGAGCTTTCGCATGTCCAAATATTCATGTATGATATATCCAACACGCTCTTTTGATAACTTCAGAGCCTCAGCTATCTCGATAAACTTCACTTTACGGTCATTCGTAATCATTTTGTGGACTTTTTTGAAGTTTTCATCTGAAACAGCCTCTTTTGGAAGTCCACTGCGTGCATCATCTTCGGTGCTTGTATGACCACTTTTAAATTTTTCAATCCACTTGCGAATGGTTCGTTCGGCTTGTGCAGAGTCCCGGTAACACTTATCAAGCCATTTCTTTGCATCGGCTGCATTTTTTCCCATCAAAAAGCAATGATAAATCAACACATGAAATTGCTTTGAATCCATTTTTTGTTGCTTCACTCACAACGGTATATCTCGAGAACTAATCGTCCGACAGGTGTCAAATTTATACATGTATCTTTTGAAGGTTGGTACTAACTGACAATGGTATGGATTTAATTCAAGTGGTGCCCTCTCTTAGAAACGGCATTGACTTTTTAGCCCATGTGTTGGTTTTCATAGAAAGTTTCAATATACTAGATGGAGTGAAAAGTGACCTCCTTGGGAATTAAAAAATTTCTTTTTTAAATGTTTTTTTTTATATTATTCAATGTAGTCCTCTTTTAGTCTGATACACTTATTCCAGCGATTTTCCAACTTCTTGATCCCGTCCGAAAAGTAATTTTCCGGAAGGTCTGCAAAATACTGCTCCGTGGCGTCGATGGTTTCATCGCGTGAGCTGAATTTTCTATTAATGAGCGATCTTTTGAAGTTTGGGAAGAGATAAGAGTGATCCAAATCCAATTACCAATCGACGCCAAAAGTCCGTCCGATTCCGCATCAGCAAGTCCAAACACTCTTTCGAAGTGCTCTCGCGTTTGTGTTTTTGGTCATGCGCGGCACCCAGCGGCAGGATAACTTTTTCATATGCAGAATATTGCCCAAAATATGGCGTGTGCGCTCAGTACTAATCTTTGTGGTATCTGCTAGCTCGCGCACCTTCACTTTCCGGTCAGCCAACACCATTGCATGTATTTTTTTGACAATGTCCTCTGTAACCGCATCGGAGGGCCTGCCGCTGTGGACTTGATCGGTAGTGGAGTTGCGGCCACCACGAAACTCTCGAAACCAATATTTGACGGTGTAATCTGACGGAGCATTAGCCCCATAATATTTCTCCAACTTTTCTTTTGTTTCCTTCGCCGTTTTGTAGCTCAAAAAATAATGTTTTATGAGAGAACGAAAATCGTTTTTGTCCATATTCAACATGATGTCAAACACGTCAACAACAATCAGCTGTCAAGCTGTCAAAACAAAACTAAAGACAGTATCGCACTGAAATTTGGCATATCTGCCTAAATATGAACTTCAAGGAACCATAACTTTTTTTGCAGTAGCAGCGCGTTCTGGGGTCAAGGAGGTCACTTTTCACTCTATCTAGTAGTTTTCTTAGAAAGCTTCAATATAGATCTACAAGCATGATACGTTCCTCATGTTTCTTTGAGGACGGCAATATTAGTATTTACTCCTCGTTTGGAAAACTTGCGAATTTGTCAGGCCATGGATTTGAGTAGGTAGTCCATGTCCTCGGTTACGGCTTTCAGCTGGGTTCCATGTACTTACAACCGCAAATAGCATGACTATCCAAGATGCCAGCGGACAAAATTAATGTTTACCCACGTCTCTAAGGTGTCAGCTCCTAATAATAGAAAAGAGTGTAGACTACTTACCTAGCAGGGCACCACGCTTTTACTTTGTACCTAAGGCAAGTATGTCAATTCTTTAGGGGGTAGGGTGAAGACCACGATGCCGTAGCGCACTTTTTCTATCAGTGTCCGGCCTATGCTCGCATCATGCTGCAGCTACCCGTTAATGAAGTGTTGACTGCTGATAATGTAGGCACTTTGCCACTGAAACGCTTCCTCATCTTTTTTCGAAAGACTAATACAGTAAAAGGAATATACAATGACGACAATAGACAAGTTCTTTGCCGACTATGTCAGTTGCCTGGAATCTAGCACGTTGTAAATTTGGAATCTATCCTGAATCACGTTAAGAGATTCGCTCCATTACTTTGCCGATTTTTATCACGTGCTCGGCGTATTAAGGGTCCTACTACCTATCTAACTTCTATGTAAATGCCTATAGGCTTCCCGTCTTTTGAGTTCAAATCCCGTATCCAAACGAATTCTTATAAATCCCACTGTCACAGTGGTTAGGAGACATAGTGCTACGTTCACTTAAAACAAGAAAGGAAAGACTTCCGCACTTATGTCTTCGGCCATTTTAAAGCCATCTCTGTGCACTTCAAGGACAAAGTCATGAACTATACAAGAAAACTTTCCTGACACGACTATAGAAATGTGATCTGCAAAAGCATTTTGATTTTTTACAGCAATCACCTTGCAGTCCTCTCCTTTCAGACAGTTCAACAGTTCATTTGTCAATTTACAGAACTCTTAGCAGATGTTCCGTCCATTTTTCAGTTGATTGTTCGAGCAGGCGATTAATCAATTCACCAACTATGTCACTACCTTTTCCAGGGTGACAACACACATGCAATTGCAGATATGTTAAAATTGTTTAAAGAACCTTCTATGCCCGAAGTACCTATCATTGTATGCTCCTTATGATGGCGCCAAGGTCTGGACGGATTTGATGTCGACGTAGTCCTCGAAAACCATTTACCTCGGTCCAACGTATTTGTTCCTTTGGGATAGCGTGCGCTTACCGCTCAATCTCAGCGGCAGTTGTTATGTTGCTGGTTCGGGAGCGCTGTGAAAAATATCTGCCCCAGTAAGCCGAACAAGATAGCCACAGGCATGATAAAACATTGGTGTGCTGACGGAAGTAACGTCATGAAAAGAATGTAGCTGAGGTGAACGCACAGACCCATATCTGTGCCACGCCTATGCTTTGCTACAAGCATGCCATGATGAGGTAAAATTGCTATCTCACCTTGCTCTTGTCCGGAGATGAGCATTCCAACACATAACTTCACCACATTGCGGTGAAAGAATCACTCTCATACAACTATTGCCGTGTTGTATATGATACCCAGCATGCGTTCTTCGCCGGGGCAAGTCGGAAACGGCATTTGGGGAATGGCTGAGTCTGAAAAGAAGAGGAACAACCAGGGGGTGGCGGCCCTGCGTGACTCACCTTCTCACTCGTAGTCATTCATCGGTGCGGGGTTACCTGGGCTGACTCACTTGAGCTATCAACAAGGCATTGTACCGAGCACACGTGTGCCGTTTGCAAAATGAATAGCTAAAGTGATAGGACTCCTCCGAGTTATCAGCAGGGTGAAAAAATCAGGCCTTCAGACGAACAGTTGCTATGAGAAGTCTGTATAGAAGCCCACCCATAATAGATAATTGCACCCTTCAAGGTGCCTGCGGTGAGTGTCTTCTAGACTGGCTATAAGGTGAGACCGCTCGGCACTCGGTTTTATAAAAACCCGAACGGTGTCTAGAACCTGGAGTTATGCTTACGCGGTTTTAGGGAGTATCACAATCACGCTGCAAGGAAGGGGTTTTAATGAGTATCATCTTGGTTCGATGTTCTAATTTTACATCTTCATGGCAGCCACCTGATATTAGTTTCGTTCACCTGGGCTTGACTTCCACAACTTATAAGCGTGAGTAATAAGCAGGAAAAAGGAGCAACGCTGCATTGTTGTATTAGAACGGACTAAACCTTGAAACTGCATAAATAGTGACGTCAAAAGTCAGCGTGGCAAACACTTTTACCTTTCTATCTGGGGTCTACGAGCATAAGGACCTTGCAAAACTAGCCAGTATTGAAACAGAGTGGTGAATGAATCATAAATGGTTCAATGGAAGCTCCCATATCTCCGAAGCGGGTTAAGGTATCTGAAATATCCGGCCAGAAAGGGCCTTGAATCAGGCGATAAAGCATACATTATCGCCATTCTAGAAGTCCAATCACGCTCCAACGACAAAAATAGGATTAAGAATTCTGACTCATACTCTGGTGTTTGCTACAGAAAACATAAACAACGTACCATGTACTGGGGTGTGGATTTGTTGTAAGCGGCAGACTAGGTAAGAAGTCTTGAGTTTCCGGCACGTGAGCATATCTGTTGTAAATGTTGGTACAAGCGAAAAACAAAGCCCATACGAGGACAGATCTGGAAATGAACTTGGACTAATTGTCTTTGCTGTGGGACAGATAAATACGTTAGGTAGGTGACTAGATAGTGACCATACACAAACTAATATCCACGAATTGGTGGGAGGATAGTATACCTGGTCAATGGGACCTCAATATCGATCGACAAAACGGAAGACACTCTAAGCTTTCACTTCTAACATCGCATTCAAAATCTAGTCTGCTGTATTATGTGAGCGCCTGCAACCATTGGGTCTGATCTGAATAGGCCCTGTCAGGGCGGTTTTGGGCTGGGTAGATCCATAATTAACCAAATATTCATACTACGATCCTAAAGAAAATCCAAGAAGCCCAGATCGATACACAAAATTTCTGGTTTTACCATTACTGCCAAGCTCGTCAGATTGCATCGAATGATAATAAAGAATCCTCGTTGCTGCATAAAGGTCGGAAGCAAATTTCCCGATGCCTTTGATGCCAATTAAGGACTAAGAAAAGTTGATGCGCAATAAAGTGACTTTTGAACATCTCGAGAAAGTCGAACGTTTTTGTTTTGTTTTTTTTTTCTACCAGAACAGAGCACTCGGACAAGGTAGTAAGTAGTCTATCGTATTCCTTTTAAGCTACTTTTAATGGTATCTTTCAATCCTTCGAAGAAAGATGAGTAAGCGCTTCAGTGAAGAAGTGCCAACTGTACCAACACCCACCATGTAAACGACTTGTACCTGCAGTCTCGAGCGTAAGCCGCACATTCACTCCGTGTCGTGGTAATATGTTGTGTCACTTACTTAAGAATACTTAAGTAGCTTGCAGTCTTTTTTTCTGAGGGATAACAGTATGGAAGTTGACCTCTTAGAGGCATGGGGAAACATTCGTTTGGTCTGCCGGTAACCTACAGGGTCATGCCATCTGCAGTTATGCTCACATGAAACTCAACTATCAATGGAAGTACTAACCGAAGACGTAGCAGACCCAACATAGGTTACGGCCCTGGAAAAAACTTTCCCCTGAGCTTTGCCTAGCAAGTTCATTGGCGATTTCATTTTTTCTGATCACGTTGTGACCTGGATCAAGAGAAGGCTCAGTGAATCTGGCCTTCTGACGGCGTTCAGTAAAATGCTTGGAAGTCGTAAGAGTGTTTAGAAAGCCTTAAAGCGAAGCTAGGCTGTCACTACAATTGCAAATACTTCCACCGATTCTTCGCAATTAATATTGCGTACATTTTTGCTTGGAAGACAGACTCAAGTTTTTCTGACGAGGAGTGAAGTTCAACATTGTTTTCCTGCAGAAAGATACCAGCCGCGCCGCATCCTGAATCGATTTTGGGGCCCTAGGGAGGGAGATCCTTAGTGGCGTCTGAAGCAGAGCCAGGAGTCCTAGTGAAACATTTTGGAGTCTGGTGAAAGCATCGGTGACGTAATTTTGTAATTGGCTATATCATAGCTGTGTACACCCTGAAAGACTCGAACTGCAACCAACTTCAGACTGCTATAATTTCCAAACCGTTCATGACAGTGAGCTCAAATTTTGACACATGACAGATAATTTTATTATTTACAAGCCTTTTAAACGATTTGCGTCTCAGTTGTGTTGAAAAATTTTTATCAGCGATGGAATTCAAATGTGATAGTGCGATTGCTTTATATTTAGCTGGAAAACCACAAGTAGCTATCGTTAGAGCCCTCCAGCACCTCAACGTGAATAAATCATTTGTGTCTCGAATCATAGCTTGTTACCGTGATACTGGCACCGTTGCAAAACGTGATGGAGGTGGTCATAAAAACACAGCAACATCGGCAGAAATGGTTCGGAAAGTGAGGGCTCGAATTGAGCGAAATTCGCGTCGAAGTGGAAGAAAAATGGCTCGTGAGCTCAACATATAGTTGGAACGGATGCAACACATACTGAAAAATGAGCTTGCCCTCAAGCCATTGAAGTTCCAACAAGCACACGATCTTACTCCGCAACAGAAAAAAGTTAGAGTCGAAAGAGCGAAGGAATTGCTACGCTTGCACGAAAGTGGTGAGTTGCCGAATTTGGTTTTTTCCGATGAGTCGCCATTTGTTATCGAGCAATATGTCAAACAACAAACAAAATGACCAAGTTTACTTGCCAGAGAGGTCCTTCGAAAATTTACATCTTCGGACGGCCACCAGAAAGCAGGCAGCACCGATGGTGATGGTTTGGGCCGCCATAACCGCCGATGGTCGCTCTCCGCTTGTATTTTTGGACCATCAAAATTAACTCGATCGTATACCGTTAAACTGTCTTAGAGGCAGTATTGAAGCCTTGGGCAAACAATCATTTCGGTCGGAGACCGTGGACATTTCAACAAGACTCGGTACCGTCTCACAAAGCGCGCGTCAACCAAGATTGGTTAAAAATCAATGTTCCACACTTCATTTCTTCGACACAATGGATTGCAAATTCTCCGGATGCAAATCCGTTGGATTTCTCTGTCTGGGGTATTTTGAAGGCGAAGGTTGGCACTAAAAAATACCAAAGTTTGGACCACCGCAAACAAGCACTTCGCCGGGAATGGGCCAAAATACCGCAGAGCCACTAACATGCAGCGTGCGATGCTTTTTTTGGCACTCTCAAGGCCATTATTGGCGCCAAAGGTGGACATATTGAAAACTACTGACACAATTTGAAAATTGATGTATTTTCCAACATTTTTAGCTTTGGCACAATAAAATTTATCAAAAAATAAGAAAATTATAGCATTTTGAAAAGTTGGAGTTCGAGTCATTCACCCTGTAAATGGAAAGGGCACTTCTTGGTGCCATCCTCTTTGCTTTACCGTAAGCTTCTTTGGACTACCAGAAGGCCGACAGCGTTTTAGAGCTATTTGGCATAACATGTCTATTCCTAAGAAAGTTTTTATCCAGGATGACTCCCAAATACTTAGCTTTCTTTGGAGAAATGGATGGTGTGGCAACGAAGCACTTCTTCTCACAAAAAGAACAACCTCAGTTTTCAGCGGATCGACGGCCCATTTCTAGTGCACCAAAGGTCGATTACGTCTAGGGCTGCCTGAGTTTTAGAGCAGAAAATCGATAAATACCATAGATACCACAGACAGTACAGCTACATCATCTATATATGTCCAAGCATAGATGTTAGTGCGTTAAGCAGTAAACCGACCAACATACACCATAGCAATGGAGACAAGACGCTGCCTTGCGGGTAGTCAGCATCTACAATTAGCGGCCTATTCAATAGCATGAATCCACAAAATTAGTGACACATGCCGTCAAAAATTGCGTTGTCGAAAGCACCCTCAATGTCGATGAAAACGTCCATCATGTATTCCACCTTACCGTGTGCACCTTCAATTTTGCCTACCAGATTTCGAAGCCCACTCTCGCACATCACAGGCATGATGATGCATTCGCAAAACAGTTTTGCGCACATGGATCTCGATTATTTTCTTCAAAATGAAGGTGGTCAGACGTATAGGTCTCCTCTTTTCCGGTTCTGGGCTTTAAGGCTACTCTCAGGCTACCCAGGCTAGGAGTAAAGATTCTATTGATAGTCACCAGCAGCTGATCCATACCTGTTTGTACTATAACTGGATACATCCAATAGGTGCCAGGCGACTTGCAGCTATCAAAGGAAACATCGGCATGATTGCAAGTTAAAACCAGAGACGCAATCGTCTGTACAATCTGTGCAACAACTTGCATATGCTGATAATATCAAAAGCAAAACCGTTCTGAAGAGTATGAGGCTGTGGAGGTAGACCTCACCTTAACTAGTTAGTCAAAGACCGAAAGCACCTACTGCAGAGGCTTTTTGGTAGAAACCAAGGTTCACACCGGACTATAGTGCGATCTAGGAAGTAAGTAAGCCCATTATTATAAACAACAACCAAGGCGAACCAACTTTTGTAGTATTTTCGAACAATGACTAACTACCGTGCAGTTGTGTGAGTCAAATATTTATTGGCTGCTGTCGTATCACTTCCAAATCGATTTTTAGTGTTTCTTCGCGTTTTATTGTCGGTTAAGTACCTCAAGGTGCCGACTGTGGGCACTCATAAAAAAGAAGATAACCACACCAAACTACACACACACACACACACACACACACACTCGAGCAACAACAAACTTGTAGTGAAACATTTTTACGCTCTAGTATCTACAACCCCTAAACTGAATTTTCGTTTTTTTTTAGTAAATTCATTGCCGAAGGCTCAAAACAACTAACCGGGGCTCCTTTTCCTCCCCCCGAACACAAACCATGTGTGTATCTGACTGAGGACTTGCAAATACTCGGAGAAAAAGCCAAAAGAAAACAAAAAACAAAAAACTGGAATTTATTGATTTTATTACGCAAATTTTGCGCCAGGGAGATGGAAACTTTTTTTTCGGGTGTTTGCCCTAAATTTTGCCACCAAAATGGAAAGTTGCTGCAACAACTGAACGAACTGACGAATGAATGTAGGAACGTACGAAACGAACAAACAAGCCCCAATCGACTCACACCCCCCGTGTGAGGAGTCTTGGGAAAGCTTAAGGTGAAGCTGAAGCCACCCTCCATCACCCAGTTGCCCAATGGAAATTTCGTCCCACTAGGGTAGGTTAGGTACGGATACACATTCGTAGCATGAGAATAAACTTCATATTCGTGCGGGGGGTCGAAGTCAGAGTTAGAGTTAGAGTCAGAGTACTCGTATAACGTTCAGTATCTAGATACTTTTATATTCGCAATTAAGCGATGTTGGGTGTCCTTGCATTGTGGCACTAGTTGGAAAATATGGATACACTAGCAAAGCATACATATGGTATGGTGTGTATGTATGTATGTGGGGGAAAAATAGAAAAAACTGTTAACCAAGCACAAAAGCATATTTTTGATTGCACACTGCGTGCTGAAGTTAGTTAGTGAGGTGCACTGGGTTGGGACAAAATTGATTACAACTGCTGCCAGTTAAGGTACTAGTGCTTGGTCCAACCCTCTGCTACTCGTATTATTGGCCAGGGAACTGAGACTCCGGGGTATGCATAAATTTTGACGATGAGGTGTTGAAATATCCCATGGGGTTGTAGGGTGTAAGAGGACTTTTCTGGCGCCTACCTACATATACGAGTTTGTACATATGTATAGTATGTCCTGTGTATTGTGCGGCCTTGAGGCTTTCCAGATATGAGTTCGTACCTACACGAGCATGACAATGCAATTCGAACACGTGTGAAGGTCTGAAGAATTGATTTCCTTCTCGAATTTATGGTTCATATTTGTTTGTGAACAGAACATGTGAGTTGGTTGCTAGGGGGTCAATTTTGTGTGCTTCTATCTTAGTTGTGAAATTTATCAGAGCTACATTTTGATATGAATACAACTAGCAAGGCCGAGAATTATACGTGCCACAATAAATTATCTCGAATTAAGTCAAAATAGTCTTAGTCGCCTACATATGTAAGGAGGAATCCTAATCCTCCCAATCCTTTTGAGAATTGTGTTAATTTTGCTCCACTTCATCATCGAAATCAAATTCACACTTTCTTATGGTAAAAACGATTGCTTTCCAAATAGTGATAATCAAGACGAGAAGAGACCATTTCCTCCAAAGTAGACATGAACTGATGGTCTGAGTGTTACATGTTAAAAGATCCTGTGTAGTTTAAATGAAGTCACCAGATGGGAGTGCTTTTGTAAGAAACTACCGTGATGCTATGCCGAGATAAATCTGCGAAATCCGTGAAGTCGCGATGACGTTTCCTTGTACTTCAACCCACCTTCCGAATCACACTTCGGGGGCTTATGGGTAGCGGGGGTTAAAACTGTTAAACAGCATCTAAGACATGTCATCGGTCCAGACATCCTTACCTTTTAACTCAAATACTCGTCCTTCGTGTCCAAGATCCAACAATGATTTAGATCCACTAACGCCCTCTCATTTCGTTCTCGGTGAATCATACTCAGCTGTTCGTGAACCTTTATCGGATATACCGCAAAATCGACTTTTATGCTGGCGAGCCATTCAAGGCAAGTTGCAAGGATTTTCGAAACGCTTGAGTATGGACTACTTCACCTCTCTTCAACAACGACCGAAATGGCTAAATCCTCAACGAGACGTTAAACTCAACGATCTGGTAGTAGTAAAAGATTCCAATCTACCACCCGCTAAGTGGGCCATGGGGCGAGTCATTTTAGTCCATCCAGGTGAAGATAAGATAATACAATTTTTTTTTTAATAATTTGCGCGCGCTCAAGGGATTATTTTTTTTAAAACCCTTAAAATGTTTGCACACAGCGCTGGCGAAGGAAAGTCAGGAAGGTGGGAGAGGGAAGTACCGGTGAACGTTGGTTTTAAATGTTTGAAGGTTATAATGACTAGGAAATAAAGAGCTAGGCAGGGCATTCCATAAGCGAGTTGTACGGCTTAGGAACGATTCACGATATTTTATAGTACGTCCGAAAATAGGCTTGAGGGTATACTGATGAGCATTCGTAGCGAGACGGGTGTTACGGTTAAAAGTTTGAAGGGGCGGAAAGCTACTGGCGATTTCTATGAGCACTGGTGGTGGAAATAGCGATAAAACAGAGTAAGACACGAGACATTACGTCGGTGTTCGATTGTGTCCATTGTTTGAGTGATATTGGTATCACCTATGAGTTTTATCGCACGGTTTTGGATCCTATCTAGCAGGTGCAGAGATGTTGTGGGTGCACCCAAAGGGGGTAAAGTATTTCTTACATCGCTTGAGGAAACCTAGACATTTCGCAGCATTTGTGGTTATCGGTTTCGGTGATGCAACTGCCATCCATGGATAATGGCTGGGTGTTTAAATTTCGCTTTAACGACAGCAGACAGCATTGAGTTTTGGAAGCATTAAATTCCACTCGGTTGAAAGCTTCCCAATTGGTTATACTGTTGATATCGGAATTTAATGAGCTTAACAAACGCTGCCGTTCCCGTTCTACAGCTCAAGAGCAGGGACGTGAGTCCGGGAATGAATATGAAAAGCAAAGAGTACTGTCGTCAACAAATTATTGATGAAAATTAAAAAGAGTGTTGGAGACAGAACGGAGCTCTGGGGCACACCAGCATTTATTTTGTGAATATCAGACTTGAAACCGTCCAAAACAACTTGAATTGGACGTTCCGAAAGGTAATTTCTAATTCATTGAAGAAGAGAGTCATCGATCCCAAAAGCACGCATTTTCGACAAAATAGCCTGATGCCAAACTCTGTCAAATGCGTTAGAAATATCAAGTGCAACTATCTTGCTTTCGCCAAAATAATGTACACTTTGGTTCCACTTTTCGGTGAGACATGCCATCAGATCACCAGTGGACCTGTTGCTACGAAAACCGTACTGCCGGTCATTCAGAAGTTTTCATGATTCGAGATATTTCATGAGCTGACGGTTTATCAGCGTTTCCATGACCTTGGAAAGAAGAGACGTAAGTGCAATGGGTCTGTAGGAAGAGAGAGAGGAAGCTTCGCCTTTCTTAAGGACGGGCAGGACGGGCTGTTTACCATTTGCTCGGAAAGTTTCCTAGAGAGTAGAATTGATGAAAAAGCTTACGCAGAGGTTTTGCCAGCGAGGAAGAACACCTCTTCAGAAGAAGGGAAATATATACCATCTGGACCAGCGGATTTGTGAATGTTAAGATCTTTAAGAACTCTTGCTACTACACGAATGCGAAAGTGGATTTGTCCCATTGAAAATGGGGCAGAATTTCTAATATTTTTGGTAAACGACCAACAATTTTGACTACCTTTGGGACATTGTAGTATTTCTTGCCTCAGTTTTTGGTCGTATTGGAATTTTACACGTTTAAGAAAGGCGTTGCAGTCATTTCTGGCTCGTTTTTCTTTTTCGATTTTCCCCAGTTGGGCAGGTCTTGAAGGACAGAAAAAAACCTTTCTCTGTAACCCTGACAGCGGTTTTACAGCTCGAGTCGTACCATGTCATTTCTTTTGGTTTGATACTCTTCATCCGATGAGGGATAAAGTTTCTCATTCCAAAGAGTATGGTGTCTGTGATCATATCAGCAGCGGCATCCACGTCGTTATCGAGGAAACATAACAACCAGTTAAAATTCCTAAAGAAGTTGTTAAGACCGCTCCAATTGGCTTTCTCGTATTGCCATACGGAAGGAATCTTTTCTCTAACTGTGTGGTCGGTGTACGAGAAATTAGCTAATATGACACAATGGTCATAGAGGGGAGATAATATCAGCGGAGTACTTGTCAGAGTGAGAAGTTAAAGACAAGTCCAGGGTGTTGGCGGTATAACTGTCAACGTCTGGTATTCGTGTGGGGTCATTTACAAGCTGTGTTAGGATATTTTCCGTAGCGAAGATCTCAACACACCGTCCTTCGGGTGTTGTCTGTCCAGAATGTCGAAGCCAACCAGAATTGTGTATATTGAAATCGCCCGTAATCACGATTTCAGTGTGAGGATACAGGGATACAATTCTTTGAATGGAGTCAGACAGCGCATCAAACTCGTGAAAGGTCGAGTTGCTGTCCAGTTTGGGTCTTCTGTAAATAAAGCAGTAGTGGATAATTTGCTTACGGAGATGGAATTTTAACCACATGAAATTGAATTCCGGATTGGAACAGGGATTACATTGTGGTGGAGTTTGGTAAGCTACATCACTACGCACGTAAATGGCGAGACCGCGGTGAGAGAAGAATAATGGCACTATACCTTGTCCAACAAAACATGTCAGTACAGGGCTTATGGGAAAGCTTTTTTTCTAACAATGGTGCCTGGCTGTGTGCATTGAAAATACGCTCATCAAAGCAGCGTTGCCATTCTCAAATGTTAGCACATCGTTACTGATTTTTCAGTTCTATTGTTACAGAGCTTATGGGATTTGAAGCTTTTGAGAACACAAAAAATGAGTTTGTGTGTAATAATATGTGTGGTGGTGTTATCATTTGCGTTTTTTTCTCCTCTTTTTGAGAAATCGTTAAAATGTAGTCAAACCATTTTTTTCGACTTTGTATTTTAAAAGGAAATTTTATTCGCGCGCTATTTTAATGCATTGCAACAAAGCAGTGCAATAAGTGATCATGTTATTCTTGGACTACTCGTATGTGCGTTTTAGTGATATTGTGTTAAATAATATGTAATAAACTTTTGATTTTCATTATAAATGGTTGTTCTAGACTTTCTTTCAATGTGTTTATTAAAAAAAAATTGCTTTATTGCGTTTTCAATTCAATTAAGCGGGTTTTTTCTAAATGGGACAGCAAATCAATTAAGCGGGATTCTTGTAATTGCGTATCCCTGTTAAATGCGTCTTAAAACGTGCATTTAAGGTGACGCAATTAACCGGGGATTACTGTAGTGGTTCAAATTACTGTGTTGTGTCGGTGTCAATGTTGCGTTTAAGATAAAAGGATTATTTTCGCGGTGTTTTGAAACTAGAATTCATTGAATGTGCAATTGGTGATCATATTTAATAGCATAAGTATTAGTAGTGATATTGTGTCAAATAAATAGTGATTAATTAGTTTTTAGCAACTGTGTTTTGGCTAAATAGAAGAATGGCTGCAAAGTCTTCAAAGGAATTAAGTGCAGAAAATAAACAACAAATTGTTAATGCAACTAACAAATTTAATGGCATTCTTAAAAATAAAACGGAATCCGTGAGAAAAGCAGCTGTCTTTTCTGTTACGGAACGAACTGTATATAGGCTTTTAAAGGAAAATGATATTAAAGGCCACAATTCGCTTTCAAAGAAGAAAAATAATTCTGGTCGCAAAAGCAGCGTCGATGATTTTGACAAATGTGCCATGAGGCGCATAGTCCATCAGTTTTTCATGGATAATGATTTACCAACGCTCGATAAGATATTGCATGAAGCCCAACAAAATGCAAATATTACAAAAATAAGCACATCAACTTTACATACAATCTTAAAAGAAGATCTTCAATTTAAATTCGTCAAACTTCAGCATAAAAACTTGTTGTTGGAAAGAAGTGATATAATTTCATGGAGACGAAGGTATTTACGCGAAATAAAAAAATTTCGAGAAGAGAAAAGAAAAATATATTTTACTGATGAGACCTGGCTCAACGAGGGACATACTCGGGAGATAGTATGGGTGGATCCATCCATTACAACACCACGTCAAGCTTTTAATGAAGGGTTGTCAACTGGACTGCGATCACCATCTGGAAAAGGAAAGCGACTAATTATAACCCATATTGGAAGTTCTACAGGTTTCGTAGATGAAGGGCTGCTATGCTTTATTTCAGGAAAAACTGAAGACTACCACGAAGACATGAATGCCGAAGTATACGAGAAATGATTCAAAGATATTTTAACGCACCTGGAACCCAACTCCGTAATAGTTTTGGACAATGCTTCCTACCATTCGAGAAAGAAAATAAAGCACCAACCACTTCTACTAGAAAAGATGACATAAAAAAGTGGCTGATATCTAATGCTATAAATTTTGAGGATGATATGGTTAAAACAGAGTTGCTTGAAATCGTTAAACGTTTCAAAGCCAAGTATGAAACCTATGTCGTGGATGAAATGGCTCAAGCTGCAGGACATAAAGTGCTTCGCTTGCCGCCTTATCACTGTGATCTGAATCCAATAGAATTGGTTTGGGCTCAAGTAAAAGGATTTGTAGCAAGCCAAAACAAGTCATTTAAAATGACAGAAATTAAATTATTATTAACAACAGCACTTATAAGAGTTGACTGTGAGAAATGGCACCAATGTGTGCAACACGTTGAACAGGTTGTTGAGCCAAAGATGTGGGATATGGATGTTTTAGTTTAGTTTGACTGTCAACCTGTGTTTTCTCTTGTATACCGAATTCTGTTACTTTTCCGCTTTCCTTCAAACCCCCTAAACTGCCGAATCAGTAAATTTCATATTTCCCGTCTCTGTTCGTCGACCTAGTTTCACCTGTGCCAGTTTCGTACCCCCCCAAAAAAAAAAAAAAAAATAAATAACCCTAACAAAAATTAATTGTGTCAATAAGTGTTCGTAGCCCAAATAAAAAAAACAATGGAAAAGTGCTGTGCTAGTGTTTTGTGCTCAATTGTTGACCCCAACGCGGAATGGGTAGCCTGCAATGGTCTCTGCGGAAAATCATTCCATGCCATATGCATCGGACTTACCCGGAGATCCATTACCTACCTCAAGGAGTTTTGCAGTCTCTTCACTTTTTACTGCGACGAGTGCAAAGAGATCACCTTGGCTCACGTTATGCTGGCAATTAAATGCAATAACGAGTCTATCAATGCGATGCTAACCGAGAACAATCATATTAGCAGAACTATTCTCGACAGAATAGAGAAGATTGAAGACTCAGTAAACTGCATTGACAGTAATGTGGAAGCTTACAAGTCCACAGGAAGAATGATAGAAAAGCAACTGACAGCGATCCACAATCTGTCCAAAAATCAATCTCATCACGACAACGACAGCGAAGTGATCAAATATCACTTGGATGGATTAAAAGCATTCATCAAAACAAATTTTGCCAACCTCCTTAAATCCAACGTACTCACACACATAAACGACTCTATCAATCTTCTCCGTACTGATCTCGACTTGCTTTTTCAATCCTCCTCCAAAACAATACATCCCACCCCGCATCCATCAGACTCTACGCTCGATGACTTAACCCTAAAAATAATAGACGTCAGCGAGGAACTCATAGCTACTCGGTCGACCGTTGCCGAAATCGGTAAAGAAGTGAGATTGGCTTCCCACAAAATCGATGGAATCCCCGATCAAATTCAACTCCAAGCTAGTTCCACGTACAATGTCTCAATTCATAATGAATTAGTAGACACGGAGTCATTTTCAAATACTCCTCCCGCCGCCCTAACAACGGAAACTGAAACCGCGCTGCCTATCCCACCCGCCCCCGCCCCCGCCCCACGCAAACTGCTCAAACAATTCGGAACTTCATGGACCCCCTCCGAATGGAAAAGCCGACTCGAAAAGTTGAAAGAGGGAAACCATACAGCATTCTACGTTGAAGTTAGTTGGGTGCTGAATTTCTTTCACCGAAATTATGCCATCACCATTAGCGAGCGCGAGATGATTTCCCCTGCTGACTCCAATAGTTCCTGCAGCTTCAAAATCAGCATCCCAACCAAATATTCATGGTTATTCCCCACTTCCCCTGGTAAGGCCACTAAACCTGGGAAGATAAGTATCACCAAATGCTCTGAGGAACGAGAAAACCCACGTGTCGACGACAACCAAAATTTTAAAAATAAACGTAACGATAAGCCTAAAAAAAGACCGCTCCCAAACCCCCTTCCAACTAAAAAGCACGCTAATAAAAAACGAAGCTCTAATCCCGATCCCAACTGGAGCTTCAAAACGAATTTGTTCCCCGATTTTAGTCCCCCCTCATCACTTATCCGACACAAAGCCCTAACACACCAATCCTCTAATCCGCTAATTTCCAATGTTCCACCCAAACCCCCGCGCCAACTCGTCTCTTTCAACTTAACCCCAACCACCCATATTATCCCTTCTCAATCTTCTACGCCACCGATCCCAGCAAACAACTCATTTCCTAACTTCGACCTACAAACTGGAGCTAAGTACCCTAATTTTATTAACTCCCATACCCTAAACCCAACATCTCATCCGGCGCCCAACTCCATATCCAACCACGAATCTCCATCTCCTTCCTCCACTGCCCCTATTCTTGATCCTCTTTTTCCCCCCACAGTTAAACTAACCCAGCAAACTAATGGAACTACAGAAAGTCGCTATGCACTCTCTAGGCTTAGAGAGAGAAAGATATATGAAAACATTCGTCTCTTTATCGCTTATCTACACGACAAATCGGACTCGGTCTGCTACGAAGGGAAGACCAAAACCAGCGTCATGGTATCCATTCAGCAGGAAGGCCTCCCTACCGACCCTATCAGTCTCAGGAACCTTTATGTCAGGTACCACGAGATTTTTAGCATGTCCCCTCAGAAAGTAGCAGACGACCTTGCTGCTTTCGGCCACTACGTTCACTCTAAACGAGTCTCACACCTACAGCGAAGCCGAGCTGACCACGATAAATTTTTTCGTCCATAACGTGCCTTCCTCGTCAGCACTTAAACCATCCCGCCATACATCTCCACCCCACAACATCCCCCTTACATTTTACTACCAAAATGAAAGAGGTCTTCGCTCTAAAACCAATGCTGTCCTACGTCAATCGCATTCTCTTCCCTTTGATATTTACGCCTTGACTGAAACCAATTTGATTCCCGACATAAAGAACCAGGAATTGTTCCCCCCTACTTTTAATGTTTTTCGCGACGACGATCCTACCCGCACACATGATGATTCCCCCTGTCGAGGCGTCCTACTGGCGATCCACAACAGCCTTAACTCTTCTCCCATTACCATCTCTTCATCCTCTAAAGTCGACTTTGTCGCTATAAAAATATCACTCCCCTTCAAGTCCCTTTACGTTTTATGTTGCTACATCCTGCCAGCTCAACCTACCGAATTTTACCAACTTGTTGTCGATGTGATCGACTATTTAATTGACCTGTCTGACTCTACTGACGATATCTTTGTTTTCGGCGACTTTAATCTTCCTCAGCTACAGTGGATTCCATCAGATGATCAATTGTTCTTCATCGCTTCAAATGCCAACTCAGCTAAGGAATGTCTCTTCTTAGATCGCTTAACAGACTCAAGTCTATGCCAAGTCAGTGGTGTATCCAACTATATGGGCAGGCAATTGGACCTTATTTTCACAACAGATTCAATTAACTCCTCAGTCTCACTTTGTCCCCTATCTCTCTCTACAATCGACAACTACCACCCCCCCCCCCCCATCTACTTTCATTTTTTCATAACTCTTCTCTCCAGTCCACTCCTCCCACAACTCTCTCATCCTACGACTTTCACAAAGCAAACTTTCACAAAATCAGTGACTATCTTAGCAGATCCCCCTTTAACTTTCACAACCTAAGCGTAAATGATGCCTTATCCATTTTTTATAAAGAAATATTTAATTCTTTCAGCCTTTACGTTCCGTTTTCCCGCCTTAAAACATCATCTACTAGTCCTCCCTGATATAATCGCAAGCTTCGTTCCTTACGAAACAAGAGAAACAAGTTATGGGCTGTTTTCCTGCGTACCAGATCCTTGTCCGACTATTCCAACTATCTTGGTGCTTATCTTCATTTCACCGAACTTTACGATTGCCTTTACCAGCGTTACCTTAACAATGTGCAAGTCAACCTTATAAATGACCCTAAGTCCTTTTCCCAATTTGTTAACTACAAAAGAAAGTCCGATGGTTACCCTCCTTCCCTCTCTTTCAACAACAAGTCATCAACCGATCCACTTACGATTGCCAACCTATTTGCCAGCTTCTTTAAACAATCCTTTACCAACGACTCCTTTGTACCAGATCCATCCTATTTTCGTTACCTACTGAACTTCTCCAACGGCCCACTTCTCTCTCACATCTTGGACCCCTCCTATATCGAATATAAATTACACCAACTCAATGACGAATTTACACCCGGTCCAGATGGCTTCCCTGCCATATTTCTTAAAAAATGTTCTTCGTCTCTTTCCCTTGTCCTTTCTGATCTCTTTCGTCTATCCCTTTCCTCAGGTTTGGAAAACCTCCTTTATAACCCCAATCCACAAAAAGGGATCAAAGAACGAAATAGCAAACTATCGTCCAATCGCTAAACTCTCCCATATACCCAAACTCCTCGAAAGTATTTTGTATGAAGCTCTAAGTTTCCAATGCAAATCACTTATTTCCCCTAGACAACACGGCTTCCTAAAGGGTAGGTCAACCACCACAAATCTCGTTGAATTCGTATCCTTTACCATCTCTGCTCTAGAGAACGGCAACGAAGTCGATGTAGTTGCAACCGATTTTAGTAAAGCCTTCGATAAAATCTCTCATCGATTAATACTCTTCAAATTGTCTGCCCTCGGCTTTGAACCCCTACTGTTAAAATGGATATCCTCTTACCTCGAAAACCGTTTTTACAGTGTTCGTTTTAGGTCAGCCCATTCCGCTCCATTTTTGGCCACCTCTGGAGTTCCTCAAGGTAGCCATCTCGGTCCCCTTCTCTTTATATTAACCATAAATGATCTCGATAGGATCATCAAATACTCGTCCGTCTCCCTTTACGCCGACGATACCAAATTTTTCAAAACCATTTCCTCTCCCCATGACTCCTTCCTTCTTCAACAAGACCTTGATAGTTTTTCGATCTGGTGCCTCAAAAATTGTTTGGAACTTAATATCACCAAATGCCAATCCATCACCTTTTCACATAAGCGGCTCAAATCTCCTCCCCGACTCTACCTTCTCCACAACCAACCTATCTCCTCCGTTGAATCTCTTCGCGACCTCGGCATTTTGTGTGATAGGGAGCTCAACTTTCGTTTGCATATGGATGGGATAATTCTTAAAGCCAACTCTGCACTAGCTTTTGTAAAACGATGGTCCAAAGAATTCACCAACCCATACGTGACCAGGTCCCTCTATATTACCTTTGTTCGTCCCCTCCTAGAGTACGCCAGTCAAGTATGGTCCCCATATCATCGCGTTCATACCTCGAGAATCGAAAGCATCCAGCGCCGTTTTCTTCGATTCGCTCTTCGAGGTTTGCCCTGGAATGACTCTTTTACTCTGCCCCCCTATCAAAACCGTCTCAACCTTATTAACCTAAACACCCTTGAGGAACGCAGAGATGCAGCCGACTCTCTCTTCATTCATCGACTCCTTTCAGGTCAGGTTGAATGCACGTCCCTTCACAATTCTATTTTCCTCAACACTAACCCTCGTAATCTACGTACCCCTCGTCTCTTCTATCTCCCAACCCACCACACCACCTACGGCGCGAACGAACCAATCTCCCGCATGCTACGAAAAATTAATTCAAACCCTAGCGTCTTTGACTTCCACCGCACCACTTCCTACCTCAAATCGGTTCTCCTTCACCACAATAACCAACCTTAGTTTTAAGTTTTAGTTTAAGTTTAATTTTAAGTTATAGCTTGTATTAAGCCGAATAAATGGGGGCTTTCGCCCCCACCAAAATTAAAAAAAATTAAATTAGCCGAGGAAGCAGTCGAAAGATTAGTAATAAATATAAATGACGATAATAGCAGCACTAACTTTTCATCAGACTAATCGATTTTAATATTATACATTAATGAAGTTATTTTTACTTTAAATTAAAGAAATTTTATATTTTTACATTATACTTTACTATATTTATTATGAATTATATTTTTGTATACTATATTTATCATGAATAAATGAAAATACATATATTTTGTAGTTCTTGTTTCTGTTTTCAGAAATAATTTTTTTTTTTAAACAAAAAGGGATTAGGCCTACTGGGGACACCCTTAAAAAAACTCGCCACCGCTTGGTGGTGAGGAAAAAGATAAATTAAATTTATATCGTTCAGCAATATTTTTATTTGTTTATTTTAAATGGGGAGATGGTAATCCTAAGCGAAATGTTCTTTCTCTTTGTGGTGATTCATCATATACACCATGGCAACCCTATGAGAGCTTTAAAGAGGGACACATTTATGCAAGTTATTGCAACCAGACTAAGAGGCAAATGTCCTAGCTTCCCTGTACTGACATTTATTCTTGGATAAACTATAGTTCGTAGCCAGGTAGCTTCAGATCAGAGTGATCTGGGAGGTGTGGGCGGGGATCTACCTGTGTTTTACTAAGTGCCAAAACAGCTGGTCTGTACTTTTTAGTTCGCGTATATTGGCAATATCCACTCTGAATTCCCGAGTCATTATAACGAAAGCCAAACACAAAAAACACAAACACAGAAGTTGCTAAGCACAGATGTGGAGTACAAATTCAGAGTTGGTTTACCGAATCAACTTGTTGTAGGTGTTATGTCCTTACAACAATACGAAACAGCACACCAACAAAATTCATACCCACAGCCCGCTATCCATCGGTTGTTAAAAACACTCTGTCACTGCACGCGCTGTATGACAATGTAATACAGCAACGGCAGTGACCGAGTGCTAGCAACAATTTGACCAGGGGCAGGAAGGTTATGATGCCCGCACTGAGGATTTCGGTTACATTGCACTCGCGCGCTGTTGTTATTGTTTTGTTTCTTTTTTCTGCTCGCACAGTGAACTTTGTTTTTGCACTCGCGCGCGATTTTTTTTTTTGTTTTTTTGTTTGTAATCCACGCTAGAAGCGAATTACACAGTGCACTTGTCGATGGTCATCTCGGCACCAATGGATCTAATGGACGATCAGAAATAGCAAGCGGATAAGTATCATTAAATACATTTTGGACTATTTTTCTCGTCGTTCGGATTTCTGCTGTTTCTCTTCTGGGTGCTGGTCCTTTTAGTTACAATAACTTTGTTGATTAATTCTGTTAGAAAAAAGTTAAAAGAACAACGGAACATATCCGATTTCAAAGAGATTTATTATACAAGTAATTAGTTAAGATAGTAGTTGACAAATTCTGTTAAATACATAGGCGAAATGAAGTAAATAAGCAATTATAGCAAGAGGGTAGAATTGCCAGATAGGCTTAAATTCAAATTCTAATACTACCCCTCAAAATATTGGGTATATAATTTATTTCATGCGGTTTTTTTTTTTTCAAAATTTGAACGTTTATTTAAGAGAAACATGTACAATAGTATCATTCAAAGTATTGCCCATCTGAAGCTATGACTTTTTCCCATCTTTCTGGAAATTTGTGGATCCCATCCCAAAAGAACTGCGCCGGCTTGGCAGCCAAGAATGAATCAAGCCAATTTTTGATATTCAGCTCTGATGAGAAGGGGCAAGGTCTGGGCTATAAGGCGGGTGGGGTAAGACTTCCCATCCACTGTTTTCCAAATAGTTCTTAACTAGAATAGCAACATGGGGCCGAGCGTTGTCATGATGGAAAATTATTTCCTCGTGTCTGGTCGCTTATTCCGGGCGTTTTTCGGCCACTGCTCTCTTCAAACGGATTAATTGTGTTCGGTAGCGTTGTCCATTGATGGTTTCATCCGGTTTTAGCAGCTCATAATACAGCACACCCATCTGATCCCACCAAATACAGAGCATTACCTTCGCGCCATGGATATTCGGCTTTGCCGTTGATTTGGCTTGTTGGCCGGGTTTCACATATGATTTTTTGCGCTTGGCGTTTTGTGGCGTTCCAGCAGCATTTCGGACATGCAAAACCGCCTTTCGACGTCTCTCGACTTGAGTTCATGTGGAACCCAATTTCCTTGCTTTTGAATATATCCAGCTGCTTTTAAACATTTTGAAATGGCTGCTTGAGTGACACCCAAAGATTCTGCGAGCTCTTCTTGTGTTTGGCAACAATCTTCATAGAGTAATGCTTCCAGTTCTTCATCTTCAAACTTTTTTGGCTGCCCAGGACGTTCATCGTCTTCCAAGCCAAAATCACCACTTTTAAATCGTGCAAACCACTTTTGGCACATTCGCTCAGCTAGCGCATGTTCACCATAAACTTCCACCAAAATACGATGACTTTCGGCAGCAGTTTTCTTCATGAAGAAGAACTCCCCGCAAAACACTTTTTCAGGCACAAAGTTCGACATATTTGAGTGAAAAAAAATTATTGTTGTTTACGTTTCAAATGAATGACGTATACTGAAATGACGTACAATGACAGTAGCTTTCCAACGCATGTTCCAATGGAACAATACAAGTTACGCCATCTTTAAGCAAACCGCACGAATTAAGTTATAGACCCAATAGTTTGATTTAACCAAAATTTTTGTAAGTACATCGGCAGTCATATCACTAGTTGGAACATAGTTTAATGATATCAAATTTTTATTATAAATTTCTCGAACATCTATATGTTTAGACCTAGAATGGAATATAGGATTTTTTACTAAGTGATGCGAGCTTAAGTTATCTCCGTTCAACTGTGTAGGTCCTGTTAGAACACAACTGAAACCAATTTCTTCAATCAATCGTCGTAGGTACACCGCTTCTTTCGTAGCTGCTACTAACGCCATATACTCCGCTTCGGTACTACTCAATGCGACGGTTTGTTGTTTACGAGACTCCCACGAAATAGCCCCACCAGCGAGAAAGAACACATAGCCCGTATACGACTTTCTGTCATTGATACAATTTGCCCAATTAGCATCAGCAAATCCCTTAAGTGGTTCTCCGGTCTTCCTAAATGGAAGTTTGTAATTAATTGTATGATTAAGGTACCTCAAAAGATGTTTAGTGGTTGCCATATGCTCTTTATGAGGATCAACATTGAACTGAGCTAATTTGCTTACCGCATGCTGAATATCGGGCCTTGTTGAAATTGCTAAATATATCAAACATCCTACCAGTGATTGATATTGCGTTGCATCCACCTTCTTGCAATTTGAGTTGTCCACCTTGTTGCATTTTCTAAAATTATCTCCCAGATCAAGTGGCGTGCTGCAACTCCTTGAAGATACCATATCATGTTGTACCAGTAGATTTCGAATATAGAACCAGCGAAATAGAACCAGTTTCGCCATCTCGAGTGACTTTGATTCCCAAAAACAGATCAATAGGTCCTTTATCGACTATGTCAAACGCGAGACCAATTGCATGTTTTAATTTTTCCAAGTCGGTCTTCCTTGAACAAGCAATTAGAAAATCGTCGACGTATATCGCAATAATATTTTTGTGTCCGCATTGTCAGCATTCCAAGTTCTCTCAATGTAACATCCAACTTATTGTTCCACTCACGTCCTGCTTGTTTTAATCCATAAATCACCTTCTTTAATTGACAAACCATTCCCGGTTTAACCACGAACCGCTCAGGCTGCTCCATATAAATTTCTTCCTTGATTTTTCCATTTAAGTAAGCAGATGAGACATCGATGTGGTGAACTACTAAATCGAATTCAACAGCTAATGCTAAGATTAATCGACCAGCATCTGGTCTTGTTAGAGCATCTTCGACGGAAGTAGGAGATTCAGGCAATTATAAGTTGGTATTCATTAAACAGTTATACTTGCCATTTTTGTATCTTGGCCTAAGGGTCCACGGAGTTGTTACTTCTTCTGCATGCTCTTCTGATAATTCATTATGTTGTTCTTCGTCGCTTTCCATTTTATCTCCGCAATCAGAAATAAAGGAGTTTTCTTCTGATGAGGAACTATCCGCCTTCTCAGGTAGCTTATCTTTTTCTGCTAACAAATCAAATGTAAGATCTTTATTAAAGTTTGAACCAATATTTACAGAACCGCCTAAAAATTTTACATCTCGAGCTTTAAATATTTTTCTCGACCTCGGTTCATAAAGTCTATATGCCTTAGATTCTTTCGAGTAGCCTACCATAATGCACTCCATGCCTCTTGCTTGAAACTTCGACTTACCAGGACGCTTATCTAATTTGATAGCCTTACACCCGAAGATTCTGAGGTGACCCACAGACGGCTTTTGGTTATGCCATGCTTCATATGGAGTTTTACCTCCAAGGAGCTTTGTTGGCGAGCGATTACGCAAATAAACTGCCGTTTTAACTGCCTCTGCCCACAATGAGTCCGGTAGATCAGTATTCAGAAGTAAACACCTAGCCATCTCTACTATGGTTCTATTTCCATATTCGGCGATACCATTCTGTTGTGGAGTATACTCCACCGTCAACTGTCGTTTGATTCCTTCATTAGTAAGATATTTCGAGAAATCAGCAGATACAAATTCACGCCCATTGTCGCTCCTTAACGTTTTCATTTTGCAAGATGTTTCACGTTCTACTTCGGCTTTGAATATTTTGAAGGTTTCACATATATCACCTTTTGACTTCAGGAAATGCACAAACATTTTTCGACTAAAATCATCAATAAAAAGAACAAAGTACGAGTACTTTGAACCACCTAATTTTGGTGGGGGCTGGCTTAATTGGCTTAATACAAGCTTAATCTAACTTAAAAACTAACAGAAAGACTTAAGAGCTAGTGACCAAGGAAGTGATAGAGGAGATCTTGTTTAAGACGAGGAGTGCTCAAGTGAAAATGAAAAAGGGAGAGGTTTGAGTTGACCTTTCGGAGCATTCGGAAGATAGGTTCGTTGGAGCCATAAGAGGTGCGGTGGACCGGTAGATAGAAGAGACGAGGACAACGTAGATTGCGGGGGTTGGTATTGAAGGAAATGGAGTTCAAAATGGATGCATAGTCGATGGAACCTGAGAGAAGACGATGAATGAAAAGAACGTCAGCAATATTCCTACGTTCTTCTAACGAATTCATATTTAGAAGTTTGAGGCGGTCTTGTTAGGGAGGTAAGATTAAAGGGTCGTTCCATGGCAGGCCACGGAGGGCAAATCGGAGAAATCGACGTTGAATACCCTCAATTCAGGAAACGTGAACCCCGTTAAAGGGGACCAAGCTTGACTGGCATACTCATCAGGGGGCGAACAAAGGTAATATGGAGAGATCTGGTTACATACGGGTTGGAAAATTCCTTGGACCACCGTTTAATAAAGCCAAGTGATGAGTTTGCTTTGAGGATCATATTACCGATATGCGAACGGAAATTAAGCTCACTGTCGAATAATATGCCAAGGTCTTGGAAAGACTGAACCAGGGGAATTGGTTGACCATGGAGAAAATAAAGTCGGGGAGGAGACGGGTTGCATTTACGTGAGAAGGTTATAAATTGACATTTGGCTATATTAAGTTCTAGGCAGTTTTTGAGGCCCCAGATTGAAAACCGATCAAGGTCTTCTTGAAGAAGGGCAGAGTCCTGAGAGAGGAAATAGATTTAAAAAATTTTGCGTCGTCAGCGTAAAGGGAGAGGGAGCAGTGCTTAATGACACTCTCAACATCGTTGATAGTAAGAATGAAGAGAAGAGGGCCAAGATGACTGCCTTGTGGAACTCCAGATGAGGCCAGGAATGGAACAGAAAGGGCGGATCTAAACCGAACACTATAATATCGGTTTACCAGGTAAGAAGAAATCCATTTCAAAAAGAGAGGCTCAAAGCCGAGAGAAGACAATTTGAAAAGAATCAATTTATGAGATATCTTATCAAATGCTTTAGAGAAATCAGTTGCGATAACATTTTCTAAGGCTGAGAGAGAAAAAGACATGAATTCAACTAGGTTTGTGGTAGTTGACCTCCTTTTTAGAAAACCATGCTGTCGGGGGGGAAATAAAAGGCTTGCATTTGAAGCTTAAGGCTTCGTATAAAATGCTTTCAAAGAGTTTGGGTATATGAGAGAGTTTAGCAATGGGACGATAATTGGTAACTTCATGTTTAGATCCTTTTTGTGTATTGGGATAGACGAAAAAGGTAGGAAAGGGGTAGAGACAGGTTGGGAGAGCATTTCTTAAGAAACATGGCGGGGAGTCCGTCTGGGCCAGGTACGAATTCATCCTTAAGATTTTGTATTGAATTGATCCTCATTGGTCCACAAATGTCGGCGTGTACAATCTCTAACAATTGTTTGCTTCGTATTTCATTGACTTTCGGAAAAGCTGAACTGCACATTTTTCCTTTATAGCAGATTTCACAATCAACAGATGTCGGTATGTAATCTAAATGCATGCCTTTAACCATATCTGATTTGTATAGATCTTGCAAACTTTTGAAATTTAAATGACCAAAACGAGCATGCCATAATAAATAGTTGTTTTTCGAATCTTTCATGCAAAACAATTTGGATTTAATTTTATTTTCGAGTAAATACAAATCACCACACTTCTTAGCATGCAAAACTAAATTATTTTCGCTGTCAAAAATATCGGCACAACAGTTTTTAAATTGCACAATATGATTCTTCTCGGCTGCTTTACTAATCGAAATGAAATTTGTTTTTAACTCCGTATAAACAGGTTCTTATTACAACACATGTGACTGGTTGAGCCGCTATCCAAAACCCAGTTGCTCTTATCTAAAAGAGAAGAGCTCAGCACATTAAGAATGCCAAGACCAAATGATTGTGTTACATTTTTATTGGATGAGCGTTTGGGTGCTCTGCATGATGATGCGTAATGACCCCTTTTTTGGCAATTGTAGCATTTCCCGTTCACATGATGTTTCGAGCCAGATGCCCTTGACTGATGTCGAACAAAAAATGCAGACCCACTATTTTCCTGGAGGATTTCTTCTCTCCTTTTACCTTCTTCTAAGATCTTCGTTTTTAATACACTTGTGGTAGGAAGGGTATCTGTCGATTCGATCGCAATAAGAAAATTATCAAAGCTTTTTGAAAGACTATAGAGTAAAATGATCGCAAGTAACTCATCCTGCAGTTTAATGTCAATTTCAATTAATTTCTCAGCGGTATCGAAGAAGTGCATTAAATGATTGGAAATTGAACCGTTTTCTTCTAATTTCAAATTTAATAATTTTTTAAAAAGCATTACCTTCCTTGCAGGCCCACTAGGTTGATGAATTTCTGCCAACTTTTCCCATGTTTTCTTCGCCTCAGTGCAGTTTTTGATATACTCGTAGTTAAGCTGCGTTGATTTTACACATAATAAAATCGTTGCCAGCGCTTTTTCGTTTTTCGTTTTTCGTTGTCCAAGTTGATATTTCTCCTGCGTTCGAATTATCTGGCTTAACCTGTGGTTGCACGATGTCTCCGGATACATAACCCCATAGTTCGCTGTGGATGAGCACCGATTTCATTTGTACCTTCCGTCCTCTACCACGAGCATCGAACTTGCAGAGTTCTAGAGGCTGAGTAGGGTCAATGAATCTCGAGAAATTCTCCAGATGAGTCCTGAAACCAAAGGATTCCTCCCCCCTCCCCTTCCCGACAACCATCCAACCATTCCTTTTCCACTGGGCTGGATCAAGGTGTCATACGACCCGTGCCGAAGATCAACCTGGCTGAGGGCCCAGCTTCTCCAAAAATAGCTCAGTCGCAAACGGAGTATCCGGATACCTGGCGACCTCCGGATTAGCCAACCTTATCTGTATATGGCGGATCTCTGTACAGATGGACAACCCTTTCTCCGCTACTCGTGGGACCACACTATGGACATACAAAACAAACAAAACAAAATAAGCAAAACAAAACCCGAGGCCGGTGCCCCTCTAATACCGGGCGGTAGAACGGTGACTGCACCGACTACCGACAAGGCTCCTGCATTGTCGAGAGGAGGTAAATCTGTGGCAGGCCATGGTGCACCATCCTCTAAAGGCAATCGCAACGAGCCTAAAAAGAAACCTTCAGGATGTGGTAGGACTGTGGCAAGCCATAGTCCTATAATTTCCTCCACCCAGCAGCAAATTTGTGGCAGGCCACGGACTTGTCGCTGCTGCCAAAACTCCTCCTCCCAAGGAGGAATCTGGAGCTCAGCCGCGTCGGCAAGCTCCATCTAAGGCGCTCTATGTAAGACGCCGAAATGCTTCACGCATAATCAAAACCTTCGGATCCATTCCGGAGGTTGAGAGAAGTGTGGACATAAGGAGCAAGATTGAGTGGGCTAACAGCATCCTAAAAGACGGATTGCCCACTGCTTCCACTGCTCCCAAAACACTTAAAGATTCCTCCAAGCGCCAGAGATCGTTGGAGGAAACCGTGCCGGTTTTCAAGAGGCCTAAAACCCACAACATAAAAACCCCTGGGCCATCCAACAACACATCTCTGAGGTCTTTCAGTGAAGTCCTAAAGGACGCCATAATAATCGCGGTAATCGATAGGAGCGATACCGACGGTTCCATAACACCTGAACGGTGGCAGCTGGCCAAGCTGAAGCTTTCGAGCAACTTCTTGGCTATTATGCGGGAAAACCCCGGACCACCTCCTATCACAAGCGACGCTGGCTGGCATCAAGACCACGTCAAGCTCATCGCATGTGCAGATCAGAGATCTCTCGATCTCTTCACAAAAGCCTAGGTGGTTTAGGAGAGATCTGGCCAGATGCAAAACTCGAGGTCGTATCTAAGGAGGACATCCCTAGTAGACCTCGAACTCGCACCTGGATCCCAGCAGAACCCTCCTCCCCAGAAAGCATTCTGGAGATCATCAGGCTCAGTAACCCGACCCTTCCGACTCATGACTGGAAAGTCGCGAAACTGGAGGAACTAAGGGGTTCTTATAGATGCGCGCTGATCGTGATCAACAAAGAATCCCTTAATCCTCTAGCGCAGACAAAGGGTATGATTCGGTTCGGATTCGAGTCAATCCATTTAAGGGTCTACAAAAAGGATGAACTGGATGCTGATAAGCAACCTCCTCCTCCTTCAACGGAGACACCAACAAACATAACCTCAGACCCTGGAGCGTCGATATCTTTTCCAAAAATGGATAGCGACGACTCCAATCTATCCGAGGGGACAAGCAAGCCATCGATTTCCCTATCTGATACCCCGTCGGAAATGGAAACAGTTGACGAAACAAAACGAGGTCCTATACGATCAGAGGAAGAAGATGAGCTCTCGGGTACATCTTCAGAATCGGAGGATCTCAACAACACCGTGGTGGAGACTACTCCAGAAAACTGTAGCAATGCTACGGTTTCTCCAGATTAATCTCCATCACTCTAAAAAGGCTTCGGCCGCACTCATTCTGCGTCTTTCAAAAAACGCAGAAGACATTATCCTAATCCAGGAACCATGGATTGTAGAAGGCATGGTCCGTGGACTTAGGACACCCGCATACGTTCCGCTCTATACAAGAAACAAAGGTAAGATCAGAACTTGTATATTAGTGAAACGTAGCCTCAATGTATTTCTACTCCCTAATCTCAGCGACCCCGACATAACCGTTGCCAGACTAGAGACTGCCAAAGGCTCCTACTGGCTAGCATCGGCATACCTTGGCCACGATCATGTGGGCCCTCTCCCTGGTGGTAACCTAGAAAGGGTGGTACTGGAGGCTGGAAGACAAAAAACTGACCTCATCATCGGATGCGACGCTAACGCGCATCACACGGTATGGGGCAGCACCGACATTAATAACAGAGGTGAGTCACTTTTTGATTATATTATAAGTACTAACCTCTGCATTTGCAATATTGGCAATGAGCCCACTTTTATAACCAGAAACCGATAGGAAGTATTAGATATAACTCTTGTCTCCGACAGCATCACTCAAATGGTAATGAACTGGATGGTATCGTCTGAAAACTATTTTCAGACCATAGATACATCCAATTCAGTCTGAATGATGCTCCTCCTAGTCAACCATCATTCCGGAAAACTGATTGGCCAAAATACAGAGGAATACTGTCAGAAAAGCTATCTTCTGAACTATCAAGTCCCCCGCGTGACACCAATGAGCTTGACATGAAGGTCAGGGATTTCACTCTGGCTCTCAATCAGGCTATGGCCACTTCCTGCCCTCTTATTCAACCTAGAGGCAAGAAAAAGCCACATTGGTGGACATCAGCACTGGGACTGCTCAGAAACACTTGTAGAAAACTTTTCAACTTGGCAAAGAACACAAGGAAAGTGACTGACTGGGACTCATACAAAGAATCCCTCAAATTATACAAAAAAGAACTGAGGAAGGCAAAGCGACAATCCTGGATTTCCTTCTGCGACAAGATCACGGAAACCTCCGAGGCATCACGGCTAAGAAAAATCCTCTCCACAAATCCTATGATGCCTAGCTGTTTGAAAAAAACCGATGGCTCTTGGACTACCTCAAGTGATGAATCTCTCAACCTGCTACTGGACACCCACTTTCCAGGTAGCTCTCAATTCACGGTTAGTAGCAACCCAAACAGGTCTACTGCAACCGGGTCCAAAATCCAGGGTCTGATCACTACTGTAAAGGAAAGTCGGTGGAAACAGCTCTGCATTCACTGACTAGCCACATCGAACGATCCCTACAATATAAAGAGTACACAATGGTTGCTTTCCTGGATATAGAGGGTGCCTTCAACAATGTCAACACATCCGCAATCACGACTGCGCTGTCAACTTTGCAGGTAGACGACTCACTTGGGGAACTGATCAGTCTT